>CM046847.1:26894535-27537035 GCA_025618425.1 Heliocidaris tuberculata
GAGGGGGAGCTCAACAGAAAGACAGAAAGACGCACACAATAATACATTGAGAGACAGAGACAGAGAAAAATAAAATCATTCATAACTGTGCTGACCAAGTGAGAGAGTAAGTTATTATCAAAATAGAGATCGTGGTATATCATTTGCGGTTTTACAGTTTTGGAAGAACTGGCGCCGCGCAAACTTTCTTTATAAAAGTTTTTTTCTTAATTAGGTTGGAGGAATACTCGAAATTTGTGCAACACGTAGACATGGATGTTGAATAAAAACAGAAAAGAAAACGTGAATTATTATTATTTTTTTCTATGTTAAAAAGACGAGTTCGGCGAATATTGGGATATAATTATAAAAGGCCTGCATGACTTCTTTGCATTTACTTAAAGTCGCTACAAATCTTATTCCCTTCTATTTGATTCATTGAACATGATTGCTGCGCTTAGGGAGTAGGAAATTGCCGATACGTTTCATTTATGTTCATTTAAGTGTAAACCATTTGCCCATTAACCTTCCCTTTCATTTTTATGTTTTTCCCTCTCATAAAGCCTAATCCCGAAACCGTACAACATGGCGTACCATAATCCCAGATAATCGCCAAATTAATGTCCGGACCAGAAACCTTCAAAAGTCCCTAATGTAACGAATCAAAACGGTACGCTTTATCGACATAAAATGACGGTGTATATCAGCTGAAGGTTAAAAGTTGAATTTCGGAGAGGATGGATATGCATCCCATACTAGACCCACCCCACCCCCTCCCTCTCCAAAGAGGGAGAAACAATAATGATATATGGATATATTTTTTAAAATAAATAAATAAATAAATAAATAAATAAATAAATATATATATATATATATATATATATATATTGCCAACCAACTAGAGCATTGGATGGTGAATTTTAAAACAGGTTGAAGTACTTTTGAAAAGACCAACAATCGGAACCAAAACCGATCTGCCCTTCTTTATGTAAGCACTTTTAAACTATACTACTGCGACTAATCATAAAACGAAAAAGAATCGTTCTAAATGTTAAGCCTTTTCGTTAAATGGTTTTTAGGATGCTCGGCTCATTAGTTGCACCATTCTGTTTTCACTTCGTTTAATATTCTTCACTTTTCCTTTTTTGTTGATCTCCAGCCAGAAAATCTTCCATAAAGCGATTACATGAACTAGTATGTCTGCTATCAGAGACATGCCAGATTAGAATGATAAGGGGAGTGTTGCGAAAACTTTGTTTAAAGACAAGGATTTTTTTTTTCTTAAAAAAATTAATGGCGGTAGAAGGAATTTTGAGTTAAGTTCGGAAATGGAACAAAATTGAAGATGAGGGAAGAAAATCACGTCTTGAATAAAGCCATGATTTGTCTTTTTACTTGGTTTGTGCTGTTAATAATGTTATATCGACTATCGAATCAATCGACAAAGTGAGAATGAGAAGGATAAGATATCACAGATAGGGGTGTCGATTCGTGTTCATGACTGGGGGGAAGGACTGGCGAGGGGAGGGTATGGGAGGGGGTATCCCCCTCCCTCACCAGGGACTTTTTCAAAAATCTGTCAGTAAAACTTGCATTTTAGAGCATTCCAAAATGCTTTTCTGTGTGATTAAATGTTGTCTAAAGTCACGGTAAATACAACAAAATATTAATAATCATAACATAAGACATTTAAACATGTGTGTTATAATTTGTTTGTAATGATTCAGGAAAAAGAAGGCAGATAGACAGAAGAAGAAGAAGAAGTTTTATTATACAATTTCTTCGATATTTTCGCATTGAAATTATGGCATTTATTATTTCCTTACTTCTAATCATTACAGAATGTGATGGTATTTCAAGATCAAACATAATGAGTTTGGATAATTATTAGTTTTAAGTTAATGCATCATAATTCTTATTTCTTTTATCCAAAAAAATATGGGGGGGGGGGGGTGATAATACAGGCCATCCCCACCTCAATTTTTTTTTAAATATATACCCCCCACCCACACCCCCCCCCAATTTCCAGCTTTCCAAAATACAAAGAATAAATGAACAAAATAATGTACATGTATTTTTAACAAAAATACGACAAAATATACATTCATGCATACATAGTTGGAGGACACACCTCTGAAATGAATAGCATTTCATCAATGATTAAAGAGAAAACGATAGAAAATTATGAAGAGAGTGAAAATGAGAAGGTCGTGATCAGCATGGTCAGAGTCAGTGGCATAGCGTGAGTCCAGCCATTGAGGGGACACTGGCATCACTGGGGGAGGGGCACCGGTATTACTCGGAAAATTCACTGAATTTACGAGGCCATTGATTTTTTTTTCTCTCGTTCTCTTTTTCTCCGCCATTGGATGGGGGGGGGGGGGCACGTGCCCCCGGCCCCCTGTAGCTTCGCCACTGATCAAAGTAGCTGGAGAAAGGGATACCAATGGAGTCGAAAGCAAGAAGAGAATGTAGAAGATGGAAGCAGGGTGGTAGAAATTAATAAAAGAATATCAAAAGAGAGTAAACAAAATAGGAAAAGATGTGAGTAATGATACGAAGGCAAATAGAAGAAAAAAGATAAAAGTAAAACATAAAACATTATATACTTGTTTCTTGCCATGTATATTGTACTCGCGTTTCTTTTATGAATGGTAGAGTAAATACTACTGCTACTACTACTAATGATAATAATATGTAAGAAAAGCAAAACAGTACAATATTGAGAAAGGATTTTAAGAACACAAATGTAAAAAGACAAAAGTAGGAAGACAGATAGAAGAGCGCGTTGGTATGGTAATTCTCAGGGTCCTTTTATTTGTTTCTCTTCTAGGAATATGATAAGATAATATTAACAAATTTTTAATGGAGGAGGGTGTCGCTAGAGGGGGATTGGGTCAAATTTTCTGCCAGCAAATTTGGGATTTTAGAGGCTTGTGTCGGCAGATCACACAAATTGATAACCCCATTTTTTTGGGGGGGGGGGCTGGAGATTGTTTTGGAACATTTGTTGGAAAAAATAAAAATATGAGGACCTCTTTTATCTTTTGGGGTGTTTTTGTTGCTGTAAAAAAATCTCTACTCACTTGTCAGCAAATTTTATCTGAAACTCCCCCTCCCCAAATTTTAAAAATAGTCTGGTGACACCCCTAAAAAGAAGGAGGAAGGTATACGTTCTTCTGATGTGCAGTATATTCACCCCCCCCCCCGAAACTTTGAATACATGCACTTCGATATTATAGTTGAAAAATTATGTGTGCTATTGCGAAAAATTGATATTTCGATCTCCCGATGCCAGAATGCAACATCAAAGTTTTGAGATATCCGTAAATGATTATGGTAAACGGACAAAACAAACGGACAATGATGAGAGTGTCGGTGCGGATTGATACCATCCATTGAGCATGATGATTGTATTGATTGGGGAGGGGGGGGGGGGGAAGTAAATTGTGATATATATCATCATGATTATATAGCTTTCTTTCACGTGTGATAACAATACCATACTCGACAAAGCATGTATCCTTGAGCGTCTCCATGTATTGTAATTGGCTACATCGCATTATTTTCACTCCTGCGAATAAATACTACAATTGGATTGTTGTTTTTCAGTTAATCCATTCATTCTCTCCAGACATCGTAAGCCGTTTTGTATCGATTGCACCATAGGTTTGCCAACCAATCATTAAATATCATGTAAAATGATATCGGATGTGCTAGCGGTAAATGAAAATATCCTCCTCTTTTAGAATGCACATACCCACGCCCAATTTTTAACCTGAAATCAATAGTCGTCAAATATTCATCTGTAAACGTCGCCAGTAATTATCAAATCTTGCTGTCACCACGATTGTTTAGGGAGTGATCTTTTCACGGGCCTAAGCGACGATAATTAACGAGCCAATGGAACACACGCCATTCGAATAAATTGCACTCCTGGGGTTTGGGGACATTGAAATTTGAGCTTTGAAATATCGCCATAGCTTATATAGGACAACGTAAAGCTGTACATAATACATTGTATAAGGAGTGATCAATGATCATTGTGTAGCCTTTTAGGTTTTATAAACTAGGATTAGGAACATCACATGATTCGCGAAACATAAATGTTCAGTTATGATAAGAGCATTAGTTGACCACTCCTTTGATCTTTAATATGCCGCCCATTTCTGTCACTATATATTTCAGACGATCCGTTAACAGTTTGGTGACAATGCAACTCATAATTAATGGCGCGCCAGCTACGACATAAACAGAGATATGCACATGCTTTGAATGATCTTAACCTAATTTATATACCGGTACTCTAGAAAAAAGAATGCCGTCAATTTTATTTTAAATTTGTTTAGCTGACATAACTAATACACTGACATTTATCTACTTTATAAAAGAGAAGTTCTCTGATATCCAAAGTAATATACTATCGGCCTAGTGATCTAGCCTTGAAAATCGAATAGAGAGAGAGAGAGAAAAAAAAAAGAGGGAAAAAAAAGAAGAAAATTAGATTATTTGAGAAAAATGTGGTCATCTTATGGCCTTATCAAAATACTAATCGTGAACGTCTTTTGAGAAAAGCGGTATACATATCATTTTTCTTTTCTTCGCGAATTTTCTAATATAAATAATGATTCAAAAGATAATCAAAGGAAATGTCATGTAAGTTAAATAGTATCTTTCTATTTCATCACGCTATATGCCTTGATCACCAACAAATAGCAACAAGAGAATAACTTATAACCATAATAGTACACAATCATTCTTGAAGCGTTGTGCCTTGCGAAGAATTAAAAAAGGGGGTACTGAATGGAGGGGAGAGAAAAATGACAAAGAAATTAATATAATAATTCAAAATCCACATTGAGTTTATATATGACAAAGACCTGTGGTTAGAAAACATTGCTCGGGGGCATTCAAATTTATTCAATCTACGCCTTCGATTTTTTGTTGCAATTGTTGCAAATTTCTTATCAGCCGATGGATCGGGCACCTAGGGTGAAGATTAGTCACATTTCTAAAGACTTTTATTCGGTTTATTAGATGACCTTGAAACGTTTATTATCCCTCGATTCCTATCTCTTTGTTGAAGTTTCTTTTCACATACAAAGTCATTGGCAGCAGGGTTTGATTTTACTACCCCTTCATTGAAAAAAGACACTCATTGGCAATTTATCATTCGAATAATTTCGATTGAAGTCTTTTTTCAGTGCCCTCCGATTGCTATAGGAATCATTCCATTAGTCAGAGCTTTCTTATACTCATTTACAAATGATTCGATGAGAATGGATGGAGAGGGAACTGGCAATTTTGATAAAAATGCGCCTCTCACAACGGAACAAATCGAGTCAATTCTACAATAAGTCGCTTTGTTGATTTTAATGGGTGGAAAAAGATCGTTGACATAGTGCATGATAGTGGGTCGATATAATACAAAGTTCATTTTGATCGTTTAGAATCTTTGAATGAAGACAGGTATAGTACCTGTGGTACTCCGGTGATGTAGTATACCTGCAGGAAAATTGGACTAATAGAGGTGATTACGGTGATTGCACGAGGCGAAATAAGATAGTGATTTTATGGAATATACATCAGGTTAATTAATTTCAAAATGGGTAAACGAAAAAAAGATGTAAAACGAAGAAGAAGAAGAAAGCGTGCGAGAGGGTTGTAAATGAATACAAAATAGAATACGATGCTTCCCCCCCCCCAAGAAAAAAAGGGAAAAGGAAAAAAGAGAATGAAATAAGAGCAAGAGTGAGATGTATAACATATTTTTAAGACAAATAGTTAAAATCTTGTAACAAAATCCATTTTGTTGTGAGACGGACATTTTTGAATAGATTCAAATCAATTCAAAATTAACGGGAAAATGACTAGACAACATATTAGATGAAGTGGAACATAGATTGATTGAATATAATTATATACACTCTGCATTATTATATTTTGCAGGATGGGACAAGGCGGTAACAATGGTTTTTATTTTACCTGACTGCTAAGAAAGCATGTGTATGCTTGTAAGTAAGAGACCCCTCCCTGGTTCACTATACAAAAGTTTGCTCTTAATTGTTACTATGATAAAATAATTTTGTTTATTTTGTTTGTTGTTTGAATGTTTATCTATTATATTTTTGTTATTTCCCGTTGTTAATTTTGTTATTACTATTACATGTCAACGATTAAAAGTGGGAAAGGATGTTTATCGATGCTTTGACAAAATATGCTAGATATCCGATAAAACTGAACAAATATTTCCCCTAGAATTATGCTGAAATACATTTTGTTTGAATTCAACGTTTTAAAGTAGGGTCTAATGTATAATTGCCAAATATATACGGCAATGTTACTTAATCATTTCAAATAGTATCGTGTATATCTTTGATTAAGAAAACATCTTCGTTTTCCGCATGTATAGCAAACAATATCAAACTCATGCCTCCAAACGACAGGCGATATGATATGCCAAGTAAAATTAAAAATGATAATCAAATTTACTTTGTAAGATCCTTTTTCAAGGCACCTAAGCAGATCAATGTACATCGATCAATTTGGAGTTCCAAATATTTGGACCATTTAAATGTGAGCTGATGCATTTCATTTTATACAAAAAATAAAATATTAAGGTCTGCCCAGTCGGATGAATTATGTTCAGTTCTGAAAGAGGAAGACATACGGTATATTATTCAATACAGTTTGCATAAATTTTTTATTTACATGTATAAGATTTTCACTTATATTAAGTTTCATATAGGAAATTGATATTTTCCAATAATTTGCATCAATTAATGTTGTTTGTTGTTATTTGGACCCATGAATACAATGAATAGTTATTTGTTTGTTGTTGTATTTTCAAGTGATTGCAAGTGTCTTTCTTTACATATTCTTTTGATGCACCGTTTTGAAATTGCATGTTGTAACTAAAAAGTTACAGATGTTATTGTCATTGTTGATGATTCAACCGTTTATTTAGCTATTCCCAACCAATATATTCATAACCAATTTCCGTTGTTACATAGGCCCATACAACAGAGACCAATTATGTTGCATGTCGCACGCAGCGACCAAATGCTATACGGCGCCACCATCACAATCTACCACCATCGCTCATAATTCACCGCGGCCGCTCTCCGACGGACAGGAGGGACAACGCCGCTACCAGCCAGACTCCCACAGTTATACGCAGACGACACATTTCTTAAAAATCGCATTATCCACATTCGCTCTCACAATCACCAATCAGCATATAAGATCAGACAGAAGGGCACAGTTGTAGAAATAGAGAGACAGACTTCTTTTCTTCAAACTTGGAATAAAAACGCACAAATTGGAATTGTGATCTCTACATCTGATTAATAGCCTCCTTGTAATTTGTTGACAATTATTTCGAGTCAAGCTCAAAATGTGATTTCGCTACGGCAGACATAGCGGGGGTAATGCGCGCCCAGAGTATAATGATCACATTTTTATGCAAAAAGGAAGCAGCTCCAATTTTCAAGACCGATTTCGTGACTATTTTCCTCAATATTCTTTTACTTGAAGTAGAATTAATACTTTGCTTTGTGCCTCATTTGCATTTTGATTTGTGATCAAAGTAAAATTCTATAAGTCTACCAAAACAGTGGTCTAAATTCGTGAAGATGGTTTAAACTCAAATCATGGTGTATTACCTATTTACTCCTGGCGGAGAGAGAGAAAAAAAAGGAACAAAACAGTTTAGATATACGAACAAAAACCCATAGCATTATTTTTTACCTTTTATTTCTCCATAAAAAAGCATGATCCGTCAGTTCGCTGATTTTATGTTATGTTTCATTTGAAATGGAAAGGATCAATAAAGCAAGAATTACAAAAATAAAAAATAAAAGATAAAAAATAAAAAGTATGAACATTTTTTTAAAAAGAAGAATAAACAAACAAGCGAAAAACATATATTTTTGTCTTTTTATTCCTCCATTATTAGAAAAATTAAGTTTTAAAAACAGTGGTTTATAATGAAAACGCCTTCATGAATTTGGGCTAAAGAGGTTTAATTCTGGTAAAAGCCAGGAACTTGTAAACTGTAAGTAAATCCCAGTGAAATAAAAGTAAAAATTCCTCCTGAAACATGAAAAACGTGAATTGCTTCATATCGTTCGTTTGTGACGCCTGCAGTGATCTGAACACCCCCATGTATATAATGTATATTATAAGGCCTATAGTACTGCGCTGTATGGAAAGAACTACTGGACAATGGTGTATCCAGACAAGGGGCTTATTTATTTATTTATTTATTTATTTATTTATTTATTTATTTATTTATTTATTTATTCATTTATATATTTATTTATTTATTTATTTATTTATTTATTATATATTTATTTATTTATCTATCTATTTATTTATTTATTTATTTATTTATCTATTTATTCATTTATTTATTCATTTAGGTATCTATTTATTTATTTATTCATTTAGTTAGTTTGTTATTTACTTTTATATTTATTTATGTATTTATGTATGCATTCATTCATTCATTCATCCATTCATTTATTCATTCATCCATTGGTTCATTCATTCATCCATTCATCCGTTCATTTATTCATTTATTCATTCATTCATCCATCCATTCGTTCATTCATTCATCCATTCATTTATTCATTCATTCATCAATTTATTCATTCATCCATCCATTCGTTCATTCATTCATTAATCCATTCATTTATTCATTCATTCATTAATCCATCCATCCATTCATCCATTCATCCATTCATTTATTCATTCATTCATCAATTCATTCATTAATTTATCCATTTATTCATTTATTCAAAGACTGACCAACAGCACAGGCTAAACATGCTAAAAGGATTAGTTTCCAAGGAAATACTAAAAATAGGAAAATCCTTCTGTTCTGCTGAAGGCCCTCTGCAAATTGCATTAATTTTTCATGTGGCTTCAAACGGTGGAGGGGCGTTCGCCGGCACCACTGTAATACTATGCTGAATACACAGCTGATTGAGTCAGTTTTTTGTTTGTTTGTTTGTTTGTTTTTGTTTTGTTTTGTTTTGTATGGATTGACCTTTTATTTACTTTAATCAGAAATACATACTCTCTTCAAGAAAGGACCAATATCAATATTCTGAAAAATTGTAAATCAGACCTTCTAGCAATGTTTGATGTTTCCATTCCTTTCCGCTCACTATACACCTAATGATTGCATCTGTTACTGTAAAACATGGAAATAGCGTGACAGTTGCTTTTATTATACTTTCATGTATTGGACCTAAACTTTAATATTGATTCCAGTCTTTACCATTTTGGGATTTTTCTTGATTTGTGTAGTTTTCTTTCGTTTTTGTGACCTTAGAGCGATTCCAAGCATAGGATTTTTTTTATTTTCTCTTATATAAAGTTTAAATGTATTATTTCATTAAGTGGCTTTAAGAATTGGAGTTTACCTTTACAATTTAAAGCGTCGAGGGAAAAATGGTAATTCTCTGCGTCTGGAAAACGAGCTAAATAGACCTTAAACGATATGAGGATGTATGTCAATTACGTATTTATAGTTAACAAAACCATTTCCCAAATCGAATTAACGCATTCTTAAAAGAAGTCAATTCGCGAGTCATCCCCGGGGCCACCGAACTGCAGTGATTAATAGTTATCAATTCTATAAAGGGATGGGATTTTGAGCTCGCTTTTATTCCCCGTAATCATTTAATTTTGAAGACCAGAAAATCTGTCTCTTTTTTGCCTCTTTCTTCTCATTTTCATTTATTGCATATATCCCGGGGGTAACTCGGCTTCAACAAAAGTCGCTCATTAGTTGCGGCCATGAATCACAAATGATGGCTATTCATGTCAGCTGAAAGTCGGGTTCAATTCCCAACCAGTCGTACTTCATATCGAGCAAACGATTCAATCAAACGGTGATGAGATGCATTGTTACAAACAAAACACAATCTAGTAATATATTAGTATTACAGGCAGTAATTTACTCATTCACCCCAGACAGTGCCCCCCCCCCCCCAGCCTTACTCCATCTCTCACTCTCTCTCACTCTCTCTCTCTCTCTCTCTCTCTCTCTCTCTTTATTCTACCCTCCCTTTCACTCTCCCTCACTACTTCTCCTCTTCCCCTCTCCCATGTCTCCCCACCCCTTACTCCTCTCATCTCAGGACTTTATCCCTCTCCCCCCCCCCCCCCTCTCTCTCTCTCTCTCCATACACTTTATCTTTATCTGCCTTCCTCTTACTCTCCATGCTCTCCCCCCCCCCCACATTATCCACCCTCCTACCCCCCCCCTCTCTCTCTCTCTCTCTCCCTGGCTCCTCTTTCTCCCCCTCCATCCTCCTCTTTCTCTTTATCTGCCTCCCTCTTACTCTCCATGCTCCCCCCCCCATTATCCACCCTCCTACCTCTCTCTCTCTCTCTCTCTCTCTCTCTCTCTCTCTCTGTCACCCACTTCTCCCTGTCCCCTCTTTCAATCTCTCTTTCTTGTTTTATTCTTATTATATACTAAATAAATGTTTGTTTTCTCTCCTTTCTTTGTATTCGTCTCTTATTTTAAACTTCCAAAATGGCGGTACCCTAACATTTCATGCAAAGTGTATCATAGGTTTATAAACGACTCCCTCTTTCTTCTATCTGACTGTTTAAAAGAAAAAGGTAAAACTAAAATGAAGTCCCAATTTGTGGCCAAGGTGGTTTTTATTGATAATAAAACCGCCGGCCCATTCTTCAGGTAACGAATCAAGCAATAAATTATCGACTTATGAATGGATATCCAATTAGTTTCAAGGCGGTCTTTAGGAAAGAAATGAATGATCTTGGGGCGATATTGATTTGGTTGTACTTTGTATGTTGGCACTCCCTTTTCATGGGGAGATGGAAAGAATGATGACCCGTCTCGGTGATAAATGAAATAAAAATTATTATCGAATTCAATCTCCCAAAGAATCAAAATCAATATTGCCCTTTCTATAGTAATGACACTGAAACGTTTGTGCCAGATAGATTTTCTTTTTGTTGCGTTTCAAATGGCCATATATACTTTGAATCCTCGAAGTTGTGGAGTCATGCAGGCATTGGTTTTCACTGAGTTTGTGTTTCAGTTGTGTGCGTCAGTGTAAACATTGGCAAAAGTGAAATGGAAAAAGCTTTTTTATTCTATTCAATGATATTTCAATTTCAATATATTATACATTATATAATATTATATTTCAATAAAAACTGCCAGAACAATTACTGTCGATAAATTGCTCGTTAATTGTTAGTGATATAAACTTACAGGCAGAACAAATGCAGGCGAAAGAAATTGGTATGTACACAGACCCGTTAAATATCAGAGTCCTATTGGAATACCGATCTCCATCGCATATAAATACATGTAACTAAGCACAGTGGCGGATTTAGGGGGGGGGGCAATCCCGGCCCGTGCCCCTCCCCCTTTTGAGGGAAAACAATGCATTGTGCCCCCCTCCTTTCGACCAGAAAACCTTTTTTTTTTTTTTTTTTTTTTTTTTTGCTTGTCAGAGAATTATGGAGGGGAACTGGACCCCATAACCCCCCCCCCCCCCACTGAGCGACTTTTGGAGGGCTGGCGAGACCAACAAAATATGGGTCTCCCTCCAAGCAGTTTCCCAAAGTTGACAATCCTGCATTTGTGTGCCCCCCCCCCCTTATACGAAATCCTGGATCCGCCCCTGACTAAGCATGTCTTGTCAATCTCACCCCTCTTTCCTTTCATACTCCTTTTCATTTTTCCCCCTTCTGGGCCCCGTTTCATAAAAACTTGTTATCAATAATAAGTTACAATAATTGTTATAAGCTACTGAAATCCTTGAATATGATTGGCTGAGAGCGAAATTTGTCATGGAAATGGGGCAATTTGTTATTGATAACAAGTTTTATTAAACTCCTCCTCTTCATCCTCTTTATGTCCTCACCGTCTACCACTTTCAATTTACTTCTTAAATTTATTTTTCTTGAGGTTTGAGGCAATAATATTGTCCATCTACCTCAATTCACTTTTTTAATGCCCTCTTATCAACATCTCCTTATTCGTAATGGTGCTTTATTATTGAATGACCCAATCTTGATTGATTTATCTAAGTTTCTGGACATGTAATAGCTATACTTTTAAACATGTCTTACTGTCATGACGGTTTTTACAACAAACAAAAAAAAAAAAAATCCCTTATAGGTCATAATTTGTGCATCATATACTTACTTTCTAATACAGTTATGTACTTATCATTGTTATCATTGTTGTTATTGTATTTATGTTATGTTATGCACAACAGTATACATGTATGTTAATACAATTGAAAATGGTGAATAAATCTGATAAATCTGTCTGATACTTGGTTTCCCTTGCCTTATTCATACATCTTACTGCATTAAGTCGTCTTCTGTTGAGTTTTGATTGCATTTATTTGTCATGCACACGTATCATGTGTATTATTATGAGGTTAAATGTTTTCTTGAAGTTTGAAGTTTGAAGTTTATTTGTTCCAATTTTACCCCCCCCCCCCAAAAAAAAAAAAAAAAAAAAAAAAATCAGATTTTACAAGCGGGGCGCCGACATTTGCTCCTGCGACATTTGCTCCACTATCCATATCTCCAAAGGTCAAAGGTTAAGGTCAAAGTTATGATTTTTTATTTATTTTTTTATTTTTTAGGACAATATGAAGATTAGGATTAGGGTTAGGATTAGGATTAGGGTTAGGTTTAGGGTAAGGATTAGCATGGCAAAGTTAGACCGGAGCAATTATCGCAGGAGCATATGTCATACATCCTTTACAAGCATAATTGTCAATTTCAAAACGTGCGGGTAGAGACACTCAAATCAAGTACAATGTAAGGTATTTAGGTAGAAAGTTTCGAGAGATATTATGAACGACTGGCAAAAAAAGAAGAAAATGGAAAATGTGGGGAGCCTAAATAAAAAGCATGCTTTTCTTGATTATGTCCTACATAATTGTACACCGTGCTAGTTTCATCTATGATTTCATATAAAAAATAAGGTTAAATTTATGTTTTGTACACATACATAAATAGCAAGAGAATGATTTTACGCCAAACTTATATGTTTATTTTTTTGTTGTTCATTACCAACAAATTTTGAGTCTTCGTTTACGTCTAAACAGGAGAGGGCGGCATTGATATACTAACAATTATAGTTCATGGTAAAAGCAAGCACAATTTTGAACGTATAAAGCCATTCGATCGAACAATAATAACGTACACTTTCAAGTATTCAAGAAGGCCCAGATCCAAAAATAGTATTTTACCTTAATCACGTTTTTGAGACGTTTTTGAAGTTTGACTTTCAGTTTGTAATCGCGTGATTCTGACCTATAGTTCGATAGAAATCTCTGAGAGCGAACATTTTTATACGATTCGCATCATCGAAATAATTTCCCAATATCAAATGTATACTACAGGTAAATGTTTGATGGTTTATGTTTACATAACTTCTAGGAAAGCATGTGTATGCTTGTAAGCGAGCAATCAAGAGGCCGACGGCTTAAGTCCTCTCCGGGGGACTTGGTACTGAGGATTAATGCCCTTACTAAAGGGCGGTAGCGCATCAACTTGATTTCGAAGCCGGGTCCTCCCAGTTATACGAGACCACTGTCACTCAGTCGTAGCCAATGTCCAATCCTCAGGATTTTCATAGTCATATCCATCCGAAATTAGGCCATAGCCTCGACATAATCATGATAATAACCAGGGAAAATGTTATAGTAAACTTGACCCTCCAAAATTAGTGATACATATTTTGTCAAAAGTCGTATATCTCATACCCACCACTTAAAAATAAGAATTAAGAAAATTGTGTTACCAATGGCATCTACGATGATGATGATGATGATGATGATGATGATGATGATGATGATGATGATGATGATGATGGTGATAATGACGATGATGATGATGAGGAGGAGGAGGAGGAGGTGGAGAAGGAAGAGGTGGAGAAGGAGGATGATCGGAGATAATAATGGTGATATAACGATGATGAGAAGGCGGATGAGGCGGGAGAGGAGGAGGAGGATGACGATGACGATAAGATTAATGATGAGAGCGGGCAGTGGAGACGAAGGCGGGGAAATAAGAAATGCTCGTGTGATAAGGGAGGGTGGTTGTCATGTTACACACTCTCATGCAAGATGCATGAGGGAGGATGTCGGAATGAGGCAGGTTTTCAGATAGTCCTTTTTAAAAATCATTGTAAACTATGTTCATTCATTTAGAGTTTGGTAGATTACCTATAATCTGTGCATTTACATTATATAATATGTTTGCAAAGCGCTGTATTAGAGTTATTGTAAGAGCGCTATAGAAAATGCAGTTATTGTATTCGTAAATCCAAGATCTTCTTCCTGAATACAATACCTTTCCTTCAGCAGAAAACCCATAAACATCGGGCGTCTCTATTCTAAAAACGTTAAATGTAATATCCGAATGGACGGGCAGTACATTTCTCTATATACTATTAGTCAAATTACTGCTTTAATTCATTCTTTGTACAACTCTTTAGAAGTAAATAAGAATGACGTTTTTAAATCACAATTTTGATATCGAACAAAAATAATAACAACTCGGCAGCCGCATCTCCTGTTTCTTGTCGAAGATGGCAGTATTCGGTAAACTCTTCTCACCCGTTTTGAGTGGGAACGCTATCTACACAATGACTGAAATAATCGCTAATAAAAGGCAATGGAAACATTAATATATATATATATATATATATATATATATATATATTAAAAAAATAAATAAAAAAAACCCAAACCACGGTATATACAATTACTCTTTTTTAATACGTAAACATACTAACTGATTTTCCTCTTCAATTCACAATCGATTATTGACTCACTATGTTAGTCTACGTCCAATTTTAAAGAGGTCTTCTGAGGTACGTAAAAGTCTCAAGTCGCAGCTTAAAATATTATTTTCAGATAAATGAAATTCTAATTGCATTTTGAGCTTATTCAGACACTGGAGTTATGCAGTGCCATTAAATCAAACATGTGTTTACATGAAGAAGAAGAAGAAAAAACAACTTTATAAATACATTTGTTAAAATGAAGGTAATATTTCAACTTCCACAATAACCAAACCTTTCATTCCGCTATAGCACAAGGGTCCAATATAAAGTCCATTGCCAATAATAACAAAGAGAAAACAGTGAATCAGTTATATGTTTCAGTAAAATTTAAAAATGTAGGCCGCTATTTGATAAATTTGTATCATTCATATTTCTGTTAGAAGATTACCATCTTGTCACAGTTTTGTTAAAGAAAGAAAGAAAAAATCAGATTAAATAGTCAAGAAATTGGCGAGCCAAAGGCAAACCTTTACCAGAGATAAAGAAATGCCTTTGATATACAGAAATTTGGGTTTCGATTATTTCATGTAGAAGAAAACAGAAAAAAACCTGATAAAACAAAACAAAACAAACAAAACAGACCGCGAAAAGTTGTGATTTATACATGATGTGGAAAACCGTCAGCGGTGACATAGATGGCGCTAGACCACTGGCTCCATGGCTTGTATGGGTACCAGAAGAAGGCATTAGCTACGTAGGTCAGGAAACAGTAATTCCTATTTTTAATATGGACTGACTAAATATTTTTGACTGGTGCATTCCACTTCTTTATGATACACTCATAATCTATGGATTTGTTTGTTTGAAGATATTTCAGATTTTATTTTAATTCATGATGTAAGAATTGTGTTCATTTTGCTCTGCACTGTAAAAAAAAATTCGTTGAAATTACTCAAAAAATGTTCGTCAACAGATTGCCTTGATTATTTTAAGTATTTGTCACAGGGAATTTTAAGTAGAATTTACTCATTTTGCTTAATAAATTTTTACTCAGTTAAATTGAGTTACATTAACGTAAATAATTTAAGTATTGTAACCATGATAGATAACAATTAAAAAAAAATTATGACATGTTTAAACTTGTACCCATCTAACATTCACTGACACTTTTTCAATTTACATGACTTAGGATTTAACCTATCATCTATCATCATCACCAACAAACACTATTACTTACGCTTTAATTTGACGACTATTGAAAGGGCTCCGAATTCTATATATACTCGATTGTATCATCTTTAAAAGAAAATTGGTTGACAATTTTCCTGAAATATCAAGTTTTGATTTGTTTTAAATTGAGTGACAATTAAAAATTGTCTTATCTTCTTATCTTTGCTGAAATGAATTAAGAAATATTTAAAACTTCTTGAATTTTCATTCCACCACAAAAAAAGAATTGTTTTATTTAAAAAAAAAGAATTAATTTGATCTTGATGATTATTCATGAATTATATTAATACTTATATTACGCACTGCATCAGTCTTCACTTAAAAAAGATAAGTACAATCAACATAAATTGTTTGAGTAATACGTATAACTTCTTATTTTGAGTTAACATTACTAAATTGATACAAGTTGAAATTACTTAAATTTTCTTTTGTATTTATTTTACTTTAAAATTTCACGTATATTCTACTAAATTGAAAGTTTGAGTTAGTAAGATTTAAATCGAGAAGAAAATTAAATCTTGCTTAGAGCAATTTTGTTGTCTGTTTTTGACTGCTGCAACAGTGAATGTTGGACACAGTCCCACATAGGCAAGGGCCCATGAGTGACTGTTGCAGCAGTCAAAAACAGACAACAAAATTGCTCTAAGCAAGATTTAATTTTCTTAAATTTGCTAGATTACCTGATTCATGGACTCTTCCACTCTTACTGTGCCACAAATTAGGGGATTCAGAATTGAAAGTGAAATTTTGAATAATTATTTTCCTCTCCTGTATGAATGATCTAGCCTGGAAAAGGGCTGCTGATACACACAATAGCTATTGAAGCCTATTCACCCATAAAAGAGCTAGTCTGAGTACAAGGTTATCT
Organism: Heliocidaris tuberculata; assembly: GCA_025618425.1. NCBI lineage: Eukaryota > Metazoa > Echinodermata > Echinoidea > Camarodonta > Echinometridae > Heliocidaris > Heliocidaris tuberculata. Next base: position 26,911,422 of record CM046847.1, read on the forward strand.
TCAGATAAGCTTGTACATGTATAAGTGAATTTATCACTTACAATACATACAAGCTTGTACTCCACATTAGATTTACAGGTGAATAGGATAGGCTTCAGTAGCTTTTGTATGTGTAAGCAAGTTATGGTCCATTCTAGATCATTCATACATGAGAGGAAAATACTATCTAAAATTTCAATTTCAACTCTGAAATCCCAAATTTGCAGCATAGTAAGACTAAGAGTTGAACATGTTGAAGAGTCCCTGAATCAGGTAATCTAGCATTAAAGTACTGCTATGCTGAGTGAATGAATGGCATGTCCTATTTTACAATATTACTAAAATTATTGGATGAAAACAATCTATTAATCGACCTAATCACATTTTGACCAATCGGCGTTATTGTTGAAATAGCCCCCTCCCCCATTCACTCCGGGCAGTATGCTATGGTGATTTAATTCCACTTCATAAGTTCAATATACATTAAAGTAGGAGAAGGTGATTGGATTTAATGTGTTTTTAAATCAAATAGCATGTTATTTCATTTTTTATACAAGAGCAAATGGCATTAAATCTCTTATATTTTTCTGTTTCTTTTTAGTCTTTGAAAACAATGCTCCCAGCCACAAGGACCATCGGTATTCCATGTGAGAAGCAATAATGGAGCCACATTTGAAGTTCCGACAACAATGACTGAGGCAATGTGAACTTTAGGCAAGGGTTCACCATGTTCTTCCAGTCCAATGCATCAAATGGGAAAAACGACAAAACAGGGAATAAACCATTCACAAGAAAGAGAATGAAAGAGAAAAAAAAAATATGCAGGTAAGCTGGTACAAGCTGCAGAAATGAGCAAAGATGAGAAGATTCTGCTCAAGACTTGTCTGAAAGACCTTCTTGCTTTGAATGTGAGATATCACTTCAGCCATGCTTCACCTCCTACCAGAACTCGGCCAGAACTAAACAAGATTCATCCCAAAGGACAAAGAAGCAGGTTTTGAGAAGAACTTTTATGAACAGTCATATGAACATTTCTGTAAATCAATTGCAGTAGTAGGAGCGGCCGGGGAAGGGCCGTGATTCCCGTGAAGTACATGCATTAAAATTACAGAAATTTTTGTATATGCCATATATTCTGCAGGGGGTTTATTTGCATGAATTTATAGCGCAGCGTGGCTGTATGCAATGCAGGCTGTGCTAATTCACCTTCACATTGCGAATGTATAATAATATCATCGCTGCTTGTCGATTCCCCAATCTAAAATTTAACCTCTCGCAAAATAGTATGGTTGATCCTATTTGCGAGAACAAAGTTTTTAAAAAGAGTAAAGTCGTATGTTTTTCAGTTAATATGCAGATGAGCTTCACTCATAACACATAATATCTTCAGAAAGAAATTTTTCAAAACATGTGTTACATGTTTTATCACAATTTTGAAAGTTAAAATTTTTTCAGCCAGTTATTCTCACAAGCAGAGTCATATTGTGTGGAATATTGTGATTCTGCATATTAGCTTTCATGATTTATATGCCCTCTCATAGTCATTGCTCCATCTATCTTATAATTTTGTAATTTTGTGTGGAATCATGGGTTACTGCCTGTATTTGATTTGTATAGTGGGAGCAGTAAAATATCCTAAAATGATAAATAATTCAATGTTCTCTATTTTTCTGTGAGTACAAATTAAATAACAAGTTAAAGCCTTTTTCAATTACAGTGAAATGGATCGAATATTCTGACAATAATAATGTACTAAGAATATTTTTTGTATGATTTTGAATACATGTCTTTTTTAAAGTTAATCTATATATGTAATAGGGATTATCCTTGTCCCATTTTTAAAATTTGAATGAATGAGATGGAAGTGAATTTCGAGACTTGACAGCTTTCTAATCAGGACCATGAAGTTGCCATACTTTAGGTGGCAGATGTGAAATCTCTGATGTACATAGTTATTGACTGTTGCTGAAATGTAATTTTTACTGATGTGCTCCAAAAGCTACCACTTAGGGGTATGAGATGTAGTAATCATTCACTTTGGAAGTGGTTTTCAATGCACCTGTGATTAGGACTTTTACCCTTCAAAAATACTAGTAAAGTACAATTCATGGGCTTAGAACTTACAATGGTTACCTGCTTAATTTGGCAGACATGATCACATTTAATCATGAATAAATAAAATACATCACTGCTTACTGAGAAAAGTAAAATGTTCAAGCTTTGTTGAACACTTTGTGCAAAATGTGATTTTACATATCAGGCCTACGCACATGTACTTGTTTGATGCTAATGCAAACTACATGTGCATGTATGTAAAGACTGGTTTGAATTATATCAAGAGTGTTTGTAAATCGAAGTATCCAACAATGAATTTTATTAAAAATTAAAATAGGCAACATGAATATACAGTTATGTGTCATGCTTATATTCCTGGATTGTTTTTCATGTAAGGTCAGAGAGAGAGAGAGAGAGAGAGAGAGAAAGAAGGTGATACATATTAAGAGAAACAGGATAATAAATGATTAAAAGGAATACATGATAATTGCTGGGGGTGGGGTTGGAGGGGCGTGTGCTTGTATCCAGGATAAACAGGAGATTAACCTTCAGGGGCCTTTTAATTTGTACATCTTAAACATTTTATCTCTCCTATTTAGTTATTTTATTTTAATCATTAGGTCAATTATACAGTATTAAGTAAGGGGGTGGGGGGGGGGGGGGGGGGGGGGGGGGCTTGCCGGTACGCAAGTAGAGCTGTATGTGTGACAATGATGGCTGTGTGTAAAAATAAAAAAGAGAATGTGTACAGTATGAATTTGGGTTGAAACATCTTGCTGATTGTGGGATTCATTATAGGCCAATTGTTTTGTATACATTGGGGAGGGGGGCTTGCCTGCATATTTGTAAGTACATGTAGATCATTATGTGTGAAAAGGATGGCTGTGTGAAAATAAAGAGGGAGTGGGCACATGTAAATTTTGATAAAAAGCATCTTGCTTATTTTGTGCGATACATATTAACTACACAGTATTCATTTATGTTGTTTCACTTCACGGATGTACATGCGTGTGTTTGTTGTTATTTTTTTTTTGGGGGGGGGGGTGGGGGGTTGATGGGTGAACTGATTAGAATGGAGAGGGGTAGACATGGGGGTATAGGGCAACAGACAGACACTGTCCTCCCTTTAGACAAAGCAAATACATGTATAATTACGCTGATCATTTCATGAGACATCGATCACATACATGTATACTTGGTTTCTGTACGGATTACTATAAGGTATTAATTAATATGCAAATTTGATTTTATATGATTGACCATCATTACATGACATCACATTGCTCAAAATACCATCTCTGTGCCTAAAGGCTATATCTGCTCCAAATTATTCAAAGAAATATCTCTCTATTTCATGGTTGCTAAGGTAAAAATGTCCCTAGCAACCAATTCTTTACTTTTTCTTTGTTTTCTGCCATTTCTACTTAATGCCCAAGTTTCAAACGTGGGAACATGTCATTCCTGTTTCGGATACATGTTTTGAACATATCTAGCACATTTTTAGGTACTTCCCAGAGATGGACCACGGAACTCAAAAACTAAGCAAGAAAACAGGCCTCGGCCCACGGTCTATAAGTAGTTTTTGCATGACTGAATCTTTCACAAGCTTATGCCCGAAACACAGATAGGTATTTAGTGTCAACATATCGTTTAATTAAAGCTAGTGAAAGACAAACACTTCTTTAAGTTGGGATATACAACTGCCCCAATTTTGAGGTAAATCAAAACTGTTTTTATCGACTAAAATGTTATATATATTTAAAAAAAGATTTATTATTAATTTTAAGGGACGGGGAAAAGAATGAGAAGGTAAATGGGGGGGGGGGGGGAATGAATGAAGTAATTACCTAGCTGGGCAAACGCTGCCAAATATCAGTGCCCTTATGTTGGGCATGCTTTTACTAAGTATTTCTAGGAGCAAACGCCTGAGTCACTTCGGAAACTTTACACCTTTATACCACTGCTAATGATATTATAAGCCTATCTTATATCTTTTATGTTGTGACGTTTTAGATGTTGTTTTCACTTTACAAAATTTATACTTTTTTCAGTTACGTTGTTAAATAAGGAACGCTTCACGTTCATTCTAAGTTGTATCAATAATTTCTTAGAGTTTTGGTACTGTATAGTGTATATAGCCTATAGACCGTATGTATCCGCAATATTTTATTAGAGACCGTATGAAAATTATCATAATCATGGGAAATACCGGTCTTTGTTGTATTGGCCCCGCCCATTCCCCGCCCCTTTTTGCTTATGTGGCCTCAAATCAAGCCGTGGGTATTCAAATGTTCAAAAATACTTACTCGTACTGGTAAATGCAAGGTTTAGCTGTTTATTTCATACATCTAAAGCATTATTCTAAGAACCATTCTTATCCCACCGTTCTTTGTGTGAATTGTAGTCAACCATTGTCCTGTAGAACTTCTGAGGTCATAACTAAGGATCTTTTTGTTTTCTTCCTTGCCAGGCTTGAACGCACACGTGTTTATCATACGATTTTCGCAGTATATATATGCGCATGCTAACGTTTCATGTATATATGCGGCTATGCTACGTGTATATAGCTAGCCTGCCCTGCTGCTAGCTGAGCTGAGCCGACTACCCGCCGACTACCTGTGTGATGCGGTATCCTTTGTGAAATTTCTTCTGAAATCAGATGATCAACATATTATAGGTGAGATAACAATTTCTATTTTTTAATGACGATGTGAAATTTATCAAGCAAGTACGCAGTCCTGTGACTCCAGCATTGATGTAACGTTGATGTTGACGATGTTTGTTTTCAGCCGCTGGCCTGAACTGAAGAAAGAGGGAACTCTCGCTATCGGGCCGGTGTCACCGGATGAGATGTCCGTTCGGATGAGATGTCTCCACGGACACCTCATCCGAATCGGAATCTGGGCATCGTTTCATCAAACCGTCATAAGTACAAGTTCGCCGACACCCCATTGAAACGCATGTTAATGTTGATACACGCGTTTCAATGGGATGTCGGCGAACTTGTACTTATGACCGTTTGATGAAACGCTGCTCAGGACCATATGTCCTGGGGACATCTCACCCTGATTTGCCCGCAAAATAGATCGTACGGAACAAACGTCCACGTACGGACTCGTTGTCCCCATTACTTTCACACTGCATGCATCGCGACGCGACGGAGCACATGACGAAATTTGTGTGTTAGAGGATTGACGCATTGACTTTCAGATTGGGGGCCCTAGCCTCCTGGAGATGGTTATCTTTAAGCTAATCCTTCAGTCAACACAAGGCCTTGGACCAGTAATTTTAGCATCAACACAACGAACGTGGGGTAGCTCTCGACTCTCTGAAGCTCGAGCGCTATCATATGTATATCTGTCATCGTGCAGTTGGGTTAGTCTGCATACTCAGACACTTACCGTTGAAGGCCGGAACCATCATTTTCGTAACTCCACGATTTACAATTTTATTTGGCAATTAGTCAGAGTTGACTATTTTCGCCACAAAATTTGCTTTTATTCATTATAAAATTACATATTCCTGAGTGAATATTTTTTCCACAAATGTATTCTTTTATTTATATATTTTCTGCCACCATCCCCCTAGCCTCAGTGGTTTCAAAAGTTGTCAACATGTGCAAGTTATAAAAGAAAGTGATTTCAGTATCGTGTATAAATCTCTTTGAAAATGCTTGAAAATGAATCAAACATTTTAATTACAATTATCATCGTTAAAGCTCATAGACAGTCTCGGTAGCAAAAATCACACTGGCAAGAAACTTATCTAACATATTCGCATACTATTCTCCTTTTATCATAAGACACATGTACGAGATTATCTAACATTCCATTCACGATTTCGAACAAATTGAAGCTGTGTAAATATCTGCAAGAAACGCTTGGTAACGGCTTTTCACTGCCTCACGCTAAGACCATATCCACCTGAAGGTTCCCCACACAATAAACCCAGCGCTTCGCACTATGTGTAGCGTATTCTATAACACACAGCAATCCTCATGTGAATGATGTGTGTGGCCGTTGTTTGACTGAATTTACATCCCCTCTTTTTTGGGCCAGGGATTTTTATTACTTTAGACCTCTCATTCGATAAATATTTCACTAGAGGAGGAAAAAACTTCACAGCATCTTAGTTATGTTAGTACCCTGTTATTAGGTGGTCTGTCATGATTGACAGATCACCTTTTGGATTCGTACAAATTTTCTTTATTTTTATTATTTTTATTATTCTTTTTATTTCCTCCATTTTTTGTGGTCACGATATCTATAAAACCTCAAATTCAATCATCATCAAAACATCATCACATATCAACATCAATGAGTTCTCGCTCCCGCAACAATTTCAATATCATGACGTCATCATGACGTCATCTAGACGCCATTTTGTAAAAACACATTATCAATCATATCTTCATTATCAATTATCAAAAATCAACCAAATTCACATGACATTAAATTCAGGTCATGAGTCATCAGCTCACGTCGTCAAAAGTCACCCAGAGGTCATGACGCGCGCGTACGCGCGCGTCAAAATTTTAAAATGCTCAAAATCATCCCAGGACTAAATGATAGTACGTTTCAGGTCATTTTAAGCATTTCAAAATTTTCCGTCCGTGCGCGTCCGCGCGCGCGTTATGCGTGCGCGCAGTGCGTACAGAGCGGGAAAACGCCGTTTTTTCGCATGATTTGTGTTTCTGACACTATTTTTGACAATTTCCAACCATTTACAGTCATTCTTGACATTCCATAAGGCCACACGCGCGCGTCAAACATTGAAATCTGCGCGCGCGTCAATTGGCAAAATAGTGTAAAAAGTCGTAAAAACATGCCTTTACAAAATTAACTCTAGCTCTTTAAATAGTCCATTGACCCCTAATTTTTTTTTCATATTTGGGTAGAGGAGGAATCATAGATATTATTTCATGGGTCATTTGACCCTCAATTATATTGCAAAGTCATCAAAATGGCGTCTAAACTCAAAATTTCATTTTTTCAAAAATGACGTTATCAAATTTATGCAAATTTGACTATAACTCCTTTAATATTGGTCATTTTTCGCCCAAATTTGGATATGTTGTAGCTGAGACAATTCTCTACAAGATCAGTCACCACGATTTTTCATTTTGACAAAGGCATCATGGCGTATTTTTGCGATTAAAGGAGGTATGTCAATTTTTCTCATTTTGCGTGTATTCTCTATGGGACATGACTTTTTCTCAAATCTTGATTCTACATTCCCGTCTTCTTTGAGCAGTATCTCTGTTATTTCTGCTCGATTTTCTCCCAAATTTGAGTATGTTATAGCTGAGACTATAAGCTTTTACAAGTGTGCCCTCCAATTTTTGATCAGATGTCGGGATCATGCCCTTTTTTTAACTACAAAATGTCATTTGAGAATCCCGTTTTTCGTCTACGTGTTATGTCTATTGGAAATATTTTGGTCCATTGGTAAAGCACTTGCCTCCCATTCCGGCGACCCAGGTTCGACTCCCGGTGGGTCCATTTTTTTTTTTTTTTTTTTTTTTTTTTTTGCCTTTCATTCTACCATCTTCTTCGACTATTATAACATATACCATCACAAACAATGTAAAAAACTGCCTAATTTTGCGTGTTATGTCTATTGAAAGTAGTGTGCAGTAGTTTGTGTAGAATCTCATTCCCTCTCGTGTATTAAAGCTAAGGGGATAATCTTCCACATGTCCTGCAATATCAAATCGTCCAGTTCGTTATCCCGATTTCTCCAAATCGGCTCAGTCAATTTTCTTCATATTTTCGTCAGTCATCAGTCCTAATAAGGTCAAGTTCCCACATCTTTTTCAAGGTCATCAGGTTATTGTGACGTCATCCAGGCGCCATTTTGTGAAAATCAACTTATGGTCATATGTTCATAACGAAATGTCATTTCTCTTTCATATTTGGCATGGTTAAGGTCACTGTCATTCCAGTCAAGGTCATTTCGTTAAACGCGCGCGTACGCGTACGTCCGCGCGTCCGTGCGCGCGCAAAATTTAGAAATGATCCAAATCGTCCCAAATTCATTTTGCAAACGTTTCATGCCATTTCAAGCACTTTTCGAAAAATCGCCCATAAAACTGAACCTGTAGGGGCGCTATGCCACTTAGGTTATCGTGGTTATTGTCATCATTATTGTCATTATGATCATCATTATCAATATATCATTATCGTCATTGTCATCACTTATATGACCATATCTTATGATCATTGTCGTCAACATTATGATTATAATCTTGCAGAAATATCACACCTGACAAAGCACTTTGCCACAGTGAAAGACAGACCACCTAATTCGTCTTCAGTGACGAATTAAATTTCTAGTTTATTAAATAAAATCAAAGAAATCTCACGAAAAGTTTTTGAGGGCTTCCCAAACCCGGGGGGGGGGGGGGGGCACTCAACTATATTGCTGTACACAAGCGCGACCACAGGTTTTCCAAACCACACCTACACAAGTTTTATCCGTTGGTCAAATTTACACCCTATTCAAGGATTTTGGCGTGCTTTCTTGAAAATTGTACCCCCTAAACAAGTATAACCCGTAAAACTTACCCCTAAACAAGGTCTGCCTCAATTAAACCTCTAAAAAGTCAAGGTTTAACCACCTTAAATATTTAACCCTTAACAAGGTCTACCTCAATTTGAATTAAACCTCTCAAACGTACAGGTCTGTCAATAGCAACTATTAAAGTTTTCAAAAGAGACTCGTGGAATTCTAGATCGCACAAAATCCCCCGGCGAAATCCAGATAACTAAGGGGGGAAAGATACCCTAAACGCGTATTGAAAAACTCCACAAATATACCCCTTTTTCCCAATTTTTAGCGTTTTTGACATCCTAAACGCGTCACACGCGTCTCGCGCCTTAGTCGGCAAAAACTACCCTTTTCACGCGGTTTTTTGGTCGCGGTTGTGTACAGCAATATAGTTGAGTGCCCCCCCCCCCCGGGTTCCCAAAACTATCTATCACCTTTAATGGGGTGAAATAGAAATGTGCCTAAAGCCCGGCGCACACTGTACGATCCGACTGCGATCCGACTGATTTTTGATCGGATCGTGTAGTGTGCTATAGCTTCCCTTGTAAAAAAAACCCATGGATTTCACGGCTCGGTAAAACCATGGTTTTACAATGGATCCATGGTTCGGTAAAACCATGGTAATACCATGATATTACCATGGTAATAGGGTGGTAAATTGGAACAGACTTACCATGGTTTTACCATGGTTTTGAATGTGATTTTATGATGGTAAAACTATGGTGAAACCATGGTTTTACCATGGTAAATTGACTAGTATTTAATCCCCAATAACCATGGTTTAACTGTGGTTCTGAATGTGATTTTATCATGGTAAACTATGGTAAAACCATGGTTTTACCATGGTAAATTGACCATGATTTAATCCCCGATAACCATGGTTTTACCGTGATTTAAACCATGATATATAACCATGGTCAAACCATGGTTCGGTGAACCATGGTTTTACCATGGTATTACCGTACCATGGATCCAATGTAAAACCATGGTTTTACCATGATTAAACCACAATAAAATCACGGTCAAAACCACAGTAAAACCTTGGTTTTACAATGGTTTTACCACAGTAAAGTTCCGGCGGAAACCATGGTAAATCCATTGTAATTCAAGTTGGAAATATCAACTGCACGGTTACATAACTTCCATTTATTTAATTTAAGTATTATATTACATAACATATTACATAACATGGTTAATATGAAACTTAAACTACTAATCACACAAGCACAAGTCATAATCATTATAACATCATAAATCACACTGCAGTATCATGGCCGCGCCATAGCCACTAGTTACCTATGGGTTTCAGTCTTATATACCAACCTGAGAATCTGTTACTTGTGGTAATGGTTAGTTAATTACAGTTTCTGTTATTATTAGAAAATATGGAAAGTGACATATTAAAATTCACTCAAGAAATATCTCACAACTAATTTCATAATAAATATTTATGAAAAACAATAATATTGCATTTGCCCTTTTCTTAAAATATTGAATTTTGTTTAAAATTTCACAAATATGCAAATGAAATACATGTATTCAAATGAGTAACTATGGTATTTAAATCACCATGGTAAAACGACGGTTTAACCGTGGCATTACTACCATGGTTTTGTAACCATGGTTAAACCATCGCTGAAATGATGGTTATATTACCTTGGTGATTCAGCTATGGTAAAACCATGGTTTAAAGCATGGTTTTATTACCATAGTTTTTATCATGGTAAGACAATGGTTTAACCACTGTATTATACTACCATGGTTTCTTATCCATGGTAAAACTATGGTTGAAATCATGGTTGTATTACCACGGTTATTTAAAGGGTACCAATCACCAAAAATAATTTTGCTCTGTATGGTAGAAGTTTCTTGTCGGTATACTATATTCAAAATATGGGCTTCAAATATTAATTCTATAAAGAGATATTGCAATTTTAATTACACTCTCTATAAGCGACTCGTGAGTAGACTACTCGACGCACCCGTACGCGCTCTCCAAGATAAAGGCTCGCGCGGAACCAAACTCGGAGTTTGGTTGCGCGAGCATTTTCTCATGTTATCCTCTATTTCCTTCATACTCATTAACTGTTGACCTATAGAATACCAGACAAAGTTCTTTGAGGTTGATTTTATACTTTCTAGCTGTACACGAATTATTTTTTCAGGTCATTGGTACACTTTAACCACTGTGACTGCTTTCACTATGGTTTTATTACCACGGTATATTAACCAATACATTGTAAAACCATGGTTTACCCAAAGTTCATCCATGGTTTAACCAATGTTATGGATTAAAAGCCATGGATTATGAGCGATCCATTGTAAAACCATGGTTTAACAATGGTTTTATCATGGTTTTTAAGGTAAAACCATGGTATTTTTTTACAAGGGTTCCTGATTAAGAGGTTTTTAGTCCCTCGGTCTCTCCTCCATGACCTTTGAGCTAAATTGGGTCTGCATATAGAGCCTACTTGTTGTCGACTGTACTAGACTAAATTTACCAGCTCAGCAATAGACCTCTCTCTCTCTCTTTTTTCCCTCTCTTTCTCTCGAGTCTCCTAGATGCCCCATCCAAATATGATATCTAAATTTGCTGACCAGAATACATTTTCCTGGTCTGTTACTGAATGGTCTTTCTGTAATTATCTAACAACTAGGACCCATAGCGGTTACATGATAGACTATGCAGTTATACTTGTGATGTTTCTGGCAGTAGGCCCTATTTATAGATATACAGCTTACTTTCTCTAAAAATATTATCTTGTTTTACTTATTTTTTGTTTGGAAACCAGTTAAGATTAACTATTTCCACAAATATTATGGGTTTATTACCATGGTGTTTTAACCAAAGTAAAACCGGCATGGTTTCAATAATAGCTTTATAACCATGGAGTTTAACCATGGTAAGATGTACAGTGGTATTACTATTATGGATTTTTTTATTACCATGGGAAAATCATTGTTGTATTACCATGGTGTATTAACAAGGGTAAAACTGTAGTTTAATCATGGTTTTATTCAGTTACCATGGTTTTTTAACCATGATAAAACCATGGTTTCAATCATGGTATTATAACCATGACTGTTGACTATGGTAAAACGATTGTTTAACAATGGTGTAATAACCATGACCAGAAATTTAAACCGTGGTTGTATTACATGTGCCATGGTGTTTTAACTATGATAAAACCATGGTTTGAATCATGGTTGTTGACCACGGTAAAACGATTGTAACCATGGTAAAACCAAGATTTAAACCATGGTTTAATTAACATGGTGTTTTAACCATGGTAAAACCATGGTTGCAAACATGGTTTTATAACCATGGTTTTTTACCATGATAAGAAAATGGTTTAACCATGGTATTAGTACCATGGTTTTTTAACCATGGTAAAACCATAGTTTGAATCATGGTTTTATAACCATGGTTGTTGACCACGGTAAAACGATTGTTAACCATGGTAAAACGAAGATTTAAACCATGATTTAATTACCATGGTTTTTTAACAATGGTAAAACCATAGTTTGAATCATGGTTTTATAACCATGTTTTTACCATGATAAGAAAATGGTTTAACCATGATATTAGTACCACGGTTTTTTTAACCATGGTAAAATGATGGTTGAAATCATGGTTATTTTACCATGGTTTTTTAATGATGGTAACACACTGGTTTCAATATGGTTTTATTAACATGATTTTGTAATGATGGTAACACACTGGTTTCACTATGGTTTTATTACCATGGTCTTTTGACCATGATTTGACCATGGTTTGACCATGGTTTTATGACCATGGTACATCAACCATCGTAAAACCATGGTTTACCCTCATTTTATCCATGGTTTAACCATGGTCTTGATTGTAAAACCATGGATGATGATCGATTCATTGTAAAACCATGGTTTAACCATGGTTTTATCATGGTTATGATGGTAAAACCATGGTAATTTTTTACAAGGGCTATGACAGCGATCCGATCGCAGAGATTCGAGATGTTGAATCTTTTGCGATGAGTCGTGCGATTTTAATCTTTTGGCCAATCAGGATGGTGCAAAATGATGACGTCATCGTCAATTTGCTTGAGATGATCACCAAAACCAGGAAAAAGCTCATCGCACAAAAAAGCAGCTGAAGTTGTACGCACACAACGCACAACTCGCTCCCACAGTCTCTGGCGGGCTGAAACCTGTGTACCGTAGACTGTGCTTGCTGAACCACTTAGCAGTGAAGGTCGAGGATGTCTCCTCTTACCGTATAACTGGACGGTCTGGGCGACAGTGGCGGCACCAAGGGGGGGGGGGGGCATGGGGGGGAAATGCCCCCCCCAGTCAGAAGCTTTACCCCCCCCCAGTTGCCCCCCCCAATAATTTTCGGAGTGAAAAAAAATAAAATGAAAAAGAAAAGAAAAGGAAAGAAAAAAGTGAAAAAGGAATGGAGAAAAGAAGGAAAAAGAAAGAAAACGGAAACTTGGAAAGCAGTGGCGGCATCAAGGTGGGGAGGGGGGCATGGGGCAAATTTGTTCGCTCAGCTTGTGTAAATATCCTCATATTTGGGTAGTTTTATAGCCGAATAATTTCTGTACATTTCCACTATAATAGTGTCAAAATTTTTGCTCGCTTGCTTCGCTCGCTCGCAATACAGGCCTATAACTCCCACCACATAATCAGGCCGCGAGATGATCAAATGTCCTCATATTGGGGTAGTTTTATAGCCAAATAATCATTTCTGTACATTTTCACCACAAAAAGTTTCAAAATTTTTGCCCGTTCGCAATGTATAACTACCACCTTATTATCGGGCAGCAAGATGCTCAAATGTCCTCATATCTGGGTAGTTTCATAGCCGAATATAATTTCTGTACATTTTCACGACAAAAAGTGTTCGCAATAAATAACTACCACCTCATAATCGGGCAGCAAGATGCTCAGATGTCCTCATGCATATTGGGGTAGTTTTATAGCCGAATATGTAATTTCTGTACATTTTTACTACGAAAAATGTCAAAATTTTTGCTCGCTCGCATCGCTCGCTCGCAGTATATAACTAACACCTCTTTATAATCGGGCAGTTCAGCTAGATGCTCGAAATGTCCTCATATCTGGGTAGGTTTATAGCCGAATATTCTGTACATTTTCACTACAAAAAGTGTCAAAATTTTTTTTGTCCGCCCTTGCCCCCCCCCCAACATTTTCTTTTGCCCCCCATTTGACCCCCCCCCCCCCCCACTTTAAAAATCCTGGTGCCGCCACTGCTGGGCGAAACAAAATAGACTAGTTAGACAATGAGCAAGAGAAATAATATTAGTCAGTATTCATAAGCAACAACCAGCCTGTTTCAGGAAAAGACTTCGAGGAGTGTCAAAGTCAAAAGCGACTCAATTCACCTTCAATCAAGACAAGACCAGTCCCAGCTATCCAGTTCGAGGTAGGCAACAAGAATTTATTTTCAGATCTTACAAAATGTTAGCTCTGCAAAGTAATTGTTAAAACTAAAGTAATAAAAGTGAAGAACTTAATTCTTTTTCTTCTTCTCCTCGATCCTAGCTCCTCCTTCTCCTTTTTCTTTTTCTTCCTCTTCATCTTCTTTTTAATTTTATTCTTCTTGAGTTCTTATTTTTCTCCTCCTCCTCCTCCTTTCGTCTTCTTTTTCTCAGGCTCTTCCTCCTTCTTCTTCCAATTCTTCTGCTTCTTCTGCTTCTTCTTCATGGATCTAGGCTCGAGAGTCTAACATGTCATTTAGATCTTGATCTAGATCTAACTCGGCTTAGATCTACATTTTATTTTATTTTTCTTTCTTTCTTCTTCCTCTTTTTCTTTTCCTCTTTTGCCTCCCTGTAATTTCCACACACTCTAACTCGACCTAATCTAAATTTTTTTTTAATTGGTAGACCTGTTTATATGTTGTTAGCTTTAACAACTTAAGTTGGATTTATAATTTTGTGTTTGGCCGTTTATTATTTCATTTATTTAGATCTAAGGACATATTTATTTCTCTATCAACAAACATTTACATTGGGTATTTTTTTAATTACTTTCAGACCATCAACGATTTTGCCTGTATTTATTGAGGGGCGGGGGGGGGGGGGGGGGGGGGGGGGCGGCTCAATAATTTACAGTTACAGTTTCTATTCAAATATTAAAGGGTACATTTAGGGAAAAGATAAAGACTGAGTCAATCTCTCTTATTATACAAACTAAACTAAGTTCAATTTTAGTTTGCCATTAAATACCTCAGCTTTTGCAACCTAAAAATGAGCATGTGATGATAGACCTCAGACTATAAACCAAAAATGTATTGTGGTTTCCATTTCAGGTACAAGTGCTGCATAAGGATGACTAACTTGGCTTTCAAGATTGGACAAAGGGGGGCTACCTACTCGAAAAAGACCTGATGCAACAAGTACCCAGAAGGTGTAGTAGCTGCATAACATTTGAGGCCATCACATGTATCATCTATATTACAGGTGAAATTAGATATTAGCTTTAAAAACTGCCCTTTCTTGGGAATATACACAACTAACTTGACTAACTTGTTTCACAGTAAAACAAAATATGTTGGGAACGATTGTCGTAGCCATGCTAGTGTCAAGAAGACTTCATTCAATTTGTTTGATTTTTATTTTCATTTTATCTATTTATTTATTTATTTATTTATTTTATTATTATTATTATCATTTTTTTTTTTTTAGGGGGGGGGGGGTATTTGGCAAATCAGAGGGGACAAGAACTGTTCTTGCGACTGCCCCCCCCCCCCTTCTGTAACATTGTCCATGCCTTCCCTGATCATATCTATACACCGTTTGCTTCATGATGTCATTGCAAATTCAGATATTGTTTATTCGCCACTATACAATAAGATACGACTATATTTTTTCTTTCAGATTCAATATAAATCAACTTTCAAATCATAGACACTTTGTAATAATTTATACATGTGTGTATAGCAAGACCTTTTCATTATTTTCTCTCCAGATTGATGAGGCATTGGCACTGACAGGGAGGACCCTGAAGAATCTCCCAGACATTGGCAGTCACAGACGATGAATGTAAAGAATTAAGAAAAAGGCAAAGATATATCACTATGAGTGGGATATTGAAAATAAAAGTATGATGAAGAGAATAGTCTATTCTGTGCTACTCATCCTTACGACAGAAATCAGACAGTAAAAAAGGCAAATATCTAAATTCTTATATTTTGCAGCTGCCCTTAGTGGGTCATCATCATAGGCATGAGTTTGAGGATTTTTTTTTCTAGAATTGGCGAGACTGAACAGTACAATTACATATGCTTTGCTATTTTCATTATCCAGTAAGTTAAAAAGAATACCCAACCTTGAATTTAATGCAGTTAAACATAATATTGCAAGTTAGACCAAATTTAGATTCAATGAAAAATTTCCATTTGAATTTATTGCTTACTCTATAGTTAATATATTGCTTCTTATTTCTGAAAACTTAACATTCTGCAAAGTTTGTATGTATGGAATTACACAAGCTTATCTGTAAAGGGAAGAGGGCAGTTTTCAGTCATTAGATTCCCATCAATTAAGGAGCTCCGTGACCAGGCCCCCCCCCCCCCTTACCACCTTTCCTGACTTTAGAGATAAAATCATTATATTTGCACTGCATGCATTTGAGTCTAATTGCAAGTATATAGGAAAACTATCCCATTTGTTTCTGTCATCATAATTAATGAAATCAATCATTTTTTAAAATTCAATGACTGAGAAGCAAGTATTTTGTTTACTGGAGGACATATAACATCATGTTATCCTTAATTAATATTAGTAAAACAGCACGGAAGGCAAAAATGGAAATTATGATCGCCAGAAACAAATGAGAAGAGTTGTCCGACACTATTAAATAATGTCACCACTGTCACATTACAATTTCACCAATTTGATATTCTCAAAGAATTTGTTATCTTAACATTCACAAATTTCTTATAGTTTGTCCCATCATTTTCACATGTTCATGAATCTAATGTGATCTATGAATCTATGAATTCTCAAAGAAATTGTTATCTCAACATTCACAAATTTCTTGATTTATTGATCAGCTTGTTTCATTTATTAAATAATTTAACAAAATAAAGAAGCTTGGTAATGAAACTTTGTTTGTTGTTGAGTTTCAAGGTGTCGTATGAATGTCTGAAGAACCATGCCAGAAATTGTGCAATCTACATGATTGTACATTACATGATAGATATAGAAAAAAGGCATGCTTCTAACATGTCTAAGATTTCTCATCAACATTGCTACATGCATTTTTAAGTACTTCCAGAGCAGAAAAAAAATAATAGAGAACTAAAATAAAGGAGAGGTATGAAGGAAATTAGAATGAAATTGCTAGATAAAGATGGTTTATGGAGAAGACCAATTAATGAGTCGGGATATGTGCCAAGAATATATCTGAAAATGAATGTTTCCATACGATTGATTTGGAGTTAATTATTGAATCTGAATAGAAGGAAACTTCAGTTATAGAGAAGTTGAAAGAAAGGGATTGAGAGGAAGGAAGTAGAAAATATGAGTATGCATAAGCAAGCGAGAGAGAGGGGGAGATGAATTATGGATCAACATTGAAAGATGATTTCGAAAAAAAAAAAGGTTTGAGTGAGAAAGGGGTAGGGGGCTGAATCATGTATAAACATTTTTTTAAAATCTGGAACTCCCTTTCCCCTTTTCATTCTTTCCACCCTATACCACCCTATGTCTCCCTACTTCGAATCAATTTCTCTCTTTGTCCCAAGCTGTCTCTCACTCTATTAATCTTATTCTTATTCCAGTCTTTCCTAGCTTTCTCATCCCCTCTCTCTCTTGCTGCATTTCTTTCTCCTTCCTTTTAACTCCTCTCATTTTTACTCTGTCTTACTCTTCTCACATTCTTTCTATCTCACTCTCGACTCTCCCCCTTTTTTTTTTTTTTTTTTTTTTTTTTTGGGGGGGGGGGTCTTCTTTCCTTCTTTCTTTCAATTGCCGTTCTTCTTTCTTTCCAAGTCGGCTCAATGCTATTTTTCTACAATATGGGACCTGTCTGCATCTTTCCCAATTTCTTCTCTTACACTCAGTATCACCTCCCCACCCCCCCCCCCCACCATCTTTCTCTCTTTCTTTCTCTCTCCTGCTCTACTTTTCCGTGTCTCAGTTTTACCCTCTTCTTTCTCTTTTTTCATTTCCACCATTCTTTTCACCTCTTCCATTTCTTGCTCATTCCCTTCATCTGACTCTCTTTATTTCACCCCATCTTCTCATTTCCCCCTTAATAACTCTACAGCCCCCCTCCCCTCTCTCTCTTTCATTCTCTCTTAATCCCTTATTCTTTACTCTCCCTCCCCCTTCCCCTTGATCGAAGTCCGCCCCCCCAGCAGACATGTCGGCATCCTCTTTCTCATAATACCCTCTGATCTTCTAGTTCTCATTCATACCCCGGTCTCTCAGGGCTGGGTCTTGTGACTATTATTTTAAAAAAGAATAATCTATTTGGTGTAAACGATGCATGTAGGGGAGATCCAGGTGAGTTGAGCCACAAGGAGAGTTGATCCATCCCCTAGAACTACCACTTGCATTCAAGAAAGAAAGTTCAAACGCCCCCTGTTGGTAGTGTGTCACATATCTTTCTTTTCAGTTAAGGCAAAAAGTTGCATAACAACTCTACAAACATGAGGTGAAGGAAGAACTCTAAATTGCTCCAAAAAGTGGATTTTAGAGTTAGAGGTTCGACCCTTTCTATCATTTACATAGGAACAGTTACTTTTGTCGCATTGTGGGCAACATGTAGCCTATGCATTGTAGATTTATTGAAGATGTTTTGATGGAATTTGATAGAACTGCTTTGAAGGGAGTCAATTCACATGTCAAAAAGGCCGACCTGGGGAGAGATGAGCCACTAATCATTATAGGAGACTTGATCCATGGCTCAACTCTCCTCTGGTACACATTTAATGCCAATGTGTGAGATTACTACTTGAAAAAAAAAGCTGTATTCAAGCGACTACAGAAACTGCACATCCCTTTTGTCCTAGGCTCTCAAATGGAAATCTCATGAAATGGGAGTTAACAGAGATAATGACTACATTTGAATGACATAATATTAGGCCTATAGATGTAGGCTACATGAAACACAATGTCATATCAACCCACATGCGCGAGATGTGCAATCAAGGACACCAATTTAAAATACGTAATTTGTTTATAAAGCGAGCTCGAAAAGTCATGCATCAAAACATTCTTATATATATAATTGTACATTTCATAGGATCATAACATCTATCTCTACATAGAAAACAGTAGCCAACCATCTACCAGCTTGTATTTCAATCATTTTCGTTTTGGATTCCATGTGTTGCAAATACCTAGCATCATAGAAACATCATTAGTTAATCAGTTCAATCTGGACCTTCCATGCTGTTTAAGCATGGACCTACCAACGAAGGTCCATGGTTTAAGTAAGCTATTAAAAACATCAAAACATTTTGACAGGAATTTGAAAGCCTCACATTTCAAGGAATAACATGTAGCTCCAAATCGCAAACAGTAGCAGATAAAAAAGAATAAATATACTTTATAGGACTGCATTCAATTTCCTACGTGTTTGAAGGGTGCCTTACATCATATAGCATGTTAGTATAACTAGAGTTGAACAAGTACAACTATACAGGTGGGCTGTGGAACAATAATCAAATAAGAAGCATTTTATTCAAAATTTGAACTCAAATTTGGTGAAGTGGTAGATGTGGTTATTGTCTCGGCACAGAAATTTGTTCAACATATTCAATCCATGGAACAGGCAGAGACTTCTCACAGTCACACTCATATTGTGTATATTTATGATTATAATAGTGCTTGATGGATTGTTAAGTTGAAGGTGAATAGCTTGGCATTGTGTAGTATAATTTGATTTAACTACACAATCTGATTATACGTGGATGGAATATTGTGGAAAAGAAAGAGAGAGAGAGAAAGAGAGAAAGGGAGAATGCAACCCCTAGAACACCAATATTAGGAAACAAGAAGTTGTCTTTTTTTAAAAATTTCTTTGATATCTTACCTTTTGTGATGATAATGATAATAAAGATGATATGATGATGATGATGATGATGATGGTAATCACCTTGATAATGGTAATGATGATGATACTACTTACTACTGCTGCTACTACTACTACTACTACTACTATATCTGCTGCTGCTGCTGCTGCTAGAAATATTGATGATATTAATAGTCATCACCACCATCATCATCATAATTATACAAATCATTAAGGGTTCTGCTATTTGCAACAGTATGATTGATGACAGAGATAACATTTTTTTGTGGTTATAATCTACCGCAGACTATGACTATATAAATATTTCTACAAAGAAATACATATTAAGTATGGCTACAAGTTGTAAACATATTGTAAATATTGTCAGGTTTAGGCTAATTAATTTGATGTAGAATATAAGCCTCGAAAGGGGGAAATGACATGCAAAACAGCACATTTTTCGCAAAAAAAAACAACATTTGCACATTCATCAGAGTTGTAAATTTTGAATCTTCATGGATGGAATAATTTTTCATTTTTCATGGGAAGTACTCTATTTGCAGTGGTTTGTGGTGTGATATAAATATTTATGTAAAGAAATACATATTTAGTATGGCTACAAGTTGTAAACATATTGTAAATATGTGTCAGGTTGGTTAGACCAATTAATTTGATGTAGAATATAACCACGACAGTTCAATATATTCAGTATCCTCGAAAGGGGGAAATGACATGCAAAACAGCACATTTTTCGCAAAAAACCCCTAACATTTGCACATTCATCAGAATTGTAAATATTGAATCTTCATGGATGGAATAATTTGTCATTTGTCACAGGAAGTACTCTATTTGCAGTGGTTTGTGGTGTATACTGTTGGTTAGATACGAACAATAAAAATTACAATTATGTCTGTAATGATGACGTACAAAGTCCTATTTATAATTTCAACACCTTTTTTCTTCCCGAAGTAGTTTAGGTTATCCTTTTTATTGAATCTGTATATGTTTTTAACTCTAATTTCAACAGTTCGAAATTTTGGCGAGCAAGTAAGAAAAAGACTGACACTTTACTATAGTGTAGTTAGAATGACTAATATACATTTAATGAATGATCTAAATAAGATATACAAATCTTACAACACAAATTATAAGAACATGAATGCAGGAAGATCTTGTATTGAATATGTCTAAACTGCATGTTTCATTGATTCTATTCATTAACAGTAGAACATTCTTCAATACCACGATTGTGAGTCAATATACACTGTCCTTTTAGAAGCCGCCTTCATTGATTATACCTGACCTACCGTGAATTTGGAGGTCACACACCAACAATTTAAAATCCAACATTATAATGATGAAAAATGAACCGCACCAGAAACTGGAATATGTTTTTGGAAGTCCCTCTCCCACGCAGACATGAGTTCATTGTACTTTTTAACCGACACTGTTTCTTGTTACTTCAAACAGTAGGTACCATGGTTCTAAGTGGTTCTAAGTGGTTCTAAGTTAGACCTCTATCATGTCTATACGAAAATGGTTTTATGTTTTCAATGTTTAAATCTAAGGGTTCCATCTTATGTGTGCATTGTGGTGAAAGTTTTGATTTTGTTTATGTTGAGTAATTAAAAAATGACACTGGCTATCGCTGATTAAAAAAAAAATACAAGAGTAATTATAACCCATGCCATGGGATTGATTGCGCGGATGAATATGTTCCGTAATTATTCATTAATATTGTTACAAATGCCCATCTTTAAGTCAGCATAGATCGATGTATCAAAGATGCGTCTACAATTTGGAAAACAGATCCATTTGCTGCCTGAAATAATTTATAGTTTACCATTAGTAAATGTCATTGTATTTCCATTTACGAAATCATGCATATTATTATGGCGATTATACCAGCACTTTATATTAGGCAATGCAGGCCAATCCACAAGCGAAACATGTCTTTCCCTACTCCCATTTACAAGGTGGCACAACTCTCCCATGGGTGGCTCAACTTTCATTATGAGTATGCTTAACTCTCCTCACCCTGCGGGAGACTTGCGCCATTCGACAATTTTTTTTTTAAACGGACTACTACTTTGAAATGCAATCACATTGAATATCATAACCCACATTGTATTATAACATAGGAGCTAAATTTCAAATGAGAAGAACTTGTCCAACCCAAAATGCAGGTTTGGGGAAATATGGCCCATTATGAAAAAAGGCTCAACTCTTCTGGATCTCCCCCTACCCTTTTCCCGACTGTAAAACAGCCCAATTTGTTTTGTAAATCAATTTTATTTTCAGAAAAGATACTTGTCTTCTTAATTGATATAATATAAAGGACATGATGAAAATGGTTACTCCGATGCAAAATACGCACGCGCTGCAAAATCATCGGATATAGGTTTTAGTGGAATCGTACAGTCTGCGATGTGCTGCGACTGCGATCCGATTGGGCTCACAGTCGCAGAGCAATCGGATCGCAGTCGGATCGTGCAGTGTGCGCCGGGCTTAACATGTCTCTACGTCCGCTTTTGGCAATAGGCCTAGGGACCGAGACTAGACCTTGTTCTGCGTATGCCACTACACGTAAAATTGACTCATTGACTTCCGAGTTTAGGCCTATTTCGATTCTACAACGAGGCAATACGCGTCCGTCGATCTCTCGTTGTAGCTCTCGCTCAGTTACTCGGATCTCAATGTTTCAATTTTAACGTACTGAATAATACCTGTCTTCGCTTCTACCGGGTCATTTTCTTCCGTTCGAAGTTGTATTCGGGTTAGCGTTTAGTTTTCGAAGTTCTGGTAATAATCAAAAGCAAAATAAAATATGAAATAAAGAAGTATTAGTGTAATGAAGTCGCAGTCAGACAAGCCTCAAGGCACAAGGCCAGCCCTTATCTCATGCAGCTGATAAACGGCTGTCGTCGTAAGTGAAGGCCTACACCGCGTGGGGGGAAATGTCTCCAACGCGAGTCGCATCTGAAATATTTTTGTGTATTTTAATATGATATCTCCAGCATTTTCTCATAATCTTTTCAGTCAAGCCCTGGTGGCGAGTCTTATCAGCGCTAAAGCACGCCCAAGGACGTTCATGGCTTAAGGCACTTGATAAGAGCTCAATCGCGCGTGCTGTACGTTCTGAATCTCAATGCGTCAAATCCGAGTTTTGGAGCTCTAACTCGGATGGTCTCTAAGGCCAAAAACTCGTAATGAAAAGTTTGACTTAGCACGTATACCGTCGATATGCTTATTCATATTTGAAGTTCATCTGTAATGGCATAATGGGGGAACATGACATATATTTAGTAGACAATAAAAACGTAATTTGCACTTGATGTAGAAATTATTGGACCACATAATTTTGAAAGATGAAACTTTACAGATAAAAAGAACTGGAAATGTGCTTATCTTGTTCTCAGTCTCTATTTCCAGCAGAGATTTTTCTTTGTCACTAAAAATAGGGGGAGGGGTGGGGTGATTGTACACACCCCGCTGTCTACACCCTTGTCAGGTAGGGATCCCATTTTGATCCATCTAAAAGAGTAGAATACATGTAGTTCACAATACTGGTCACATGTATGAAATAAAAGTTAGGCACGATATGTTTCATGTATTAAAAGGGTAGACATATTAAAATTGTGTCAAACTCTTTATGGAAAAGACGTAAAGTACCATTTCCCATTTTTTGTTTTCTGTATACATGTTTTTAGCTTGCCCTAACGATAACAGAATAACTACCATAACAAAATTTTTATACCCCTGCCAAATGAAGTTTGAAGGGGGATGTCTAGGAATATGCGCACGGTCGGTCCGTTACAAATCTTGCGGATCGAACTACTCCCTCATTTTTTAAGAAATATGTTCATGAAATTTGGCACACACATTGGTCTTGGGAAGAAGATGTGCGAGACATATTTTTTGAATGTGTTGGAAACAGTGTTTTTCTTGTTATACCAGAGAATATGTCTTGAAATAAACTTTACATGTATTGAATTACAATACTTTACGATAGTTTTGTTTGTGTATTTTTTTTATTACTCATTGTTACAGTGGCGGATCCAGGAATTTGAAATAGGGGGGGGGGGGGCGCCAGCGCCGAGGGAGCAGAGCGACTGAGCAGGGGAGGACTTTTTAAAAAAATCATGTGCAAAAGTCGCATAAAAAAAAATAATAATAAAATTATAGGGGGCGCGCGGCCCTTGCGCCCCCGCCTGGATCCGCCACTGTTGTTATTGTCTTTATTTTGCTATTATTTTCAGGGTGAGGAGGGGAGGGAGCAAGAGAGGGAAAATGATGAAATGTGAAATACATGTACACATCTGTATTATTGTCTCAGTAGAATTATGTTCTCTCTGGCCTCTTTTTTTTTTCATTGTGTGTTATAAATTACATGCAATATTTATGGCACAATTGTTTAATCTTGATGCAAAATCATCTTTTCTAAAAAGTATATAGAATATGTTATGGCAATGATATTCAGGCACTTAGCCAGGGGGGGGGGGCACGTATATAAAGAAAAAAAACTGACAAGAATGAATAAAGATGTAAAGATGAAAAGAAAGAAAAACAAACACTGATTAAAAAATTATATAATAAAGATGTAAAGATGAACAGAAAGAAAAACAAATCTGTACCTACATGTATTACATGACAGTTATGAACATAATTGAGAAAACATGCAAAATGCAATGGATTAAAATACACCCTAAACATACATGTATTTCCAAAATAAGAACGCTGATAAAAAACAAACTTATGAGATAGAAACACATAATATGCGCCTACAAAGATGGAAACAAATGAACAAAATAATACATCATTAAATTAAATTCCCCCAAATGAAACTGGTTGCCCAAGCCACCTTATAGGCCAAAGTTGTTTGTTAATTTGAATGCACAAATCCTGAAATTCACTGCACGAAATATTAAATAGTGCGTACATTCACAAATTTGTAAGCCCAGGCCCGTAACTAGGATTTTTTCAAGGGGGGGGGGGGGGGTTCAACATTGCAAATAGTGGATCTTTCTGAGGGAGCGAAGCGGCCGAGTAGGGGTGGCGGGTGGGGGGTCAGGGGCGTGCCCCTCGAGGGCTTGAGCCAAGTCAGAATTATTTGATAGGGGGTGGGTCAAATATGAAGCCTGAACATATTATACTACCACTGTGTAAGATTCCAAATACTGCGAGCAAGCAAAGCGAGCGAAAGAAAAATAAAAAATGTACTTTTAAATCGCAAAAAAAATTTAATTAGTCACCAATAGGTGAAGTGTAAAGTTATATCTCCGGTCATATTGTTGGCGGGAAACATTCATATTAATAAAGTTTTTAGGAAGTGAAGCGGACGGGTGGGGGGGGGCACTTTGCTGTTGTTCTTTTATAGAAAGGTAACCCTAATATCTGGGCTCCATGACGATAGGGCAGTGATGTGCCCGAAAATTGTCATAACATTGAATATCATGGACCTCGCTGCATGAAATTCATTTATAAGGTTTGCGAGCGAGCGAAGCGAACGAGGAAATACTCATTCCAATATAGAAAGTGGAACTAACAAGCATTCGGGTGCCATGGGGATAGGGCAGTAACGTGCCTGAATAATACAATAACATCATATGAAAAAAGTCTTTGACCTCGCTGCCTGAAACTCTCATTTCTAAGACATGTTTAAAAAAAGTATATGAGCCGCCATCAAGACGCATATGTGTGGAAGCATTAGATTATCATCTTTTATATCAGGGTCATGACAATTGCTCAGCTCCTCCTCGACCCCCCCCCCCCCCCCCACACACCACACACACGCACACACGCACACACACCACGCCGACGCAGCACGTACACACTGAGTACACAAACGACTGTAGTACCTACCAACGGTAGTATACAGTCATCGGAGTTCAAACCCAACTCCTCTCTGAGCCCCCCCCCCCCCCCCACAGTCATGCACGCGGCATGAAGCACACACTAGCTAGACACATCAATATAAAAAGTGCGCCGAAGTCTATGGGTTAAATTGCATCGAGCATCGCACTGAATACACGGTGTGAGCTCGCGCGAATTTATACGCAAGAAATGGGGACAGCTGGTCCGTATATGGGACACGTGGTCCTGATTCCGATTCGGATGAGGTGTCCGTGGAGACACGTCATCCGAACGGACATCTCATCCGGTGACACCGGCAGCTGCTGTCGGAGAGATGTCGTTATTGCAGGGAGAGTGAAGTTGCTTTGTAGTTGCAGCATATAGCAGTGTGATGTAAAAGGATAATTTTCATTGTCTTAATAACATGTACATGTTCACTTATGGATCCTGCTGCATGTTGTCGTAGAAGTAGAAGTTGGTATTAATTACCTACATGTATTGTGTAATTTTTTTGTTGTTTTGAATCGAGACTGAAAGTGAAACAGAGAGTGAGAGGAGGTGTACATGTATGCCTGCACTACTCATTTAGAAAATTTGAATTTGGACTCTTCTTCTATTTTGAGTGGTTAAGTTTGATCCAGGGTTCTTCTTCTTCTAATTCAAAGGACTATGCAGCCTATCACTAAGATGAACTAAAGATTGCAAGCGGTGCGAGGAAGAGTAACATGGTTTCTTAAGATTTATTGAAATGAAAGATGCTTCAGGAGTAGGCCCTGCAGCCCTAAGCATTGTGAATTGTCATTGTCAGCATGTACTACAGATGCCAGCAGGCTATTCCATTCAGAGATACAGCGTTGGGAGAATGAAAATTTGTTTGGGGGTTTAAACCCCCCCCCCCCCCAAAAAAAAATAAAAAATAAAAAATAAATAAATAAATAAATAAATAAAAATAAAAATAATAAAAAAATAAAATAAAAAAATAAATAAAATAAATAAAAAATAAATAAAAAAAATAAATAAAAAAATAAAAAATAAATAAATAAATAAATAAAAATAAATGAATAAATAAATAAATAAATAAATAAAAATTAAAACAATTAGAAAAATCTAAAAAATAAAATAAAAATAGCCTTTTCCGTTTCAGAAAATCTGGAATTCCGTTTACATAAGATTTGCTTACAAAACAGTCTCCTAAGAATTTGGACCTATTGACTTGGGCCCGTTAGAATTATGGAGAGCCAAATGTTACCCACTTTTAATCCTACGAAATCACTATGTACAAACTCCCTCTAGTTCTGGAAGTAAATGCAAATATAAAAACCTTGCGATAGAGAATTGATTTATTATGCTAATTTCATGCCAGAAATAATTTTGTTTCTTTATATTGTTACATCAATATAGTAATTTATATGGGACTTAGGGGTTGACAAGTGGCCCTCCGTAAATCAGTGGCCTAAGTAAGACCTATTCCTCAAGAACTATTCTTAGGTGAGCGTGAATACAAAAATGGTCCAGGAAGTGGTCTTTTGGACCAGTCCAGAAGACCACCTTGGGAGGTGGTCATGAGGAACGGGTCTTAATAAGAATGGTTCTTAACCGCTCTAACATGCAGTGTGAATGCAAAGTGATCCCAAAGCGTACCTCAACCGGAAGTGAGAGTATGTGTGTGTTGCGCGGGAAATCATGTGTGATTTTCCTTGATTTCCTATAAGTGCAGGCCATCGCTGCATAATAGAATGATGAAAAGAAAGAAACATAAGAAAAGATAGAAAGAGGAATGGATAGAATAACATAAACAAAGAAAACATAAGAAATTTAAAGAAAGAGAAGATGACAGAAAGAAAACGTAAGGAAAACATAATGAAAAATAGAAAGAGGAAATGATTGAATGATAAAAACAAAGAAAACCTTGAAATGTAAAGAAAGAAAAGACCATAGAATGATGAAAAACAAAAGAAAAAAGATAGAAAGAGAAAATAATCGAATGATGAAAACAAAGAAAAACATAATGAAAGATAGAAAGAGAAAATGATTGAATGATAAAAACAAAGAAAAACAAGAAATTTAAAGAAAGAGAAGATGATAACAAGAAAACATAAGGAAAGATAGAAAGAGGAAATTATAGAATGATGAAAAGAAAAAAGATAAAGAAAATATATAGAATGATGAGAACAAAGAATAACATAAGAAGTGTAAAGAAAGAAAAGACAATAGTATGATGAAAACAAGAAAATAAGGAAAGATAGAAAAAGAAAATGAAATGATAGAATGATAGAACAAAGTATAACATAAGAAAAAGGTAAAAAGAGAAGACAGAATGATGAAAACAAAGGAAAACACAAGGAAAGGTGAAAAAAGACAAGATGATAGAATGATATGTGCACACAGAAAAAAGGAAAGTGGAAAAAAAGGAAGACTTGGAAATATATAAAGATAAATGCATCAGGCAGGCAGTATATGGTTTGAATTCCGCGCGAAAAATTTGACCCGCTGACCTGTGCTGCCATAGCAACAAGACCACTTTGCCTTGTTGATCAATTTCCAGACGTAAAAATGCGTGGAGTGTGAATGCAATCAAACCGTTCTTCAAGAACTGTTTCTCTAGATCGGTCTAACTAAGACCGGTCTAACAGGGTATGTGAATGGGGTCTTAGGCCACTTTCGAGAATACGGCCATTGATTTTAGGTCCAATATTATTTCAATGGATGAAGAATCAGAAGAATAGTTTAAATCTTATGGTTTTCTTCTTCACAAAGTGAACATTTATTGAGCAAAAAAGGGTTTTCTGTGATTTTCCGTTCCAAATTGCATTTTCAGTTTCAAATGGCCATTTCCGTGAATTCCTTCTGTTTTCTGTGTTTGCAGAAAATCATTGTCCCTATATTATATGTGCCGCTTTCAGTGTTTCACTTTTTTTGTTCATGATTGTCAAAAACAAATTATATTATACAAGAAACAACCAATCATCTGACAGAAAATATATACAACCGAAAATTGCTGGGATACTTTACAAGTTTCAAGTCCTTTATGAACTCTGATATGATGCAACAATTCTGTGTGTATCTCCCGCTGCTCCACTGTAAGGCCATTTTGCACAATCCTTAAATAATTTCACATGAAGATATTGAAAACCCTTGCCGGAGAAAAAAAAAAGACATCTTAAGTTACCTGCTTAAGTACTTAATTACAAGCACATTGTTTAAATTGGGGTTTCATAAAGCCAAAAACAGTATTTTCAGGGAAAAAGGGAATATAATGAAAAAAAGGCCCCTATGTCTACATTCTATAACATTAAAAAAAAAGGGGGACGTACGATAATGTTAATAGGGTTTTCACTCAAAAGTCACCAATCTCACGTTCTTGACAATACAATCCTGATTACCCCCTTATCTCAATGCAAATGAGTGTTCCCTCTCCAATTTGTGATTGTGCTATTATTGATATTCCATTGAGCAGTGCATGTGTGAGTGGTCTGTGACATTATTACCAGGGTATATTTTGAGGCTAGAAATACAATGTGCATGTACATTATAGGTACCAGTACATCATTATGTCTCCTTTTTTATTAGTTGGTTGAACAGATTTATTTTCTGCAATTTTATGGCAAAAAGATAAAGGTCTATTGAATTTTGATATCAATTATATGATCTCCAATTTTCAGAATATTTGTATCAATTAGCTATAGAGTAAAGTGGTAGCAATACAGATCTACATGTATACATGTAGGCCTACAGTGTTGATCATGGTCCTGGATCTAGCTCAATATGGACCAACAAGTATTTAAAAAGTGTCAGGAATTTCTTATTTCTGCCCGTTAGAATACAGTTTTTATCAAGACCACTTTAAACCAGATTTTTTTTTCTAAATCATTCATACTGCTATGTGTATACACATACATGTAGGTTTAAGAGGTAATAATCCCCGAATATGGACTGGACTTTGTACAATATAAAAAAAAATAATATTCCTATGTGAAAGCAAGTTTTCTTAAATATCTATATATTAAGTATACAATCCTACATGTACATCTCTAAGCTGTTTTTGCCTTTGCCTGTTATCCTTTCTGTATCGATACTGCAAACCTGTTGAAATTTTGACCATTGAAAGCCAGCCAGCGAATTAAACAAATAATCAACAGATCTTTGCCCCAAAAGTCTTTTATAAGAGCCATTTTCTAGTCTTCATTGATTTTGTATAGTGATGCACTCAACCAGATATATTCAAGGGAATGCATATTGTATTCCAAAGACCTAACGTGACCTAGCTGGGTATTTTTTCCTAGACATGTAGTGCCAGGACCATATCTACAATGTACATCAAAGTTACCAGGTACTCTACTGTTACACAATAAGTTTGATGATGGGCGTTGCTTTCCCTCTCCATTCGGTCATGAAAACTCTACTGTACAGGTTGTGATCATAGCCTTCCAGGGCTCTTTGTTGGTTTGTTTGATCAGATACTGTGTAGGTATTTGTCAATAAACCACACTGAAGTTTAGTTCTAATGTGTGCATGTGTAGACTTGTAAATCTGGTATGTTTTTGTGGATTCACTGGATGGTACACATTCATAAGACCCAAACAACAGCAGGATTACAGGTACTACTTTAACCTCAGTCATAGTTTGGTGAGTATATGTTCATGGTAATTGATTTACGCTTTAATGATAGATTACAAATTTTATTACTGCTTAACTTATTTGCAGTTTTGCAGCACAGTGTCTTTTACGACTTGCAGTCTACATAGAAATAGATTAAAACATCGGTGGAAAAGCCAGAGATATCATAGCAAATGGCTTATTATCATTGAGTTTTTTTCTTTGAGTAATTCTGATCAGAGAGAAGATTATCTTTACTATGAAAATTTTATTCCATCAAGGCTTAATGTTGGATGTAATGTCGTCTTAAAATGTATATTTTTTTCATATAAAAATGAATTATATAATGTTAGTTAAGGTCATGGTATTGATGAAAAAGTGTTTTAGCTGGTGCATCTAGTAAGTCTAGACCTAATCTTTAATTTTGAGCTACAAAAGAACACTACTATAGGTTGAGGCTAACTGGACTTGTTTTCCCCCTGTAAGAACACTCTTCTGCTATAGTTTTTCATCATTTTTAGATAAATTTATCGTTATGAGCAAGACGGTCCAAGACCCTATCTGTAAATTTAAAAACAGTTTTCATTATGAGATAATCAAAATTGGATGATTCACATGTAGTAGCTGTAAGACTTAATGTTCATCAGTTACAGATAACAGCCAAAATTGAAGAGGGGAGGTAGGGAGATTTTGAGGGAAAACACTGTAAATGTTTGAAGTTGAACTTGACTTTGTTTGAAGTTATTTTATCACCTTATTGTTTATGTTTTAGATATGATAATCTTCCATTTTTTTTATTATTTGAACTACAGTGATGGCAGTGGTTTCATTTTCTTCTGTTTTCTATTTGTTTTAAATCAAAATTAGACTGCATGTATTTAAAAAGTTGTTTACATAGTACTCACAGCTTGTAGTTTGACCTATGTGCCTCTCTTTTTTTCCTTTTTTTGTGTTAAATACATGCATTCACTTGAATATTTCTTCATTAATAGTGTTATTGAAATGAATATGAAAGTCATCTTCAGAGTAGATCAAGATCAGATCAAGATCAGATCGTCCGACCAATATGTTTACATTAAGATGGTATATAATGTTTTAGTGGAGGTCAAGATTCAAAGAAAGATTAAGCAAACTTAGCCAATATCAGTGGAGATATCAGTAACATAATATTTGCATTTACCTTGGCAGCTAGCCACCTGTAGATATCCTGTTCTTGTTCTTTCATTCTTAGAGAGAGAGAGATGGGGTATAGAGAGAGAGAGAGAGAGGAAAGAGAGTGAGAGACAGAGAGAAAAAGAGAGAGAGAGAGAGAGAGAGAGAGAGATGGAAAGATAGAAGGGAGAGTGAGAGGAAAGGAAGGAGGGAGGAAGAGAGAGATACATGTAGGCAGGAAGGAGGGGAGTGGGGGGGGGGGGGATAATTCTTGATCTGGGGGTGTTTCAAGTGTCTTGTCAGTGATTTTTACCAGCAAATTTCCTCTCAGCCAATCAGAAGCAAGGATGTCAGTAGCTTATAACAGTTATTGCAACTTGTCATCATCCGCCTCCTCATCAAATGTTGTCATATTTCCAGCTGCCTCTTTAACCAGTTTGCAATATCTAAAGCCAGCTTAAAAACAGCTCAGCCTGTTGCATAAAACTTTATGTTCATGATTTATGTCATGATTCATGACATAAATCCTCAAATCAGACATAAACATAAATGTCAATGACATAGCTTATGCAGAGATTTATGTCTCGATTCACTGAAAGTTTTATGCAACAGGGCCCTGCAGATTATTGAATAATGAACAAATGAACAGTACTAAATTCAAGCATTCATTCACAGTTATTCAAATCTTTGATTTCTGAAGGAAAATTGCTTCCAAGAGATTATGTACTTGTTATTTTGAAAGAAGAAAGAACATGCCTGTACATTACCTGTATCACATTTATGGATTCTAGGACAACTACCCCCTGGAAAACTACCACCCAGACAACTCCAACCCGGACAACTACTCCCTGGACAACTACCCCCTGGACAACTACCCCCTAGGACTACTACCCCCCAGAACAACTACCCTCCAGGACAACTACCCCCAGGACAATTACCCCCCCCCCCAAGACAATTACCCCCAACGAAAAATTACCCCCATAAGCATAAAGCGATGACTGCCCCGATACCCCCAGAAAATTTCGTTCTGGGGGGTATCGGGGCAGTCATCGCTTTATACCCCCAGAACGAAATTTTCTGGGGGGTAGTTGTCCGGGGGTAATTGTACAGAGTTTAGTTGTCAGGGGGGCAGTTGTCCTGGGGGTAATTGTCCTGGGGGTAGTTGTCCTGGGGGTAGTTGTCCTGGGAGGGGGAGGGGGGTAATTGTCCTAGGGGGGTAGTTGTCCAAGATTTGGTAGTTATTGGGGGGGGGGGCAATTGTCTAGGGGGTTCTGGGGTACTTGTCCAGATAGGCATTTATGGCTTAGTCTAGAAAATTTAATACTCACCTCACAATTTGAATTACCCATATGATATTGTCATTAAATTAAACTTTCTTTCCTGTGAATATATACATTTAATCACTTTATAGGCCTGATTACTGCTGACATGTCATGTGCATATAGAATCGAAAGATATTTTGACTGTGTGATGTGTACTATCATACATGCATGTGACATTAAAAAAGGATGTTTGGGGTGAAAAGTCAATGAACTTTGTGGCACCATCCTGTTTCCTTTTTCTATAGATATCCAACTTCAATGTGATCTTCAGACAAGGATGCTCTGAACTATTGTTTGTTTAAAGCTAATATTTAGCTCTGAAATTCCAGGAGAAATTGAGGAGTAGGTGGGTGATTAAGAGTTTAGACCAGCAAAATGTAAACAAAGTGACAAAAAACTTGTTCTTGGAATTCTTAAAAGCACAAACACTTGCACATGTAGTAGGTGTTAAAAAAGCAGTGGACACATTTGATCGTCAATAACTAAAAAATTATACCTCGTATCAGACTAAGGTTTTTACATTTTAAAGTTGAAGGATGTAACATAATTTGGGAGCAAGTTTTTTTTACATTTCTCTAAATATTTTTCTTTAAATATTGCTCTGAATATTTAATTAGATTTTCCACTTTTTGAAAAAACAAGGCTGCAAAATCTATGAGTATCAGTAATTAATTTAGAACACGATTGCTATTGTGTGTTGCAGCTGTCATTTCTGCCAACCTTTTGCTGCCCAGTGTCATTAATGATTCATGATTCTGGGTTAAAAAGGTGTTCTTGAATTTCAGCTGCAATGCACAATGGCGATTGTTGTATTCTGAATCAATTACTGATACACACATATTTTGTGGCCTTGATTTTTTGAAAAGTGAAATATCTAATTAAATATTCAGAGCAAGATTTGAAGAAAAGTATTCAGAGAAATGTCGACTTACCCAATACATTTTACATCCTTCAACTTTACAATGTAAAAACCTTGATCTGATACGATTTATGATTTTTGAGTTATTAACTATCAAAAGTGTCCACTGTTTTTTTTTTTTTAAACACCTAGTACATGTACATGTACATATAGGCCTATAAATTTTAGGAAACCTCAAGTTTTGTGAGGATGAGTATAAACTTGATTGTCTATTTGTTGCTCATTTCTAATTACATGCATGTATGTATATATTTTCTGGCAAAATTATTTCATAGATCTTGTTTATTTGTAGTTTTGAATATTCTGTGTAAGTTATGTGTGATTCTGTGGGAATTATTATTATTTCCTTCTATTACCAGAACATAAAATCACAGAAACAACTTTATTTCTTTATGGGAACCCTCCTTGTCTCCTAGTAGAGAGGTGTTATGTTTACATTTGTAGTTCTTTTCCTGTATTGCTGTTTTTTTATATTTATATAATTTCTTGTAATCTATTTTTGTATGTCAGTCTTGAAAATCGTCTTGAAAAAAACTATAAATGTAAAAAAAAAGTAAAAATAATTCTCAGACACTGAAATTCACATACATGTACGCGGACACTAGAAGCATATTTCTCAGACCTCGAGAGTCGGGTGAATGGTATGCAAACTCATTAAAGAACGTTAACATATTCAGGTTTAGGCTTACAGCAGCTCATATCAGTTATTTTGCTATTGATTACATTTTAATCTGATTACAAAGTGTTTTTAGCTCCTTTCTGACCCATTTGCACCATGCCCTTTGTTGATAGTGGTGATGTACCAAAGTGCTTTTAAAGATAATGTAACCAGTCTTTGTCAATTTGGTGTTTGTTTATTAGATTGCAGTCACTGTAAGCCTTTGTCATAGAGTTTTAAGCCTGTAGAACCAATGGTATATGCTTTTTACACTTGCAAAATTTTGCTTAGTCAGGTACTATGGGTGGGGCTGAAATCCTCCTTTAGCCCCACCGATAGTACAGGACTAAGCTTGGCCACTTTTTGTTCGCATTGCATTTTACCGAAGTGGGCTAACTCCACGATAGTACAGGATTATTTTAGCCCTGGAAAAAAGCAGGGTTAGCCCCACTAAAGGTTGGGGGGGGGGCTAAATGTAAAAAGGTGGGGCTAAGCGCTCTGGCTAGGGAGATAGTACAGGACTAAAACTGCATATGAGAACAGCAAAAAAATAGTCTAGGGTTAACAGGGTTAGAAAAATCAAGTGTAAAAACCTATTGGTTAGTTCCGATTGTACTCCAAGCATCACTGGCATTCATTAAACCTATGTGAGATGGTGTATAAAGGATATTGGTCTTGAACACTGGACATTTAGAGAGGACAGCTGGTTGTCTTTTAAAGTTGTGTATTGCCAAGGCACTATACATTGAAGATCCCAGTTTATGAGGGAATAACAAAGAGAAAGAATACTGAAAGCATTGCCATAGGAGAAGGTCATTGAAAACCAGGCTGTAGTTATTTTGCTCAATTCATTTCGCTCTATTCATTTTGGGCAAAAACAATGCAATATCATGCAAAAAGAGTTATGATATGAATGGCAAGATACATGTAAGTAAAAAGGACACAGACAAGAGAAACACACAAATATATACATGTACATGTATATATATATATATATATATTTTTTTTTTTTTTTTTTTGGGGGGGGGAGGTTTTCTGAAGGTTCATTTTTTTTGAAAGGTTCATAATTCTGAAACTTCCAATTCCCATACCAGTAGTTCATTATTATTCTGAAGGTCTGTAATTGCAACAAATGAAGTGGACCCCTATTTCACTTTCGGAATTATGTATGAAACTTCCGTGTAATGAATGTACGGAACAACAACATATAACCAGGAAAAGATGAATTTTCTGATGATAAAGTCCATTTTTTTCTTTGTGTTTTGGGGTGAAGAAACTGGATTGATGAAAGCTGACCTTCTTGGTTTTGATAATTTGGAAAGGGAATTAAAAAAGCCCAAGCATACATGTAAATGGACATCTAGACCTGAAGAGGACACCAAATTAATCCAACCCCCTTTGCCAATTTTATTGGATTCAACGAGATCCACTTATCTTTGGGAGAGGAAAGTTGGCCGGAAATTATTTCCCCTGTTGCCTCCAATTCAGGAAAAAGCGTAAGGCTACAATTAGTCGAGGCAACAAACCAAAACAAAAGTTAGGAATTGACTCCAGAGTTCTATTCTAAATGTTGACACATGTAGAGTATGTCGGTGGAAATCCTTTGAAAAATATTTTGTTTTCCTCCTTGAGATAAATATAGTAATGTGTCATTGTCAAAATAAAGGTATTTCAAGGGTGAATGTCATATCCACAGATCTAATTGTGTTGTGGCTTACAGTTGTGTATGTTTAGACATCCGAGTGGTAAACATTTATACATGCAGGGGTGTCATTTTCGGGGATGGGGGGGGGGGGGGCCTTGGCTTGCTGCCTCTCCTCAATATCTTCTGAATAAACTTTTAATACTATGCAGGGGTGCCACTTTTCAGACTTGGTCAGGCTTCATATTGAATATACATGTATGTGTGGTGTCCACGTGCCAAAAATGTATGGGTCTTTCAATCTTAATTAGTAAACCAAAGTTATATATATCTCTCTCTGGATTCAGAATAATGCAATCACCCCCACCCCCCTTGTGCTTGAAGATAGATAAGAAACGCTATTATATGGGCAGGAAAAAAAAAAAGATTAAAAAATTAGCAAATGTATATCAAAAGGAGAAAATATTTGTGAGATTTGATATTTCAAGAGTTCAATTTTTAATCCAAACAAATATGCATTGTTAGAACATTCCAGAATAGTCCGTGTTACTGTCAATGCTTACAAATGAAATGTAATTCCACATGGACGTGTAGCTGAATAAACAGCTCGCACCAACCGATTCCCTTCCTCCAGAATTTTCCACTTTTTTGATTACCCCAATAATGTGACTGGTATAACAGATGATCTAGTCCCAGACAAATCACTGTTGTAGGTGATAAATTGCTAGTACTCGGTAATTAAAATAAGACAATTCAATCTCGGTTACATCCACAAAATCCTATAACTTATAAGACCCTCAGTCTGTCTTAGCCGATGGAAATGATAATGGCTCACATTTGCATTTAAAGGATATCATAGATATTAAAGTGGCAATGAGGCCAAATTAACAACATTAGATAACAAATGTCATGTTATACCTGTTGCAGAGATATTGGGCATTTGACATACTTGTGGACAACTCTCCCACTTGATACATTTTGAATAAAAAAATGACATTTTAGTCATTTTGTGTGTTGGTGCAAATGGAGGAGTTGTCCTCAACTACATCACATTGACATTACCTATTCGGCCAACTTTCTTATTGCTTGTCCGATTTTGTTCAAACTTTCACTAATCTGCTTCTCTGATTTTTCCTCTTTCTTTCAGAGCAACTTGCCATTATGGTTGGATTTTCTGTAATGTATAATTAAAAGTAATTAAAAGATGATTGAGTATTAGTAATTTGGGAGTATGGGATAGTGAATAAAGTTATTAAAGCTAGCATAAATTAACTTAATACACCTAGAAAAGGCTGTTTTGAGAAAACGCCTTTACTTGTAGTTATAAAAACAAAATAAAACAAAAGAAAACAGGTTTAAAATGAACCAGCTGCAGCTGATACATTCAGATTGCAAATTCGTCATGTCTCAGCTATCTTTAAAGATAAAGTTGAGTTCTGGTCATGCAGTTATATTGTGACAAAAAATTTTCTCAAAGCAATTAGGGAAGGTTGATCATGTCTAGGGAAGGTTGATCGTGTCTACATAAGAATTGGTATTTACTGTCAGGTTTTGGAATCATCAAAATGAGAAGAAATTGACCCAATCTCGCTGAAAAACACTTGCGCTGCACACAGAAATGGGTATATGGGACTGCACGCACATGTGGCATGAATGTTCGGCCCAAACATTTCAGCTACTTCTCGTCATATTTCAAATATTGGGGCAATCGAGGAGCAATCCTTTTCAGGGAATTTCTGTTAAATGGTTTTCTTCTAAACTGATATAAAAGGAATGAGAAAGCTCCCAAATTATTTTTCACCTTTCCCAGAACTCAATCTTCTCTTTAAATCCTGTTGATAACAATCGAACATTATGAACACATCCCGTAGGGCTCTGAAATGATACTCTTCAATTATCAAGAACATTACATTGCTGAACAAAGAGATCAACCATGTATGTGTACTTGCAATGCTTACTCCCATTTTGCTGAAATTGCTTTCTTATTTCTAACCTTGACTCCCCTGTTGCCAATTTGCATATATTGGTAGTAGCAATTTTAGTTCCCTTTATTGATTCCTGCGTGAAATATTCAGTCAGATCAATACCAGCCCGTATTAAAAGTCAGTAATGTCTATTGGCACAGGTTATTAGTATTCATGAGGTAGATTGTTGGGTATTCACTATTCAGAGCTACATGTTGTGCTTGAGATTGGACCTTTTGTTCTCTATTGAAGCTCTTTTGAGCTCTTTTGAGCCAGCTTTGCATTATGGTGTTAATTGGATTCATCTTAAATCAAACCTTTGCCCAGAAAAAAAATCTGATTATTCTTACATGTTTCTGGTTAATCAGGATCTCAGAATGGTAAATAACCGTATCATTGGCAAAAGACCAACAATGTTAGCTTTTAAGTTGACACTTCTCTTTAATTATTTGTCAAAGCGATGATGAAATAATTGGCAGAATCAGAGCCTGTCAGTGGTGATTAGTTGACTCATCAAACGAGCTGAATCTTTGAAACAGACAGGTTTAACTGTCCTTCACTAGCAATAACAGTTCGTGGAATATGCTGCAAGGAAGCACCATCAGAAACAAAAAAATATGTTCACATGTAAGAGAATTGATATTCTGTTGCAGATACTTGTGTGATCTGGAGATGTAAAGCAAGACATGGTAATGGAATTACCCTCAGTGAGAAAATATAACCAAATATGTTCAATTATTTCTCAATTTCCATTAAAAACAGTAGGTTTCTTGTTAAAATTTGACTGAGAAGAGGGATGTTAAGTTGAAGGCTTGTGACCTTTCACCATCTCGAGACACTACTTGTTACCATACTTGTTACTGTCCGTGCTCAGGGCCGATAAGTGAAGACAGATGTATCTAGTTACACAGTGTGGCATACCCTTTAATCAATTTTCATATAGATTGAGCCAGCACAGGCATGCCCATCATGAGCCAGTGATGCCCAATAAAGCTTGCGTTCCGATACAGTGCACTGCCTACACACTCTGCACCCTGACGATGGCTCGTTTGGGAGCGTACTAAATCCAGCAGATGATTGGTAGGGATGCAAACGGCTCATGTAAGCTCGTGAAAGAGGTGTGCAAGCTCGTCGTCATCGCATCGCGCTTGGGTAGATGGGTATGAAATTACCCCTGGAGGTCGTCTAGTTATATCACGGAGAGTCGTGTGTATTTAGAGCTGCAGAGGCCCTGTCGGAAAAGCTTCTGTAGTGGATTTGAGGGTCACTCCTAAAAATTAACGGGTATCTCGCATGATCACACCAGAGAAGAGGGTGGTTAGTCGTTAGATTTGATTCGTTAGGTGGAGTTGAGAGTGTATCTGACTTGAAGAAGACAGATCAAGGGGTTAATTCATTTAAGGAATAGGTGGCAAGGTTGATCCAAACACACTGGCCAATCATGCGTGATATGATGAAGGGGGGGGGGGGTAGGGGGAGAGGAAGCTGCAAGCAAACACTCGTGGCAGACGTATCATGCACGATGACACTTTAAAGTGGGCTGCAAAACGGGAGCTAGCCAAAGGCAGCAAAATCAATTACTGGGACAAAAACGAAAAGGAAGTGACGTCAAGAAATGAATATTGACGTCGTGCTGCTGGGTAGATAGTGGAATCGAATTCAGGTGGTTGTTAGATGATGCCATTCCTAGTCGAGGTGGCGCATCGGATGGAAGTTGAGTTTTATTGTTGGGTTGATGCCAAGTTTTGAAGAGAAAGGAATTCCTCCTCAACTACATTTTTCATTGCCGGCATGCTCTGATTTATGTTTTTCTCTTTCTTTTTGTGTCTGTGAATTTTTGCCACTACAGGTGTGATAGTCTGGATTTATTCATATATGAGGGGACAGCATCCGATTTAGTGAATACAGAATCTTGAATTAGGTAAGTGTGATCAATATTTTTCTTTCCCTTCTAAAATTAGAATTAGTTGATGTATAGGCATGCTTGCAAAGAATACTGAATCTAATGTAATCAGCTTTCTTTTTAATTAAAAAAAAATTCTTCTTTTAAATTGCTCTTTTAAAAAAAAAGAGGTATTATGTCAGACAGAATGTCCGCTTTTTAAAGCAGCATGATACAGAAAAATTGAATTCACAGACAAAACATTCTTGTACATTATACTCATCTTTAAAAAAATGATTCCATTTTGCTTCAAACTTTCACTTTTATTGATAGTTTGTTCAACATTATCATTTGTAAGGATCCCAATCATCCAGAAAAAAAAATATAGTTCAAATTCTTCATTCTTCATGGAAAGACATTGGAGAAAGCAATCTTTTAGCACTGAATATGGATGTATTTCCAGACACAATTCTGGGTAACCTTTGTTAGCTTGAAGGAAGATACATCTACCCAAATTTGTGCGTGTGTCCAAGTAGTGCTTGATTGATTAAATATGTGTGGGCATGATATATTTGAACTTGAATGTATCACATCTCCTGATGGATTTGTCTTTTTCGTTTAGGACACTTCCTCCCTAAATAACAGGAATATCTATCAAGTTTTGGTGTAAATTGTAATACTTTTGACATGAATGGCATTGGACTATATAGACAATTCAAATCAAGGTCTACTGCTGCTTCATCATTTGATTTGCACACTTCAAACTGAGAATATTTCCTTCAATGTTTGGACAGGCTTTTTCATCATGAACACCCTTCTCATTTGCCATTACTAGATTGTTCAGACAGCATTGTTGAGCAAGTAGTACATTGCCAACTTACAGTACCTTTAGTTGATACTTTCTGGGAATTTTTGTTGTTACTGTTGTGACTTGCAAACTTTTGCTTTGCCAAGTTTGCTGAGTAATTTGGTGATTTATTTGTTCAACTTTTACTTACCAATTTACATACATCACTTTCCCATGGTCAACTGGATTCCTGTACACATTTAATACCAAAGTGGACAAAATAAATTTGCAGTCGTGTATGATACTTTTGGGATATTCATACATTTAGAGCTGCATTCCCTTTTTTTTCTTAATCATAGGGAAAGCAACATCTTTTTTTCTTCACTATTTTATCATTTTCACTCTATGCATTGGATCTGCACTTTTTCATATGAAGGCAATCCTTCAAAAACCAGTATAGCCACAGGGTCTCTTGCCATTCAGACATACATCAACATGGGATTGTGTTTGACAATAGCAAGGGATAGGACAGATGTATGTTGGATGGGTGGATATCATCCAGAAATCTGAAAGGATTTGATTCACTTTATTGGCAAATTTGTCAAATGAATCTACTCAGCTATTTCATGTTTATTGCAGTTGACTCATTAAGCTGATCCTGGTGCAATTAATCTGTCTCGTCATCTGACTGTTTAATTTGGTTTTCTTCTGGTGGCATACGTCACCGAAAGCTGCAGGATTATACAAAATTAGATGTGGAAAGTTCTTGACTAGTTGTACATGAGATGTTTGCCAACAATAACATTGACATTGAGCTATTCTCTTGTTTTCTTCCAAGTCTCCCCTGTTCTTTGCAGTCCCATTTAGAAGTAAACATGTTGTTGAAAAAAAAATATTGATGTAAAATCCAGATGCTTTCTCTTTATAGCATTGTGTAATCTTATTTGATGTTCCTCGTTAAAACGTGCTTGGGCAGTCAGGCACGTAGGCTCTATTTTATCCTTCTGAAAAAGCCATCAGTCCCACACCTTATTATACATGTTAGTAGCACATGTACGTCATACCGTAGTTACATGAGTTCTGGCTGTACACATGAATGTTAATGTTTTGCCCTTTCTCACAATTTCTGATAATCATTATCAACATCATCATCATCATCATCATCATCATCATCATCATCATCATCATCATCATCATCATCACATATTATTGTCATCAATATCAATATCAGAATCACTCCTCTTAATAATAGTAATGATGATAATAATCTGGATTTATATAGTGCCAAATACTTCTATGATGTCTTAAATCATCAGCATCTTCATCATCATCTTCATCATCAACTTCATCATCATCATCATCATCATCATCATCATCATCATCATCATCATCTTCATCATCATCTTCATCATCATCATCTTCATCATCATCACCATCATCATCTTCATCATCATCATCATGGTCCCCTTCCTCCTTATTATTTTCATCCTTTAATTGCCAGGCTTTCTTGATTTTTAAATTGTAGTGTTTCATATACTTTCTCATCCCAAAACTGATCAGTATACCCAATATATAAGTAAACTGATGTCTTCTTCACACTTTTTGTAAATGTATTCTCTAGTAGCAGTATTTTTTAATCATTTTTTTTTAGTTTTTGTTTGTTCACAGGAACTCTTTGATTTGCTATTTGAACAATTAGGTTTCCCACTGACATTCTAAGTTTTTCTATTATATTTTTGTACCAGAACTCTTTTCTGTTGGTTTTCCAGACTTCTTGTGGACCTAAAGAGCTCTTCTCCAGTCTTGACATTTCAATGATAATTTGTACAGTATTTGACCTTTGAAATGCAATCAGACTTCAAAAAGCACTTTGTTTCAACTTAGCGAAAAATAAATGGACTCTAGGTCATATACTTGTATGATCTCTGATAATTAATGACAAAGATTATCAGTTTATCTGATTAAGGAGCTTCATGTAGGCAGATATTACATGGGAGCTTTTGTTGAAGTGTACTCAGGTAGGGTTTGCTGTGGAAATGCTTTACTTGTTACATTGTTGACAAGTCCATTCATTATACTGTACATATGTATGTACAGTAATGTTCATTGTCACACATGACAGAAGAAGCATTGCCTGAATGAAGAATTATTGCAGGTGTGAAGTGTTTTGAAAATCAGTGGTAACACAAAGAAATAATATTCATGTACATTCACTGCAAGGAAATTTTTCTTTTACAAAAGCTAACCCACACAGGGGCCCTTGTGAACAGCAACTACAACATCCCCCCCCCCAAAAAAAGAAGAAAACAGTATTTTTACTGAAGTAATATAAACTAATATCACAGGAGATAAACATACATATGCAGGAACTTATCAAGGGTGAATGATAACATTGCAAACTTTTGCCAGTTATTGGTGCACATTCCAACATGTAGCTGAAATTTTTAAGGCTATTGTCATCGTAGTCATGTTTTGAAACTTAACCAAATAAATACAGTGGAACGTTATTATAGAGAAGACTGTTATAGTTTTGTGATATGCTGTAATTTTGCCGGTCCCATCTGTTTGTATTACAAGTGGATATTGCCTTTTTTAGCCCTGATAACACAAGGTACCAGTATAACATGGGGATATCCTTGGTAGCAAGCTGTTTGCTATTAATGTAAACGGGTTTCACCGAATTCCAATCAAAACCTGTGTCTAGCATGTCTAATGAACATTGAAAATGGTAGTAATAATTTGATTTGCATTATTCTTTGCTTAATTTTATTGTAAATCATCATTAGCATTTTTACTATGATAACGTGAGGACCTCATGGAAGATGGCTGGAAACTCTTAGCTCTGTTTGTCCTGCCACTTTTCTAATTAATTGATTTCATTAGAGCTCTGTCGTATTGATTGAGCCCGACTCATTCTCTGTATTTTTAGCATGCCATGGCATGTTAAATCAATTGAACTGTTCTGCATATCGCAGTCTCGTTATCTCTCTTCCCTCCAACATCTATGTGGACGATGTCTTGGTCACATATAGCTCTAGACAACTTCATACCAGTGAAAAAATCCATATAGTCAGCCAGTATAATATGCTGTAATATAAAATGGGTGAATAGGGTGAAAAAATGGGAAAGGTGTCTCTGACATAATTTTTTTTCATAGGAATGATAAAAAAAACAAACTTTTTCATTGCCTTTATTCATCATGAAAAGAACAGAGGTTTAATTTACTGTTCATGGGCAAAGTCATTCAGAAGTGTTTTTCTAATTTTTGTTTCTAATTTTTCTGCATTATGTACGGTTCAACACTATCAAAGGTCTGGTACACAAGAACCTCTACTGTTTCTCTCTGGACAGTAAAAAAATTGTGTATGCCAGCCTTACATAGGTTTGAATATAGAAGAGTAGGTTTTTTCCACCCAAGTTACAGTATATAGAAAGAAAATGGCTTTTGAATGTAAATTACAACCCAATGCAAATTCCTGAAAAGGGGCTCCATGACAGGCTGAAGAGTGAAGGCCTCTACCTTTACATGTCCAAGGTTGAGAGCCAGAAGGGTGTTAACTCTACATTGTAATATAAAAGTATACAAGTTTGTGCCATTCTACCTCTTAGCAGACAAGGTATACCACATATTTTGGGCAGACTAGAAAGATTTAAAATTTTTTTTTTAGCTGACACTGGGTGGTTGACTTAACTGCGTTTTTCCACACACCTGCTAAAAGTTATACCCAGAATCGATCAAACAAGGAATGAATGGCATAGGCATTAGGAAGTTGAATATATTGACTTGAGGGT
The DNA here is from genome assembly GCA_025618425.1 of Heliocidaris tuberculata. NCBI lineage: Eukaryota > Metazoa > Echinodermata > Echinoidea > Camarodonta > Echinometridae > Heliocidaris > Heliocidaris tuberculata. The sequence continues at coordinate 26,955,603 of CM046847.1, forward strand.
GAATAATTCACATCACTGCAAATTAGATTCCAAAACATGATAAAAGACATAGAGTATAGACTATAGATACATGTATGTCTCTAGAATTAAAAAAAAAAGGGCTAAATACAACAATGACATCTTCTAAAAGGGTAAATGGCTCACATTATTAGAAAATAAAACAATTTAGGAATATATTTGGTAAAGTAAATGTGTGTTTCTTGAAAGATACCCATATTTAGTGCTGAAACAGCAACCCATATCTAAAAGTGCTTGGAATATCTACAAGGACACTGCATCACTCTACCAAATGCGCAGAAAAAAAAATGTAAGGTTGAGTGTGTTACATGAATCATGTACAGGAGCACAGCCAAATATTCTGACGAGCAAAATGCCAGACATGCTGGGTTGTGTGACAAAAATGTTTATTATCTACCTGGTAAAGAACGGCAAAGGTTAGATGGGACGATATCATTTCGGCATTATGCGTGATCCATTTAGCGCTGCCTTTACGTCCTTGCTGAAGCGTGAAAGTATTGTGAAGTGGCTGCATTTTTCTGCGGCATGCCACCATGAGTCGGTCCATTGGGCACTCGCGACGGTGAGAAGGGGCGTAAGTAATGCTGTCTGAATCTGGATGGTCAGTGTGCTGTCAGCTAAAGGAAGTGGTCATCCATAGACATGCAGAGTCATTGACATTGTATCGACAGATGAAAGTAGGAATGGATGTTAATTACCCTGAAGCAAAGGCGGATCTAGGATTTGCAAGGGGGGGTACACATTTCCAAAAATAGGTTTTCCAATTTTGCAGGTGGCTTTTTGGTCAAAAATTTGAAGTGGAGGGGGGGGGGGGTACACATTTGTAAGGGTTGTGTACTTAATATATACCAAATCTTGGTTGTTGTGGGGTTTTTTTTTGGGGGGGGGGGGGTGCCCCCTACATGTACAACCTTACCTGTAGCTCATAACAAATAGTATGGCAGCAATATTCATGGTGAAGTAAAGCAGTGTTATCACAGAGCCTTTTGATCCTGAGAATATTGTCTGCTGAGAGCCAGAAGGACGTTAACCCATCTCCTTTTACACAGAGTTAATGCCTTCCTGGCTCCCATCACATGTCTGATATTGAATAGTTTCTCATCTAAGGAAGATAGCAGATCTGTAGTTGCACAAATGTACACATATGTATGATTAACCTCTTTCCCACAATTATGATTGGATTGATTAATGTATAAAGTAGGTGATAAGGTAGCAAGTGCATTGCTATATCCCTGTATTGAAGCAACCAGGGAATCTATGACTTTAAGGCCTATCTGTGGGACTCCCTAGTTGACGGTTATGTTGTTGAAAGTTTGATATTTTTCAAGATACATGTGTGAGCTAGATGGAGGAGGGGGGAAAGGGGTAGCAAGACAAAATCATACATGCACATATTTAGAAGGATATTATGATAGCCTATTGTGATAAAAAGCAAGACCTGAAATTTAATACTGAGCAGCAATTATAAGCTTGAAATAGATCTTATAGGGACAGGAAAAGTATGATACATGACACCTGAATAAAAGATGGAAATAGCATCTTCTAAAGCAATGATGGATTGACAGATCAGTAAGTTGACAGAAATGGGGGTTTTCTGGTACATGTATGCTCGCTAAATCTATTACCATCGTCTTGAAATTGAAGTAGAATATCAAATTAAAACATTTCATCATTTGTTCAGTGCCAGTTGCCTTTCTAGATCAAGCAGTTCTTTGTATCTCCATCCCTCTTTTCAAAGTAGAACAATGAGACATTCTGACTCAATTCCTCACAATCATCTTCAAACTGAATTAGAATATCAAATTGAAACCCTTCATGCTTTGTTCAATACCAGTTGCCTTTCTAGAGCAGTTCCTTGTATCTCCACCCCTCTTTCAAAGCTATCAATACGTGAAAAGAAGTGGGATTTTGGAGCATTCTGACCCAGTTCATCACCATCATCTTGAAACTGAAGTTAGATACAGTCCAACCTGCTTGAGTATCCACCTGTATTGAATGACCACCTGTCCATAAAGACCACCATTTTTGTTTCCCTTGAAAAATGTTTCTCATTAAAAATTGCATTAAAGGAACTTGTACATAAAGACCACCTGCTCATAAAGACCATTTTTCTTGTCACCTTTGAGTGGTCTTTATCTACAGGTATCAAATTGAACCCTCATCCTCTATTCGATACCGCTTTCCTCAGAATCTAGAGTGGGGCTTCTGGTATCTCCATCCCCCTTACCCCTTTTCAAAGCAAAACAATAAAAACTGAAAAGATAAGGAGTACCTGTAAGTAAAAGAAGTTGGGATTTTTAGACATTCTGACTTGGTTTATCACCCTTATTTTGAAGCTGAAGTAGGATATCAAATTAAAACTCCTCATCCTTTGTTGCCTCAGAAACTAGAGTAGTTTCCTGGTATCACCACCGCCCTTCCAAAGCAAAACGATCAGAGCTGGAAAGACGAGTCGATCCTGTGTCAAATGCTTACACGGCCACTCCAACACGATCAATGCCATTATCGTCACAAATGCGCAGTTGATCAATAGTATTGCTGAGTGTGCGTGCCTATCAAGATAATCTCTGGTTGGCTGGTATGGAGATCTGGAGACTTGTGGTAGTGTGGTTGGTGGGGTTTGTGACAGGTGTGGAGAGACTTTCTGGAAGTGATTGGACCTCACCAATATGAAGTGATAGAGTTCTGTCCATCCAGTTGTCATTCTCTTTATTCATTTCTTTTACATAATATTTGTTTCATCCAGTCATTTTTTCAGTCACAGGTCCATCATTTACATATATAGCACATCCATTTTTCCATGTTTAAATGCATTATTCATCAAATAATTGATATGTCCATCCATCACCCATCAATTTTGAGATTTCATTTTCATTTCTACAATTTCTTTAGGTTTGAGTATTTATTGCTCATTGTTTATTACATTTCATTTTGTCTTTTCCCTTTTTAATATTTCTTAAAAGTTACTGTAAGCACATTTCCTAAATAAAGCCTTTGTTCCAGAAATAACTATCAGTAGCAAATATTCATGTTTATCCAAGCTGAATTATAAAGGCTTTTAAAACTTGATAAGGAAAACCTAGCCAGTTTTTATATGATTATGACCAGATTCATCTAGATGCATCTTTTTGGAGTAAACAAGTTAGCATCCAAGAAGATACTGAGGTTTATTTGTTCACCCAAATTAAGTACGGAAGAAAACAAGAACTACATAATGTCTTTCATAGTGTGACGTATATACAGGTATGTTTACTGTTCATGCTCTTGAGCTTATTGCAATATTTTTGTTTTCAGATAATAGTGGACTATTTTTATCTACAAATACTCATTTTATTTATGAAAAAAGGGATGACCAAATCTAAAAATGAAATTGAAATGCAGCCTCCACAACAATATTCGTAACAATGTTTTTGGTAAAGGGGAGTGTTTAACTGAACCTGAAAGAGCGATCCCATTTTACAAAAATGTCAAGACCAATTAATCTGTTTGAATTGTGCTGTACATATTCAGTACACACAACTAATCAAATTGTAATATCTCCTCCATTGTAATATGACCCATGTACATGCCTAACAGTACATTGTAGTCAGTCATTGGTAGGACAACTGGAGCTTTGCATGAGAAGGCTTGTTTTGGATGTGGTGACTGAAAAATAATTTGAGGAAATCATTTTGATAATTTGTCCTCATGTAAACTATTTCATTTCCATTTATCATTTATTTCTAGTAGGTTTTATTTCTAAGTTACGTTTCTCGGGTTCATAGTGCGATCTAAGTAAACTTACACGTGGTTGGGACTTGAGAACTTGTATCACTAAAAGATGTTTTATTGGTAGTCTTTGACATATGCATGAAATCTTGCTTGCAAAATCAAGTTTTGAAAGAAAATAAACCAAACAATGTACCTTTATACATAGTGATTATCTTGAGGAGCTTATTTTATTAGCTTTACGTGCATGTCTATGTAGATGAATAGACACAAAGCTGTAATTGTCAGTCTACACATCAGATTTTTCTATGTAATTAGACATTAATTCATAGAAGGCAGAATTATGGAGAAAATATACTTTAAAAAAAATGTAAATTTCCCTGCCTTCAGAAATATTTTGTTCAAAAAGGCATATGGTAGAGAAATATGGGAGGGGGGGGGGCACAAAATGTAGACATATAGACATAAGTATATTTATTAGACATAAATATATTATGAAAAATTCCAGAAACCTTTTGCCTGTATGTACCAATCACATCAATGAAGTCCATGAAGTACGCTGAAATGGTGCTGGCATTACATATAATATTTATTGGATTCATCATTCAATCACTTTGCACCTGGTATGAGAAAGAGGGTAATACGATGGTGTTGAATGGTCAATTATTTTCATTCCAGTCTGGTTGTAGCGATTGCTATAAATTATGAATATTTGAGCGCTCAAAAGAGGAGTTGAATGATATTTATATGGAATCATTTTATGAAAGAGAAAGGGAAAGAAAGTGCTTGTGTGTAGGAAGAGAGAGAGAGAGAGAGAGAGAGAAATTGATTAATGGAATACATCATCTGTTTGGAGCCAAAAGGGTGCTAACGCATATACCTTAACACAGAGTTAACACCCTTCTGGCACCAAACAGATGACAAGTATGTTCATACTGTGAAAGTCCAAATTTTGGGGCATTGTGATGAATTTCAAAGCTATGCTTTCTTTCTAACGAGGAGCTTTACTTTGTATTTGTAGTCTGCATAAAAATGCTACATGATCAGACTATTAAAAGAAGGATTTCTTACCACATTGAGATACTAATAAATTTGATAAATTTCATTGAAGTAGTTAACTTTATGAACCACTTGTAAGGGGTAAATCAAATGTTACACTACCATTCAGTTAGTCTTCAGCTGAGTCTTAAACTGGAGATCAAGAAATCTCTTTCCTATATATATAGATCAGTTTTCTTAGTGTTGTAACTTTTTATAAGTGTCACATCTTACATGTATGTGTGTATTGTGAACACTGTAGTGAAAACGAGCCATGTTGTGTGCAATGAAGCTTTCCAAATTATCTTGACAATCATTGATTATCAATGGATGTACTTGCAGGCTAAATGATCATTCTAAGTAAACAAATTCATGCCCGTTATTGGTGCTATTTATAAAGTTATGGATGTAATTATGTCTAGTGAGTTTGCCGTATCTGTTTGTGTCACCTGACAGACTCTCACACACCTTTCCAGTGTCTCATCATGCACCTGTGCTATTCCCATCTCTCCTCAATTAAAAACCGTCTTCCGTCTACCCTATTCAACTCACCTCATCCTCACCAAACTCTTTCTCTCTCGCTCTCTTTCATCCTTCTCTCCTCTTTTTCATCCTTCTCTCTCCTCTCAGTCTTCCCTTTCCACTTTACAGGTACATGTCCTTTTCTGTAACTACTTTTTACTTTTTAGTTGTTGTCTTTCGATTTTCTCCGCTCTTCTCCACCTGAATTTAAGTTCTTATCCTTTACCTTACTTCATATCTACTCGTTGAGCATTTATTTTGTCTCTCCTTTTCCCCTTTCATTTCTGCTCTCTCCCACTCTCTTCCCTGTCTCTCTTTCATCACGCTCTCGTCACTCTCTCTCTCATCCCCCCTCCCCTCTCCCTCTCTCTCTCTCTCTCTCTCTCACTCCACCCCACCTCACTGTCTCTCTGTCTCATCCTGTCTTTCTTATTCTCTCGCATCCTCTTATCATGTATGTATCTCTCTGACTTCTATTCCATTTAAGTTACTTTCATCTCCATCTTAGTCATTCCCTTCCTCCTTTTACATTTTGTTTATCATTTTTCCATAACTCTGTCTTGCCTCAGCATGTATGTCTTGATATTGACTCTTTCTCTCTCTCTCTGCTTGTCTCTGTCTGTCTCTGTCTGTCTGTTTGTCATTCCCTCCATTCCTCCTTTGCTCCTCTCTCTTACTTTCTCTCTCCCTCTCCCCCTCTCCCTCTCCCCCTCCCCCCCTCTCCCCTCTCCCTCTCCCCTCTCCCTCTCCCCCTCTCCCACTCCATCACCTCCTCTCTCCCTCTCCCCCTCTCCCTCTCCCCCTCCCCCCTCTCCCCTCTCCCCTCCCCTCTCCCTCTCCCCTCTCCCTCTCCCTCTCCCCTCTCCCTCCATCACCTCCTCTCTCCCTCTCCCTCTACCTCTCTCCCTCTCCCTCTACCTCTCTCCCTCTCTCCTTCTCTCCCTCTCTCCTCTCTCCTTCTCTCCTTCTCTCCCCTATTCTGAAATTCTGATTAGATATATTTGATTGATTGCTTTTCTCTCTGTCAATGCATGTTTCTCCTTGCCACTTTCTCTCTCTCCTGTATGATGTCCTCTCTAATGATGGCCTATGACAACCCCGGCAAGGATGAGTGCCCAATTTGTCAACTTCTCAAATATCCTCACACCCTGTACTAGGAAAAGCTGCCTGAACCCCCCCCCCCCCACTCTCCCTCACTCCCACTCTCTCCTAAATCCACGTAGAAGAATGTTCAACCACACGAACGATTGCATGGATCCTCTACGCCATCCTACACTGTAGATTCACAAACGTACGTCAGCTACGATCTCGTTAATTAATGATTGTGCCTAGGGATGACATCACGTTTGGATGTTGGCAATCGTTATTAATTATCATGGGCTCGTATCGGAAGTCGTAAGTATCCTTGACTTTGTTGTTGAATAGATCATTAATTGGAGCACTTTCTTTCTACAAAGAAAGATATACTTCCGTCTTCACAAGCTTTCTGTTCTATTTAAGTGAAAAGAGAAATGTTTACGTGTAAGTATTCAAGATGCTCTTTCAAATAAACAATCTCTTTAATTAGTGCAGAATTGTATTAAGTTTGTTTAGAAGGAATGCAGTAGAAAAAATTGACAGAACTGAATTATAGACCATTATGAGACAACAGGCAAGTATTGTTTTTCTACATTGTCACAAAGCACAGAAAGGAATATCAAGTTATGTGCCTATTGTATCCGTCATAGTTTTAGACCAAGGTTTTTTATTTTAAAAAAAGAAGAATAAATAGATAAAAATAATAGGTGGTAGTCATGTCATGGATATCTAATAAATGAACAGTTATTTTGATATGGAATTACCTCAAAGTTTTTCATTTTACATTTCACCCAAGAGAATTTCTATTATGGAAATTTGCAAGTTTTGACAAAAATGTGGTTAAATTACTTTTTAAGAGGAAACAAAACAACAATTTTTTATGTACATGTATGATGATTCCTATTTTCATGATTCCTATTTTCATGATTCCTGTTTTCATGATTCCCAGCATATTATATACATGACATCTTTCTGCTTTATACAAAGAAAAACAGAAACTACATTATAAATACTTTCAATTATTATTCTCTTTTCCAATTATCCTTACAGTATAGATTTAAATTCAGTGTTCAGTTCCAATTTATAAATCGAAATACAGCGGGTAGCTTACTCCACAAAACTTGCCACAATTTACACATGTCATACGTCGGTCACTTAGACTTCAATTTCCATGATAAGAGGTTTTTTGATGATCTATTAGGATATTTGTTGAATCCCAGGAATTTCAATCAAACGAAACTCCGCTGGCTCAGGTTCATTTTTAGGATTAATTAAATGATGGAGTTGAAGAATTTGTTCTTTTTAATGTTGATTAGCTGTTAAGTTGATCAAGGTTTTGGTGAGATTGGAACAGACATACTGGTACGTCACTGATGTTTGTTGGGTTGTTTTTTTTGTGCCTGATGATATTAAATGGTAGTATTTTGGAAAGGACAAGAGATAAAGTTAGAATATAATGAAATATGATATAAGAATAAGGAAACATAGATATAGAGAACCACAGTGGGTGAATATTTCATAAGGAAGCAGAAAGAGAGGAAAGAGAGGAAGGGAGAGAGAGGATGGGGATGGGGAGGGGGTGGTTGACAGAGAGAGAGGATGGGGGATGAAAGAGGAGACAGAAGCAGAGGGAAAGACAGTGGGATGAAATAGAAATGACCATATGTATCCTATTGGAATGTAATTTATATGCAAATACAGGGAGATAGAGAAGAGAGAAGAAGAGAAGAATGGATAGAGAGAAAGATATATATCATGAGAGATAGAGATAGCATGAGAGATAGAGATAGCATGAGAGATAGAGATAGCATGAGAGATAGAGATAGCATTAGAGATAGCATGAGAGATAGAGATAGCATGAGAGATAGAGATAGCATGAGAGATAGAGATAGCATGAGAGATAGAGATAGCATGAGAGATAGAGATAGCATGAGAGATAGAGATAGCATGAGAGATAGAGATAGCATGAGAGATAGAGATAGCATGAGAGATAGAGATAGCATGAGAGATAGAGATAGCATGAGAGATAGAGATAGCATGAGAGATAGAAATAGCATGAGAGATAGAGATAGCATGAGAGATAGAGATAGCATGAGAGATAGAGATAGCATGAGAGATAGAGATAGCATGAGAGATAGAGATAGCATGAGAGATAGAGATAGCATGAGAGATAGAGATAGCATGAGAGATAGAGATAGCATGAGAGATAGAGATAGCATGAGAGATAGAGATAGCATGAGAGATAGAGATAGCATGAGAGATAGAGATAGCATGAGAGATAGAGATAGCATGAGAGATAGAGATAGCATGAGAGATAGAGATAGCATGAGAGATAGAGATAGCATGAGAGATAGAGATAGCATGAGAGATAGAGATAGCATGAGAGATAGAGATAGCATGAGAGATAGAGATAGCATGAGAGATAGAGATAGCATGAGAGATAGAGATAGCATGAGAGATAGAGATAGCATGAGAGATAGAGATAGCATGAGAGATAGAGATAGCATGAGAGATAGAGATAGCATGAGAGATAGAGATAGCATGAGAGATAGAGATAGCATGAGAGATAGAGATAGCATGAGAGATAGAGATAGCATGAGAGATAGAGATAGCATGAGAGATAGAGATAGCATGAGAGATAGAGATAGAGATGAGAGAGGGATAGGGGAGAGAGATTTTTATAAAATAGAGATAAAGAGAAGGGGTTAAAGTAGAGAGCAGAGGAGCAGAAGACTAGAAAAGGGTCTATGAAGGAAAGTATTTAGAAAGAGGAGATGTAGAAAAGAAAATGTTTAAATAGTTCCACATCTTTATTAGACGACCATGATCACTTTGAATACATGTGCCACGTTGCAAACTAGCATTTTCACAGTTAATTGTCCCATTTCTTCTTCTTCATCCTTTGTTATATTCCTCGAAATTGAAACAACTTCATTTTTTTTTTTTTTACAGAAATAAAATATATTACGTTTGCTGGTGTATTAGGATGTTACCTATTTAGAAGTGGGATAGTGGAATTGAAATGTAATTACAAATCATTAGACAGGATTGAGGTGTGTGCATGGGCCTGGCACAAATATTTCAATGCACTTGTTTTTGCAGACAATGCAAACAGTTATGTCTTTCTGTAATTGATTTGAACAGTTTCCTGTTACTTATATTTAAATGTGCTTTCTGTAAAAAAATCTGAAATTTTCTTAGGGCAAGACCCGTAGAGAATACAAAAGAGGTGATATATTTGTAAAATCTTATTTTTCATCATCATCAGTGAAGTGAAAACATAATGTTCAAAGTTTGCTTCTGTTAACCCTTTCAGGACAGGAATTATTTAAGGGCTAAATTGATCACATTTCATTCTTCAAATTGGCAACAATAATATTTTTCTTTTAGTGCTACATGGTTCTAATATGGTGTAATGTCTTTGAAAACAATATACATGGTTAGATATTTTGTCGATTAGTTGAAAAAATTGCCAATTTTGATGAAAAACAATGATTTTGAACCTGTCAATGTGTTGCTAATTTAAGGATTTTGAAGCTTATTCTCCTTTATATAATTCCTGGCATCAAACGCAATATGATCATGCAACAAAAATGGAAACAATGTGTGTAGAAATTTTTGCTCTTTCTACTCAGGCATCTGGTATATTTTTTAGAGCTCTGAATCAAAAGTTATTGAGCCAAACCACAAAATGTGGTCAATTGTCTCAGAAGGGTTAACTGAAGAAATGGTCTGCATGTACTGGGCACAGATATTTGTATGTTACACATGTCCATGTCACCATACATGTAGGATTACACTGCGGAAAATAGCGTTACCTCAAATGTAGGACAAGACTCAGGAGTAAACCGTCACTCTTCTGCTCTCTCTCTCTCTCTCTTTCTCTCTCTCTCTCTCTTTTCTTCTTACTTATTGATCAGGTAAAAATAGACCCAATTAAGAAGGAGGTTGTACTTTTCATTGTATCCCTCCCTCCTTTCCATATCTCTCCTTCAGACAAATTTATTCAGAAAGACAACCCGCTGAAACCTTTGCTGATCATCACGTGTTGAAGGATGTGCACGTGTCCTTTTGATTCAATTACCGAGAACCCGGTGCATGCGACGATCCTGTTGCGCTTCTTTTTTACCGACGAGAGAGAAATTTCAATGAAAGAGGAGTCAGAATATAAATGGGGGGGGGGGGGGGGGGAGGCAGAAATGTCATGGTCATAGTGATCATGGTTTTGACTCAATGTTGGATCAAATTATGATGTGATGAAGCTGAAGTTTGGAGGTTTCATGCATTATGACGAATGACGTTTGAATTGGACTTTGAATATTAAAACAAGGAATGGCATTGGAGCAGAATATGAGAGAGAGAGAGGAGAGAGAGAGAGAGAGAGAGAGAGAGAGAGAGAGAGAGAGAGAGAGAGATTAAAGGCAAGAGGTGTACAATGTGCAGATCTGGCATTTTGATTAGATCAAATGAAATGATGGCCGTCTTGCTTAGAATTAAGATAGAGGGAACAGATAGACAGTCTAGGGGAATAGAGAGAGAGAGAAAAAGATACATGTAGGTAAGGCAAGTGATGCACAATGTACCGTATGGCATTTTGATTAGATCAAGTGAAGTGATGGCCATTTTATTTAGAATTAGGATAGAGGGAGGGGAGATACAGAAATATAGAGGGGAAAGAGAGAGAGAGAGAGAGAGAGAGAGAGAGGGGTATGGTGTGTTGTTGAGAAAATGAAACTATAGCCACCTTGTTTAGGTGATGATGCGGGTGCTCAGACAGAACTATTTAAAGGGACAGGCATGTACCAAAAGGCTACCTGCATAGAAAAATCGCTCGCTTCTCCTGTATCTACATGTACATGTATACAGGATAGACCTACTCCAGTACACTCTATCATTCCACGTAATGAATTAGATTCCTGCGACTCGTGGTATTTTTTGTCTACATAGGGTATTGTGACAGTGAAAGATGTGCTAGAATGTGACAAATCGACAGTTATCAGTTAAAAGCAGATGTTCAAACCACCTGCTTGTTGATAAAACAATATCCCCATACACACGCCTTCATGTCTGTGTCTGCCCAAGGAGAGGAAACTAGCCCCACATATTCACAAATTCTGACTGCATGTTTGGGTATGTCCAAGAGAGGACACTGTAGTCCCACATATTCATAAATTCGGACTGCATTTCTAGGGACAGCATATAGTCGATTAGAAATCATGCTCCATGAAATTGCAGCGATGGATACTATCACTTTAATGGGTGATAATCAAGCCGTTACATTTTAAGAAGCTATAAAATGCCCCAGAATACATTTTTAATGCTTCCAAATGGGGATGTGAATGCGGACATCATGATTATCTAAGTTAATTTGAGGTTTAATAACGATGGTGATTATTGCATTGTCCAAAACATGGAAACAGAACATTTTCTGTGTCATTTACCACCTTATGTTTGAATGGGCTTTCAGAGTGGATTTTATCTCTGTATTCATGTTATAAGCTTGATGCTAAATGCTTAAGTTCATGTAGGGAAATTCAAAAAAAAATTATTTAGTGTATTTGAATTCAGGAATAGATTGTAGTACAGAGAAGGGTGAATGAACGTGATTGTCATTTATTACTTTGTCCAAACACGTAATCATTTCAGGGTTAGTACATACAGTTGACATTTTGAGGCTGTGAATTTGCGATAATGAAAAACATGCTTCGGTCACTCACACAGTATATTTCACCCTATTTTTTCAGTACTCTGTGTGGGTGACTGCATGCATCCATTCTACATGCATAGACTTTAGATAGGAGAGTTGATGGATTGAATCACTTACAGCTCTTTTGGGGATGAATTCAGGTTAAAAAAGTGCACTAAAACTGCTTATAAATTCAGGATCTCTTGAAATGAAAGTATAATGTCACACAAATGGATGAAATAAAGTATAAAATTTTATAATGAAAAGTACTACATGTACTTTTAGCTTTAGTGTTACTTTGATAAATGTACTCAATGTTTTCTAGCAGAAAAGCTGGGATGAACAACTTTAGAGTAATTTTTCCTTTGCTAATATCCCTGTAATAAATGAGACTTTTGTACTGAGATAAAGATAATGAACATAAATGTGAAAATATAGATTTAACTATTATCGTTCAAGCTTTACACTGTAGCTGCTAGATAAGAATGTATAAAGAAATGGTGAGCCTGATCGGTTAGTCATGGACGGACATTTGACAAATTTTGAAAGTTTGAAGGCCTGTAGAGAATAAGTATTTAACTGAAGAGAGCTATTTCATATCTCATTGTGAAGGGCATCACTGAAGGAGTTGAAATCTGATAAAATTTGGTTGCCATGATCACTGACTAAAATTATAATCCATAAAATATTCAATGTCACGGGCGGACAAAATGCCTACTCTTGACCGATCAGGCTCTGGTACACATGAAGCCAGTTTCCTTCTGCTCGTCAGACAACATATACATTTATAAAATGCCAGCAGCTTTCTAGAAAGTATGGTTTTGAACATCACATGTACACATCACTAGGTCCTTAACAAAATAGAAACTCAGACAAGGGATCTATTAGTGAAATATCGACACACGGAACTTGTATCCGAATTCCATGTTAATCATGACAAGTCTAGGTTTTGAGGAAACGGCAGCTTCTCACGTACATTGTTGTGTGACATTGATTTTTAGCACTGTGGTGCTGTGGTATTGTCAATCGCTACACATACAAACTGGTGCTCAACAGCCACCTTTCAAATCGATAAATTCATGAACTACTGACGAGACAACATGCTCTTAATTAAAATTATGTGTACATGTTGTAATGCATGCCCTGCACTTTCTAGGTTCTTGAAATGAACCCTTTCAGGACAGGAATTATTTAAGGGCTAAATTGATCACATTTTGTTCTTCAAATTGGCAACAACAATATTTTTCTTTTAGTGCTACATGATTCTAATAAGGTGTAATGTCTTTGAAAACGATATACATGATTAGGAATTTTGTCGAAAAGTTTTAAAAGTTGCCAATTTTGATAAAAAACAATGATTTTGAACCTCTCGATATGTTGCCAATTTAAGGATTTTAAAGCTTATTCTCATTTTTAAAATTCCTGGCATCAAACGCAATATAGTCATGCAAGAAAAATGGACACAGTGTGTGCAGAAATGTTTGCTCTTTCTACTCATGCATCTGGTATATTTTTTAGAGCTCTGAATCAAAAGTTATTGAGCCAAACCACAAAATGTGGTCAATTGTCTTGAAAGGGTTAAACAAACCTTCAAAAATTATGTAGTAGTACATACATTATTTCATTCAATAACAGAATTGCAACATAAGCTTTTAAAGATAAGTTTTAATATTTGGTCCCTGCTTTTTTTTCCAGATATGTTTTTAAAAAATGGTGTTTTTGAATTTTTTTTCCAAGTTTCATTCCATTGGAATTCAATATGTGCAACAGTTTAATGAATGATTGTGTGCAACTTTTTTTGTTGTTCAGTGTGGAAGCTGTATTTTCGTAGGCTAAGAATTAACAACTATTTCAATTTTGCCAAGCCTCATTTAATTGAATTTCAACATGTACATTTGACCATAAACCTACAGTTAGGCGTAGACTTTTTCCTGTTCAACTTCCACTGATGGTGTGTGTCACAAACATTGCAATTCTTTATTATTTATTTTAATGAGTAATTTTCTTTGTTTAGATGTGGGAATTTTATTTTCACAGGCTTAGAATAAATACTGTGTCGAATATGTTGCCAAACTTTGTCTAATTGAAATTCAGCATGTACTGTGATTGCTCTGAACCTTGACTTCATCTTGGATAGTTTCCTGCTGAACTTCCACCAGCAATGAGTCTCCAATGTGTGCATTATTAAGAGTTTATTTTTCAAAATTGAGCAAAAGTAAACAATTGCACAGAGCCCACCTAACATCTCATTTAACAAAAAAAAAAAAAATCTTGACAAGAAAATAGGCATCAATTTTACTGGGCCTAATTAAATCCCCAGAATATAAAAAAAGTTGAATGAATGAACTGCTTAATCACTGCTCATGATTATTAACATTTGATGTTACTGATGTATGGAATCATGTGATGGTGTAAATGAATTGTTTTTTTTTTGCCATTTGTAGTGTTTTCTTTTTTGAAATATACATGGGGTTATCTGGATTTTCTGGATTGTACCATGAAAATGAAGGCTCATCGCTCTATTGTTCTGACTACCATATTCAGATCAATCCCACTGAGGTTGAACAGTATGATCAGTTCATTCATTTAATCAATCTGTCTCTCTCTCTTTACCCTATACCACAATCTACCACAGGAAGTATTGAGAGACAGACTGTCGAAGGGAGGTCCTGCATGAACTAGAATCTAATATTGGGTGACCTGCGATCATCAGCAGAGGGACTTCATTCATTTTCTGACTGTGGATGGGAAAGTTGAGGATTTGGAGCATTCTATGGTAAGTTTAGTGTTCAGGTCCAGCATATTTTGAAGGAAAGAAATGGATGCAAATTAGCATCTTGAACTATGAACTAGAATCTAGTATTGGATGACCTGAGTTTGGGAACGGAGGGAATTCATTCATTTCTAACTGGATGGGAAAGCAGTGAATAAGCCAGTTCATAATTGCAATTTGCACATGTGCAGTTATAGGTCATTTGTACTGAGTGCAATTGACCTTTATACGCTGTCATTTTGTGTGCACCATGGTGCGCACAAAAGTATAATTTCGGTATTAGCGCGTCCAAC
Organism: Heliocidaris tuberculata; assembly: GCA_025618425.1. Lineage (NCBI taxonomy): Eukaryota > Metazoa > Echinodermata > Echinoidea > Camarodonta > Echinometridae > Heliocidaris > Heliocidaris tuberculata. The sequence continues at coordinate 26,970,718 of CM046847.1, forward strand.
AAAACAGATGCACGTGTGTGGGCAAACTGGGGTCATTTCAGGGTCATTTGTACGATGTACTAATTTCAAACTGGCTTATTTGCAACATTTCATGGTAAGTTTCTTGTTTATGTCCAGCCTATTTTTGAAGGGAAAAAAAAATGGTGCAAATGGAGACCTTCAGCTGTTTCAGAATAAAATGAAACGATACAGAAATAAGTTTCAACTCAAGACATACCTATTTCACATTGCTTACAACTGGTTATATATTCTCATCTTTCCCAGTTAGAATCATGAACAGACATTTGGTAGTTTTTCAGTCTCAACAGCGCCTTTGATTAGGCAACTAGATATTGGCGCTTTATAAACACCCTGATTGGATTGGATTGGATTGGATTGGATTGAAAATAGATGGCTTTGAATTGTATATATGCCAACACATGAATGAAATGTATTATTCTCATAATTTGTAAAAGGATTTGTGTGCTGTGAGCCAGAAGGGCATTGATGGCTGTCACCAGAGTCAAGACAAATCTTTATGTAGGATTTGAAACTGCATGACTCCCATTTTTGTGATGCATCTTTGTGATGCATCTTTGATAGCACATGACGGTCTACTCTATGATCTAACGTGAAATATGATGTATTCCTTGCAGTAGCTTGAAATAGTTTTCACCACATAAATGTGTGCGCTTCAACAATTAGTGCTTCTACTCTGAATTCACCACATTTAGGGTAGGCCTAAGGCCAAATAGAAAAATTATTCCTAGTTTTTCGTCCCCGCTTGCATCCTTTTTTTTATGCCCACCTCCTTTTTTCGTTATTTGATATTTTTGTTTTTAAAACCACCAATATTTTGCTGCAGACCCCTAAAATTGAAACTTGATGCCTTTGGGGGGTTTAAAGGGACACAGAAGAATATAAATATTACAAGAAGTTGTGCCTTCTAGCATTTATATGTGCGGTGGCCATCTTAGCATAATATCAAATATCAATTAACATGATACCCCCTCCTCCTCATTTTCAAAAAATCCGGACGAGAAAGTAGGAATCAATTTTACTTGGCCTAAGGTATGTAATCTAATGTACATAATGGTGCTTTACATTTGTATTTATGATGTAAATAGGGTTTGAGGCAAGTGTTCTAATTGTATATTGTTAGCCATGTTTACGCAGTTAAAGTGGCACCACTTAACCTGCATTGTACCAGGGTTAATTAACAACTGAGCATTAAACTTGTAGTATAAAAGAACTAATTGGATTCTGGGAAGCAGAGAGATGTAGCTTTAGTCTGAACCATTAGACTGCTACCTGTAGATGTTGGACGCATGAGCGATGATGGGCATCTTCTGTACAATATCATAGTGTATTATCTACATGTATGTCATTGAGTGCATGATCCGAGCAGTAAAGAAAAAAACACTAGAGCGAGGAGCAGTTTCGTTCTAGATTTTTTTTTTAAATAGCTGCGGTTTAAAATACTACCAAAAAAAATATTATTTGTGTGTATCCAAATAGAGCTTTCCTGAACAGAAAAGTATTTTCCAGTATGGAAAAATACTTTCCTGTTGAAGGATGAAACATCCAATCTATCACTATTTTTCTTCATTAGAGTTGAATAGTAGTGATCATTTACACTTTCTCACTGCTCTTCGGAACAGATGATTTTCACATTCAGAGGGGGGGGGGGGTAGCCCCCTCCTTAATATGAAATACATAACAAAACATTTTCAAATAAATGTACATTGTACAAATGATCACTGTTATTCCTTGAACGAGTTGGGTTGTGAAAATCATCTGTTCTGAAGAAGAGTGATGAGAAAGTGTGAATGCTAATGATATTACATAGTGCTTGTGATAAATTGCCGAGGAGAGCCTTTGTGTGTTCTTGTGCTCAGTGCTTTGCATGTAAGCGCATACTTCACAATGACTTTCTAAGTGGCCTGTGAGTCTCTACATGTGAACTTGATTGATAATTAGCTAGCATGAAGGTATAATGAGTTTTGCATCCCTTGCAAACTTTCTAAGGGGATCGAATGACATTGCTGGCACTGTTTTTAGGATAAGGTACTCTCAGTGTGGGTCTGTGCCCAGCAGTGGGTGTAGATGAACCTTTGCCTGATAACCAAATGAGCTATATATTCATGTATAAACATATACCAGAAGTATATGTGTACATTAATAATTATAGAGGTATGGATAGTGGAGATAGATGGAGAGAAGGGTGAGAATAAAATAAAGGGAGGGAGAAAAAGAAAGAAAGATAGAAAGAGGGAGAAAGAGGTTAAAGAGGAACAAGGAGAGGAAAGGTCGATGAATGTAACTTAAATTGGAAGAAGATGAAGAAGAAAATAATAAAGCAGAAAAATGATTAAGTTTTGGAGAGAGAGAGAGAACTTTAAATAGGATTAAAGTGATTGATTAACTTTGTGAAAAAGTGTAAAATCAGCTCAAATGCCAGTGAATTGTGTGCAGTCCTCTAACTACATATATAATTAAGGATATGTGAAAGTATGAGAGAAAATGGAACCCGTTTACTATCCTAAAAAAGAGAAAATCGCGATCAATCGCTAGCGCAAGTCGCTCGGCTTCTCCGCTGCGCTGCAGTCACAAAAACCAAGCACCAGCGCTTGGCGATTTCAGAGCGGGTTATTAGCCCATACGGTATTTTGTGATAGAGCGAGGTATGCCAACCGTAAGAGTTCTTTAGGGTTCGGTGGTACTCTATCCCGACATCACTGTTCAATCGTAAATATCTTGATATATAAACGACCGATCAGCTTATAAAACTCAGGCGATTCCTGTCTGAGCTAAAGGTTTGCAATTATGATTACAGGCTTAGCTGGAACAGTGATTTTTTTTTTTCAATCCTGGGCAAAGTTAAGCAATCCTTTAAGGAGAGGGTGGTTACAAATATATAATCTGTAAATAGTGGGAGATGGAGAATGTAAAAAAGACTCAAACTTTACAGTCAAGAGAAAAAGAGGAACATAAATGTCAGACAGCTATAAATAGAAAGAGAGACAGACAGAAGCATGGATATTTTTTTTTGTAAACTTGTTATTAAAATAATTAAATCTTTATTCCAGATGTAATGGAAAATCAGAAAATTGTCAGGAAATAGCATTTCGAGATGTTTATTGCTTTCTTCACGTACATTTCAATCATGTTGCGTGACTGTCATCAAGACAACCATATGTACAAAATGACAGAGCTCTACAAATTCTACTGCAGAAAGCAACCGCCTACCCACATTTCCTGGTAACACTTATCTTGAAATTTGATACTATTTTAAGCTGTATATCAGTATATGTCACAATCAGCGTACAGTATGACGTGACACATCGCACGCATTGATCTGTATTTCCGGTAATGATGAGTAACTCATATCAGATCCTAGCCTACATGTACGTATGTGTATGCATGATGACCAGGAGACTGCACACTCGCCGTGCTGATCATCTCTTCTCTAAATTGAGTGATCAAATATCAAACTGTTTGTAGAATGGGAAAGTGTAAATTTCAACTCCAATTCAACTCCTTTGAGCCTCCCTCTTTTTTTTTGAAATTCACCCCACCGGTACCTTCCACCTACATCCTTGGATACAAGACTGGCTGGCGGCTCTGTAACTGCCGCCTTATCGCAACGTGCAAACATCCGGATGTGCAGCGGAATATGAATACAGTAATTTGCGCTGAAATTGGCTTTGTGGTGCATATATTTTCAGGTTTGGTGTTAGGAAGTTGGGGGTGGGGGATAACAATCTTTCGTATTTGTTCAAAATAAGGGCTACATTTGCAGTGGCCTGTAGTTCCATGTACCAGCAGGATGTGATGAAGGGAGAGATTTTAGAGGAGATACTAGAATACAAACATGTGAAAATAATATAGATTTTGTAATTATAAAATGCGTACTTCAAGAAAAAAAAAAGGAGTATTTATGATCATGGTGTCATGTGTTACAGTTTGCTATTACTATTCACAATTGTAAATGAATGTGTTTAGTTAGAGCAACTCAACAAAATAATTGGTAATTTCTTTGGATTGTTATTGGATTAACCTCTTTGAAAAAAGGGTTTGCACAAGACTAAAAGTTAATATATGTATTTGACAAACCTTTCTTTAAAAATATTAAGGTGATTTTGACCAATTTAATTGACTTAGGCCACAACCCATAAATTGTTGCCAAATGTATATTTTCATTAAAATTGAAGTAAGTGATAGAAATGTTATATTTATCTGTAAACATGCCTGCTTTCAGTTGTTAAGAGTTAGAACAGATTGGAAGCCACTGATTTACTAAGTGATTGAGTGTACACAGTTGAGCATTAAAAATATTTTAAAGCTGCATCACTTGTACAGTCACTCCTGATAATATTTCACCTCAGCTTTGATGAAAGTCTACATTAATTCTTTTGGCAAAATGTATAATATGTTCTCTTTTTAGAACTTACAAATAGATGTTCAATTAATTATACTATTTTGTTTTATTCCTTCCCCTTAATTTTCTTTTTTGTCATTCTTTTTCATAAAAGAAAAACTTAGTTCTAGTCATCATTAATGACTAGATTTGAATCAAAGAATGCAGACATTAATCTGTCAAGGTACTATTCGACCAGTTATCACCAGAATGGAGATAGCTGCAGACAATATTCAAGCTTTAGTCAGAAACTGTGAAGGAATGATTCTTTATAAGCATTCATCATGCTAGATGTTTGACACCAGTCAATATTTGTCAGCAAACATCATCCTCCTACCCCCCTCAAGTACCTTACCCCATCATCGGAGATCTGCAGTAAATGAGAGATATGTGGTAGATATTCCTTTTACATCATCTCATCAAACTACCCAGTCAAATGGCTTTGGATTTGCTTGTGTATTGGCCATCTTGAGCCCTTAAGGCAAAAAAAAAAAAAAAAGAGTAAAAAGTACAAATAAACAGGAGAAAATAGAATGCATGCACAGAAAACATTATCCTCGTAAGCTCCTCAAGTACCAATACCCATCATCTAAGATCTGCAGTAAAGTAAAGATATGTTGAAGAACTTACTATTGCATTATCTCATAATATTCCATGTTTTATGCCATCAAAATTACTTCTTCATTCCTAGGACATCTTCTGCACATACATGTACTATAATTATGGCCCAAGAAAAGTGAAAAATACTGAGAAAGGTGCAGGCACTATCGATTCGTTTGCCATTTTGAGCACATATGGCCCCCCCCCCCCAAAAAAAAAAAGTAAAACAAAATGAAAAAGAGGCACTATGGAACCTCATATTCTCCTTTTACATTACCTTTATAAAAAAAAATGTGGGCGACAGCATCAAAATAAACTGTTCGTATGCCTTTTTTGGTCATGTACGACCAAATATTTGAGAAAGATGCATTCTAAGTTGGACATCAAAGGAGAGGGTCTTTTCAAGACTAAGGCACTTAGGAACAATTTCATGAGTGGGAGATGCTCAAATATGGTGAAGTGCCCATAGGCATAGGCTCATGCATGGACAAAAAAGTGGGGTAACTTGAGCCCCCCCCCCCCCCCCAGCTTGTTCTCCTGCAGGCCCTGAGAAAATGCAATTATTGTCTGTTCCTTTAGACATGTTTAAATGTATTGTACTTGGTATATATGTTGCCACCTTGCATACTGTGCATCATGCCTTTAGAATAGAGGTTAGGAAATGATGGACAATTTTGCCAGTAGGAACGTAGTACTTTCGTTTTATTAGGAGTTTATTTTTTTCTCAATCTGAGGTAAGAATGTTACTTCATTGAGAGAGGATGAAGATTTGAAGCATGACTGCTTGTTCAGACTTTGTTCAGTCATATAGATTACCCTGCAGGTCTCACTGTTGAGTTCCTTTTTTTGTAATTATATATGGCTACATGAAATGCAAGGTATTCTTTTAATGTAAACTTGTTCTTTCAGTGATAAAAACGCTTTGTGATTGATTAAGTTTTAACTTTCAAGAGACACATTTTGAGATCTCATTATTTGTTTCTCTGTTGTTTTGGGCTCTAAATATCTTTGATAGGAACAAGTTACCTTCACGTTGCATAGTACATGGTTTTGTGGAGAATTTCAATTCTTGGGTGGGATTTGCTGCCTATGGTACTGAATTGATTAAGTTTCAGGTATTGTTGGTTTTAACTACATGTATGTTGTTAACTTTTGGATGATTTTGAGCAAATTATATTTCACACCAATGAACTTGTTGCATATATATGAAGGCTAAGCTAAAATTACCCAACTTCCTTTCAACTTTTTGTACTGGCATCCAGATATGAAATTCATTGACACTATCATCTAATCTTGCTCTCCTTTTGTCTTTTGTATATAGATTAGAAATCAAAGAGACTAAATCCACCACCTTGGAATTAGACTGAGCCAGAGAAATCTGCCTTCTGAGAAGTCCGTCCATCTCTTGACATTCCAAGATGGCAGTGCATTGGGGAGGAGTGGTTGCCATAGTGATCTTCTACCTGTTGATCCTAGGCGTGGGACTATGGGCTGCTAGGAAGGGCAAGGGAAGCAGCGACACAGAGGATGTGATGGTGGCCGGGAGAAATATTGGTGTCGCTGTCGGGATATTCACCATGACGGGTAAGTTCTATGGGAAGTTTGTCCACCCCCTGTTTCAAGGGAGCTTTGCCCACCCCCTGTGCCTTTCTCTTGGTATCGACTATTTACTTGCTGAGGATTGAAACCCTAGACTGCCACATTGTTTGGAGTTTACGCTACATGGAAATGTGGCAAAAATCTACTGGCAGTCCAGTGTTTTCTCCATTAGTCGACCAAGTAAAGAATTACTATAATTTTATCTCATGTGTCATTATCATCTCTTTGGAGCCAGAAGGACGTTAACTCCTATACTTTAACACAGAGATAACGCCCTTCTGGCTCTCAACAGACGATATGTTTTTCATTATTTCTTCTTCCTTGTTTTCAAGATTGGTTTGGGTGGAGAGGGCAGGATGCCAGGAGATTTTGAATTATAGAATGCTGTACTACTTCACATAGATCTAGTGTGTCTTTGACATGTTGAGTTTCATTCATAGATTGTTTTTTTTGCTTTTTAAAGTTTTTTTAAACTTTTCCCAAGTACTGCCTACAAATAAAGTATGTTAACATCAGCATAAGATAAGTGCACTCCTCACACATTATGACCAGGAAAATGTAGATCTACTAATGTTCTTTTTATTCATACATCATTTCTTTTTTCTTTCTTTTTTCAAGTAGTACATATACACAGTATGTTAACATCAGCATAGATAGTAAACTTGTTACATACACCAACAAGAAATACAGTGATTCCACTAATATTCTTTTCATTCATATCGAAATTTCTCACTTTTCCTAGTCACTACATAAAACCTAGAATGCTAATATCAGTATAAGGTTGGAGCACATGTCATACACAACAACCAGGAATTCTATCAAAGTCATGGTAACATTGTTTTTATTCAGAACATTTCATCTCACCTTTTTTTAAAAACCCTACCTATATAGAGTATGTTCACATCAGTATTAGATAATTGCACTTAATTTACATAACAACCAAGAATGCAGTCATTCTAACTAAGACAAAACAACGTTTTAATGTTATTCTACCCTTTCATACTAATGACAAGGTGAAGGTTTTGGTAGTGAAAACAATACAAACCAACATACAGCAATGTGTATCATTTCTGGTTACGAGATGGATTTGAAAAAAAAGATAATACAAAAACACTTAAACTACAATCCTATAGAGATTATGAGTAGAGGGGAAGGAAGGCGAATAAGGTAATTATAGTGGAAACTCGCTATAAAGAGCTCCGATATAACGAGATTCCTGATATAACAAGGTAATTTTGCTGGTCCCACGTCTTTGTATTCTATTGATTTTTCACCCTGATATAAAGAGATTCCTGATATAACAAGGTAATTGTCATGGTCCCAAGGTCCTCGTTATAGTGGGTTTCCACTTTACTGTTTTTAAGAATTAAGGCATTTTCATTCTACAAGGCCACACAGATTGTTTTACAGCATACACACCTGAGGCTGTTGGAATGCTCATTATTTCTAAGAAAGTTTTTGCCATTCCATAAAATGGTGAAAAGAGGATTGGGTGGGGGTAGGGGGTAGGATCAGAGAAATTGCAATTTTAGAACGAGGGTATTTTCATTCTACAAAGCCACATCGATTGTTTTACAAAATGCACCCGAGGCCATTAGAATGCTCATTATATCCTAGGTAGTCCTTGCCGTTGTATGAAATGACAAATAAGGATTAGGGATGGGGGTGCATTAGAAGATACAAACACTGGAAGAGGGATATTTGCAAATAAATTACTGTTTTAGAATCAAATTTTCATTCTACAATGCCACACAGCTATGTTTTACAGAATACACACCTGAGGCTATTGGAATACTCATTATTTCTTAGAAAGTACTTGCCATTATACGAAATGGCACGAAGAGGATGTGGGAGGGGGGGGGGATGGGGTAAAGATTGGAGGATGGAAATATGGGATGAGGGATTCTTCTGGCTGGCTGACTGAGCAATGGGGACTTCTGGCAGAGGGTAAGAGTGAAGTGGTACGCGCCCAGGAGAGATGGCGATGCTAATTTCATAGGTCTCTCTCCGAGACTCTCTCTGACAGGTTTTTGTTTACACAAACACAATCCCTAGAGGTGTACCCTGATCATGTCTGGTTGGGTGTCATGGAATGCACAGGGCAGACATTCTCCTCGTTTGCTACTGGAAATTGGATCCATGTCTCCTTAAATATGTGCGTGCGTTTTCTCAATCACTATAATCTCATAACCCTACTCATTTTTATTTGCTTCATAAATTATACCATGAGAAATTTGATTATAGGCTCAGTAAGCACATCTTGTTTTTTCTAAGAATGTTATTTATGGCACGATGATCATAAATTTACATGTTTCCTCAAGAAATTCTGAGGCTCATCTGAAATTCATATCCTCTGCGTAGATATATATGAAACTTCAGAATAATGGAATTTAGGTATTTCATGTGTTTTATGTGTTAAAGATAAAGTTTAGTTCTGGTCATACAATTACATTGTGAAAGAAACCATGTAGAAGCAATAGGGAAACATTGCTTATGTAGGACACACATGTAAGAATTGGTGTATTCTTTGAGGTTTTGAAATTATCAGATTCAAAATAAGAAATGTACTTAATCTTGCTGAGAATCACATATGCATCACACACAGAAATTGGTATGTGGGACAACATACACGTCACATGAAAGTTTGTTCCAAACATTTTTAAAGTTAATTCTCTTCATATTTCAAATATGAGGGCATTTGAAGATCCTTTTCAGGGGATATTTCTTGTATGATTGTTCTTCCAAACTGACATAAAAGAACGAGAAAGCTCACCAATTATTTTCAACTTTACCAGAACTCAACCTTTTCTTTGAACTTTGTAAGAAGAATCTACATGTGCCACTCACTAGGGTTAAAAGCCAACCATATTGATAACCAAAGGCTAGGAAGATTACCGTCTCAAATATTACTATATTTCTGAGTTTGAAATTGAAGCAATTTTGACTTCCTTGAAGTATTACCTGTCATTCCAAGAACACAAATGTCTGAACAGAGCATTGATTGAAGTGAAGGCCTAAGCTATCTGTCACCTCTTCCTGTTCTTCCCCTCTCCATTTTTTTTTTTAGTCCTTGTTAGCATATTTCTGTTCTCCTTGCTGGAAGTCATGTTAGGGATCATTACATGCTCACTTCCACGGTTATCATAAGGGAGACATTTCCAAAAGTGTACTGTCCTATTTGTTTTATCATTTTCAGTCATTAATTGCCTCTTTAATGAATACTTTTGAGGAGAAGTCTTAAGAATGAGATCTGAGACTTGGCTTTGAATAGAAAGAAGTTCTTATACATATAATTCTGTTTGGCTTTGACTATTTCCAATTATAAATCTAGAACAGTTGATGCAAAGAAAGATATACATGTATTTAGGATGATTGTGTTTACTCTTTGTAAGCATAAGAATGAGGATTGAAGTTGATTTTTTTGCTACTTAAAGATATTCATATTCAGCAAGACACATTTTTATCTAATCTAATCTACCATGAGTTTCTTAGATCATCATGTTAAAGACTTGCTTATGTTCTTTACAGGGTGGCCCAAAAAATGCAACACATGAGATCTACAATTTCAATGACATCATTAACACACTCATTATTTTTTAATTTTATTCAGTAGAAATTTTTTTTTCCAAGTGAAAGGACACCAAGATCATTAATTTTGGGTTAGGCGTTTTGATTCTAGGGCTACTTTTGTGAGGCAGTGTCTTTTTCAAAATTTGCTACTTTTGCAACCATGGTCATGCTTGAAGCAGCGATAAATTTGCCTATGATGGCTTTCAATACGGTCAGCTTTGTTCACAAATGCATGACTGCTCTTGCTTTGAACACGTAGACAACATGAAATGAAACAGAGATTGTATGGAAAGCCGTCATGAGCAAATTTCTTGCTGCTTCAAGCATGACTACAGTTGCAAAAATAGCAAATTTTGAAAATGACAATGCCTCACAAAAATAGCCATAGAATCAAAACACCTTTCCCAAAATTGATAATCTTGGTGTCCTTTTACTCTAAAAAAAAATTCTACACAATGAAAGAAAAAATAATGATATTGTGTCAGTTATGTCATTGAAATTGTAGATCTTATGTGTTGCATTCTTTCTGGGCCACTCTGTATTTATCATCTTATCATCTAATTTAATATATAAGTTATCATTACCTTATCATTCTGATAGTCTTAAGATTAATCACATCTCAAAAAATACAAACACAACATTCTGAATTTATAAACCGAATATAGTACTGAACGCTCGTTCCTTTAAAGTACCAAGGTACTTCATAAATTCACACCTTTCGGTCGATGAAGCATCTCTGTCTAACCAGGGGTAATGATATCCAAACCCTTTGGAAGCGCATAGGGACATTATAACGTGATATGCACTATACAAGAACAGTTTATTATTGTTATTATTATTAAGCATTATCTACATCTAGATGGCTTCAAGAAAGGAACTAAGTTCAGTATATTGTAATTATGGTGATGTGTGGTTATGTGTGTAGTGGCCTTGTAAAAATTCTATTATTACAAAACGACATTCACAACTGCTCCGCTGGGTATGCATAAAACTCGCAGTTGATTTGTGGCATTTGATGCCCTTTTTAGCGCACCAATTACACTTTCTGGGAACGAGCACCCCCACGTGTAAACAAAGCGTCTACCCACAGAGCAATGGTGGTATTCAGTAAGTAGGCTCATGCATACCAATGGAGTGTACAGGCATGGTACAAGTGGACAATGCGCGAGGGCGCTAGGAGACTTTTTGAAATGTTCCCGGGTACATAAATAGCTTGGTACGAGGACCCTAGTGGGTTTATGTTTCATGCCTAAGTCCTGCCGTTTTACTGGCGGTGGTCTGCCACATTGCTTGACACACTTGGATAAGTATTTGTTTGCTGTATTGGGGAGGTGAGAGAGAGCGATGGAGGGAGAGAGAGAGAGAGAGAGTGAGGGAGAGAGAAAGAAAGGGGGAGAGGTGGAGAGAGTATAGGTGTTCAAGAGAGAGATGAATATTAAACATTAGTGAAGTGAGAGAGAGATGGAGGGAGACAAAGAGAGAGAGGGAGAGAGAGAGAGTGAGAGAGAGAGAGAGAAAGAGAGAAAGAAAGGGGGAGAGATGGAGAGAGTATAGGTGTTCAAGAGAGAGATGAATATTAAACATTAGTGAAGTGAGAGAGAGAGATGGAGGGAGACAAAGAGAGAGAGGGAGAGAGAGAGTGAGAGAGAGAGAGAAAGAAAGGGGGAGAGATGAAGAGAGTACAGGTGTTCAAGAAAGAGAGAGAGAGAGAGATGAATATTAAACATTAGTGAAGTGAGAGAGAGATGAAGGGAAAGAAAGAGGGGGAGGAGGAGAGAGTATGGGTGTTTCAGAAAGAGAGAGAGAGAGAGATGAATATTAAACATAAAAGTTAGAGAGAGCGAGAGAGAGAGATGGAGGAGAGAGAGAGAGAGAGAAAGAGAGAGAGAAAGAAAGGGGGAGAGGTGGAGAGAGTATAGGTGTTCAAGAAAGAGAGAGAGAGAGAGATGAATATTAAACATTAGTGAAGTGAGAGAGAGATGAAGGGAAAGAAAGAGGGGGAGGGGGAGAGAGTATGGGTGTTTCAGAAAGAGAGAGAGAGAGAGGGAGGAGAATGAAAAACTTAAGAGTAAAAGGCAGAACAACAGCTATTCAGAAAGAAAGATAAGAACCTTGAATTTTGTGAAGGAGGATAAGGGTAAAGAGAAGTGTACATAGAAGGGATTTTCAGAGAGTGGAGACAATGTGAATGGGGAGAAAGAAAGAGTGAATGAACTAGACCTTTAAAGTATTCAGTAAGGTAGGTAGAGAGAGGGAAATGGAGAGAAAGGGGAGAAAAAAAGAGAGAAAAAAAAAGAAAGAGAGAGGAGAGAGAGAGATAGAGGGCGACAGAGGGAGAGGGAGAGAGAGAGAGAGAGAGGATGTAAATTGTAAAAAAAAAAAAAAAAAGAAAAGAAAAAGGGGGAAACGAATGCAGGACATGACTAGTTGGGAAATCCTGAGTTGCAGGATGGAATAAACTATTTGAAAAGATGTGTGAGGAAATGATGAAACTGATAACTAAAATGGAATGGATAAGAAAGAAAGGGAAATAATTAGGGATGTGCTTCGGTGTAATGTACTCTTCCAACAGAGAAGAGGACTAGGTTTATGATGATATTCATTGCTGGTTTTGCAAACCGACATATTTCCTGTACTTAAGTATATGTGCATACGGCATTTTTCCGAAACCAGAGACGAATTGTGGAACCATGCGAAAGGAAGTTACAGGAAAACAACTGGACAGATTCAAAGCCAACCAGGAGAGTCGAGAGAAGAAGAAAACTAATTAGAAATAGATACATGATAGTGTTGCCTGTACATCGTGGAAAGACAACTGAATGGTTTTCTACCTAACAGTTGGATTAGTTTCTCCCGGTGTGTCATTTGAGCAACGTTATGGCTTAAAGGTGTGGTTAATTCCATCAATGGAGTGGCTATAAATGCCGTCTTTTGTGTGCAATGCATTTCTTTTCACTAAGGGGTACCTGATTTATTCACAGAAGAGGACTACTGTGTGGCTTCAGCAGCTACAAATTAGAAGAAATATATGCATCTAGACATGATTGTTATTATGATTAACTGCACAATATTGGTGACTCCAATTTAAAAACAAACATGTATTTATTTACATGGGAAAAATCAATCAAGACTTTGACAGAGAGAAATGCACTGTTCTAAAAGAAAAGAAAAATTGAATAGAAATCTAAGGAAGATGTGAAGATATCACAAAGTCACCATGAAGTGATCTGCAATTATTATTTGCTCTGGCGACTTCTGCTCCAGAAGATCGCTGTCAATAATAGATGGATAGGGCTTGGGTTGTGACTGGGTTTAAGGTTAGGCTTAGAGTTAGGGTATGGGTTAGGGTTTGGAAGAGTGTTGGTCTCATGTTGGGTCCATGCAGGGTTATATTTTATAAAATCAATAAATGTGCTAAATTGCATTTGAATGTGGTAGAGTAGGGTCATCTACAGATTTGATGACAGCAGAGAAGGGATGTCTTTTAGGCAACACAGTGTGAATGTATATCTGTAGAAACTTCTCCATTTTGTGATAAAAAAAGGAACCTTTGAAAGTTCATTCATTCATTCTTTTGGTTTTCTTTTTTCTTTTTTTTTTGGAGAGGGGTTATTTTCATAGCTGTAGTGTGGTTTGTAGTAATGGAAGGAAATCGTCTATTAGATTACTTCTGCTCTACTTGAGTCAATTTTGAAAATTGCTGCGTTATGTGTCCGCACTCCTATGACCAGTACTTCATTTCCTCTTCTTACTATTGAATTTTGAGTATTTTATGTCTATTTTATTTTGAAATACTTTTAATGCTATTGCTGTAATAATTTTTCTTCTACTTTCACAATTGGTAATCTTTCTTCAACCCCCTTTCTTGTTCTTTTTGTCCAATGTTTGAAAACTTTATGATATATGCAACTGCTTGATTTATCCCATTCTCTCTCTCTCTCTCTCTCTCTCTCTCTCTCTCTCATTCTCTCCCCTTTTCCCCTCTCCTTCTCTTTCCTTCTCTGTTCTGTGTTTATTCTGTCATCCAGCCTATCTGAAAAGCTTGTATATCTCCCTCCCTCTCTCTCTCTCTCTCTCTCTCTCTCTCTCTCTCTCTCTCTCTCGTATTCTCTCTTTCTCGCAGCCTGAGGTCCCCCTTTCCCCACCGATGTAATGAAATTGATTCCCAACAGTAAAACAATATACAAACCGACAAGACGCAAGAGAGCTGCCGTCGTTAAATGCTAATAACCCCTTTGCACACGTAAAACCCAAGCCGTGCCTGGCGACAGCTAGCAAGACGTATCATGCCAAACATGCCGCATGAATAGTTAAAGGCAGAGTACATGTTCCTCATAATCATGAATAATTTTCATTCTTGGAAAGAGAAGTATGCAATTTAGAGGCAACGATCTGAATTTTAGGCAAATCCTGCTTCTGCATTCTCAGTTCGGCGTTATATCTTGATATGTAATGTTTGCTGCAGCTAGTCTGTTGCCTCTGAGTATATCTTTAACATTAAGTGTCTAAAGATGTTTAAAGTGTACCAACCACCTGAAAAAAGAATTTGTATACTGCTAGGAAGTATAAGATTAACCTCAAAGAACTTTATCTGAAATTCTATAGGTCAACAGTTTAGGAGTATGAAGGAAATAAAGGATAATACGAAGGTGCTCACGCGGAAAACCTCCGAGTTGGGTTCCGCACGAGCCCTTATCTTGGCGAGCACGTACGGGTGCGTGGAGTAGTCTACTCACGAGTGGCTTTTATGCTTATAGAAAGTATAATTAAACTTTTAATATCTCTTTATAGAAGTGATATTTGAAGCCCATATTTGGAATATAGTAGAATGACATGGAATCCCTAACATACAGAGTAAAATATTTTTGGTGATTGGTACCCTTTAAGCAGTGTATCAAATGATTACTTGCACAAGTTTTTAAAACCATTTTTTTCTTCTTTTTTTTTCCATTTTTTTTTTTCAACAGAGAATATATTTTGGTGACCTTCCGAAAAAGTACTGTTTATATCTCGGAAGAAAGAACAGAAAATCACAACTATTATGTCTAGATGCATGCTAGTCCAACTTTTTATTCTGTTATGATCTGAGCAAGGAAATATCCTTTTTCATTCTTGTGTTCATTCTTGAGACGCATTGGTCGGGCTGATCACAGAGTTTCCCGTAAACTTCTTTGCTGGCAGGTGAAGACTTTAATAGCACACTGTCAACCCACAGCTAATGAAATTGAGTAGATTTGTTTATACAAATTTGAGGGTCCAACTTGATCTATGGCTCTCAGTTCCCCCGACGTGATCCGACAGCCTCCGAGATAACAGCCTAGCGATGGTGCTACAACCTCCAACGCTTTTTTGTCCTGTAAACATGACGTAAATAAAACACTTAAAGATATTGTCTGTTGCATTGTGCATTGTATATCAGCACATATTTTTTAGGGTAATTTCGATAAGGGGGGAGCACTCTGTCAAACAAGTTTGGAGTTTGAAAATATTTAGATAGGGAAAGAAATCTTCTTATGAGAGATAAAAGAGTGCTATAATGCAGATGTCAGTTATTTCCTTTTGGCTCTGCAGGGGACATCGCTTTTTGGTCAAGTTTTAGCTTCCAGTCTTGTGGCTCTAGTGATATAGCTGGCCTCAGGTTTGTGATGTGATTTCTAACAAGCAATCATTTTTCCAAAACATAGAAAAGGTACTTTTTGTTTCACAAGAGCTCTTTAGGAAAGGGGTCATATTTTTTCATCATATTTTTTTTTTTTTTTTTGCATTTGAAATAAATTTGAAATACAAAAAATTAGAATGTAAAGCATTATAAAGAAAATTAGAGTATTTTTTTAAATTGAAAAAAAAAAGGTTAGTCTTCTGCATTGCATTTACACTTGAAAGACTCTTTCGCATTCTATAATTTGTAAAGCAGTAGAATAAGTGTGCCTGTCAGTTCTATTTCAATTACCTGTCAAAAATTCTATTCTCTTTACTTTGAGAGTACAATACCTTCATTTGGAGAGCCCCATCTTATCTCCGTGCCCGCTTTATTGACCTAAATCATCCATCGATAATTTACAAATTGAAGTTTTGAGAATATGTACAGTGTTTATTTTTGCCACGCTTCATCTTCGAAACCTAAGTACCTCCTCTAAATATACACTGCAACGCAAATACGGGAAAGTGAAAAATCAATATGTATTGATCCTGGCCCTAAGTGAGAGTGAAGGGGTGGGAGGTCATGGGAGAGGGAGAATGGAAGAATTAGCTGGAAGGATGGAAGCGGAGGACGTTCTCTTTTGCTGGGTCGGAAACTTGAGATGAGCAGCTTCCTGTCTCAGTCTGGGTTTGTGAAGACTTGATGCTGTTTGTATGGTGCAGTGTTTAGCTATTTTGTATGTAGTTTTAATGTATAAAACTTAGATTTTCTTTTTTTGTCACAAAGTAAATGGAAGAAAGTCATGAAAGCAATGCATATTTCCGACATTTGTGCAGGCATAGAAAGAAAAGTTCAAAAATTGACATTCTCTGAAACAAAAGACAAAATTCAGACTTAACTTTCTATTTAAAAAACAAACAAACCTATTTCTGTGTTTCTTGGTGACTTCTACTAATTTAATGGGATAAAAGACATAAAAGTTGAAATACACATTTCTGAAATTAATACTCAAATTTTACAATAATCTTTAAATAGAATATTCATTGATTTAAAGGGATGAAGACAATTATTATTCACCATGATACAATTTTGAAAACTAGAACAAATTTGATAAACCTGATGTGCTTATAAAATACTCTTTTGTGCAAGCTGACAACGATGATGTCATTTTGTTAATGAAAAGGGGATAAAATGCATTTACATTCATCAGTGTTAATTGAACAACATAGCGAAAGCACATGTTCATTTCGTAAGACAATCTATCATCATGGGGAAGGGCTGGCTCGGAATAGACAATTGTTCATGGCTGCTCATATATCATTCGGGATTATTGCAGAGTGGGTTTTTTTTTTTTTTTTCATACCGCAGGGCTGGTGTGCGAATGGAAGACCTGGCTCAATTTAGGATGTTGACACCATTTCATATTGTCTCCATTTTGATGGATTAATGTTCAGAAGAGATGGGAAAATGATGACAGAATTACATTTTTAAAATCTGCCCTTTAGGCCCAGTGTGTGGTGGGTAAGGATGTGTGTAGGTGTGGATGTGTAAAGGTAGTCCAATTTTGTAAAATGACTATTATGTAGGTCTACAGGTTCTTCTTTCCACCCATTTCCTCATAAACTGGGGTTTTATAATTATTTTTCAACTTTTTAAGGACAAATAAGAGAGAGAGGGATAGAGAGGGAAGGGAGAGGAGAGATAGAGGAGAGAGAGAGAGAGAGAGAGGGAGAGGGGGAAGAGTTAGAGAGAAAGAGAGGAAAGGAGATAGAGAGGAGAGAGGTTGGATGAGAGAGAGAGAGGGGGGGGGGGAATAGGATGGATGAGAGAGAGAGAGAGAGAGAGGGGGGGGGGGGGAGAGGATGGATGAGAGAGTGAGAAGATTGGAAAGACAGAGAAAGCGAGAGAGAGCGACTGAGAGAGCGACCAGATGATATTTTGTCAGCATACAACGTAGGCTACTGGATGGTGCCGAACATCCTAAATCATGAGCATGACAACCAATTTGTCTGTTCGATTAAGGGTATGGTATAGATGACTGCATCAATCCCCTGCATCATGTCACATATGATGAAATACACAAAGAGAACAGGGCCCAGGAAGCTTGGATCTGCTGGGAGATAAAATCTGTTCTGAGGAGGAGGGGGGGGGGGGGGGGGGGGCTCCATAAAGATTTATTTTTTGTTATTTTGTAGACTGTCAGTATTAACATCATCAGGATCACATATGACAGAGAGCCTGCTCCATTGTTTTTTAGTTATTGTACATTTCTACCCATACCTCAAATTCTGAAGCATGTAGACTGACAAAAGGCTGATTTTAACAAGAATTATTAGCCCTCTTTCTTATGTTCATAAAGATTTGAAGGCTGGGTAATTATGTTCATCTCTTGATTCCTCAAACATAGAGTTCATGGCAGTGCAGTGTACAGAATTAGATACATGTATTTGAATAATCCAGTATCTGCTCATTTTGCTCTGTTAAAGTAGATATTCATTGATTTTTAAAACTGACTTAATTTTCATTTTTGCGTAGGTGAAGCTTAGACCGGACAAGTTTGTCAAAATTCGACGCTTGCAAACATTCGAAGTAATGATTATTATCAATTACAAATTGCTAAAATACAGCCCCGACATAGCACCTGAACAGCTCTCCGAAAGCCGCTGAAATGTGTGACGTCAAAGGGAGGACGTTAATTGCACAAGCAGACGATGTCCCATAACATCTCACATATTTTCAGTGCCTGTTTTGTCATCTTCTCCTCAGTTATTTCACTTCACTAGCATTAGTCTATTATGTTTAATCCATATATTGCCTCACTCTAAACCCCGTGCATGGGTTTATTTGGATGGAAAATGAAGCATTACAAGAATAAAGGAATCAGTTGCTTGTAAACAAAATAGACGCCATTTCATTCACAGCTGCATACACCGCTGGACGTTCGGCGTTGAATGAGGGATAAATACCGTCCTTGCAATCATTCAGCGGGCTTTTCAATTTGAAAGTGTAGTTTCTTTGATTGTTCATTAACCCTCATCGTATATATTTACAAACAAAAGATTTCAGTAATCGGAATCTGTTTCATTCCCATTTTAGAATGGTGTGAAATATGGGCACGTTTGAATACACTAAATTCTTTATAATTTGAGAAATAACTGCACTGCACTTATGTTCATTCTTTATGGGACGTCATCTGCTTGGACAGGATTGTTCCCTTTATTGACGTCATTGAAACATTGTTATTTTTTTGGCGAAGCGCTTGTATATCGCAGATGCTGGGAGGTAGTTTTATTTGTATTATTGTTTAATTACCTGATATGTAGTTGACTTTAAACTGATACGATTGCTATCTGTTAACTTGCCAGTTTCTAGTGATTATTTAGCATATTTGTGATTTTCTTTGAATGTGGACTTTAACCTCTGCCCACCGAAGGTGTTGCCAGGGGCATTATGTTTTCGGGTTGTCCGTCCAAGAACCACATGAGGTATGAACTTCAAACTTGATGCTAGTATGTATCACCATAGGTCAAAGGTCAAAGGTAACAGATGTCAATTTCTGAAATTGCAAGTGTTAGCCTCGTTAACGAGATATTGCAAGAATCATTTGATCCCTTAACTCAAACTTGGTACTAGTATGTTTCACCATGGGAAGATGATCTGATTAGATTTTGTCAAAGGTAGGTCAAAGGTCAAAGGTCATGGAGGTCATTTTCAGGTTTTTGCCTTGTTACCTCTCTCTTGAACAATTTGAGCCATTAAATTCAAACTTGAAACTAGTACGTATCACCATAGTGAGACGAACTGATTAGATCTTTGTTCACAGAGGTCCAAGTTGACAGGTCATAGATGTCATTATATGTGAAATTAATGGGTTTTTTTTAGCTTTGTTATCACCATATCTAAACAATTTTGTATTCATGACCAGGAAGAGATAAAGTGATCAGACTTTGGGGTTATAAGGTGTAAGGTCAAATGTCAAAGAGGTCAACTAACATGGAATTGTAGGCTTTTTATTCTGGTTATCACAATATTTCAAGAACAGTTTGAGCCATCAACTGAATTTCATAGGCGGAGGCATATGGGAGACGCAGGTGCATTCATCTTGCTTATTCCTTGATTTGTATTTTATTTATGAGAAGAATAATATAGCATTTTGCTATTTAATAGAGAAGAAAAATAATATATCGGTACTCCTTTAATGTGATTCTTAAAGATAAAGTTGATTGATCATGTGATTACATTGTGAGAGAAACTGTCTCCTTGTATACTGTGAGGCGACATAAATTGACTTGAATGTTACTTCAGCTATTTTTCGTCATATCGTTCCTTTTCAGGCGACATTTCTACTGTGATGTTCTTCGAAACTGACTTAAAGGAATGAGAAAGCTCATATACTTTTTTCACCTTTCCCAGAACTCAACGTTTCCTTTAATGTGTAAACCCACCACATCTTAGTATTATACTCTTTGCATCATCATCATCACCAAACACATCTGGTTATATACTTCATTCACACTCTAACTTCACAGCTTTTTATGATGTATCTCAAACTTAGCCAACTTCACCCATGTACATGAATAAAACATTCATAAGAGCGTGTGACGAAGACGAAGATATGTATGAATGATTCGAAGCATACGTGCGTTGATAACTCGATATCATGCGGGTTGGAGGTTGGATTATCCTATCTTTGAGAGGTTTTGGAACCTACACCATAAATGTCATTGAACCACACATGCTGGTGGGGTACGTACAAGAAGGGTGATAAATATATTGGCCCTCGCCTAATACCATTACGGTAATGGAATTATTCTAATCCTGCGCTCTAGATGTGACGGAGTCAGCTCTATCCTGTTATCTTCGTTAGCTCTCTCTTTTCTTTCTCTCTCTCTTTCTCTTTCTTTTTCTCTCTCTTTTTTTCTCTCTCTCTCTTTCTCTATCTTTCTCTGTCTCCCATCTCTGTTTTATTCTAGCTAAATTTCTGTTCTCTTTCTCTCTTCCCATCTCCCCCTTCGTATTCCTAGTACTTTTCTCATTGCAATCACTGATTCCATTTTTCTTTCCTCTGCTGTGCTTACATTGTCTGTTGTTTGTTTACTCAAAGTTGTATACTTTGTACATAGCTTATTATTTCCATGCGTGATAAATTCTTGGTCTTTATAACTTTTTTGAAATCTTTTTCCTCTTAGTGAAATATTGTTCCATTCTCTTAATTGCTCCATTCAGCTTTCCATCTCTCTTTCTCTCTCCCTCTCTCTCGCTCTCAATTCTTTTTCTTAACCTCTCACTTTCCCTCACCCTCCATTTTTTTTCTCTCTCCCCCTCCCTCTCTCCCTCCCTTCATTCCTCCTTCCTCCACCTTCTCTCGCCCCTCTCTTCCCTCTCTCTCCTGTCTCCCCCTGTCTCCCCGTCTTACCCTGTCTCCCTCTTACTTATCTGTCTCTCTCTTTCTCATGTACTTCCATTCATAATCTCCTGCTCTGTATGTCTCTATCAATCTCTCTCTCTCTTTCTCTCTCTTTCTCTCTCTTTCTCTCTCTTTCTCTCTCTTTCTCTCTCATTTTCTCTTTATTTGAATGTCGGTTGAAGGATAATGTTGTAAGGACGTGCCCGGGTCACATCGTTCAGGCATTCTTCGAGGAAATTTCCTTCTTGGAGTCTTGCATTCAGCATTCAGCAGACAAGGCATGACAAAATGTCTGCAAGATGATATCCCATCATACATGTAGCTAGAGCATTCCCAGTTGCTCTTCATCATTCTGATTTTCACACGTTGATCTCCTCTTACCAGAGAGTACCTCTTTGAATTATTTCAAATCTTCAAATCGTACAAGATTTATGTCTCCATATTTTGTATTTACTTCTCTTATCGGCCTCCCTCTTTTTTGTCTAGCTCTCTCTTTCGCTCTTTTCTTATGCCACAACCCTCAATATTTCTATAGAAATAATCAACCTTGGCCAACATTTCCACTCTTCCTCTATGATGTTTAAAAACAGCTCTTTATATCTTAATACTGGAAAGTTTGTTTTCAATTCTACTTCATTGAATTCATACAAACAAAATAAACATGGTCAATAGCACTCCACTTATGCAAGGTTATTGGAGATAACCTCACACTCTGTACCTTCATACCATGAGCAATTGCCTCCCATAGCAAGTGTGTGATATCTTGCACATATGTGGGCGGGAGAGGAGCAAGATCACCGACCAAAAACAGCCTCAAAATTTCACTTGATCAAGGTGATATTGGAGAATCTGGCATGAAATGAGATATTTTATCATTCTAAAATGTAGAAGGAAGTATTTTCTCAAAATTTTGCTGATTATATTGGTGTTTTTACCTCTTCAACTACGAGGTCGTGACCACCACCGAATTGACACAGACCCACATAGTGATGGTTTGGTGAGTGGGTCAGTAGGTGAATATACAGGATACCCCTTTAACACCTGCTAGAAAGGACCAATGTAGATAAAATGCCTTGCTCAAGGACATAAAGGCTATGCTGGGGATTGAACCCATAACCTTTGCATCTCCAGTCAAGGGTTAAAACCTCTTGAATATGACTCTTCTGAGTAATCATCATTAGATATGAAACTAGTCTTCATGTATAACAAAGGGATATACTGGTCACATTTAGGGAGTGTGTTTTTCTGTATAGGCCATGTAGTTCACAGAGAGATTCCATTCCTTCTGAAATGGTAACAAGTTTTTTCTACTGGTATATTGTGGGTTTTTTTCAGCATTTACTGTTGATTTTTTTTTTAATTTTGATGAATTTGATGAATTTGTAGTTGTTGAATCAACATTAGATCAAATTATGATATGACTGCAGGGCCCTCGGGAAGGACTTATTGATATAATGCTACCATGGGCATATACGATGACCACCACCACAATCATCATCATCATCATCATTATCATCATCATCATCATCATCATTATCATCATCATCATCATATTATTATTATTATTATTATTATCACTATTGTTTTTTTTTTTATTATTATTATTATTATTATTATTATTATTATCATCATTATTACTATTATTATTATTATTATCTTCGTTTTTGTTACAATTATTATTGTTGTTATTGTTTTTGTTGTTATCATCATCATCATCTTTATTTACATTCAGATACTTTTATATAAGCTGTTTCATACATGTCTACTAGGCTCTGCAGAATCCCACATGAGCTTTACATATTCTGACATTCCTGATGGATCAAGAAAGGCTTTCTTTCATCGTTTTTCTCTCCCATCTGAATTCTTGATGAATGTTAGCACCCTGAAAGGTCAAAAAGTGCAGAACATCGGTTCACATATGGCCATCCCAAGACAGCAAGTGGTACGTCATCCCGTAGCGCAGCTCTGTTCGTCTTGGGTAAACCCACAAGCAACAGGCTGAATATATCACGTTATTTGCCATGCATAATGCAAGCTTTTGCAGAGGGGGAGAAAGATACACATACATCTGCACACGCATTTTTTTTTTACCTTCCATGCATACAAAACAAATTGAATTTGTCTTTTGCATCCAGTGGCTGTTTCCCCGGAATAACAAATAGTTCAATTATAAGTGCGCAGCATTGTGTCGTGCAGTCTGCAGTAGATTGAGTTTCGTCCATAAATACATGAAGATGTTATTTGATTTGAAACCCACCAGGGTGCACTCGTCTATGCAAGAAAACAATCCTGTACTCTGAAATTCTTTTAAAACGTAGAAGTTCTATTTTGGGTGGATGGTCCCAATTTGATATTTAGGGAATGACAGGGGTTGTTCTGTAGGAAGGAGTGGGAGGGTTACTAAGCATGGCTGTGCTATATGTAGCTTCAATGAAATCCGCACAGATTTTTACTGTATTTCAAGAAGTTGTATTTCATAAAATTGAATTCTGAAAGATGAGTGTGGCTTTCGGGCTGTTCTCAATAAAAAGTATGAAGTTGGCTAGTTTCAGGCTTCAGCGCTATTATGGGAATTTCCTTCTATACCTCTGGCCTTATTGAATCTACCTGATAGGGGATTTAAAGGGGATTTAAAGCGATATTATCAGAATGGGTGGGATGGATGGAAGTGATAAAGATGAATTTCACTGATTTGAGACAATACCATTATCAGAGAATGTTGTCTGCTTCTGCATTTAGATGGAGACATAGAGCAATTTCCACTGAGAAGAAATGGTGGAACATGTACTTAGTGTTTGTTGTTGTAACAATATTAAAGAAATATAGAGATATTGAATGCTATATCATATTTAAGGAGTCTTTTCTTTTCTTTTCCTTATTTGTCACGATGATCTTGGTTGCAAGTTCATCATTTTACAAAGTTGAAAGGGTATTTCTTACAAATTACTTTTGAAATATTATTCTTTGTGGTCCCCCCCCCCCTCTACACCCACACAAACAAAAAGGCCTGAATTTGATTCAAACTGATAGGGAAGCCTAAAAGTAATCTAGGATTGTGTTCTGTTGAATGAATTAAGATGAACTATATTCATGTAGACACATAATGAATGTACATGTATTCCAGAGAATTTGTGCAGATGCTATTTGGAAGAAATATCATTGATACTCTTACTAGTAGACAATCTGTAAAATGAAAAAAGGGAACAATAAGATTTGAAATGCAAGAATCTTTGGTGGATTCAAATTTACTTTTTGGTCTAAGGTAACATCAGAAAGATAATGGAACATACTTGCAGACAAGCAAGAAGAGAAAAGTGAGGAAATAAAGTAGCTTTTACAAAAAGAAATAGCAGAATAGGAAGGCCGCAAAGTGAATTTTCATTATTTTACATGATAACAAAAACCACAAAGAATTCTCCAGAGCCTTTCAGAAAAAGAGCACTACAAAACGAGATGAGTATGGTTTGAATATGACAGCTTGTACAGACGTCAGACGCAACTAAATCTGTTGTTCGGGGATATGGTTACATCGCTAAGGATGTATCGTGGAGGGAATTCAATTAGCTATTTTTCTTTCATTTCTAATGGAATGGAACAACGCTTTCTAACCATCTCAAGCCTTTTACAAATTTATCAAAGAGAGGAGTGGAGTCAGTTTTGTATACAGTATTTCAACCTGGCAGATATTTATGTTTGAAAAATGTACATCTGAATTTGATGGGAGATTTGCATGCATAACACTAAGGGAAAGCTGTAGGTTCAGAAAGCTTAACGAAACGAGATGGCACAAAAAGACCCGTCCAGAACACAAAATGCATATTGTTGAAAATCATAATTTCATTGCACTAAGAAACATATCATGAAACCTTAGAGCAGGTAAAAGTACCTCTACTACCTTGATTAGGCTTAATATTATAGCCAAACTCTCATTACTTATGTCAAATTATCGATTTTTTTTTTTTCACCGCTACCATTTCGCCGTTTACATTCGGGTTGTGTCTTTTCGTGCCACTTCATTTCGTTGAGCTACCTGTGAATATACCATGTAACAACCAGAATGATTCTGATAGCAGCTTCTCCCTTTCCCTGTATGTGTTCAAGTGTTCAAGATAAGTACATTCAGATATTAAATGTTCTGGAAGTTGTTAGCGCAAGCATATAAGCACCTAACAAACTTTATATGAACAGAATGTCTGAAAATACACTCTTAACCCCCCCCCCCCCCCCAAAAAAAAAAAAATAAATAAATAAATAAAATAAATAATAATAATAATAATAATAATAATAATAAATAATAAATAATAAATAATAAATAATAAATAATAATAATAGTAATAATAAAGAAAAAAAATTAATAAATAAATAAATAAAAGAAATTAAAAATTTATTTATATTTATGGCAATAATGCTGTCTGTTGGTTTGCAATGGAAATGACGACAGAAAAATGTTCATTTGGCAATACCTATAGTTGTAGTAAGAAAAATGTTTTTATAAGAATTAGCCCTCTTCTAAATGTCACATTTTTTGTTTTCGTTTGAAATAACATCTCTTTCACTAAGATTCATTCAAAAGGAAATATTTTCCAGGTCTCTCCTACGTGTGTTGAAATCTTCTATTTCATTCTTCATTGTATTCTTTTCATTTTCTCATATCTTGGTTGAAAAAAAGAAAGATATTCATCTCAAATGTAGTACATGATAGAGTAACAGACTAAGCCATTATGACAGCTAATGGCGGTATAAGTTGCCGCCATCTCAACAAATAATAAATCAAATTACATCTCCATTAGGCTAGAGTAAGGCAATGCAAACAAAAAGGCTTCTACAGGGAATATATGTGGCTGTAAGAGAAGTGAAATTTGTTCTTGTTTACATTTTTAATCTAAAGGGATTGGTTTTGATGTATTTTCACTTAGCATTAATTTGATGTATAACATAATATATTTGCGTGACAAATTTCTTCTTATCGATACTGTGTAGTATTCCGCTTCCAATTTTTGTTTTCCTTGTCTTGGAGTGTGATGTATTAATATGTTTTTGCATGCTACAGTAATACAGGGAGTGAGAGAGTGAGACGGACAGACAGACAGACAAACAGTCAAACAGACGGACAGAGATACGGAGTGAGAGAGAAAGAGAAAGAGAATGAGGGAGGGAAGTGAGAAAGAAAGAAGAGATAGAAAAGGGGAGAGAAAATGGGAGAAAGAAAGGGTGAGAGCAGGAGAGAGGAAGAGGGAGGGATGGATGGAGATGAGGAAAATGGGTTCGCTCTTTTCCGTTTCTCCCAACTCTCCAGTGCATCTGATGATCTGCTTTTATTTTTCAGTTATCTGAAGAAGGGAGCCTGTAGGCTAAGTGATATTCATAGCTTTACTCCCACAGGAATCACCAGATACAAGACCCTAGAGCTAAAATGAAAGCATCAGTTTTTTGTCATCTAATGGAAGGATCATCCTCATATCAGGAGAGAATGATGAATCTCAGAGATGCAGTTTTTAGCTCAATTTTTTTCTCTCATCTTTTTGATCATCTATTAATGTTCACCTATTTTTTTTTAAAGCACACCTGCTTGTTCAGGCATCATCAGCTGAGTTTCTTTGTTTTTTCTATTAATGGGAGCAAAACAAACTGACACAGTTTGAACCAGTTACAACGAAAAAAAGGGAAGATGATGTAGACCTACATAAACTTCCTGCTTTTATATATTTTATGCCATTCTAATCTTTGTAAAGCTGGGTTAAAATTAGTATTCTGTGCTTTGTTACCTTGAGAAAGATCCTTGTGGAAAAAATTGCTTTTATAAATCCGACAATTTGTCACTGGTTTTGCATGTCATTGTATCTCCAGTGCTTACAGGCTTATACGTGTTTATGTCAGTTTTCGAAACCAGTGACAAACAATGATTGTCAATATTTTCATCAAATCGGAAGCTGGTGTACAATAACAATACACCATGTTGGGGAAATAAATTTTTAAAGGAATAAGATAATTGAGATTGCAAACTACATCACATTTGTACTAAAGCCCACTGCACACTATACGATCAGTCTGTGATCCGATTTCGGAAGAAAATGTAATAGTATTAGATATGAACATTCAAACAAATAAGATATGATTGATTGAGGTTCTGAAGAGTCATATTGATAGTAAAATAAAAAATATGGCCTATTGCGAGCTTTCTAGTCAGAGGAAACGCCAAATCGGCTCTAAATCGTATGGTATTGATGCTAGAGCAGTCCGATCATTTACGATTTGAAACTGATGTAGTCCTTATTCCAGGTATAAGGTTGACAGCGCACCCAAATTTTATGTTTAGCACGTGTATTTTTGTTCAGAACATGAATCAGGTAGATTATATTTGTTAAAATGAACATATTTTATATTATTGCGATTTATTTCCAAAATCGTATCTCAATCGATCATATAGTGTCCGATGGGCTTAACAGACACCACAATTTCAAAGGGTGATAGGACATTGAAAAATGATCATAAACTTGCAGAATTTACCATTTAGTAGAGCCATCTGTATCTGTGAACCTCTCCTACATTTCGAGCAAATATCCATCAAAATTTCGCTGAACTATCAAGGAAACCTTCAACTGCTGGGTTGTAGTGTGTTAACGATGGGTTGTGCACATGTTCTGTTCATTGGGTTAGGTATTAATGAGTAGTGATCAATCACGTCTATTAAAATGATTAGCCTTTGGTCATTCAGGATCCTCACTGTATAGTGGGAGTAGTGATAATCAGTCATTGTTTGACGTTGGTAAGAGAAAGTGTTTGCTTGGGTAATGAAATCCAAATGCCATCCAGGATAGATCCACTTTGCAGCTAACAGAATGATGAACATATTTTTTTTTTAGTATTATTATTATTATAAGGTCTTCCTCCCACGATTGTACACTGCATGTGATCTATAACTCTACACCATTATAACATCAGCTACATTAGACTGGTGTTTGAGTTAATTTCACAAAATGATTAAATTCTTAACAGAAAAAAACTACTGATGGACAGAATGATGTAGTGAGAGAAATAGAAATGTACAACATACAACAGTAAATAGAGCAGAAGAAGCACATATTTAGATTTTAAAAAGAAATACAGGGGGGGGGGGGAAGGGGGAGAATGGGAAAACTCACATCTTTATGTTAATAAAGCTTCATGATATATAATTATGAAATTATCCAGAGAAAGTGGGAATGGACACATGAACTGACAGAAAGTACAAGAAGATATTCATGTAGCTAAGGATAGATAGATGGTGAAATACGTAGATAGATAACCAAATACTGTATAAGTGGTTATTTTCGCGGTGGTTTTATTTTCGCGAGTCGGTCCTCGCGAAAATTTCCACTTCAATATATGGCTGTTTATAGTAACAAAATTAAACCCTCGCGAATTTCCCTACATAGTCCAAAATCGCGAAAATATCTGTACGCGAAAAAACAGCTTATACAGTAGACATAGATTATAGATACAGGTACATGCAGATATATTGATATATTGATGGACATTGACAAACCGAGAGGTAGATACACATTCAATGTATGATGTATGATGAACAGATAATTTTTTTCTTTCACTGTCTACAGCCCATGAGATCGACAGCCCACAAAACCGACGGCCCACAAGACCAACATGCTGGTCTTGTGAGCTGTTGGTCTCATGGGCCTTCGGTCTTGTGTACTGTCTGTCTAAATACTGGGATGTCCCGCTTTCCACGCTGATCTGACAGCATCAAGGTCTCATTTCAGGTTGAACTTCCTTTACAAAACAATCGGCATTATCACCAAGTTCACCTTCATAACCACATTGCAAATCTATTAAATTGGGAACACCGCTTTGTTTATGTTCTGATAGGTGGCCTTTATTTGTAAGCAAAATAAAACAAGAACACAGGATTTCCATGTTATCATGCACAGTTTAACTGAAGGTTGTGTTTCTGGTGGAAATAAATAAAAATCGGAGAGAATGCCCTTTTAAAGGGGCAAGCTCTGACAAAAATATCTTACATTTTAAAAAAAATACAGTATTTTTAAAAATTAGAGAATAACATCGATAAAAGGTTTGAGGAAAAAATGATACAACTATTAGGAAATTTCTAGTTTTTTTTCAGTGACATAAAGATTGCTGTCTAATGAAAGTTAATTGGCAACTGTGTCATAAGGCATATTTTGACTTTTCATCCATTGTTTTGTACATTTTAATACCATGAATTTTGCTTTACATGTATATTCCAAGAAACTGATTTTTCATGCCTTTGCCTAATTTATGTCATTAGATATGTGCACCTTTATAGAATAAGTATTTTTCTTTCTTAAGTATAAAAAGAATATTTCATTAAGTTTATGCTGATTTTGTACACAAACTTGATACCCAAAGTATCAATTTTTCTGGATATTTATGAAAGAAAATACATATTTTTCCTTGTTGTTGCATGAACCATTTTCATCTCACCTCTATGTAACCTCTACTACTTCCCTGGCCTAATTTTCATGATGACGTTAGAACCGTGCCAGAAGGCAGACTGTTGGAGCTAGTGCACTAGTTATATGCAAAACAGGCCTCGTATCATTTACAAGCTCATGAGTTAAACTTAGAATGAGATAGTGACAGTGTTATGGGCATAACATCCAACTTTCCATCTTTTGCTATAGCTATAACAGGTGTGACCTTTTCTCAGTGATTGCATTCATTTTGCCAATTTGAGGATCACTGAATAATGATCCGCAGTACCAACACTATCACAAGATATGCATTATAATACCCGAAGAGCAAAAGCAAATGAGTGACTTATAAACATCATGCATACTAATGTTACAAAATATATGTTATTATGATAGAGGAATATGTAAATAATGTATTGATGATTGTGCTTAATCATACTTCTGGTCAAAATGACAGAATGATTTCCAAAAAATATAGCCATCTTCAAAGTACATGTTGTCTGTTTGGAGCCAGAAGGGCATTAACTCATTTACGTTAACAAAGAGTTAACGCCATTCTGGCTCTCAACAGACAAGTGTTAGTCATACTTAGTCATAATGATTCAAAAAATCCAAACGAAAAGGATTTATATAGATCTCTTTTTCATTTTTCTCCCTACCCCTTCTGCCTTTATGTCTGTCTCTTTGACTATCTTCCCCTCATCTTTTTTCTCCCTATTCTAGTTTTTCCTAAATTTTCCCTTTTTTCTATCTCTCTTCATTTTCCCTCTCTCTTTAGTTCTCTTTCTTTGTTTATCTCCATCTCTCTTCTCTACCATTCTGTTCTCTCTTATCTCTTGATACATCCCCTCTCCCCTTTCTCTCCCCTCTCCCCTCTCCCTCTCTCCTCTCTTTCTCCTCTCTCCTCCTCCTCTCCCTCTCTCCTCTCTCCTCTCCCCTCTCCCCTCTCCCCTCTCCCTCTCCCCTCTCTCCTCTCCCCTCTCTCCTCTCCCCTCTCTCCTCTCCCCTCCCCTCTCCCCTCTCCCCTCTCTCCTCTCTCCTCTCTCCTCTCCCTCTCTCCTCTCTCCTCTCTCTCCTCTCCCCTCTCCCCTCTCCCCTCTCCCCTCTCCCCTCTCCCCTCTCCCCTCTCCCCTCTCCCTCTCCCCTCTCTCCTCTCCCTCTCCCCTCTCCCTCTCTCCTCTCTCTCTCCCTCTCCCCCTCTCCTCTCTCTCTCCCTCTCCCCTCCTCCTCCCCTCTCCCCTCTCCTCTCCCCTCTCCCTCTCCCCTCTCTCCTCTCTCCCTCTCCCCTCTCCCTCTCTCCTCTCTCTCTCTCCTCTCCCCTCTCCCTCTCTCCTCCTCTCTCCCTCTCTCCTCTCTCCTCTCTCCTCTCCCTCTCCCTCTCCCCTCTCCCTCTCCTCTCTCCTCTCCCTCTCTCTCCTCTCCCCTCTCCCTCTCTCCCCTCTCCCCTCTCCCTCTCCCTCTCCCCTCTCTCCTCTCCCTCTCTCCTCTCTCCTCTCTCCTCTCTCCTCTCCTCCTCTCCCTCTCCCCTCTCCCTCTCCCCTTTCCCTCTCCCCTCTCCCCTCTCTTCCACTCTATTTCAATCGCCCTCCTTGATAATACAATACGATACCTCATATTTATTGAAATGCAGACTATTTTTGGCTCTTCCCAATTTGGTATTTAATTTTGGAAGAAGGTAATACCAGTTCTACCATGTCTGAAGTATGAGGCAGCTGTTGAAAAAGTGGAATGGCTTCAGGACAACTACTGTAGTAGTAGTATTTTATTTCATATGTGAGTTCATCATTTCTATGGAGTGTAAGAATGAATTTTCTGTTGAGTTGAAGAAATGTCCACTTCTATAATTATGTTGCCACATGTGGGAAATATTCTTATGCTGTTTTCTATACTTGTTATGGTTGTGATTGTAATAATTCATGTGAGGACCACCTTGTGGCTGGTTTATATAGAATCATGTTCTCGAGTTTCTCATGTTTCATCCATTTCTTTCTCTCTTTCTAATCTCTTGTTCTTCAGCTACGTGGGTTGGAGGAGGGTACATTAATGGTACAGCAGAGTATGTATATACAGCAGGTTTTGGGTTGTTATGGACTCAAGCGCCATGGGGATATGCTGCCAGTTTAGTTCTTGGTGAGTATTCTCAGCATCGTCATCCGAATCATTAATACATCTGTGTGAGAATCAGAAAGATGTTAGTTCAAATAGAATTAACGTCTGTCTGGTCCTCAGAATGTAAAAACAACTGATAAAAATAGCAAGAACTACAAACCTTTGACTGCATATAAAAGGTTATCTTTATCATTATTCTTTATTTGATTTTTCTTCTAATATAAGTGGATGGTAAATTAAAAACTTATCATTTACTACATATGCATTATAGTAATTATGAATTCTTGTGATAGTTTAGAAGTTGCATTTTATTACCATTTTTGATCATGATTCGTCTCTGCATTCTCCATGCTGTCAGTATCCTAATTACAGCTAAATTCTACCAGTGCAAGATATATGACATGACGTCATGAGTGCTGTAAAGAAATTTGGTTTATATAATTGTGCTTGCTGTACCCTAAAAGCGATAACTTATTTATTGCCTGTGGTGAAATGGAATTGATAGGTGGCAATGAAGGTAATTTTCTCCCTCATGGTCATTGCTTGGTTAACTGTATTAGATTTGTAATGTCTAGGGAATATCATTGGGAATAGCTGTGGAAAGGGAAGGTGCAAGTAGAAATGGTCTATAGTGATGTAAGAGATCTGGCAATGGAATTGAAGGGAAGGTTGTGTTCTGCAAAAAGTGAAAAATTAATTTGTGAGCTTTCTCATTCATTTTATGTCAGTTTGGAAGAACATCATAATGTGAATGTCCCCTGAAAAGGCTTGCTCTTCAAATCCCCTCATATTTGAAATATGACTAGAAATATTTTAAGTGTTCAGGCTGAACATTCATGCCACATATGTGTGCAGTTTCGTATCTAGGATGTTACAGGAAAAGGGTTCAAAAGGGTTAATGGTTTATTTTATCTGACTGCTTGGAAAGCATGTGTATGCTTGTAAGTAAGCAACCAGGGGACCCACGGCTTTAAGTCCTCTCCGAGGGACTTGGTAACGAGGGGATTAATGCCTTGCCAAAGGGCGGTAGAGCATCCACTTGGTTTCGAATCCCGGTCCTCCCAGTTATACGAGACCACTGCTCTACCTCTGAGCCATAACACCTCCTTCAGTGCTAGTTGGTGTAGATGGATGTGATTTTATGGAAGTAACAAGGGAACCTATGCCTTTAAGCTTGGGTCACATTTGACCAGTAATGATAACAATAACAAGATTTTTTCATTAAAGGTGCACCCTACAGCTGCCCTACTATAAACAGAAACATGCATACTCACACGTGCACATCACAAAGTAGGGTAGGGGTAACCTCGCTAGTCATAAGGACCGCTATTCATAAGGACCGCTATCCATAACATGTGGCTAAATGAATAGCGGTTTTGTATGAATAGCGGTCCTTCTATAAATAGCGAGCAAACCTTAGACAAATTACCTCACTATTCATAAGAACCTCCATTCATAAGGACCACTATTCATAACTATTCATAAGGACCGCTATTCGTAACGTGTGTTAAATAAACAGGGGTTTCCTAGGAATAGCGGTCCTTATGAATAGCGAGCGGACCCCTTAGGGTACACCTTTAATTGAAATTCTTGTTACAGTTATCGTTATTGATCGAATGCGACCCACAATTTTTTATGAACAATAGGGAATTCAGGATTTATGCTTAAGAGAGATGAGCAAATGGACTTTGTTTTGAACCCTGAACCTCCCAGTCCCAAGACCTTTGCTTCTTCCCCTAAGTAACTGTACCTCCATGTTTCATTATGTATCATAATGAATACTATGCTTGAGATATCTTTCATGTATTTTGGAGTTAATACTGAAATCAAATTGTATCCAACAGGTTAGGTAATAAGAAGATTTCCAAAATTGCTTTTTCTTTGTCTTATTTATAAGTGCTCAATGTTTTACAATATTAAGCATCAAACAGATTCTAACAATGCTTTCCCTTTGTCTAATTTACAAGCATGCAGTGCTTTAAAGTATCAAAGCATTAGAGATAAAATTGAGTTCTAGTCATGCAAGTATGTTGTGAAAGAAACTGTCTCAAAGCAATAGGGAAGGGTTGATCAATTGTCTACATAAGAATTGGTGTATACATGTACTGTGAGTTTTTGGAATGATCAAAATGATAAGAAATGGACTCAAATCTCCCTGAAAAGCACATGCACTGCACACAAATGTGGCAAGAATGTTCAGCCTAAATATCTATTTCTTGTCATATTTCAAATATGAGGGCATCTGAAGAGCAATCCTTTTTAATGGAACTTTCTACTATGATGTTCTTCCAAAATGACTTAAATTTTTGAAGGCATGAGAAAGCTCACAAATTATTTGTCACCTTTCCCAGAACTGAACCTTCTCTTCAAGCAGAATTTTAAATCAGTGGCGGATCCAGGGGGGGGGGGGGGCAATCCCGCCCTTGCCCCCCCCCCCTTTTAAGGGAAAACAATGCAATGTGCCCCCCCCCCTATTTGCGATTGTGCCCCCCCTTTTCGAGCATAAAAACTTTTTTTTTGTTTTTTGTTTTTTGTTGCTTGTCAGAATTATGGAGGGGAACTGGACCCCATAACCCCCCCCCCCCCCCCCACTGAGCGACTTATGGAGGGCTGGCGAAAAAATTTTTTTTTTTGCTCGCCCCCCCCCCCCCCCCCCCCACTGAGCGACTTTTGGAGGGCTGGCAAGAGACCAAAAAAATATGGGTCTCCCTCCAAGCAGTTTCCCAAAGTTGACAATCCTGCATTTGTGTGCCCCCCCTTATACGAAATCCTGGATCCGCCCCTGTTTTAAATGCTCCGACATATTTCATTTATCAAAGATATAGGGTTAGGGTTGGGTTTGCAATTCTGTGTTAGGTTAGATTTTGGGTTAGGGTTAGGTATAGTTGTTCGGTCCAGGAAATATGTTACAAATTTGGTTAGTGAAAAATAGTGACCGCAGAGCACTTGTCGTAGAAGCGATCATTAACAATGCTTTCCCCTTTGTCTTATTTTACAGGTGGCCTCTTGTTTGCCAAGCAGATGAGATCCCAAGGTTACGTGACCATGTTGGACCCGTTCCAACTCAAATATGGCTCCCGTATGGGGGGACTCCTCTTCTTACCAGCCCTCATGGGGGAGCTGTGCTGGTCTGCGGCCATTCTCTCTGCCCTAGGTAAGCACCTCCACAGGGATGGAGATCATTACTGCAATGATTCACGCCGGGGAATGTTGGTGCAAGGCCTCATTCATACATGATCCTGTAAATTACCTTTACGAAAAAAAATATTTAAGAAAAAATGCCTCGGCAAAATAAAATGGCATATAAAGTGTAGTGCACTTCTGTAGCTGACGTGTGCAAGTGAATAGGACCTTTGTTGCAATCAGTTACTTCTTTTTCACCCCCCCACCTTACTGTTCAATTAAACGTAAAAGAAAACCACATGGTAGACTGCTGTAGTTAACTGCGTCATATGTGAACAAACCTTTATGGGCCTCTATTGCTCCTACATGTATATATATATATTTTTTTCATCTCCTGCCGTTCATTTAAACATAAGATATTGTCTTGTGTTTTCATTTTGCTGTGGCAGGTTTTTAGAGCCAGTTTACTGTGTTGAGCGAGGCTTAAATCTGCAGGATACGATCTTTCAAGGGGTGATGTGTACATCATCCCCTCCAGTATAAGTGGAAAATATGTATGATTTATGCTAGAAAATGGACTTATCTTACAACTGCTGGATGAAATGATGAAGTGCCTTGCTACCTAGACAAATAAGATGGAATATAATGCAATGTTATGCACAATATTTTGCTATTTTGAATAACTAGAAAAGGGCTATACAATAGAGAACTGGTGTCAGTTAAAGCTCACTAGTCCATTATTATCCTTAAAATTTGTTTTGGAATGCCATGAACTGTGGTACTAAAGAAAAAAAAATCAGCAACTAAATGGCCCTTGAAATGTTTTCATTTTATAGGCAAACATCTATAACAAATGAGACACTGACTCTACTTCACTGAGATTAATGTTACTTTCATGCCCCGCTTTTCTATAGGTGCAACAATTAGCGTTATCTTGGAGCTGAATATAGAAATATCAGTAACCATCTCGGCCTGTATTGCAGCTTTCTATACATTTTTCGGAGGACTCTACTCGGTCGCTTATACCGATGTCATACAACTCATCTGTATCTTCTTTGGCTTGGTATGTACCAGTGTTTTCATTGGGCAAAGGTCAATTTGCTTGAGGCACTACTGACTTAGCCCCTTTAAAAGTCCTGAAAGAGCCGGGGGCGGGGGGATGTCTCATTGAGTCCTGTATGGCATCCGCGTCCATGACTTTCTGAAAAGCATCCTAAATGAGGATTTAAGTCAAGAGGTTTTGACGGGTTTTTGATACCCTATTCAGGAAAAATTCACGAAAAATTTCTGATTTTTAGATCGCTCACATTGATTTTTTAGATCTTGCATAGTGTTGTACACCCTATTCAAGGATTGTTTATTCTTTCCTGTTTTGATACCCTAAACGAAATCTCCGGGTTACCTGTCTGGTGGTGAAAAAACAACTCTTTTTACTCGTTTTCATGGACGTGGATGCTGTACAGGCCTCTATGAAACAATTTATTATCATTCTGAGGATTCCAAAACCTCACAATATACAGGAATTCTTACGTAGACACGATCAACCTTTCCCAATCGCTGTGAGACAGTTTCTTTCACAATGTAGTCACATGACCAGAACTCAAATTTTATCTTTAAATGGCTCCATATTTCCAATCTGAAGGATATATATAATTTTTTTTAATGTTGAAAATTTGAAGAGAGCTCTTGGGGAAAGAATATACATGTACACATGTATATAACAGATTGGTATTTAAGCAGTATGTGACCACTGTCAATAGCTTTTTGTGTTTAAATTGTTCAGCTGCGCTATGAAATTTGGGGTGATGACATGTAATTCAGCTCCAAATCTTTTATTGTCTACAATGATATATCTCTTTTTGCTGGTGCATACCTGCCAGCTGACCCTATTTAATAGGGACAATCCCAATTTTTGGTATTAAGAAAGAACCACTTCTACCACTGTGTCCCTATTTTTGCAAAAATCTGTCTGTAGTAATGTTTAGGAAACTCAGAAATGTCCTGATTTTCAGCCTCTGCCTTGTCATTTGTCCCAATTTCTTGGGTTTCAGGGTTCGCAGGTCTGCTGGTGGTATGACTGAGAGAAAAGTTTCCACTTAAATGCATTACAGTTTGATCATACTTCTGGCTTGTGGTGCTGTCACACCTCCCTGTAAAGCCTCGCTGGAAGGGTCATGATGGGTCATTAGGAACAAAAACAT
Source organism: Heliocidaris tuberculata (assembly GCA_025618425.1). Lineage (NCBI taxonomy): Eukaryota > Metazoa > Echinodermata > Echinoidea > Camarodonta > Echinometridae > Heliocidaris > Heliocidaris tuberculata. The sequence goes on from CM046847.1 coordinate 27,007,817, forward strand.
TCTGGCACAGTAAATACTTGATACAGGCCAACTAGCTGCCATAGAGCAACAGGATAACCACATACTCGACTTTTGAGACCCTTGTAATAATGAATGTTCATCTCAACTATATTTGTTTTCATCTATCTGCAGTGGCTATGCATCCCCTTTGCCATGACAAATGATGCTGTCTTGCCAATTACAAACACTTCCAGTGAGTGGATAGGTACATGGGATAACAAGTATGCTGGCGTCTGGTTTGACTATGCCCTCCTGCTGGTAAGCTCATAACTGAGAGATTGCAAAGACTGAATACCGGTATATGTATGTGAAGTTTTTGCTATCCTTTAGTAATAGCATCCTGAGTACTCCACCTGTTTATTCAAAGCCATCCATCCAGTCCACAAAAGTATGTGGTATAGTGCCTTTTCCTTGCAGTTGAAGTTTTTACACAATCTGCTCCAAAAGTAGTATACAGAGCGATTTAAAAAGACCAGTTGAGCCAATAAAAACATGACAATCCACGTTCTGTAACGAAAAGTGGACCTTCCAAAGTTTCTAGAAGAGTCCCACAGGTAGAGTGGTCTTCATGATAGTGGGGAGCTTAATTATTGAAGGCATTATTTCACAAATTGGTCAATAACGTTATGGGCAGGAAGATATCCGAGTAAGCTAACATTGTGCGAGTTTGTTTCCTGAAGTCTAAAGTTGTAAATAAATCTAATCGCAGGTTTCATACTTCTTTTTCCAGATCCATGTAAAAATTCCTAATAATGAAAAGTGAGATAATTCCCTCTTTTACATGGTATTCCGGAATGTGATATTCCCAACGTGTTCAAATCGATATATATACAATGCAATTTTAATGTTTACCTTTTGAGGTATCTACAGGAAATTATTGTGCAAGAAGGAAAGGAAGCAATGGAATGTTTGTCTCTTCTGCTATCTAATGATAACTTTTCACACATTCCTCTCCTAGATGTTTGGAGGTATTCCATGGCAGGTGTACTTCCAGCGTGTCCTTTCATCAAAGAGTGCCGAGAGAGCCCAAGCGCTCTCTTACATCGCTGCTGCTGGCTGCATCATCATGGCGGTACCTCCTATACTCATTGGAGCCATTGGTTACAGTGCAGGTAGGAAGAGGACCAGTTCCCCCCCCCCCCCCCCCCGTCACCCCTTTCTGAATCTTGCAGAATGTATCTGCAAGATACAACTGGGCGTTGTGGCGTGCGCCTGTAATCCAGCTAACAGTGGAAGTTATAAACTGCTTCAGCGGACCCAGGTTCGAAACTGAGTCACGTCTTTCGGATGGTGACGTTAAAGGTCGGTCCCCGGACGTAAATAATCATATCTGATTGATGCACGTCTGTAAAAACCCAATTACACACACATATCACTTGTCCCCTCAGTAATAGAAATTTAGTGTGAACTATCAGATGTTCCTGATTTAAGAATTTTGAAAAGATAATATTTGTTCTCTTAATTTATGAATTTTAAAAGGGGAATTTTTAAAGATTGTTCTGATAAAGTAGTTGTTGGGATTTTCTTGATATGCTTTAGCACTTTAGATGGATAGTTTGTTTGTTTTTTTTTTCAAACAATTATTTCGTCATCAACTTTGTACCATGCTTTGCTTTTGCTACTTTAAAGTATATGTATTGTCCATTAAGTCTTAATTTTCAGTCCTCTGCACTCTTAATGAATCACAGCAGAGCTTAGCAACAAAAAAAAAGTCAGTTGTAGATATTGGGTGATCCATATTGCCAGAAATGAACCATCATTTTCATGAAATCAAGTCAGACTTTACACATTGTATACACAGTAAAATTCCTCCATGCATAATGTACAAACTCATCAGTGATTAATCTCAATTCTCCCTTTCATCCAAAATTATCAGACTGGTCCCAAACTAGGATAGACCTCAACAAGACGCAACCCGATGAGAACCCTGCGTTGATCCTACCTCTTGTTATCCAATACCTAACACCTCCTTGGGTGTCCTTTGTTGGTCTGGGTGCAGTGTCCGCCGCTGTCATGTCCTCGGCAGACTCCTCAATCTTGTCTGCCAGCTCCATGTTCGTTAGAAATGTCTACAAGCTGGTCTTTAGGCAGGGAGTAAGTATTCTTGATTGATATAAGTGGAGGAAGATGGTAGTGGTGATGATGAGGATGATGGAGAAGGGGATGATGATGAGGAGGAGGAGAATGATGAGGATGGTGATAAAGATGATGATGATGAGGAGGAGGAGGAGGAGGAGGAGGAGGGTGAAGATGATATTGAATATGGTGACAATGATGATGATGGTGGTGATGACAAAAGAAGACGACGATAGTGTCATGCACCAATACCTAACACCTCCTTGGGTGTCCCTTGTTGGTTTGGGTGCAGTGCCTGCCACTGTCATGTCCTTGGCAGACTCCTCAATCTTGTCTGCCAGCTCCATGTTTGTTAGAAACGTCTACAAGCTGGTCTTCAGGCAGGGAGTAGGTATTCTTGATTGATATAAGTGGAAGAAGATGGTGGGGGTTATGAGGATGATGGAGAAGGTGTAATGATGATTCAATTCAATTCAATTCAATTCAATTCAATTCTTTTATTCATCCAGATTCACAAGAATACATGGAAATTTGTTTTGGTCACACATTGTAAAAATACATAATATATATACATCTAAAAAGTTAATATACATTTAAAAATGAAATAAAGGGCACTGTTCAGTTTATATGCACAATTACAAAAAAAGACAAATTAACTGATAAAACTGGTTTGAAAGTATGAGAAACTATATCGTTGTGTTTACAATCATAAAAGAACCATCAAAATAAAAAGATAAACAAAATAGAAATATTCTTATATTCTAATATTGCACATTTAAAGAGATGTAAAGGGTACAGAACATCAAAAAGTATGCATTATAATTGTAATGTGAAAGGAAGGAAGGAAAACCACGCCAAACCGATACTCGGGCTCACATGCCCCTCACCCCATTTGGTTGTACAAACGAATGGAGCATGGAACATATGAGCCCAAATATCGGTTTGTCCGACAATTCATTGAGCACATTTTCCTTCCCGACCGCAATAATTCATATAAGTAAGTTAGATTGTGATTATCATTTGCAATGATCTGTTTAGCTTTTTGGAGGATTCGTGCCTTACATTCTTCTGCCAGGTTTCGTCTATTTCCTGTTAGTTTACTCGCCCTCTTGACTACATTTTCCATTTTCCTAAAGTCATCCTTCTTACATGCCCCAAACCAAACAACACAGTTGAAAAGAAAAATACTCTCGACAATGGATTTGTAAAAAAGACTTAAGATGGGTTTGTCAACATGTAAAGAGCTCAGTTTCCGAAGATAGAACATGATGATGTTTATGAGGAGAAGGATTTAGAAAAGGAATACGAGTGTTATGATGATGAGGATGATGATGAGGAAGAGGAGGATGAAGATGACATTAAATATGGTAATAGTGATGATGATGATGATGGTGGTGGTAATAGTGATGATGATCATGATGATGGTGATGATCATGATGATTATGATGACAAAAGAAGGTGATGATAGTGATTGTAGTGACTATGATGACGAAGATGATGAAAGTGGTGGTAGTGATTGTGATGATGATATCGGTTATACAATTCTTTGAAGTAGTGAAGAAATATGTTCGGTGAAACTAAATTTCAAGCAGGAATATATGTACCCATGAACTTGCGACATGTAGATATAATGGATAGTCACAATGACGTTATATCCTTTCAGCCCCTTTTTACCAACATTTAGGATCTGATTCTTTCAAAATGCTCTCCAAACTCTTAATACCTTTATTAAATTTAGAAAGCCTTTTGAGATGTAAAGTAACAGTTATTTGGCCATTTAGTATGCTGTTCTGCAACAGAAAAGAGCAATATGTGTTTTATGTGGAAACAGTTTCAAGGGAAGTATTGGCATATTTTTCATGATGTGCTTATTGGCCTCATTAACAGTGAATTCATCACAAAAGTAAATAGCAATCATTAACCTCTGATTGCAGGAAAAATCGATCTTAAATACAAGGGATGGCACGGTTCTAACTGAACATTTATTTATTTCATTTGCTCTTCGCGACTTGTAGGCAACGGAACGTGAGCTCCTTTGGGTGCTTCGTATATCCATCATCGTGGTGACTGCTCTAGCTCTAGTCATGGGTCTTACCATCAAGTCTGTCTATGCCCTCTGGTTCCTCTGCTCGGACTTCGTCTACGTGATCCTGTTTCCCCAACTCTTCTGCGTGGTGTACTTCAGCAAAGTCAACACCTATGGATCCCTGTTTGCCTACATTATGGCCCTGTTTCTGCGTCTTGGAGGTGGGGATTCAACACTCCGCATACCTCCCTTTATCAAATATCCCCTTTACAACGATGAGGATGGCCAGTTGTTCCCTTTCCGCACGTTTGCCATGTCCATTTCCTTTTTAACTCTCCTCTTGGTGTCCTATGTGACGAACTTCTTGTTCCTGAACGGTTACCTGTTGAAAAAGTTTGATGTCTTTCAGTGCGTTGTCAACATTCCAGAGCTCCACCGCGAAAAGTATGACACGGTGGATGGTGAGAATATGCAACTAAAGACGATACAGACAGACGGCCCCGTGGATGGAATCCAGCCTGGTGCTGTCGACATCCTACAACGAGACAAGCTCCTTGATCTCGGGCGCAGTATCATTCCTGAATCAATATCCAAGGAACCGCTGAAGGATGACATGGATGACTCACCGGTAACTCCAGATTCACCAGAATAACACCAGCAGTCCTAGGCTGTAGTGCATTTGGATTGCAGATAAATTGTACTCTGTGTGTTTGTGTGAGAGCGAGAGAGAGAGAGAGATAGAGAGGGAGTGAGAGTATGAGAGTTCATACTATAATATTTAAATCATAAAGTTAAACCATAGATAACAATTTTTGAAATTGTAAGTAAAGGTCTTTCCTTTCAACAAGGCATTTCTAAGTACATTTGTGAGTAAAATTTGAAGCATTGCGATTGACATCAGTTCTGTTGTCTTTGACACATTGTCTTCCCTCAATGTAAATCATAATCTCTTTCCAATCCTCAAGCAATTTCAGTTTTAGCCACCCTAATCTGAAATACTGTTTTTTGATCTTGTTTAGGTTGGTGGGTATTATGATGGGGATCCCTATGTCTGCGCACCTAAGATTTGACCTAAAATTTAACAAGAATTTCTTTAATATTCCACTAATGCATTATTTCTGATATTCTAAAGAGTAAGTGTGCAAAAAATCTCATCAAAAATAGAGCAAGAACAATGCAATTTTCACAAGAAACGGCGGCCGTGTCATTTTGACATTGAAAAAACAATGGTGCCCATGTCTGCGCACTCATTCATTTTACACGCAGTTCGGAAGTTGAAAAGTTTGTGTTCGTTGCTTGTTTTGTTTCAGTAGAATCGCGCAGTTACGCATGTGCGCAGACAAGGGCGCTGTGCAGACTTGGGCACTCTAGCCATACTGTTTTAGAAGGAGTGTGATCCACTGTATTTGCGGCACTGCATGATACTGAGGAGGAGAGCTGTCTTTAAAGATAAAGTTGAGTTCTGGTCATGCAATTTTACATTGTGAAAGAAACTGTTTCAGAGCAACTGGGAAAGATTGATCATGTCTACATAGGAATTGATGTATACTGTGGGGTTTTGGAATCATCAAAATTATAAGAAATTGACCCCATCTCGCTGAAAAGCACAAACACTGCACACACATGTGACATGAATGTTAGGCCCAAACACTGCAGTTATTTCTTGTCATACGGTGGAAACTCAGTATAACAAGGTCCTTGGGACCATCAAAATTACCTTGTTATAGCAGGAATCTCGTTATATCTGGTTAAAAAAAACAAAAGAATATAAAGAGCTGGGACCAGGAATATTACCTTGTTATATCAGGAATATTGTCATATCAGACGTCTTTATACTGAGTTTCCACTGTATTACATACTAGGAGGGCATTTGAAGGAGCAATCCTTTTTCAGGGGACATTTCTACTATAACCCTTTCAGGACAGGAATTATTTAAGGACTAAATTGATCACATTTTGTTCTTCAAATTGGCAACAATAATATTTTTCTTTTAGAGCTACATGGTTCTAATAAGGTGTGATGTTTTTGAAAACAATATACATAGTTAAAAATTTTGTTGAAAAGTTGAAAATTGCCAATTTTGATAAAAAACAATGATTTTGAACCTTTTAATTTGTTGCCAATTTAAGGATTTTGAAGCTTATTCTCCTTTTTAAAATGCCTGGCATCAAATGCAATATGGTCATGCAATAAAAATGAACATAGAGTGTGTAGAAATTTTTGTTCTTTCTACTCGTGCATCTGGTATATTTTTTAGGGCTCTGAATCAAAAGTTATTGAGCCAAACCACAAAATGTGGTCAATTGTCTTGAAAGGGATAATGCTCTTCCAAACTGACATACAGAAATGAGAATACTCACGAATTATTTCCCAGAACTCACCCTTCTCTTTAATAGCTCTCAGACCATTTCTGTGCCACTAACTAAAAGGAGTCAAGTCATTGGATTTGATTTCTGGTTTCATTGTTATATTGGGCATGAGACATTTTCTGTAAGATCAAACTTAAGAATGCATTTAGACTCATTTTGTGTTCAAGGCGGGGAAAAAAAAATGCCTTCACCAACAGCATAACTCTTGGATGGGATTTGCCACTAATGGGCACAGTACCGATTACAGTTCATGTTTATTTACTACAGACATACATTCCAACTACATTGTAACATTATTCCTTTAAGAAGAATATTTAATATCGTTCCTGATGATGTATCTCAGGTAAAGTGAAAAATAGCATTCCTTTTCATATTCCAATATTTTACTCCTGGGGGAAAGGCGGCTCAGAGAAATGTAAGATGTGGGTCTGTAACAAGGAAGAGGAAAGGGTTCTGGCACACATGCTCCAGCGACAATTACTTGGGAAATATCTTCCTATCTTCTACCCTTGATGTACCAAACACTATATCTAACCCTGTAATATGATGAAGCATAGTCAGGAGCCATTTTCTTGTCAGAGCACATTTTGGGTCAACAGAGAGAGAGAGAGAGAGAGAGCCTGTGCTATTGAATTACCCACGATGCAACAGTCACTTTGACAGCAGGTGCAGACCCACTTTGGAGGAGAAGAGCTTCCATTTAGGAAAATCCTCTAATTCTCCCCAAGCCTTTGATGCTGCTTTGAGTAATAGAAGAAACTGAATATTGACCATTCTTGGGAACCAAAGACTTAATAATGTTTGCTGGATATATGAGATATGCAATTAGCTTTAACAGGGAGGGAGCACTTTGATAGTGTAAACCCTCATAATATGATGTGGTCCACTGTCATTTATGCATGTTACAGTTGTTATATTTGTCAGATATATATATATAAAAGTATGATTCTTTTCAGAATTCTAACTTTATAAAATGTTCTACAAGTATTTGTGTGTGTATATCAGCGAGACTTTGCAATTTAATGTACAGAGTGAATTGTAGTATAGCTCGAAAGCCGAGTCATTCTGTACCTGAAAGGATTTTATTTCGACTGTGCTTTCGTCTAAGTTACAAAGTGGGAAGTTCCAATTAAATAGAACTGCTCAGTGTAACTTGATTTGGTTTGATTTTATTGTTGCAATTTATCCCTATGTTTACCTCACTTTATGTCGGCAATCCTAGACTCGAAGTGTATATGAATTGTAACACAGTTTCCTGATGCCATATTATATTTATCCTTTGTATAATGTGCCTGATTCATATGTTCATATATAATTATTGATGACATTCTAATCTTGCTGGGCATTAACCATAGCAGTACAGTGTCTCCCTTTAGTAACATTTTTGCTTTATCTTTTGATCCAGAATGCTAGGAATTACGCATTATACGTGAGCAAAAATCACAGAATTTGTTTAGTCTGTTTCCACTGCAGCACACTGGAAATTAGAAAAAATGAAAAATGAATTGTAAGTAACCATTAAAGTTTCTCAATTGGCAGCACTGTGTGAAGTACATGTACATGTATATATTAACAATTGTTTAGTACAAATTAGCAATTTTTCAGTTGATTTTTGCAATTCTCATTCACATTGGTTCTTTTTTTTTTTTTCTTCAAACTACGTGTATGTAGAATTGGAGAATGAGAATTGTTGCCAATGTGAGGAAGGAAAACTGATTAATTCTGACCATAAGAATACTCTGAACTGCTATGGGTTAAAGATAAAGTTGAGTACTAGTCATGCAATTACATTATGAAAGAAACTGTCTGGAAGCAATTGGGAAAGATTGATGATATATTTTCTGCTTTGGTCCTATCCAATAAGAAAAACCAATCATGCATGCATCGCTTAGTTTGTGTCGAATGCCTTTTCCTATATATATTAAATCTTGCATACAACCGGTAGACTCTGAAAAGACAATGAAAATAACCAAATTGAATTTGAGGCTGCTCAAACAGGCTTTAAGTGCTTGGATCCAGACAGTTTTTTATTTTTATCAGAGGTTTCGGTTAGTTGTTGCTTCAGGCGTTGATCTTGCATTTATGATACATGACCTGCCAATCTGAAATATGGAGATTAATTACACAAGTTGGCTACGTGTATCACAATGTCTTCTAAGGTACCAATGTGTGTATCTGAAATGAAACGCAACAGAAACTTTGGAAATTTAAGAATAGGTTTCCACACTTCAGCGAGAAGGAAATTTGCAACAATATTTGGCTTGAATAATCACCGAGCCGTAGTTTTTAATTTCATTTATAGAAGGCATTTGTAACTTTTATTAATTAGAAAATGTGTTTTATTCAACATTTTCAATTTAGGAAATACCAAATATCCCTCGTAACAGTTCATATTTTATGTAAACGAAGAACAAACATGACGTATAAATCATTCATCTTTGTTTTAAACTCATTTTGTCATGTGATCTTTGAAATCTGCTTGTATATGTGGTAGGTAATGAAAATCTCTTTATTTTGTAAATTGGTGAAAGTATTGTTACCTTATAGAATGTACAGTGAAGATTTTAGATTTGAAAGAAATATACCATGTCAAAATTATTGATCTATTTAATTTGTACAGACTGTTATTATATTGGTTATATTTTCCCGACAAAGTGACACAGTGGTATTAACTTTGTGGTCTGATGTTTTATATGCAAATAAAACGTCCATATACTAGATGTTATTTCTTCAATTGAAGAAGAAAGAAAAAAAGGTAATATGTGAAGTCAGTGAGCTTCACTATTTTTTTTTCGATGTGAGAGGCAATAATTGTGTAATTTGTTCATGAGCTAGACTCGTTTTTTAGCATTTTATGCAATATTTTCCTAACCTCTGCTTACATGTATCACAATTTTTATCTCATTGAAGTTCTCCCACAAAGAGTTTCACTGAGGATTTATATCGAAGGAAGTTTAGTGAAATCTAGTGCAAAGCCATTTCCTGGGATGAACAAGGGTTAATGTTTAGATCATGTCGGTGCATCCAGTTTTTAAAGTCCAAAATGACATCTGACGGCATCGATAGTAAGCCTAGCCCAGATAGTAAGGGTCTGGACTAACTCTAGGCCCGAATTCACAAAGGATGTTTCAAGGGAAATTATGAGCAGGTCATGGTTTAAAACACCACCATTGGTGTATTCAGTGGCGCAAATCCATTTTGAAATGGGGGGGGGGGGGGGGTCACCACATGCACATGATTCAACTTTTGTCCCTGTCCGAAATGTCTGAAAAAAAATTTCTGACAACCCCTCCCCCCCCCCCAAAAAAAAGGGGTTATCACATTTTTGGGGTCTAGTTTTCCTCCCAAGTTCTCTGACAAGCAACAACAAAAAAAAAGGTGGGGGGGGGGGGGGAGACATTCGCCTATCTTTAAAAAAAAAACCCAAAACCTGGATTTGCGCCCATGGGTATATTGCACTTACTGTACATGCAAGGCCACATGCTTGCTATGCTTGTGGATATTTAAACCATGGTTTAGTCAACCATACGTTGTGAATTCTGGCCCATTTGTGTGCTGATACCCGCTGAAATGAAGCTTTCTCAATTTATTAATTCTCGTTTTAACTCATGCCGTTCTGCGAAGCTGCCTAATAAGCCAGTTCTTAATTACGATTTGCGCATGTGCAGATAAAGGTCATTTGTACCTAGTACAGTTGACCTTAATACGCTTTCATAGTGTGCGCATCATGATGGGTGCACCAGTGTGATTTTACGTGTTAAGCAAGTAGCACGTCCACCAAAACAGATGCGAATATGCATATCAATTGATCCATTTTTTATTGCATTGTATTAGGCTATGAAGACATCATTCTTGTTCTTTTTTAGTCACTGAATTCTCTCTTATGGTTATTTTAGGTCACAAACTATGTAGTTTTAGTGTTTCAATTTTTTACCCTACTATTTTGAATGAATTTTGAATCCTAAATTACCTTGCATATATAACTTGGTGAAGTGATTGCTTTCATTAGTTTTTTTTTGTTTTTTATTTACATTTTGATGGTCACAAGAAGACTCTCTCCTGTAGTGGGCTTTCTCAGAATGAACAATATATGATTTATAGTTGTTGTATAGTTGCATAAAGTGAATGATTTGGGTCGTTATGAAGATTCCAATCTTTCAAGTTTGATGCAATGAATGCACCTGATGACTGCACCCATCAAGTTGTTATCAACTTTATGTGCAATGATGAAAGTGTTTTGGTATGGATACAGGGTTATGAAACAAGCTGTTGTGTATAATTTTGCATATCTGGGCCCCGTTTCATAAAACTTGTTAGCAGTGACAACTGCCACATTTTTATGACAAATTTGCTCTCAGCCAATCAGACACAAGGATTTCAGTAGCTTATAACAATTATTGCAACTTGTTATTGATAACAAGTTTTATGAAACTGGGCCCAGGTCTTAATTGGATCAATCTAATATGAACAGTAATAGTACATGTACTGACTGATATTCTTGAAGGCAATAATCATTGGCAGTGTTGTCTCTTCTACTCCCACTCAAAATGATGAAATCATCAGTGCTCCCCCTTCCCTGTGAAATCTACACTGTATTCATTTTATTACTTATTATTTCAAATTATTATTTCACAAATCTTCTGTATGAAAGTAGAACTTTATGTGCTTTCTGATATGATTCTAGAAATATGTGTAAATACCCATTTTTATTAATAATGGAGACAACAAAAGTCCTTATTTGTAGAAAGTATTAGGTGCTGTGTTGTACATGTAGTAATTTTTGTTTTATACATTATGAAGTTTTCTCCCAGTTAGTGTAGATCAGGTGATTATCTTGTGGTACTGTGCAAAATAATAATAACTTTATGTCACTGCTGTCAGTTACTAAAAAAAATAAATAAATGTTATCCATTCCCAAATATGCAACAGAGTTTGTTTTGTTTATTTCTTTTTTGTGTGTGTATTTTCTTCTTCTTTTTTTTCAAAGTGATCTTATTTGATGGAAAATTATATACACATACTAGCAAACTGTTTCAATTGTGACCCTATTCCTTAGATAAGCTTAGTATATCAGGTAACGATGGACTAAAGAGAATATGAGTTCACTTTCTCAGATTGAATACATGAATTATAATTAATTCAATACCTGAGACATTTTGGATTTTTGGTACAAAACAAATGAAAAAAACATTTTGTTTGTAAATGAGATGTGGTTTTTCTCTAAAACTTGTAATTGTCGGAATATTGATCTAGATGATAATATCGAATAGAAAGAATCATTACATGAAATTAATTAATACTGAAAAACACTTTACAGTAATACAGGTTTCCTCTTTAATTCATTCATTCATTCCATTTATTTCATCCATTCCTAAAAACAATATTACATTTACAAAATTTATAAAAGAATCACAGTATAATAGAACATGAATGAGGAGACAGCTTAGAAAGGCAAAAGAGCCTTATTGGTGCTGCCACCAACAAATGTTAAACAACATCATATATGTTAATTTATACATAAAAGTAAAAAAGCGTAATGCATAGCAAAACAAAAATAATACAAAAATAGGAGTAAAGCTATTTTTATCACTTTTCATTCAATTGATCATTGTTCACTTCAGTTTCATCCCGAGAACCCTGGAATGTGAAAATGTCAGAGTTAATTTCATCATTTATCATTCAAGTTGGTTAATGGGCAATCAATTTCAATATTTGTCCATTCCCATTCGTCAGACAGACAAGACATTGTAATTGATTTTAAACCATGCAAATGACAAAATGGACACCTCTTTATAAATTGAATTATAAAAAAAAAGAAACCTTTAATTTGCATGTGTACCAACATTTTTAATTCATGGATGTTTTGTCAAATGTCGACGAGAAATCGAATAGAAATTATCCATATAACAAAAGCACGAGTGACGAATGACGATTGACGGATTGATTCATACAATCGTACGTTGGCAGCCAGGGATGACGCAGTTGATTTGACTTCAATGAAATTGATTGGACAAAGTTCGGAAATAAATGACCAAAGACGAAATTTACCATGAGATGTGCAAGATCAGGATGCGTTTGGACGAAATTCATGAGAAAAAAGTGTTATCTCAATTTACTTCACAAGAAAAGTGGCACACTTGAATACAGTTAACTTTGCATAAGTCGAATCTGTTGGGACCACAAAAAATAGTCTGACTTATGCTAAATTCGACTTAGGAAATGTACCATAAAAAACACACGTTTTGCATAGTTTGGTCAAAAAAAAACTGATTTGATTTAGGTAAAGTTCGACTTATGCGACTTTGAGTTATGCAAGGTTAACTGTACATTCACTTGCAGTGGCATATCTAAGGGGGGCAAAGGGGGCACAAGGGGGCACGTGCCCAGGGCAGCGCTTGAGGGGACACAAAAATGCAAAAGAGAGAAAGAGTAAGGGGATAAAAGACAGCAAATTTACGGTCCTTAATGATTATGCACCCCAAATCCAGTGTTAAATGTATTATTTTTTTAAAGATGTTCAAAATGCTAAATTTTCTAAAGCTTGGTCGCATGTAAGTCATCAGGATCTCGTAATTTGCACCCCCAATATAAGATTTAGTTCATATATTGCATTTTTTATAAAGGTTCAAAATTCAAAATCTTCTAATTTGAATTTTCTAACTTCCTTTTCTGTGCTCGAGAGCATATAAGTAATAATCTGGGTCTTGTTAAATTCTGATCCCAAATATAGATTAAAGTGCATATGATATTATTTTTCAAGAAAAAAAAAAATCCCAATTTTGGTTTACCTAGCTGAATTTCGTTTTATTGTTAATTTTACGTTCCGAATAGAGGAAGAATTTAATAGAAAAGTGTTTTCCAGTGTTTGCCAGTGTTCAATAATTTGAAAGAAACTCCAACGTTCGTTTGCTGTACTCTCTTGCGACTTTGTTCTAAGCAAAGCTGAAACTTAAAGGAATTGACGGCACCACCAGGGCCCCGTTGCATAAAACTTACCGTTAACGGTAACTTTGCCATCAATGGTAACTCCCATGGAAACCTTGATTTTGATTGGCTGTTGAGTGATGTTACCATGGTAGTTACCATTGATAGCAGAGTTACCATTAACGGTAAGTTTTATGCAACGGGGCCCAGGAGTGGAGCCTGCGGCTTAATTTGACTCAACACGGGAGAACTGCATAAGAAATTGCGGTGAACATGCAAAACATTCTACCCCTCAGTCACTTTGCTCCCTCTTGTTCTAATCAAAATTTGGCCACCAACACCAACCCGGGGGTAAGTGCATAAGAAATCCTTTTTATGCAGTTTAAAGGGGGATATACATGTATATGGTGTTTACTTTTGAGCTGATTAGTTTAGGTGATAAGGGTGTGGGGGGAGGGTGTAATTTTATTGTTTGCCCCAGACGCCACAATCCATGACATGCCACTGTAAAGGCTCTTGGGAGAAAACCGCAAATTAATTATATTTTTGTGTACGTCAAACAGGAGAGTTATCCGCAAGTATGTCACAACCGACTCACCAAATTGTGAATTTGAAACTCGCATAGATGTAGTGATCTCATCTTTCAAACATCCATAACTTTCTTATTCCTTGTCTGATTTCTTTCAATCTACATCTATGACTTTGTAGTTTTCATTCACAATGGTTCATTTAGAATACATTTTGATTTGTCTAAAAGAAAGTAAGAATGAAAAATCAGAATCGCCAAATTGAGGAGGCAAAGCTGACTCATTTAGACCTTTTTAAAATTCTGAACTTCTATGAGATAAAAGAGCTACATTTGAAAAGTGCATATGTTTATATTCATAAAGAAACCGTTCACTTTTTCACTCTCAATGGATACCTCATACAACATATGATAAATTTTTGCAAGAATTACACAAATATGACATAAGCTAGATACTTTTATTTACTTTTACATTCCATTCGTTGATGTTCCTTCATTTTATTGTTTCAAAGTTTACAATGTATCATTTCTTATTCATGTATTATGTTATACTTCAATATATTTTTTGAGTGCAGCGCCCTAAAGGATAACAGTTTTTTAATCACTGACCAGCTACCCTGGATAAAAAAATACAAATACAAAAAATAAATGCCTTGTAGGTAAAAAAAACACCAAAGATCTGTTAAAGTAATACATGCAAAAAAAATACATGCAAAATTGGATAAAGCAATCTTGTTGAACCTTCATGAACTACATGTATATATATATATATATATATATATATATATACACTGTACCAGAACATCAAGAAAGCGAAATATCATCTGATTCATACCATTACCTGGATCAACTTCTCAAACAAAGTTTAGCATGAAGCTCATTCCATTTGTACATACATGTTGTGTACATGTAACATAGTCCCATACATGACTGTACACAATGTACTACCTCTCCATCTGGGAAGGTAGGTGACGGTTAATTCCACAGTTACAGAATTATAACACTAAAATATTTTTCTCATATACATTTAAACGTGCGTAAAAATCAGAAATATGATTACTAAACCATACAGCTGGATTGTGATTCAGTAGCCATTAGGTGAACAAGCGTCTCTGACAGAGGTAAATCAATTTGACTACTTTTGAGAAAGCAATACAATTTTCACAATTTAATAATTTATTATTGAAATGTTTATTTGACACCAAATTCCACCCAAAGAAAGTTACAATACTCAAGATTGCACTAGGTAAATTTGACATGAATTGAATGAGACACTTTGGAGTTATTAAGGTTGTAAAGCCTAAAAAAAAATGTTTTTCTCTACATCCAAGAGCATTTTGGGCATCAAAGCTGGGTTTAGGGGGCACTTTGGTGGGTTTTTTTTCAGGGGCGTGTTACCACCCCTTCCCGATGGAAATTTGTGTAAGTTTTTATATTTTTGTAATGTACACCCATAACTCTTCCTTCTGACAAAATTTGGTCCATGGGCCTTAAGGGGAAAAAATTGCCCCAATTTTTAGGGGCGGTCTGACAACCCATTCCGACGGAAAATTTTGTCAGTTTTTGGTGTTTTGGTAATGTATAGTCATACACCTTCCTTCTGGCAAAGTTTGGCGCATAATTATGTTAGATGGGTTGAAATCGACCCGACTTTGGGGCCCCTTTTGGGGGCTCTGGGGGCCAAACCCGCGGCTTCGTTCGAGCTGACAAGCTTTTTGTGAATGACATGGATAATCTAAGTAACTTTAAGGGGTCAAATCTCATATGTAAAATGGGATGACCAGGGGCGGCGCTAAAGGGGGGGCAGAGGGGGCGACCGCCCCCCCCCCCCTATGATTTTTCAAGTAGTGAAAAAAGAAAAAAAAGAAGAAAAAAAGAAGAAAAGGAGGAAGAAAAGGGAAGAAAAGGGAAGAAAGAAGAAAGAGGAGTATTAAAAAGAGAGGTCTTAAACATTACCCCTGTTATTTAATGGAGAAAAAATATGACGTCATCTTTAGGTCGTCTTGCCCCTCCTATCAAAATACCCTGGCGCCGCCCCTGGGGATGACTATTTAGGGACAGGCTCCCAGACTATTAAAACATATGGGTTTTTTTTTTTTTTTAACAGTTGGTAGGTTCATATTTTAACCAACCTTAAAACTTTTCTGAGAGCTAGTGAAGGAATAAAAAACGAAAGATAGAGAGAGATACGATAATGATAAAGATAAAAATTAATTCATACTCCATGCATCTGGGGAGCGTTTCATGAAAGGAAGTTGTCGGATATTTCATCCGACAACTGTTATAAGCTACTGAAATCCTTGCATCTGATTGGCTGAGAGCAAATTTGTCGGATAAAATATCTGACAAGTCCTTTCATGAAACGCCCCCCAGGTCACCTTTCTTTCTCTTCTTAATTTTTGCTGCTAAAAAAAAAAAAAAAAAGATACCATACATAAAACTCCTTTAAAAATTTTCGAAAATTTCGACTAAGCGCTGCGCCAAGACCATCGAGATCGATGACCGAGACCAGACTGTTTAGCAAAAGTCGATCGGGAAGGGGGTATACACGGTCCCTCCCTCCCCCCCCCCCCTCTCTCTCTCTCTCTCTCTCTCGCTTGTCATAAGATTATATGTATTGGACCCCTTCCCCCTTCTTTTTACTGAAAACTACTCCTTCGGGGAGGGGGGTTACTTGTCACATTCTTTTAAAAATTGACCCCCGCCCTCTTACAAAATCATGGAGCCACCCCTAAAGTTATACTTTTTCGGGATATGCCCAGGGGCAGTAGACTAGCCTATATTAAGTTATATATACCTCTTTCATCGATTTTCCACGGTTCTTACACAAAAATACTCTGTGAGTAATAAATTTCTTTCTTCGGCATCTTTCCAGTCTAAAGTCTGCGATATTTATCTAAAATAATATGTGCAATTTTACAAAGCACTTCGCATTGATCCGATATTTTTTACATGATGAACCGTCAAACAACGTGAATTTTTTGTTCCAACGAATCTGGTTTGCAATAAGCAATTTCCAATTCTTAATCATATCTAAATACATGTAGTTGTTTCAAGGAAATATCAAGGTATACAGGGTGTCCCCAAAAAAGCGGAACGGCGGATTTTCAGTACTTTGCCTTCAAACATGTCAAAAGGAGATATTGTTTGACATCATTGGGTAAAGCATCTTCTACAGAAGAGAATGATACTAAGATCATCGACTTCGGTTAAGAAATTTTGATTCTATGCCCGTTTATTAAAACATAGTCATTTTCAAATTTCGCTTGAGTGTAAGATCGTATTGGGAATGGGTTTTAGTGAGCGGTAGCTCTGAAAAGTGGAAACGACGCTAATTATTGTACATGCCATATGAAAGGCCATTCCTGACACAATTTTACTCCCATCGGTTGCAAAAAACAAGCGAAACTTGAAAATTATTGTATTTTAAGAAACGAGCATAGAATCAAAATTACTTTACCAAATTCAATGATCTTGATATCATTCTCTTCGGTAGAAGATGCTTTACCCAATGATGTTAAACATAGATATACTTTTTGAAGGCAAAGTACCGAAAATCTGCCGTTCCGCTTTTTGGGGGACACCCGGTATACAGAGAAGGGAATGTTTTGAGACAGTCAAGAAGTAATCTTGGGTACAAGTTTTCAGTGAGTTTCATAAAGTTTCCTTTATTTAAATTCATTTGTTAATCCATCTCATGCTAATATCTATTCACTTTCAGTTAACATCGTTAATGACTCCCGAGAAGTTAATCATAAGCGGTACATGATTGTTGCAGTTTGTTCATAGAAGTAATCAATAAGGTCAAAACATTGTTGGAATGTATTTAATTCTTTACAAAGAGACATAATTTAGGTGATTGCATAAAAAGGAATATTCGTTACAGGGCGGATCCAGGATTTCGTAAAAGAGGGGGCACAGTGCCGTAAAAGTACACAAAGGGGGCAAACCAGTTTGGGTTTCAATAAGGGGAGGGGGGGGGGGCACGGGCCGGTTTTCCCCTATGTAGATCCGCCGCTGATTCTTTCCAATAGCCCTAAAGTCATCAAAAAAATCAAATAAATATTGAAAGGGTGGATGAAAACTGAATCCAGAATTATTTTATTTTGATAAGCATTCACAACGCTTAATCTACGTCTGCGATTCTATTGTATATATGTACATGCATATCTGATTGTAAATTGACCCCTTCAGCCCTGCTGCTGGTCAATCATCATATACCAATAAATAAATAAATAAAATACAGCGCCAGCTGTAAAAAATAAAAAATAGAATAACATATATACCGTCAAACACTTGCCATATTTACCATTGTTTACTGCGAACATGATTATCTTTATAATGAGCAAAAAATGAGTATTGCCTGGAAAAAGAAGATTATCTTGACGTGATCTTTAGACGGTTACCTTTTCACTCTGAACTTGAGGTGCAACAGAAATTGGGGAATCATAAAACACAGTACACCACTCTGGTGCGGTAAATTTGAACTGAGAGTAAAGTAAGCGCTGGTCATCCTATAAAACATACAAGACCCATCTTCTCGTTCAGAGCGCTATTCTCTGTTTCATTTCACTAATTTCTAGCATGAAAAAGAAAATGTCATTCATCGGCTCCCTTCAATGACTCTACGTCAAGAGGACAATATCATCACTTTCTACATGATATAATTGCTATATAAATATCCTACTTTATATAACACGATTATATACAAACCATAATACATTCCATGATTTACACGCGATATCATATAAACCTGGAGCCTCATGCATAAAAAATGAGATAAAACGCAACTAGGAATATCACATGCAACTTGAATTGAGGACTTTAAATCATTATTTATCAGAAACTTATCAGTGCAATAAATGATAAAAGCTTCATTGAATATGATTTGCTGTGAGCAATTTTGGTATACCATAAGAATTGCTCACAGGGTCCTCGAGTTGCGGTTTCTCAAGGTTCTGACGCATGATGGCCCAGGTTTATCAAGTCACATTCAGTCTTCTCCTTCTGCCGCGCGATCTCCATTCAATTCCCCCAAAGTGCATCACCCCGGGAATCAAGGAACAGTATATATACGCCGCCCAATCTCAGGATAACTGCATGACGAACGCCCGTCTCTTTACAAAGCCGTTATTTACATTTTGCCTCAATCCTGGATGCAATCATACAAGACATAGGAGGATAAAGAATCTCGTTAAGGCTAGGAATGTGTTGGGCCTAGACACCTCCCTACTAAACATGACTAAGGCCTAGCGGAAGTGACGTCACTCAGTACACTTTAAATTATTAAAGGGTGGGGGATTCGTACCAAAGTTTTAGATTAGTTTCCTGACAGATTCCAACAATGAAGAGGAACTGTATCTTATATTTTGCCAACAAACACGATTTTTTTTTTTTACAGAATATAAACCACTTGCCAATAGCAATTTTTAATTTTTAATCTCGTCAACTACACCACCCTTATATTCACGAGATCCGCTCGAACACCATAACAGAATCCCTTTTTTTCCTCAGCCACTCACCCTATTTGTTCTAATATGCCTGTCCCTCGACTTGCGCAAACTGCACATGAGGCTGGATGGCTTGATGGACTACAGTCGGGCTCTGAGGAACTTGCTGCATTGAGGGGATCGATTGGACCGGTTGGGCGACTACATTTTCTGGCTCTGCATAGACCACAGGCTGCATTGGTGAGTTGTAATATATTGGTTGGTTTGGAGCCGTTTGCTGCTGTTGTTGCTGTAGGTCCTGGACCGTCGGATACTGCATGCTTACGTTACTCGATACGACCTGCTGCTGTTGTTGCTGGGCTACTTGGGAAGCATTAACCGTCGGACCAGGGACACTGATTCCTTGCTGCCGAAGTGCATTCTCGATTCGGTTCAAGTTGTCAAAGAAACCGTCCAGAAGCCGATTGATTCCCGCGTGTGTGCTGTTCTCCTTTCTGCAATACCCCCTCCCGCTGCTATGGCGACCCCGTCCTGTGGTGGATCCAAAGTTTCGCCCAGATCCAAATCTTGGATGCCAGTCGTTACCGGTTTGCCAATTACCCCGGTAATTCTGTCGGTGCGACGAAGAGTATGCCGAAACGAAAGCTGGCGCAGAGCTGTTCAGTCTACTGCTACGTGCAGTGCTCCTCGGCCCAGAAGAGATATCTCGTCTATGCTGCCATGACCTCTCTGTGACGGGTGATGCTTTTACTGTCGTCTGGGCAGAGGGGGATCCTGCGTAGTTGTTGAAGGCAACGTTACCGATCACGTGTTGTCTGTCTGCAGCTACCCCTTGCACAAAATATGTTGCGCTGTTCTCAGCGGTTGCCGAGGTCGCAGACTGAGACGGGCCACTCAGCCCGTCGTTGCTTTGGGGCCAGCAGGTTACATTCTCTGCTGCGTGTTCTTGTTGTTCAGCCTTCGTCACGGAGTTTTGTTGTAATAACGAGTCCTGGGGGAAACATTTCAAAGATTTAAAGATTAAAAGACATCATTTACATAAGAGCAGACACAGAAATAACTCTTACATTTACATTCTTCTTTTAACTGATCGAAAGGGACCATCAAATACAGATCATGTTGAATCAGAAAAATTACATTACATGCAGTTCATGATCATGATGTTAGCAATCAAGTATTAGTAGGCACTTTCAGGGTACCAAAAGAAGCGAATCTTTATTTGATAACTGCGCTATCAACAAACATCATCATTAGGGGGTCTATCATTGTAATATCGTTATTGCCAAGTATTTCATTTCCTTGGACCGATGTGTTCTCCCCCCCCCCCCCCCCCCCCCGATTTATTTATTGTTGCTACGACCCTCCTTGTACTGAGCGGTTATGAAATTGTTAAACATTTGCATACATTTGATTTTTCCTACCTTAATCCGTCGCTCCTCGCCTAGAAGATGACGCAGATGCCTCTCACGTGACTTTGATTCGTGAACCTCTTGAGTGACCCTACACAGCTGCTGTCCAGCGCTGTCGATGCACGCCTGCCACTGGTTGATCTGGACACCAAGTGATCCCTGATTGTCCAGGGCAGTCTGCAGGGAGCGTTGGAGGGACTCATTCTCAGCTCGGAGGGCCTCCACCTGGCTCTCGTACTTCCTCATCTGCTCGTTCGTCAAAGAGAGGTTGTGATCGTCCGGGAGAGAGTCCGGCAACCATACTGGATACGAAGGGATGGCGAGGAGAGAGACAAGAGAAATAAGGATCCAATAATTAGAATGACAATGTGAGATAGAAAATGTACAGATATATACTGAAAATAGAGCCACTGGCTCCCAAGTTACTGAGTTACATTCAGTATACTGTTCAAAATATAGGACAAACAGGTGGATTTTTACAGTCCGAGATAGTAATTGCCCTGTTAAGCATCAACATCATTAGAATCTTCATTATTGACGGCGTTATCCTCATTTTCATTATAATCATAATCATCATCATTATCATAATCATCATGTCATTACAGGCATCATCATCATCATCATCATCATCATCATCATCATCATCATTATCATCATCTCTCTCTTAGTATTATTTTCGTCGTCACTGCCAGAATATCATCAGACAATCAAGCAAAAATGTTTATATATCTAGGATATAAATGAGAGAAATTTTAATCAGTCACCATCGACTACGAAATTAACTTCTAGAGCTAATCAATCATAGTAGACGGGCTACCCGAAGCGAAGATGTGAACCCACTTTTCAAAAGTTGAAATATCCACCACTCGTCTGCATGTGGCAAAAATTTCGAATATTTTAAGAGAGCTATTCTCAATCTGTTAGAAACTTATATCAATTACTAGTCTGAAAATCTGTAAAATGAAAACAAATATTGCGTTCGCTGCAGTTATAAGTTTTGTGTTTTTTAACCCTTTCAAGACATTTGACCACATTTTGTGGTTTTGCTCAATAACTTTTGATTCAGAGCTCTAAAAAATAACCAGATGCAGGGGTAGAAAAAGCAAAAAATTCTGCACACATTGTGTCCATTTTTGTTGCATGACTATATTGCGTTTGATGCCAGGAATTTCAAAAAGGAGAATAAGCTTCACAATCCTTAAATTGGCAACACATTTCGAGAGGTTCAAAATCACTATTTTTTATCAAAATTGGCAATTTTTTCAACTTTTCGACTAAGTTTCTAATGATGTATATTGTTTTTAAAGACATTGTATTTTGTTAGAACCGTGTAGCACTAAAAGAAAAATATTATTGTTGCCAATTTGAAGAACAAAATGTGATCAATTTAGCCTTTGAATTATTCCTGTCATGAAAGGGTTAAAGATGACTTCCACGGAGCCGTGGTAGCAGTCAATAATTCTCACCATTAATGTCATTGCTCATGATTTCATCATCGCAAGTCGTCCAAGTGTTGTCCATCGATGATAGCTTGATGGCCGAATTCAAACGAAAATTCTGGAGAGGAATCTGTGAGAATATTATAAACAAAGAAAAGTGAAGAGTAAGGACAACAGCTGCAAGGTACACTTGAATAGTTTTTAAAGATTGTCTTCCATCTTCGGTTATATCAACACCCCCCCCCCCCCCCCTCCCCTTCCCCTTTAAAAAAAAAAAAAGTAATCCTCAAAACCATCCGTAAATGTACTTCTTCGTTAATTCCCCTTCTGTATCCTCACTCACCCCATCCATCCACCCTCTAGTCTCTGTCTCTGTCTCTGTCTCTGTATGTGTGTGTTTGTGTGTGTGGGTGTGCGTGTGTGTGCGGGGGTGTGGGTGTGTGTGTGTGTGTGGGTGTGCGTGTGTGTGTGGGCGTGTGTGTGTGTGTGTGTGTGTGTGTGTCTCTCTCTCTCTCCCTCCCTCTCTCTTCATGTATATATTTCTTTCTCTGTCTCTTCTTTTCATTACAACGAATGTCTTTTGTTTAATATTCGCACTATGACACTCTTACTTACCAAGTTTCCGATGTGATCCGTCACCGCCCCAACCCCCATGTGCTCCAGGGATCGGACAAGGATCTCCACCATCCCATCCATTCGCTTGTTCCTCTCACCGAGCCAACAGGAGAGACCTCGAAGCCGGGCGACACGACGGACGATGGAATCGTGCCACTCCTTGGCCTGAGCGAGAGTTTCTGCATCGGCGGGCTGCGTCTGCGGATCTGTAGGCAAGGGTCGATATGGCCCCCCATCTAAATTAAGGATAATGTTTATTTAGGTTGTATAGCGACAAACAGGCTCGGGAAAATGATTTGGTATACGGGAGAGGAAGGGGTGGGTCTGATTGAACCAAATCAAATTCACGTCCTTCAATCAATCGCAAGTTTGCAGTCTCCTAACAGAGTACTCTCAAATTAAAGGGCAATTCAACCTTGCAAAAAAGCTGATTTGTGTGAAAGGAGAAAAATAAGAGAAACAGTCAAAACAGGGTGGTGAAAGTTTGAAAGAAATCGGATAAAGAACAAGAAAGTATATGAATGCTTGAAAAATGAGATCATAACATCTATGCTAATCTCAAATTGGCAATTTGGTCAATCGATTGTGACGTTTTCAACGTCAACTCTCCCAATTGTCGTACACCAAATATCATTAAATTCAAGTTTCTCCTAAGCGCATTTTCCCTCGGGCAGTACTCAAAATATATTGTAGATATCATTATCGTTTTAGGTCCTCACAAAAAACAACAAAAACAACAAAAAGATCCTACCACATTTATACATTTTCAAAAACTGCAATTTTAGTCATTTTGTGTATTGGAGCGAATGGGAAAGTTGACCGCCGCTATACATCACAGTGACCGTACCGATACGGCTAATTTGAAATTGCCACATTATGTAAAAAAATCTTTAAAAAACAATCATATCTTTGTTTGTCCGATTTCGTTCAAACTTTCACCAATCTGTTTCTCTGATTTTTCTGCTTTCACACAAATCAAATTATTACACATGTTGGATTGCCCTTTAAGTCGCGAACAATCATGCCAACCGCAAACTTTTATTAGACGGACCTAAATAATCGGCAAGAGTATCACGAGAGGGTATTAAGAGAGAAACCTCGTCTTTGAATAATATATATCAGATAATTGCCAGATCCAAATTCTGAAAGATGATAAATCATGTACTGAAAATGATTAAAAGATTTATTTGCTTTGTTGCACCCTTGATGACACCATACTCACTTTCATTCTGTGTTTCGACTTCCCTGGGATGTTCAGCTTCAAGGATGATTTCAGTCGGTACCGTAGTCTCTTCCTGCTCCTTGGTGTTATTCGCCTCGACAGGGGTATCAGCCACCTCTTTGTTGCTATGTGCCTCGATTAGGGTGTCAGCCTCTTCATTGTTGCAGGGTTCCACGACTGTGTCCGTGGCTTCCTTGCTACAGATTGCCTCGACTGAAATTTTATCCTTATTCATGTTGCCATGAACTTCGATGGACGTCTCATTTTCCTCCCTTTTCGTAGATCCCTCGGGCACTGAGATCTCAGCCTGATCTGGTTCACCATGTTCCTCCACTGACGTGTGAGTCTGCTCGGTTTTACCATGTGGCCCGAAAGACGTCTCATAATGCTGCCTGTTGCGATCAGTCTCCAAGACATCGCTGTTATTAGGCGCGGTCTGTACAACACTTTCCTCTGGAGAGGGATCCGTTTGGACTATCGATGATGTGACATCTTTAATAAAGATGATTTAAGAAAAAAAGAATAATAATGATAAGAAGAATGGGGAAGAAGACGAAGCAGAGGAAGAAGAAGATGACGAAGAGGAAGAAGAAGAAGAAGAAGAAGAAGAAGAAGAAGAAGAAGAAGAAGAAGAAGAAGAAGAAGAAGAAGAAGAAGAAGAAGAAGAAGAAGAAGAAGAAGAAGAAGAAGAAGAACAACAACAACAACAACAACAACAACAACAACAACAACAACAACAACAACAACAACAACAACAACTACTACTGTACTACTACTACTACTACTACTACTACTACTACTACTGCTACTACTACTACTGCTACTACAACATTAATAACAAGAGGAGGCGGAAGAGGAGGAGGACGAAGAGGAGGAGGACGAGGAGGAGGAAGAAGAAAATTTAGGTTCATATAGATACTGAGTGATCATCCCTCTAATCCTAAAAAAGACGTGCTATTTTGATTTCAACTGTAGATTAGGGTGTGGTGATAATAGCTGAGTACCATACAGCTCAGTCCTTAGTCTAGTTCTGGACGTTTGAAATTATTTTGTCCGTAAAACGTCCAGAATTTTCCAGTAGTGCTAATGACTTTCCCTGAAGATGTGTTTGGGAGAGTGAATCAGAGGACTTCGAGCCGTCTCTCTTCCACCTCCCTGGTTCTAGGCTGGGTGCACGCACACGGGGTTTTACGGACGAAATAATTACAAACGTCCAGAACTAGACTAGTTAGTCCTACGTGGGGTGATAATACTGTTGATTAGTTGTGGGTGGCAAGGTATAAGAGGCCAACAGAGATTGGTCCATGCACCCCTTCTAGTTCACCAGTAACCCAGAGATTCGAGGAGCTGAGACTTTTGTGACCACACAGACAAATTATATCCCTATTTATAAATGCCTATAGGCTGTATTTTCATATGTGATACTCATGCTATAGTCAAACAAAAGAAAAAAAAATCATGTTATTTATGGCACAATAGGCCTGTAGATAAGTAGAAAACGACATGCAATCGTATTATTATTGTAATTGCATATGTTAATGTCTTGTTATAATTTAGGGGGAAAGTAATTTAAGAAGTTACATTAGCTTTTGAATGGAAGCTGAAAAATTCATATAAAAAAAAAAGAAAGTAGGAATAACTAATTTAAGTAACATCTTCCATTTGATTTCTAACAGCCCACAATATCTTGCTACTATAACCTTCACTTAACCGATCGCTATGCATTACTCTCTAACAATAACATAGGCCAATTACGTAAAACTGAACTAATCTTAATGTATGGCTTTTAAGAATGCAGTATCTCTACACAATGTATGCATATCATGATACACATTGTTAGAAAAAAAATAAATAAATAAACAGCACTCGTTTCTGGAGAAGGGAGAGGAGAGAATGAAAGAGAGAAGCTTATACGGAAATGGGGGAAAATATTCCAAATTTATTTAATTGTACATGCATGTGTATGTATGCATAATGCGTGGGCTTATATATTTATATAATGTAATCATGTATATGCAAAAGTATATCTGTATATGTATGTAATGTATTTTTTTTTTTTTTCGCCTTTAAACAATTTTAAACAAATTATATGTACACTATTGTTAAGTACACTTAGATGACTGACCAGGAGGCATGATAGGAGGAGGAGGGGCTCCCTTCTGCAAGGGCCCCTGTTTTTCCCCCCGTAGGTAGGTTAAAGGCGGCTGTCTCCGGGAAAGATCGAGACTTCACAGATGTTGGTGGGTCCATGTGTCCCCATGTGTCCCATCAACGGGACAGCCGTACCCCCGCACTGCGGTACGGGTGCGGGAGGGAGCTCTTCTTGCTTTGTCTGTTTCTTTTCAGTCCAAGTTAACTTTTTGTTTAAAATTAAATTGTGTATCATTTGGAGTGTTTGGCTTCATTCTCTTTTTCATAATTTTCCCTCTCTCTAGCTCTTGCATTGAAACAACAACAACAACAAAAAAAAAAGGTCATGTAAACTAGTCTAAAGATGAAATGTTATACATTTTGACTGTATGTGTTTGTGTGGGTGTGTGCATATGGTTATATTTGTGTGTGTGTGTGTGTGTGTGTGGTCTTTTTTTTTTTTTTTTTTCTTTCTTTCTTTCTCTCGTTTAAAGAATACCGATATTAAAAAAAAAAAAAAAAAAAAAAAAGAAATGTTAAGTAGGTCTACATAATTATGTATAGTGTGTGGCAAAAATAGTCAAGTATGACTGATTGCCAAACAAAAAAAAATCAAGAAGAAGAAGAAGAAGGGTGATAATACTGTCTATTCCCTACGAAAAGTAATGGCCCCCAGGGGCGGATCTAGCTTTTTTCCAAGGGGGGGGGGTTTGAGGGGCTGAGCTGGGTATTGCGAGGGAGCGTAGCGACCGAGCCCGAGCGAGCGAAGCGAGCGAGGGAGGAGGGTGTGGGAGGGGGGATACCCCCCTCCCACAGTAGGGAGATTTTTCATTTTTAGGGTTGCCATCTTGCGATTTTAAGCATACTTGCATGTTCTATTTTTTCTCTTTTTTTTTTTTTTTCCTATGCACATTAAATGTTTACTTGGCAGCCCAGGGGGGGGGGGGGTTTAAACCCCCTAAACCCCCCCCGTAGATCCGCCACTGGCCCCCTTTTTTCCCTTGAAATTCATACCTGGCCCTTTCTCATTTTCCTGACCATCACTACGGCCGGTCTTTTCCTCTTGCTTCCTCGATTCGATAGCGTTTCGGATGTTATTCTCAAACACGTTCGGTCCAGGTGGCATCACTCTCTGATCTTCAATGTAGGGTGAGTACACATTGATAACGGGATCCCGTACAGGCCCTACGAAAGGCGTGACCGATTTCAATGTCGTCGTCGATTCCGAAGTCCCTGTCGTCTGGGTCTCCTGTGAACAGGGAGCGGACGATGAAGCAACAGGTGGTGTGGTGGTTGAAGGCGATGGCGATGACGTAGTGAAAGTTTGATCCCTTGCGGATATGCGGTCATCGCTTCCTGCGACGTCGCCCGGTTCTTCATCGTGGACGGTACTGGCAGAATCTATCGTTCACATATAATTTTTTTTTTTTTAAATCAACTACTTATTATTTCATTATGCCAAATGAGATGTGCCATATTAATATGTTTACGCAAAAACTTAAATAAAATTCAAAGGCAACCTCGGCAGCTTAAATTTGTTGAGGGTCAAGGCACTGCAGTGGCTTGTATACTAGGGTAAATTACATGCCCTCAAGCAAATCGGTAAAAAAAAAATTTAAAAAAAAGTAAAACGGGAGGTTGTGTGTCCACACCATAGGTCCAGACACTTAACGGGAAAGTTCATCCTGATTACAAGTTATATGAATATTTGAAGTAATGATCAATCAAAGACAAATTGGCAAACTCCGTGACGTACATGTATCTTACGAGCTCCTCTCCCATTTGCCCTGTACCCAAAAGTCATTAATTTCCATTTTCTCTAAACAAAATATTCAAACATATACATACATTCATGTTGTAGGATGGGGGTTGTGTGTCCGGACACTTAACAAAAAATAGCCTGTCAATTTTGCCGTCAGATTTTACGAAAAATATGCATCAGTTAACACTAAAATCAGTGAATATTTGCAATTCACATGATTTTCAACCTATCCTGTGAAAAATTTATGACAATTTGCATGAAAAGTTGTTCAATTTACTGTTTCAAAAATGACCTGTCCGGATAACCAACCTGTCCGGACACACGTCTGGGTATATAATCATTGCTCATAATATGTCTTTACACAAAACCTGTATGAAAAAGAAATCCATTCCTTCATCAGAAACTAAGAAAATGAAAAATTGTGAAATTTTCTGTACTAAGCAAAAGGGAGAGGAGCTCGCAAGATACGTCAGGGAGTTGCCAATTTGCGTTTGATTGATTACAAATTCAAAAGTTCATAACTTTCTTATTTCTTATCGGATTTTGCTCAAACTTTTTACTATTCTGTTCCTCTCATTTTTCTGCTTTCATTCATATCAACTACATTTGTAAATACTAGGGTGGACTTTCCCTTTAACAAACATAAAACGTTCAGGTATGCAGATGAATTTAACGAAAAATATGCATCAGATGGAACTAACCATTATCACGGATAGATCTACTTTTCATTTGTAATATTTTCCGACATACATAGATCTACATTAAGCCTTGAAATATTCTTGAAATAATATTGTAAACTTCTTCAAATTATTGTTTGAAATCATCATCCGGATACCTACCTATTCGGACATAAGGGGAGAGGGGTAGATGGGAATTAAAGGCAACGTGAAAAGAAGATGATAAGACGGGGTTTGTTTGTCCGGACACTTACCAAAAGATAAAGCTGTCACGTTTGCCATTGGATTTCATGGACAATATGCATCACAATAAATAATAATAATTAGATCTATATTAACAGTGTCCGACATACGTTAACTTTTATGCGATTCATTAAATATTGCCTGCTAACTTGTTCAAATTGTCGTTGGAAAAAATCTGTCCGGATAATAATAATAACCAACCTGTCCGGACATGGTCTAGGTGCCGGTATAGGTAAGGTGTCTGAAGTCACACTGAAAAGTGTCAGCTTAAAAACGTGCTGATTCAGGGGGGAAAATGGCACAATTTTGGGGGCAAATTCATCCTGTTATTAGAATGTGATCTGAATTCATTTTTATCTCATATTTGGAATGAATGGAAAGAGAAAATTCTGGTCATTCCTTTGGCACTAAGTCTAAGGACAAGTTTTTAGGCTCACTAGAAAATTAAAATAAGAGATAAATTGCAAACCCTTATATTTGTGAAATTGTGTGTATTCAGATTGCCATTTCCCCATGCGTTTCCTATGGGAAACTGAAATTTCTGTTTTACACAAATTTTGTCACTTTTTTGCACTTTTGCACTGTGATCTGACATTCGAACCTCGAAAAAATTCATACCATCAGAAAGATTGTAAAATTTCCTATCTGGTCATGTAAAGGACAAGTTTTTGACATTAAGTGTAAAGTCGTAACAGGTCTCGGAAGCTTAAAATTTGCATTTGTGTGTGTGCCATTTCTTAACTACATAGCCTATGGAAGGAAAAAGCTGAAAAATGTTCTGATTTCATTCTCTTATTTTGCAGTAATTAACTGGAATTTTTCATAAAATATCATATTTCTGTCAGTTTGATGGTTATTATTTTTCAAATCCAGAAAGAAAATTTAATATCATTTTGAAATAAGTGAAATAATTTTTTTTTCTCCAGACACCCTAGACTAGTATAGGCCTACAAACCCATCAAAAAGTTCGGGCACCCTAAAATTATAAAACGAGGAAAACTGCCCCTTAATTTTGTAACTTTTTTTTTAAATTGTGCGCCCCCCCCCCCTCTTTCTTTCTCTAAATAAAAATAGTTTTTTTTTTTTTTTTAATCCTGAGTCCGATCAATACCTGTCTCATTGTTGATGGGTTCTACAGCCTTAAAATCTTCCGCTCGTCCTCCTCCGATAGAATCATCCGGCTGGATGTCATCCACAGGCTCAGAATGCGAAGCTCCATCTTCACCTTCTTCAGACAAATCACTTGATTTAAACTCAATTAAAGACATGATTATCGGTTGCTTTTCTTGAAGGAAATGACAAGCGCTAAGAGAAAGACTCCGATGTAAAAAGAGATATAGACCAAGAACTGCACTGATGTAAGTGGGAATGTGGTTTGGACTTGCTCCGTCATTTGCTTCAAGAAGATTATGAAAAGCGCTGATATGATTGAGATGTCAAAACTTTGTTCTTTTGTAAACAAAAGATGCTCAAGACTGTGTACTGTGCAGATGCGCGTTTCCATAGTGAGTTGCTATGATGAAAATGGTACGCGCAAAATTTGAGCATGCGCAAAAGCACGATATAAGCCCACGCCCATCGATCTCGAGATCGATGCCCATGCCGCCCCGGTACCGAAGCATGACATCACAATGAAATACCCATACCACGTCATTGCGCGCACTCCTCCACACTACGCCTATATGAGGCGGTATTTGAAGAAATAAAAAAAAAAAAAAAAAAATGAAAACCCCGCAAATTGTAGGATGAATTCAATGCCATGAAAGTATGATACAAGGAGACTCTAAAAAGTTCTAAAAATATAGCATGTTTCAAGGAACTGGACAATAGAATCAGCCGTTGCAAGGGGCGATTAAAAAAAAGACATATTATAAAACAAACAAAAAACAAACAAAACAACTGTGAGTTGTAAGAATATTGAGGTATTTAATTAAAGATCACTTGAAAAAGTTAAATGAAGAGACATGCAAGAGGAAATTTAATGTTGACACGTACACTTATGGAAAACAGCGGCCTAAAACCATGAAAACAGAGGCAATTATATACATGGAAGCTTCATTAATGTTGAAATTAAGGAAAGTTTTGCTGAAGATTAAGTTCAGTTTCATTTGAATAGATTGAAGAAGAACAAATCAGCATGCTTGATATTTTACTAATTGAGAGTCTAAAGGATAACTCTACTTATTTTGGTCAAAGTTATTACCAAGCTGTTTAATAAAAAAAGAAATGTATCCTCTACAAAAATTGTGCCCTCGGCAGCCATTTTACTTCCCAGAACGGCATCTGAAAATGTGATAACATTTTGCTAGTCAGAAATTTTTCGGACTTGTGCCTCCGTTCCCCCCGGTCCCCCCCCCCCCCCCCCCCCCCTCCACCTCTGCTAAAGAAACCTGTAACCGCCACTGTGGTTATATTTACACAAAGATTACAGAGTCATAGTAAGTTTCATGTGTGTACTGCTCCTAAAAGTCAAACATGACGTCATAAAAGGGTGAAATGGTGATTTGCATAATTATAGTAGAGGAAGTATACAGGTGAACATCTTCGGGCTTCTATACCTTCCCTTATATTTTAGGTGATAAACAGTATTGGTTAGGGTCATGTATTTGTTGAAATATACAAATTAATCGTACCTCGAGATGATTAAAAATAAAAAACGATAATTGGTTTCCTTTAAATATATGATATAATCTTGAGCTATTAGAGGTTACACGTATAATTCGGTGTTCTATGTTATGTTTGTAAGACAAAATACGTGACCCGTATGAATACAGCACATGTATTCTCCTTTGGGAATTCCGAAAGATTTTTAAAGCTTTAACAACGTGAATATAGCATTATCTTTGGTTTATTGCATAAGATCACAAACAATTTTATCTGCGATGTGTTGCAAACCAGCCGTTCATGGCTAAATTCTTTGCGGTGCCCAATAAATTAGGAAATGGAAACATATCAGTCATGTAGTTACTAGATCGAAAATGCAGATATTCCTCATAAGCGAGTATAAGTGGAGTTGTGATCCATGCCCAAAAGGAAACCATAAGAAATAGGAATTCTTCTTTCTTCGTTTGTCCATTCGACTGTTGCCGGCACACCAATAGCGTGGAAACTAAGTCTTTTTTGTTTGTTTGTTTTTGTTGTTGTTGTTGTTGTTTTTGTTTTAAAATTAGAAACGATAATTTTACATAGAAACTCCTAATTGGCCTGAGGGGGGGGGGGGGGTGGAGAGGAGATGGAGAGAAAAAGAGAGACGGAAAGAAAGATATAAAGAGAGAGAGAGACAGACAGACAGAGGGGGGAGTTGATAGTTCCTTCTTGCCGTTGTTATGCATTGTAATGCTTCTATATGAGCTTACACACAAAATATAAATTATTTGACTTGTGTTTGTACATTGTGAGGCGAGAATATGCCGAGTAACCGCTCAGACGGTGTCTAGTTCTGGACGTTTGTGATTTTGTCTGTAAAACCCTGGGCCAGTGGCGTAGCTAGGATTTTTACAAGGGGGGCAAATTCTGCTTGAAGGTAGACCCGTATTTTTTTCTTCTTCTCGCCAGCCCTCCAAAACTCGCTCAGTGGGGGGGGGGGGGGGGGAATAATTTTTTTTCTCGGCAGCCCCCCCCCCAAAAAAAAAGCTCAAAAAAAAAATCGTGGTAAAGTTGAGATGGGGGCACTCTGCCCCCCCTGCCCCCCCCCCCCCCCTCAGCTACGCTAGTGCCCTGGGCACGTTCATAGGGTTTTACAGACAAAATAATTACAAACGTCCAGAACTAGACTACTCAAACGGGGAAAGGTAGTGTCATTCTTTTTTCTTTTCTTTTTTTTTCTTTTTTTTTTTTTTCTTTTTTTTTTCAAAAAGAAATACTGGGATAGGATGTTAATGCTGAAAACAGTGATAAACGAACATTACGTTCGAAAAAAATAGTTCACGTTAATTGTCAAATTGAATAAACCGATGTACTGGCCTTTCTGATAAAAGTCTGAATTTACAGGATGATCACTCATTGCTGTATACGGAGACGTGGTATTTCATGCAGATGTTAAAACTTTTGGGTTTTTTTTCAAGTCGAGTAAAACTGTACGTTTATTTCATTAATTCGTTAATGCATTTACAACAAATATTCGCTGAATCACAACATAAAAATATGAATGGAGAAAGAGCATAGGCGGCAAGATCCCCATTGGTGCTGCCACCCCCCCCCCCTCCCCCAAGTAAAAAAATATGCATTAACAAACATAAATAGTAACAGAAGAACCAATGCAAATCAATATCAAACATGCAAAAATCTATGAAAAATTGATTTGTGAAATCTATTTTCCATCAATATTATTAAATAATTGTTAACTTGCTATCATAATAACTCAGTAGTGACGGAACGCTCCATATTATTATGGAGCGTTCCGTCACTACTGAGTTTTCTCCAGATCTGGAAGATAAATCAACGCCCATGTTTTCAGCAAATTTTTGAAAGGCTTTCAGAGGCTTAGTCATGTACATTAAGGCCACCGCACACCTTAAGATCGGTCTGCGATCCGACTTGTGAAATAAATCGCTATGGCATAAAATATTGCCATTTCAGCAAATGATATCTACCCTATTCAGTTTCTGAAAAGTAATATGAATACTAAACATAGGGTTTTGGTGAGCTGTCAGCTTTCTACAGGGAATAAGGGCAAAATTCGTTTCAAATCGTAGGCAGTCGTACGATTTTTGTGACGTCACTACGACTCAGAGCCGATTTGGCCATTCCACCGACTAGAAAACTAGGCAAAGGTCGTATTATCGATTTTACTATTTGTATGACTATTCAGACCCTCAATCAAAAACATTTTTTGTTTTTTAATGATTTGTCAAATTATATTACATTTTCTTCTGAAATCGGATCGCAGACCAATCGTAAAGTGTGCGGTGGCCATTACACATGTTACAGGAGGGGGAGGAGAGAGGTATATGTTAGCTACGTAAATCTTAGCAATGAGCAACAAAAGGAAGGGGAGACGTCTTTCTTTCTTTTCTTTTCTTTTCTTTTTTTTTTAGGGGGGGGGGGTTATTATTACCAACAAGTCTGTAAAAACATAAATTTGCCGATGACAATATTCAAACGCCGATATAAATTTCGATTGGGGGAATATCAACCCCGCCCCCGCCCCCGCCCCCGCCCCTGCCCATGCCCTGCCTCGGCTTCCCTTGCAATACCCTTGATCCTGAGTCTTTAATTTAATTTAGGTCAAATTTTATACTACGTACAAAACATGGTAAAATGAATTTAGTATAAAACAAGAAATTGGTATCATTTCAGTTGATTATAATTACACAGATTGTCAAATATAGAAGTTTATTCATATGGCAATGATTATTTTGTCAGTGACTTGTGTGAGTTAATTTTTTAATGAATACGTGTTTATACAATGATTATTACAATCATCACAATTTTTGCGGTAATAAGGTGGCTGTTTTGATAAAATGACCATATACACTTATACACCGTACACAGTAATATTACTTCTTTCAGAAGAGAATCAAGATTTTTTTTTATTAAGCGATCTGAAAATTACACAAAATTTATGATTTATTGCCTCCTATCCGAGTAAAAAAAAAGAAGAAGATCACTCAGAAAGAGATGTTTAAATTAAGAGAAGGAGTGAATTATGGGGAAATAATTCGTTCTTATATACCGCAGGGGTACATCAACAAAATAATCATGAAGATCCTAATAATGATAATAATTCTATGTTCACAGCATGAAAATGCACAATTCCTCATCAACGCCACACCGACCAATTTTTTAACTCCTTTTCTCCAGTCAGATCGAATACGCTCTTATCTGGAGTCCTCCTGCATCCTTTAAACCAGGGTGAATCACTAAGGTACTTGTACTGCTTCGCATCACGTTTCTCCTGGAGATGAGGAAGTGTCTTGCAGAAGACGGTAGGACGAGTCGGGAAGGTGATTACCACTTCCCCTTGACTTCGCCAGTCATAGAACCTGCGATAGGCTTCATCGTCTTCGTTGAGGCGATTAAGGTATTTCACAAAGTCATCACTGGATTTGAAGTCGCTGAAATGGATATACGAGTTCGGAGGCGCCACCTTCTCGTAAGACTCCTTCCGGGAACCAAGTACGACTGGCACGGTGCCGTAGGAAAACGACTGTAGCCAGAACTTCTCCGTGATGTAGTCCTTGCACTCGGAATTGGGAATGGCGAAGTAGAACTTGTAGCGCGCCATGAGTTTGTTGCATGCTTCGGATCGTCGCGGAAGGCATTCTTTGCGACCACATTTACCGTAGTCATCGAGGGGGAGTATATTCCGCATTCTCTTCATGAATTCCACTCGCGGCCAAAACTGCCCATGGCAGTTGCTGGCCATCCACGCGATCATACCTTCCTTGCCCAGGAGTGGGTCTGGGAGACGGGAGACGGGCTTAATGCTATCATTTACTCTTAGTCCATCAAAGGGCCTGTAGAAACCGAAAGGAACAACTATTTCCGAATCCAAATCATAAGTCATGAGCAAGTGATACTTGAGGCGGCTAATGTTAAGGTTACCAGTCCACCTTAGCACACGCAGCGGAGTCTCCGTGCTGAAGTATATCCAGGTCTGTCCTGTTTCTGGTTCTAATTCCAGTAATTGCTTCAGTTCTTCAGCCCCTTCCCCGCGGAACTCTGTCGGTACCAGCCCGAATACAATTGCATCTTTTCCTTTAAGGTAGTCGACATCACCGCCCATTGTGAGGATGATGTCACAGTCGTAACCTTCAGAACGACAATCGATGTCCGTCGCACTTAAAGGTAGTTTGCTCTTTCGAAAGAGGTCCATGTATTTCTTAAGTTCTGGTATATGACGCATTTCTCTGTCGCTGCCAAATATATGCACTCTTTTGATACACCTTGTTCTGCTAGGAAGTGCCTGGAATAAGTGATCGTCCGAGTCATTTACTGACAGCCTGATCTTTCTTTGATCTAGGTGTGTCCTCAATGCTGCCAAAAGTGCCATGATGGCCATGGCTCCAAGAATTATTAAGAAGAAGGATTTCTGGGTTTGAAAAAGAAGAGAATACATCGTGATCAATACTTCTTTTCAATCAATTTCTAAAATTATACATCAGAGAAAATCAACGATACGGATTGTTCTTTAAATGGATTTAAAAACAAAAATTTCCTTAGGACAATATTACCCTGGGAAACTTCCCTAGGACAACTACATGCACCTCCAAAACAAATACCCCCTATGGTTGTCCGAGGAGTAACAATAATTGTTGAAGAAGCATGGTATCCATGATAGAACATTACATGAATATTTTGTTCATAAACGTTAAAATATGGTATTATCATATCAGAAAAATATGAAGATACAGGGTTTTCTGGGGAAAAACCGTATGATATAAGTATTGTAAGTAATATATCAAATGGAATGTATACATGTACAGAATGATATAGGCCTAATATTGTGATAAGAAAAATATGCAAAGTGGTATCATAAGACATTATCTAGAAAGACATTTATAAGTTATACATGTATATCTCAAGAAATTTACAGACAAACAACTCTTTTTGTGTATTTTGTATTCTCGTGGATAATATATTCTTCTTTGTATGCTAGATGTTCTCCGTGGATTTCCGTTTTGATATACCACAGTCACACTAACTGAACTCTATACTAGTAGTATAGTCAGTCAGACCCAACTCCGGAAAACCGAACACAGGTATATACTCCGAAAACGGCGTATGGAGCAAGATGAATATAGAGCCCTCATCGTTCACTGCGAGACAGTGTGTACAAAAGACATGGGGAAAATCGTTCAATGTCGACCTGTTGTTGATAATATATTTATTTTAAAAAAAAAATTATTTCAAACGTTTGTCATTTGAAATTCATTTCATAGGACGAATCATTCAAGGATTTTGAAGATAATTGGCATTATTTAAAAAAAATTATATTTCGTTGGCTGGTTGACTTTGCAAGATTTTCCCCATGCCTTTTGTACACACTTCCTCACACTGAGCGATGAGGGCTCTATATTCATACGCCGTTTTCGGAGTATATACCTATGCTCGGTTTTCCGAAGGTGGGTCTGACTGATAGTATAATCAAGTAATGTAGAGTTCAGTGGTCACACCGACAACCCGACCCCACACCGACTACAAACCAACCGATTCTTGGCCATTGGTGGCAATGTAATTTTTGGTTCCGGTCTGTTGTAGGTCTGCCACGTACGATCGCTACTCTATTTTCCTGCTTGGAACCATTTTGAATGTTGGTGTTGTTTAGTATCATCTGCGTTCAATTATTGATTTTATGATTAGTTATCTTTAATTTTCTGTTTTTTATTATTATTCTCTTAATGGACCTGTTGTTTATGCTCTTAATAAATTCTGGATATAAGTACCCCCCCCCCCCCCCCCCCCTCTTGATTGCTTGTAGATATAATACATCTATTTTGATGACGTCAATCAACCGGTCCAGTGAGTCGCGGCAACACTGACACGAAAACCTAACACGGCAATCCTCTGTAATTAACAAAAATCTCCGTCCAAAAACTCCTGAAATTTCAGTTCATTTTGGAAACGGTTGAACAAATCAAGATGCTTGATAATGAATAAGTCAAGCCCTTCATTCATGCCATGTCATGTATCTCATAACTATAACACGGATTATCAAATATATCAAACTTTAGAATGTTTCGCAAAAATATGAATAATTCATTCATCAATAATACTAGAGTCTATTACATGGATTATTTTCCTCCTTTAACTTATTGAAGTATAATCTGTATGATATGGATACTAGGATACATGTATTACGCCCTCGTTACAAAATTGATTTATTTTGTGCGTAAATTTTTACAGAAAATGCCATCAAAAGGAGGGTGAATTTCTAATTACACGACCAATATTTTCTTATAACGATATCTCCTCTATAATGAGCAAAAAGCATGTCTTGTAATTCGATACATATTCAATACCGTGAGAGATATTACGACGCATATTGACGTGCTAAGTCATATTACGATAAAAATCTGAAGTATTTGTAAAAATATAAATAATTTATTCATCAATAATACTAGAGTCTATTACATGGATTATTTTCCTCCTATAACGTATTGACGTTTAATCTTAGTGTGATATGGATACCAAATAGGCAGGATACATGTATTACGCGCTCGTTACAAAATCATTTGTGCGTACATTTTGACGCAAAAAACAGCTGAAAACAGGGTGCAGTTCTCATTATGGAGGTAAGCCTTTACATTGCGGGTAGTAACCATAGTAACTCAGCAGGGGCCGCGGAGCGTTTTTGAAAGTGGGGGGGGGGGGCTGATCTGATTTCACTCATTAATGACAATTTTCGAGCCTTTTTTCCGATATATTTTTTTTTACGTATCTACTCAAATAAGTGGGGGGGGGGGGGCTGCAGCTTCCCCCCCACCCACCCCCCCCCCCCGGCTCCTCGGCCCATGCTCAGTTTGGGTGCTTCGTCTTCATTTCCATATCAATGGGAAATTTATTCAGAATGTCAGGGCAAACTATTCAAAATGTCCGCGCGCATGAAATATCCATTCATTGTGTAGTGAGCGAACGTATCTGTACTAGGGGTGTGTTGATGTGACTGTAGTAATGAGTGAGTATTCACAATGGAAAGCAGCACGGTGTATACTGCTGAAATGTCTACCCGCCTTGGATTTTCAGGGTGAGTGAGTATTCACAACTGAAAGCTAAATTCCTTGAGTTATGTAAATAGACAATGGAGAGAGCACACTGTTCGAAACACATTGAGACAGACACGCCTTTTCTATCGATAAAACACTGCATAGAATACTGCACAGAATAGTGCATTATAGTTCGAAACTTATCAACGCCGAAAAAATAGTCCCTTACTATTGTTTATTTAATTTCATTCTACATCTTCTCCCTTCCCCCCCCCCCCTTTTTTTTTTCGACTGTGTTACCTTAATTCCTGCAAACGCAGTCCGGTTACACATGATACACTAACAGACGACAATGTGCATACCAAATGAGAGAAATGGTAATAATAATAATGCCTTTGACATCTTCCGATAAGCTTGTACATGTATAAGTGGCCTTTAGCGCTCATATCCACCACGAATTTGCATTGAAATGGTATGCTTTAAAACCGTTCAAGGTAATCACACAAAACAAACATTTTTTATACATCATTTCCGAAAGAAAATACAAAGAAATGTATAGATTTGTGATTCAAACAGCGTTGTACGTGGCTCCAGTATATGGCATTGGTTATTCTTTGTATGCAGTGTATGAGACACAAAAAAGAATCACAGATTCAATTCCATGTCAGCATACAGATTAATTTTTAGAAAAAGATACTCACCCTTTTGCGTATCATTGTCTCCTTTAATTTGATAACTTGATCAATAAAATCGGTTTTGGACAGCCGACTCGTAGTATTTTCCTGATTCATATCAAATTGACCACGACCCAGTTGATAGGAACAACCAAGCACGGTCTTTGCTCCTTCTTAGTTTTGAATGAAATGAATGGACAACCCAATGTTTGATTGCGGAGGTCTAGATTCCCACTCACGCTGGAAGTGACTTCTGAGTTTTTAATGGCTAGTGCTCCTTTATCCATGATCTCATTTTTGTGAACATTGTGAACATTATCAACCAAAATACCATAAGGCCTATGATAATTATATTTCAGCAATTTCAGGTGGCTTTACAGATATTGGGGGGGGGGGGGGTCACCTCGAACGGATATGTGGTAAATTTGGGTGAAGGCGGAGGGGATCGAAGGCCTTACATTGCATGCGTAATATTTGAATCTGCAGAGAGCCAAAGACTTGTCTTTTGGATCAGCTTAAGCGACGAATTTTTATTTGGTTTGATTTGGTTGGGTTGGTTTGTTTGTTTGTTTGGTGTTGTTTTTTTTTCTTTCTTTTCTTTTTCAAATAGCAGAGGGAACTCGAAGATAAACGGTGATTGTTTTTTTTTTTTTTTTTTTTACTAAATGTTAAAGGAATCAGGGATACATGTAAAAGGGAAAGGGTGTTTACATGGTGCAAGGATAAGAAAGCAGATATATATATATATATATATTGCAGGAAACATATAGTACAGCAGATATAGAAGATAGATGGAGCTCTGTGTGGGATGGGCCATGTTATTTTAGTCGTGGTACAAATCATGCTAAGGTGTTCTGGTTTTAATTAATTCCTACAGAAGACAGTTTGATAATAATTGGTGGAGACTCCAATATGACCAGGAACTTCGATCTAGATTATTCGGGGCATTGTTATCATCAAAGACAAAATAGGTTCAACTTGCAAATGGAAGAATTTATGGATCGACTTCACTTAATTGACATTTGGAGACAAAGGAACCCATTACGACGTCAATTTTCATATAGATAAACTAAACAATTCATCCAAAGCCGATTAGATTATTGGATAATATATTCTAATTTAGAAGAATTCCCTTTAAAATGTGAAATTATTCCATCAGTTGCGCCTGATCACTCGGCTATCAATTTGTTCCTTTTTAATAATAAGAATATTATGAAGAAAAAAGCTTCCTATTGGAAATTTAATAACAGTTTATATAACGACATTTTGTATATCAGTCAAATGAAAGAAAAAATAATAACATTTTAAAAGGCATTGTGGTCAGAAATTAAAGATAAATGGTTACTTTGGGACTTTTTAAAAATGAAGATACGCAGTTTTACTCAAAAATATTTTAAGCAGATTGCAAAAGACAGGAAGGAAAAAACTGAAGCCTTGGAAAAAGAAGTCCAAGAATCAGAAAGGAAATCAATAAGTATAGCGCGAATGACGGTTTAGTTAAAAGATTAGAGTTTAAACGTAAAGAATTATAAGGCTGTTAAGATTATGTTAACTAAAGACTTAAAGTTAGGTAAATAGCTTCTTGGTATGAAAATGGGGAGCGAAACCCTCATTTTTTAAAGTCAGTTTTGAAATCAAATAAAAACAAAAGCGTTATTCGAAAGTTATATTTAACGGGTGGTGATATAAGCTGTAATGAAAATGAAATTATAAAAGAAATTAAACTATTTTACAGTCAACTTTATAGAAGTGTAGAAACGAAGATGGCTAGTAATATATTCCCCAAAACCCTGCCGAAGTTAAATGCTGATTCTGTGGACATGTGTGAAGGAATTATTTTGGAGAGGGAATGTTTGACTGTTTTAAATCAAATGAAATTAAACAAGTCACCGGGAAATGATGGGTTAACGGTTGAATTTTACAATTCTTTCTGGCCCGTCTTAGGAGATCTGGTAGTTGCAGCTTAAAATAAAGCATTTCAAGTTGGCGAACTAGCGGCTTCTCAAAAGCAAGCTGTATAATTACTTTGATTAAAAAAGAGGGAAAGGATCCTATCCACTATGATTAAGAATTACAGGCCAATATCCCTTTTACATGTTGACTACAAAATTCTTGCAAAAATACTCTCAACACGAGTGAAAGAAGTTTTGGATGAAATAATTTTACCAGAACAAGTAGGTTATATGCGAAATAGAAGTATAGGTGATGCCATACGATTAATAGACGATATGATATTTCATACATCAAATAACAATTTACCTGTTTTTTTTTTTTTACTTGCCATTGATTTTGAAAAAGCCTTTGATTCTGTTTCACATGTATTTTTACAAAACGTGTTATATTCCTTTGGTTTTGGCACGTCCTTTCGTTAATGGATTGATACACAAGGGGGGCAGGGGGCAGAGTGCCCCTGACAACTTTTGACAGAAATTCCCCCCCCCCCCTTTCAGACCTTTTTTTTTTTGCTTGTCAGAGATCTATGGATCCCATAAAATCTGATACCCCCTCCCCCCCCCCCCCCCCCCCACTGAGGGACTTTTGGAGGGCTGGGGAATTTTTCTTTTTTGCCCCCCCCCCCCCCCCCCCCCCACTGAGCCACTTTTGAAGGGCTGGCGAGACGAAAAATATACGGATCTACCTTTTTGAACTTTTACCTTTTCTTTTTTTTTTTTTTTTTTTGGGGGGGGGGGTTGTTGTTGCTTATCAGAGAATTATGGAGGAAAACATCTAATACCCTCCCCCCCCCCCCCCACTGAGTGACTCTTTGAGGGCTGGCGAAAAAAAAAAAAATTGTCGCCACCGCCCCCCCCCCCCCCCCCCCCTACTGAGCGAGAATACGGGTCTCTCTCCAAGCAGAATTTGACAGTTGACAAAATATTTGAAAATTTTACAAGAGTATCTGGACTGAAAATGAACAAAGAAAAGACAAATGTTATGTTACTAGGTTCTAGTCAGGAAAGCACAGGTTTCCCTTTTGGAAAAGTAGTACCATTTATAAAAATACTAGAAGTATTTTTCAGTTTAGATATATAGGTAAAAGAAAGTATGAAAGTATGAACTATAAGGAAATTCTAGGTAAAATTTAAAAATCTCTTTTATGGTGGAAACAGATAGACTAAACCTTAATGGGTAAAATTCGGTTGTTAAAAATGTTTATATACTCTAAGTTAATGTTTATTGCGTCACTTATTCCAATTCCTCACGCGGTATTTCATGAACTTGAAAAAAATGACTTTTGCATTTTTATGGAGAGGAAAAGACAAGATAAAACGGACGACGATGTTTCTAGATTATAAAAATGGGGGACTTAAATTGATGAATTTTGAATTGTTGATTAAAGTTCAAAGAATAATGTGGGTAAAGAGGCTATTAGGTGGGGACCAGCAAATGAAATGGAAACAGTATTTTGATTATTGTACTCGGCATATAGGAGGGAAATTTATTTTCTCTTGTAATTATGAAATTAGACAGCTCAAGCTATCTTTACCGCCATTTTATCTTTCTTCTCCCTTTCTGCTATTGTACTTTGTGTACTTTGTATTTTGTATTCTCTGTAATTATTGTTATACTGTTTTCCTGGAAATGAAAT
This sequence comes from Heliocidaris tuberculata, assembly GCA_025618425.1. Taxonomy (NCBI): domain Eukaryota; kingdom Metazoa; phylum Echinodermata; class Echinoidea; order Camarodonta; family Echinometridae; genus Heliocidaris; species Heliocidaris tuberculata. The sequence goes on from CM046847.1 coordinate 27,050,595, forward strand.
AAAATAAATAAAACTACTAGAGACATGGTTAGAAGTGGGAAATTTAGGAAATATTTATGACAATTATAAAGGTAATGAAGTTATATTTAAAAAAAAAAAAAAAAAAAAAAAAATATATATATATATATATATATGTTTTCGAGGTTTTCCATTCTATCTTGCAGATTTAATATCAAAAGAAATAGTTAGATTGGAACGTATTGTGGATAAAGATGGTGAATTGAAAAGAGATGCATATTTTACTAGTAGAGATCTTAGTTCATGGAATATATTGCAGGTAAAACACATATTTGAGAAAATTCCCTTTAGTTGGAAAAGGCAAATGCATATAACAGATGAAAGAAGAAGGAATTAGATAGGGAAGGAATTTTATTTTTGTTCGCAGATAAAATTGTCCCCTTAAGTGGAATTGTTTCGAAGAGATTATATACAACTATTCTCAACAGTAAATTAGTCTCCCCTGTAATAAATAGATTAAAAGAATCATTTGATTTGTCTATTAGAGATATTTTCCTTAGTCCAAGGAAATGTACTTTAAATAGTAAGCTTATAGGGAATTCCAATTCAAAATGTTACATGGGATTATTTACACGAATCATGATTTATATCGGTTTGGACTGGTTCCAAGTAGTTTATGCTCCTTTTGCAAAAGGGAAGAAGAAACGTATCGTCACGTATTTCGAGAATGTGAACATATTCAGTTACTATGGGAAATCATGGGTACTGTGCTGAACTTGCTGATTTTAAAGGAATTAAACTGGGAAAGAATTTTATTTGGTGTGACTTTGGGCGATGTGGGAAAAATGTATTTATTGAATCATGGAATATTGTTAATAAAATATTTGATATTTCAATTTAGGGAGAGAAATATACCTCCTAACAGCAAAGAAGTGAGAGAAATATTGGTAGAAAATCAAGTAGAAGAAAAAAAGATATCATTAGACCGTAACACCCTGTCATTACACTTAAAGAAATGGGAAGCTTTTGATATCGAATGAAGGAAGGAGTCTTTTGGATGCGGAGTGCAATAGATAAAATATGTTAAGAACTATAAATGGATTGAATTTCTCTCCCTCCCAAGGGACTTTACCTTAATTTTTATTATGACATTGGTTGTCTGCAGATTCTTACGCTTATTGCAAGTCACGGAGTGCGGAGAGGAGCACTCAGGGTTTGGGTGGGGAAGGGGGGGGGGGGGGGCTGGCTGGCTGGAAGGGGTGAGATATTGTGTCGGGATGTGCGGGTATGTCTCTCTCTCTCTCTCTCTCTCTCTCTCTCTCTCTCCTTCCCCCTTTTTTCTTTCTTCTCCTGTTTATTTGTAATACATTTTTCTTTCAGTGAAAAAAAAAACATATAAAAGGAACAGTTATATTTAAGGTATATTTTCAGTTGTATATATATTTTTTTTTTCGTCCATGAAGGTATACATTTTTGCAGATGACGTAAAGGTGTATTTTCAGTTGTATATCTGTATAATTTCAAGTAAGCTGAGATATACAAGTATATACAAGTACATGTATTTGTAAAACTCTTTGTTCTTCCATGAATGTAAACATTTTTCCATATACGTATATATTTACTTGTAAATTGTGAAAGTTTCTGTTTATATACTTTATTCATGATTGTAATGTTTCTATTTTTGTACATCTGTTGATTTCACTGAAATGAAATGAATAAAGGAATACTTAAAACAAACAAATTATTTGTCACTGCTGGTAGGATGGGCGGTTGGGATGAGGTCCACAACGTGTCTGCAGCCTACCCCCCCCCCCCCCCCGGTTCCCATGTTATGTACGTGGAACTCTACCAATAACCATTGTTCCACTCAATGAAATATTAACTTTAGCATTAATGCTTTTCAAAATTTTTGTTTCGTGTACAAATGTGTAAATTCCCAACTTCCATCTCATATGTGCAGTATGTTTAATCGCAATCGTGATTTTCATGATCACAGTACAAGATCTTCCAATCGGATCCACATACCGAGGCATTTATAGTGGCGGATTCAGGGGGGGCAATCCCGGCCCGTGCCCCCCCCCTTTTGAGGGAAAACAATGCAATGTGCCCCCCCCCCCTATTTGCGATTGTGCCCCCCCCCCTTTTCGAGCAGAAAACCTTTTTTTTTTTGCTTGTCAGAGAATTATGGAGGGGAACTGGACCCCTAAACCCCCACCCCCCACTGAGCGACTTTTGGAGGGCTGGCGAATTTTTTTTTTTGCTCGCTACAATTCAAATTTCAATGTTGAAAGGAAACAAACTAGAAACTGGAATTTGCTTTTCACAGTCCCGCTCCAAGACAGACATGCATTCATTGCAGTTTTTATGCATCGATATTCCTTGTTACCTCAACAGCAGCTACCATGATAACTGTATCAAAACAGAAAATGCATTTTAAGGAGGATTGTGACTGCCTTTCAAATATATCTTCATTTATTACATTGTGTCACCGCTCATTAACTTTTAGTTTCTTCTCTATTTCTTCGCACAACCCAAAAGAAATAAATGATGATGTACTGATACAAACTTTTCCTTATCCTTTTTTTACCAGAGGGGGCGCTCGGGGAGGGGGGGGGGGCATTGTGCCCCAACCCACTCACTTTTCAAGCACCCCAAAAATGCCCCTTTTCACTCTGATAAGTGCCCAATTTTCTTTTAAATAAATTACTTGTTATAAGTGCCCTTTCCCCTCCTGATAAGTGCCCCTTTTCAATTCTGATGAGTGCTCCCCTTTTTATTTCTGTTAAGTTCCACTTGGTCTTTCCATTAAGTTCCCTTTCCCCTCTTGGTAAGTTCCCTTTTTCAAATCTGATGAGTTCTTTACTACGCCCTCAGAAAATAGTGCTATTCCTGCCACCTCGGAATCCATAATTTCAACTATAGAGCCTCTCAGTGCATGGTATATTTGTTTGTTTAGTATGCAGCATTTGACAAACTGTGGGCCCCTCTATTTTCCACGATTCACTTCATTTTCAGACTGATTTTATTGGACCTCTAATATGCTTTGTCAACCAGGCATGTTGTTTACAAATTTATTTCCATTCAATAAATTCATTGTAAATTCACGAAATAGAAAGAAAGCATTCAGCCCGTGTGTCTATGGTTTAAACACTGGCGTCTCGCCGGGGGCCAGGAACGGGTGACTGTCCACAATCAATTGGCGGTACAGAAGAAGGACTTACGTTCACACGATGGGAGCTAAACTTTAAGTTTCGCTTGTAGTTTCGAAACTTTAAGTTTACTTGCAGTTATCTTGTAGTTTCAGATCGTATGAACGGACTCGTAGTTTCGAAACTTTAAATCTACTCATACATATAGTTCTAAAACCAGTGGCGGATCCAGGGGGGGGGCAATCCCGGCCCGTGCCCCCCCCCTTTTGAGGGAAAACAATGCAATGTGCCCCCCCCCCTATTTGCGATTGTGCCCCCCCCCCCCCCTTTTCGAGCAGAAAACCTTTTTTTTTTTTTTTTTTTTTTTTTTTTTTTTTTTTTTTTTTTTTTTTGCTTGCTTGTCAGAGAATTATGGAGGGGAACTGGACCCCAGAACCCCCCCCCCCAATGAGCGACTTTTGGAGGGCTGGCGAAAATTTTTTTTTTTTGCACTTGGTCTAATAACCAGAAGGTCTAATTTCCACTCGGTCTAATAACCAGAAGGTCTAATTTGCACTTGGTCTAATTACCATTTGGTCTAATTACCATTTGGTCTACTTTATTTTGTTGTCACTTGGTCTACTACCAGTTAGTCTAATGTCAGTTTGTCTAATTCCCAGTCAGTCTAAAACTATTTGGTCTACAGGCATTTTGTCTAAAATCCACTTGGTCTATATCCATTTGGTCTACATGGCATTTATATGGTCTAATATGCAGTTGGGTGTAACTTTCATTTAGTCCATTTTCCATTTAGTCCATTTTCCATTTAGTCTAATTGTCAGTTGGTCTAAATGCCAATTTGTCTAAACATCACTTTGTCTAATTATCACTAAGGCTAATTGCCTGTTGGGCTATTCCCTTTTCGTCTACGCACCTACCAACAACACTACGCGTCATTTTGTTGGCCATCCCTAGACAAATTGTGACCAGAGCTTTTTGAAAGGGCCTAGGGGGCCCGGGGGGGGCGGGGTTGCTGTCCTGACTCGACACTATCCTGAGCTGAGGTCCCCCCCAAAAAAAAAAAAAAAAAAAAATTTAATTAAAAAATACATATATCTGTAATATGTCTTGTATACCGGGCTTGTTTATAACTTGCATTTTTGCTAGACCTGTAGACTCTAAGTATTTGCTTTTTCTGTATATAAACGGCATTTTTGTGGGTAGCAGGAAACACTTTTTGGGTGCTTGGAAAGGTGAGGGGGGCATTGTGCCCCCCCCCCCCTGCCAACGAGCGAGTTAATTTACGTTTTAGATGAACAAATAATAATAATAATAATAATAATAATAATAATAATAATAATAATAATAATAATAATGACAATGATAATCTCTCTCTTTTTGGTCACTTGAAAATCATAGGGGGCCACCGCCCCCTGCCCCCCCCCCGGAGCGCCGCCCCTGAAAATAGCAATTTGCATAGCTCAAAAGAATCAGAGAAGCTTAATGGCAGAATATTTAGTTCTTGATATGACAACAGTGTAACACCTTTGAGCAGGAACTTAGCGAGAGCTGGGGACACAGTGCCCAAAAGTTTAATAATATTGCAGCAATTAAGATATCCCGGCCCCGCCCGAAGTTTGCTCGCTACGCTCTTTTATTGTAACTCATGGCAGTAACATAAAGTCCTATCTATCTCTTTTATTGAGAGATTGTGCTTGAAACGCTTTTGTGGCATCTTCGTCATGAAATCACTGTATAATGCAAGCACTATGCATGACCTTCAACAAGAAAATAGTATTTTAGGTCGCTCGCTTGCAAGTTAGGAGTAGAGCAGAACTGCATATTATGCAAAGATTAGAAAATATATCCTTAAAATTTAATGTGTTTTAAATACAATGTACGGGTACAGCAACGTATCAAATCGCCATTTTCCATTCTTGTCTTCTTAGTCTGGGAGCCTATCACGAAATAGTCACCCCATGTTACCCTTAAGATGTGACCCCGTAAAGTTACTTAGACCAAAAGTCATTGACAAAAAGGTTGTCAGCCTGACCGTAGCCGCCGGGTTAAGCCCACAGAGCCCCCAAAAGGGACCCCAAAGTCGGATCGATTTCACCCCATCTTACCCATGCACCAAACTTTGTCAGTAGGAATTGGTATGACTGGACATTACAAAACACAAAAAACTGACAAAATTTCCGTCGGGATGGGGTGTCAGACGGCTCCTAAAAATTGGGGTAAATTTTTTTCCCCTTAAAGCCCAGAGGCCAGATTTTGTCAGAAGGAAGAGCTATGGATGTACATTCCAAAAATATAAAAACTGACAAAATTGTCCATCGGGAAGGTGGTGTCAGACCCCCTAAAAAGGGAAAATCCCAATGTGCCCTTTGACAACGCTTTGCCCCTCCCCCCCAAAAAAAATGCTCTGTATGGAAAGAAAAACCATTTTCTTACCTTCTGACTATGATAATTCAAAAGCGTTTCATTCAATTCATTTTAAATTTTCATAACATAATTTTGAGTATAATAATGTTCTTGAGGTGCAGTCTGGTGTCAATTGGTATTTTGGTTAATGATTTATTAAATTGTGAAAAATGTATTGCTTTCTCAAAAGTAGCCAAAAAATATTGTCAGGATTATGTAAACACAGCCATTGACTGACCATCTGACAAAGCATAATCAAAAGAGCAGCTTGCTTGGTATCTGTGTAATTAACTCATGAATGGTACATTTCAGCCTGGCAGTCACATACCACAGATACCTGAAAAGCTCTTCTATTATGCCTTGTCAAACAGGACATAACATTTAGCGAGCTTTCGATTTCTGCTCCGAACGACTTCTGCGACGAGTCACCAGAGCGTGGAGACGTCGCACAGGCCAAGTCCGTTCACTTCGCGTTATACGCTTTCGATCTCTCACGACGGTGTGGTTCGCACTTTCATCCATATTTGGAGCTTGTATGACGTCATATATATGAACGTTCGTGCTGAATCTAGGACGACGGCAAAACCAGGGTGCACGCGACCTCGATTCGGCTAGTAGACGAGGGAGACGACGTGACGCATGCGCAGAGCTTCAAAATGTGGTTCGATCGTACCAGTCGACTATGTCGACGTGCAAATCGAAAGCTCGCTAATAATAAAGACCTGTGAACTAGACCATGACAACAATCGCTTTTCATAGTCTGACGCACAGGTTTTTATTATGTCCTCCAGCATGGCTGCCGTGAGAACCCTCTATACCATGACACGATGACTACGAGTCACGGGAGTCCTACGCTCTCAATTGGCCTGCAAACATGCATTGATTATACGTGACCTGCCGTGAATTTCGAGGTCACACACCAACAAGCTGCAATTCATATTTCAATGTTGAAAGGAAACAAACCAGAGACTGGAATTTGTTTTTCATTGTCCCGCTCCAAGACAAACATGCACTCATTGTTACGGAAGCTTATAGATGCCAACCAGATGACGAGATAAGAAGACGAATTGTTGGAACTCGGCAAGCCGACTGGTTAAAGATGAGAAAACAAGACAAAATGACGAGTTAATGCAACTTGGCAAGTCGACTTGTTTGGGACAAGAAGATGAGATGACGACTTGCCGAGTTCCAATAACTCGTCATTTCGCCTTCTTGTCCCAAACAAGTTGATTTGCCAAGTTGCATTAACTCGTTAACTCTTCTTCATGTCCCAAACAAGTCGACTTGCCGAGTTCCTATAACTCGTCATCTCGTCTTCTTGTCCCAAACAAATCGACTTGCCAAGTTGCAATAACTCGTCAACTCGTCTTTATGTCCCAAACAAGTCGACTTGCCGAGTTCCAATAACTCGTCATCTCATCTTCATGTCCCAAACAAGTCGACTTGCCGAGTTCCAATAACTCGTCATCTCGTCTTCTTGTCCCAAACAAGTCGACTTGCCAAGTTGCAATAACTCGTCAACTTTTCTTCATGTCCCAAACAAGTCGACTTGTCGAATTGCAATAACTCGTCATCTCGTCTTCATGTCCCAAACAAGTCGGCTTGCCGAGTTCCAATAAGTCGTCATCTCGTCTTCTTGTCCCAAACAAGTCGACTTGCCGAGTTCCAATAACTCGTCATCTCGTCTTCATGTCCCAAACAAGTTGACTTGCCGAGTTCCTATAACTCGTCATCTCGTCTTCTTGTCCCAAACAAGTCGATTTGCCAAGTTGCATTAACTCGTCCACTCGTCTTCATGCCCCAAACAAGTCGACTTGCCGAGATGCAATAACTCGTCATCTTGTCTTCTTGTCCCAAACAAGTCTACTTGCCGAGTTCCAAACTTGTCTTCTCGTCTTTTTTGTCTACAATAAGTCGGCATGACGAGTTCCATCAACTTGTCTTCTTGTCTTCTTGTCCAGAATAAGTCAACTTGCCGAGTTCCAACAACTCGTCTTATCATCATTTATCTTGTCTTCTCTTCTTCTTATCTCGTCATCTGGTTGGCACTTATGAGCTTCCGTACACTGTAGTTTTAAGCATCCATATTCCTTGTTACCTCAAACATCAGCTACCATAACTGTATCAACACAGAAAATACATTTAAAGGAGAATTGTGACTGCTTTTCAAATATATCTTCATTTATTACATTTTGTCACCGCTCATTAACTTTTAGTTTCTTCTCTACTTCCTCATACAACCCATAAGAAAGAAATGATGATGTACTGATACAAACATTTCCGTATCTTTTTTTTTTTACCAGAGGCGGCGCTCTAGAGGGGGGCACAGTGCCCCACCCCACTCACTTTTCAAACAACCACAAAGTGCCCCTCTTCACTCTGATAAGTGCCCCATTTTCTTTTAAATAAATTACTTGTTATAAGTGCCTTTTACCCTCCTGCTAAGTGCCCCTTTTCAAATCTGAGGAGTACCCCGTTTTTACTTGTGTTAAGTTCCTATTTTCCTTTCCATTAAGTACCTTTTCCCCTCTTAGTAAGTGCCCCTTTTCAAATCTGATGAGTGCACATTCTTTACTTATAATAAGTGACATTTTCCTTTCTTGTAAATACCCCTTTCCCATTTTGATAAGTGCCCCTTTTCACATCTGATGTATGAACCTTTTTTTTTTTCTTTTTTGCTTCTGACAAGTGTCTGTTTCCCTCATTGCTAATTTCCCATTTTGACAATTTGCTTTTCAAATCTGAAGAGTGCCCCTTTTTATTTAGATTATTCCACTTTAACTTTCTAGTAAGTGCCCTTTCCCCCTTCTGATAGATCCCACTCACACCTCATTTCATGACGGTTCTACAGCCTACCTGTTTAGTTGTACATGTTCAAGTCTAGTTAACCATTATGTTGCTTCATGATGAACAGACTTTAATAGAGGCCACATAAGAATCTTTTCTTGTTCAATGGGTCTAATTTATACTGCCTTTCAGTAATTATAACCTTGATAACCTTAAACTGTTCTTCATAGGAGTGAAGTCAGGGCCATAATAAGCAAGCAACATTACTCCGACTCAGAAAAGTAACACAGAATCAGGGGCGTAGCTTCATGGGCGACTGAGGGTGGCACATTTCCCTATATGAATATCAAAAAGAAAAGAAAAGAGAGGGAAAGGATAACAGAAGAGGAAAAAATAAAAGAATACTTGAAAAAAAAAAGAATCGTGTAGTAGGTTGGCAATAATAATAATAATTATAATAATAATAATAATAATAATAATAATAATAATAATAATAATAATAATAATAATATAATATTATTATCATTATTATTCTGATTCCTCTTTTCTGCTTCTGCTTTCCCTTTAAGGTGTAAATAAACTTTTCTCTTTCTCTCTCTCTCTTTTTTTAACTCAAAGAACCAATTCATGCCTATGTGTTACAATTACTCAAGCTTTATAAGCTTATGTTGGAGCACCTTTGTGTTTTCATGATGTATACTCTTGAGCAATTTTGGTATTCAATTGAATCATTTTGCTAAGTATTTTACCCAAGTCTAAGACCGCTACCTAGCAGACTTGATTGCTCAAGTATTTTATCTCAGCCGAAAACTACGTAAACTACTCATATTTCATTCTTAGTATTGAACTGAATACGGGCCCAGACCCAGTAAATATGCGAATGGCTTTCTTTTGCAGGAGAAGGATATTGTTAGTTAATACCTTGGATGTAGCCCAAAGTACATTGCAATATGAATATGAAATATATGATAGTATGTATAAGAACAGTGGCGAAGCCAGAATTTTTCAATGGGGGGGGGCAGACGTGAAGGATCCATCCGCCTCATTTTATGGAGGCGGTTGTGAGCACACGAAGCGTGCTCCCCCCGGGGAGGGGGGGGGGGGGGTAGGCGCAGGGAGGGGGAGTTCCCCCCCCCCCCTCCTGTGCGAAGCGCGAAAGCTCTGATGTTTTATAGCAAATTTGAGAGAAAGACAACGGCTCGTAGCACCTTTTTTTTTTAGGCGGAAAGTTATAGCCTCGACGCCCGGACTGCTTTTCAATTATTTGGACGCAATATTGCACTGTATGTAACACAGTGGGTGCAGTTTAGGGGGAGTTTCCCCCTTCCCGCGCGAAGTGCGAAAGCTCTGATGTTTTATAGCAAATTTGAGAGAAAGATAAAGGCTCCTGGCCCTTTTTTTAGGTGGAAAGTTAGCCTCGACGCCCGGACTGCTTTTCATTTATTTGGACGCAATATTGCATTGTATGTAACAGGGGTGGGTGCAGGGAGGGGGGGGGGGGGTCCCTTCGCGAAAACTTTGACGTTTTAGCAAATTTTGAGAGAAAGATAACGGCTCGTAGCGCCTTTTTAAAGCTCTTTTCTCTCACTTCTACCGCATCTTCGCTCTCGCTATTTTTTATTTATTTTTCTTTTAGGGACTTTCACACGATGGGAGCTAAACTTTAAGTTTCGCTTGTAGTTTCCAAACTTTAAGTTAACTTGTAGTTACTATGTAGTTCTAGAACCGCATATCAAGCGAGCTCGTGGTTTCAGCCTTAACCACGAGCAGCGGGGGTCCTCGCAGTTACGGCCCATGTGAACGGAATAAACTTTAAGTTTCGCAAGCTTGTGGTTAAGGATGGCCTCGCTGTTCGTGTTAAATTTCAGGGTCATACCATTCGCGGGAATTATAAACACAGTATATGTATGTGAACTGTACACACAATCGGTAGTATTTACTTCCGGGGTAAACCACAAAGATCGCTCGGCTTGCAGTTTCATCTCGTTGTTTCAGGCTCGTGTGAACCCTTGTTGCGGTTAGAGAGTCGTGGTTTCGTCAACTTGAAGTTTCGCTAACTTAAAGTTTCGAAACCACAAGTCCAGTGAACGTAGCTAATGTGAGCCACATGGTCACTCCAGTCAAGCTTCTGATTGATATACACACCAAGGAACTTTGTACATGTCTTTCTCTCTATCTCTATACCATCCACCTTGATATTTAATTGTTTGTTGCCAATAGATTTCCTCCCCTGAAAATGAATAAAATTGGTTTTCCCTATTTAGAGAGAGCGGGTTACTCCTGAACCAGAATGTCAACTTTGGAAGTTCTGAGTTTAGTTTGTTTTTAGCTTGTGTTTGGATATCACAATGTGACATCATCCGCAAATGAGGTATAATGCACATGAATCTGCTGAAACATCACAAATATCATAGGGTATATAGGTTAGCTACGCCAAACTTAGCAATAAGCAATAAAAGGGAGGGGGCGTCCGTTTTTTTTTTTTTTTGTTTGTTTGTTTGTTTGTTTTTTGTTTGTTTTTTGTTTGTTTATTTTTAGTTGCCAACGAGTCTTTAAAATTATAAATTTGCCGACAATATCCAAACGCTGATAGAAATTTTGATTGAGGGAATATCATTCCCGCCCCAGCCCCTGCCCCTGCCTCGGTTTCTATTGCAATACACTTGATCCTGCATGAGCCATATCGAATTTTATACTACATAAAACACATGATAAAATGAATTCAGTATAAAACAAGAATTTGGCATCATTTGAGTTGATTGGAATTATATACAGATTGCCAAATGTACAAATTTATTCAAATGAGAATGATTATTTTGTCAATGACTTGTGTGGGACAATTTTTGAATTATAGATCCGTATGAATACGTGTTTATACAATGATCATTATTATCATCATTATTTTTTTTTTCGGTACTACTGGCTGATTTGATAAAATGATCATAATTTATACACTAATACACCGTAAAAAGTAATATTACTTCTTGCAGAAGAGAATCAGATTTTTTTTTTTTTAAAGCTAAAAATTACACAAACTTTATGAATGATTGCCTCCTATCCGAATAAAAAAAAAGATCACTCAGAAAGAGATATTTAGATTAAGAGAAGGAGTGATTATTATTATATTTTTTTAAATATTTATTTATTTATTTATTTATTCATTTATTTATTTATTTTTTATTTTTTTTTTCCATTATTTTAATTTTCATTTATTCTATTTTATTATCATTATTTATTTTTTTATTTATTTTTTTTTTTTATTTTAATTTTTTTTTTTTTATTCATTTATTTTATTTTATATTCTATTTTTTTTTTTTTTTTTTTTTTTTTTTTTTGGGGGGGGGGGGATAATTCGTTCTTATATACCGTAGGGGTAAATCAACAAAATAATCATGAAGATAATAATTCTATGTTCACAGCATGAAAATGCATAACTCCTTATCATCGCCACACCGACCAATTTTTGAACTCTTTTTCTCCAGTCAGATGGAATACGCTCTTATCTAGAGTCCTTCTGCATCCTTTAAACCAGGGTGAATCACTAAGGTACTTGTACTGCTTCGCATCACGTTCCTCTTGGAGATGAGGAAGTGTCCTGCAGAAGACGGTAGGACGAGTCGGGAAGGTGATTACCACTTCCCCTTGACTTCGCCAGTCGTAGAACCTGCGATAGGCTTCATCGTCTTCGTTGAGGCGATTAAGGTATTTCACAAAGTCATCACTGGATTCGAAGTCGCTGAAATGAATATACGAGTTCGGAGGCGCCACCTTCTCGTAAGACTCCTTCCGGGAACCAAATACGACTGGTACGGTGCCGTAGGACAGTGACTCTAGCCAGAACTTCTCGGTGATGTAGTCCTTGCACTCGGAATTGGGAATGGCGAAGAAGAACTTGTAGCTCGCCATGAGTTTGTTGCATGCTTCGGATCGTCGGGGAAGGCATTCTTTGCGACCACATTTACCGTAGTCATCGAGGGGGAGTATATTCCGCATTCTCTTCATGAATTCCACTCGCGGCCAAAACTGCGCTTTGCAGTTGCTGGCCATCCACGCGATCATGCCTTCCTTGCCCAGGAGTGGGTCTGGGAGACGGGAGACGGGCTTAATGCTACCATTTACTCTTGGTCCATAAAAGGGTTTGTAGAAACCGAAAGGAACAACTATTTCCGAATCCAAATCATAAGTCATGAGCAAGTGATACTTGAGGCGGCTAATGTTAAGGTTACCAGTCCACCTTAGCACACGTAGCGGAGGCTCCGTGCTGAAGTATATCCAGGTCTGTCCTGGTTCGGGTTCTAATTCCAGTAATTGTTTCAGTTTTTCAGCCCCTTCATTGCGGAATTCTGTCGGTATCATTCCGAATACTATTGCATCTTTTCCTTTAAGATAGTCGACATCACCGCCCATTGTGAGGACGATGTCACAGTCGTAACCCTCAGAACGACAATCGATGTCCGTCGCACTTAAAGGTAGTTTGCTCTTTTGAAAGAGGTCCCTGTATTTCCTAAGTTCTGGTATACGACGCATTCCTTTGTCGCTGCCAAATATATGCACTCTTTTGATACACCTTGTTCTGCTAGGAAGTGCCTGGAATAAGTGATCGTCCGAGCTATCTACTGACAGCATGATTTTTCTTTGATGTGGGTGTGTCCTCAACGCTGCCAAAAGTCCCAAGATAGCCATGCCGGCTCCAAGAATTATTAAGATGAACAATTTCTGGGTTTGAAAGAGAAGAGAATACATCGTGATCAATACTTGCTTTCAATCAGTTTATGAAATGTCTACATCAGAGAAAATCATCGACACGGTTTTGTTCTTTAAATGGATTTAGAACAAATGGGGACAATGCAATTGTATATTTAACAATCGTTATCGTTTTCTGAACATGTAATCTGAAAAATTGACAGCTCGTTTGACATGCGACCTCACATCTTGGGCATATATTGAAAGAATTGCTTCCTAATGTGTCAAAAATAAAAGGCTCACCGAAAGTGCAAAGGAAATAAAAACTTACTCAAAGACAATCATCAAAATTATGTCCAACAAAAACGTCCCTATCGGCAGTGTAAAGTTAACGGAGGTGCATTTCTCATCAAATACCGGTTACAACATCTCCCTTTTTATTGGTCGCTTTGGAATTGACGTAGATACGTCAATCTTCTACGCCCCCTGTTCTTAAAGTGCGGCCCACGGGCCACTTGTGGCCCGCGAAACGATTTCATGCGGCCCGCCAAAAATATCTGAGTAAGAAGAAAAAAAAATCTTGTTTTAAGAACTATGTTGATACATAATATATCATCCTAACTATTAATAAGAATAAAAGTATCAATATTTTTAGCTCGCTCGCAAATAGCGGATCATATTTATCTGTTCCCTGCCCTACCACATATTATTATAGTTTGGTGTTTTTTTTTTTAAATCAAACAAAGAAAAAATAAGGAGGGTGTATTCCAAAATCGTTTAACCGTCCTTAGATGAGCCATTCGGGTATGTATGCATTAACGTCTGTGGTGGGGGATGAGGCCTGGAGCACTTTCCCCCGAAAATATCAAAAAATTTCCTGCATTCGGGCACCCACCATTTCATTTTTGGGCAGTGAAATGGTCTCTTTGTAATTTTTTATATCTAATCTAAATCAGCACATTTTGACGACGAAATTACAATTTCACAATTCTAAAGTGTCATTTTTTTTTTGCTCGCAAGCTTCGCTCGCTCGCTGAATGATAATAATAATAAAAAAAAAAAACAACAACAACCAAAAACAAACAAACAAACAAAACAGAAAGCTAATACAAAATGTATTCGGGCAAGAGTCGTGAGTCCCATACGTCTTTGTATGTATATATAATACTCTGTGGCCCGCGACGTAATTTCAAGAATATTTCTGGCCCTCGTAACAAAATAATTAAGAACCCAGGCCAGGTTCTACGCTCTCTTTAGGTCAATTAGAAAATAATGTCATTTCGGGCCTTTGTGCCTCATCCGATCATTTCAAAACGCCTGCTTTTTTTTTTTTTTTTTTTTTTACTACGTTTCGCACAGATAAACTGATAAATTATGTAGGACAACTACTGTACCTGGACTATACTACCCCCGGACAACTATACCCCCCGAAAATTTTTTATCCTTATGTAACGAGTAACGAGGTTTTCCATTAACCTGTCATTAATGAACTACAATACTCGGAATCCAGTTTGCATACATTACTTGTTGCTGTGTCTGACAAGCCTCTGACAAGAACAACCTTTGTTTTAAAAGTATGCATAAATTTGAATATATTTGTGAACAGGTCTATTGGCATAATAGACCGCTTCGGTAATGTATGCAAATTTTATACATACCTTTCAAACAAAGTTGTTCTTGACAACCTGAAAGCTTGCCGGACATAGCAACAGATAATGTATGCAAACTGGATTCCAGGCATTGAGGCTCATTTATAAAAAGCAGGTTAATGGAATAGCTCGTCACTAGGTGCTCAGAGAATTATGTGCATAAATTTGTATACATTACAGAAGCGGTCTATTGCTAAAGAAGCATGGTAACTATGATAGAACACTACGTCAATATTCTGTTCATAAACATTAAAATATGGTATTATTATATCAGAAAAGTATTAAGATACAGGGGGGGGGGGGTGGGGGTTGGGGTGGAACGTATAACACAAGTACTGTAAGTAATATATCAAATGGAATGAACGTACAGAATGATAACATATTTAGATAAGAAAAATATGCAAAGTGAAATCATAAGATTCTACTTTCTAGGATAATAATGTCCCAGAAGACATTTTTAAGTTATACAATCATGTAGATCTCAAGAAATTTACAGACAACCAAGTCTTTTTGTGTATTCTGTATCCTCGTGGATATTCTTCTTTGTATGCTAGATGTTCTCCGTGGATTTCCACTTTGATACCACAGTCACACCGCCAAACCGGTACCCCACACCGACTTCAAACCGACCGAATCTTGGCCATTGGTGGCAATGTAATTTTTTTTTATTCGGTCTGTTGTCGGTCTGGTGTCGGTCTTGTTGGTGTGACTGTGGTATGAGTGAGTATTCACAATGGAAAGCAGCACGGTGTATACTGCTGAAATGTCTATCCCCCTTCGATTTTCAGGGTGAGCGAGTATTCACAAGTCAAATATGAATTGCTTTAGCTATATGTAATTAAACAATGGAGAGAGCATACTGTTCAAAACACATCGAGACAGGCACGCTTTTTCTTTTGATAGAACGCTGTATAGAATACTGTACAGAATAGTGTATTATAGTTCGAAACTTTCCACAGGATTATGAACGCAGAACGACATTCTGCTGCGGCCTGCATGTACACAAACATTCCTCACATCTTTCCATTTCAGCTTTTCAAAAATGGTCCCGTGCTAGTGTTTATTTCATTTCATTCTAAAAATATTTTTCCCTCTTCTTTTATTTTTCGACTGTGTTCCTATTCCTTTTAAACGCCATACAACACTTTGTACAAGTTCCTATATTTTGACGATATATATGTCAACAGCTTTTTCACTATATTGCTACCAGAATTTACAGATTTGAAAGATTTTAATGTAAATCACTGTATAACAATGGATTGTTTGAAAATGGAATATTTCTTGCAATTAACATTTTAAAATATACGTAAATTTATAGTCTTTGATCAATTAATTGGTATTAAAATTTCAAATCTAAATCCAGTAAAATATATACTGAGTCTCACCACTGAAATCTATTTTTTTTTTCTTGTTCTTTGCCACTGATTAGAAAAAAACAAAACATAATGTGCTCACGCTTCATTCATCCATGCCTTCCTCATTGCTATGAAGATAGGGAGTTAGTTATGGTGAATAAGAAGAAAGCTCAGTTGGAATCATTAAGAAAAGAACAAATGGAAGGAATAAAGATGAGATCTAAAATCAAATGGATGGAAAACGGCGAGAAACCATTAAAATATTTTTTGAATTTAGAAAAAAAATGCTGTGAATAAACGGATATGCAAATTGGTCACTACCGAAAACAAGGAGATTACAGCACAGGACGACATTACATCAGAAATTGTATCATTCTATTCTAAATTGTATGAAAACAATCCGGTTGTAGATGTAGACTTAAATGCAATATTAAATGATGTAGGTATGAATAAATTAACAAATTCAATGTCACAGGAGCTAGAAGGAGAGCTCTCTATTGATGAGGTATATCAAGATCTTAAAAACATGAAAAATAATAAATCTCCGGGTCTGGATGGATTCACTGTCGAATTTTAAAAACATTTTTGGAAAGAACTACACATATTTTTAGTTAGATATCTGAATTTCTGCATATTTATCCGGAATGTCCTGTACACAGCAGTTAGGGGTTATCTCTTCAATTCCCAAAGGAAATAAAGATAGACATTACTTGAAAAAGTGGAGACCCATATCTTTACTAAATGTAGTATATAAATTAGGTTCCACTTATATAGCAAATCGATTGAAGAATGTACTTCCTTTCTTAAACATGAGAATCAGAAAGGTTTTATGTCAGGACGCTTCATTGGAGAAAATATCCGTTTGTTATAATTATGATATATTATTGTACACTGCATGACCTCAGTGATATTCCTGGTTTATTGCTACCTATAGATTTTGAAAAGCCATTTGATTCAATTTCTCACGACTTTATTAGAAAAGTATTACACTTCTTTTGGTCCCTCTATTGTAAAATGATTTAATGTATTCTATAAAAATGCTCATTCCTGTGTACTGATCAATGGACACCTGTCTCCAAGATTCTCAATACAGCGGGGATGTCGTCAAGGAGATCCATTGTCTCCATATATTTTTCTATTATGCGCCGAAATACTCGGTCTTTTGTTTAGACAATCCAATTCGATTGTTGGTTTGAGCTTACCTACAGATAGACATATAAAATAATTCAGTATGCAGACGATACTCTTCTAACATTGAATGGATCAGTAAGTGAATTAAACAGTGCATTAAACATTTTAGATGAATATAACACAATGTCGGGTTTGAAGGTTAATATCATAAGACACATGCGATATGGATTGCAGGATATAAAAATAAGAAAGATGGTGTTCTTTTGAACCGAAATCTAAATTGGGTATTCGATGATTATTTCAGAAATTTAGGTATAGACTTTTGCACAAAATGACAATTCAAAATTATGATTAAACATTCAAAGAGATGAAAAGTCAAATGACATCATGGTTAAGACGATACTTAACTGTCCTTGGAAGAGTCACAGTTGTCAAATCATTGTTGGTATCCAAATTAAACTACCTTTTTCTGTCTCTCCCAAATCCAGGTGAAAATCTTTTGAAAGATATAAACGCTCAGTTTTATAGATTTATTTTGGTGGAGAAACCTGATAAAATAAGTAGAAATCAAATGTCACAAAGTTACTCAGAAGGAGGGGTCAGAATGATAGACATAAACGGCCAGACCGGCAGGAACGAGTGAATGAGAAAAAAAACAAAACAAACAAAAACGGGGCTTTGGAACGGTTTTCTCTCTTCTTTTTCTCAACTATATACTGAGTGGCAACCCCCCCCCCCCCCCAGAAGTGATGTACTGGTTTGCAAAGTAAGCAAAAGCAAACACAAAAATGAGCATGTGGGACCAGTTGTGAAGATAAGAGTCGAAAACCAGAATGAATCCTCCAGGAGAAACATGTAATTCTTACATTGAAAATTACTATATCCACATGTTCTATGCCCTTAAACTGTATCCACAGGTCTAGATAAACATGTCCAACATTCAAAAGTTCATAAACCTCAAGAAGTCACAGAAAGTATCAAAATAGTGAAGAAATCAGCAGATCACTCACACACACACACACACACACACACACACACGCACACACACGGTTCGCCTTGAATCATCTCTGTGACCTATCTCTGTAACATACATAAATCATAATAAATCATAAGAGCTTGGCATAAAAATCAAGAAATGTACTCAAATTATCGCAATAAACTTTATTTTATTTTACCTGACCTAACTGACCAGGCTCACAAAGTTGTTACAACTTACGAATTTTTGATGATTGTATAGGTATTTCTTGATATATCAGCCGCCCCCATATATACATAAATATGTGCTTTTGTTATAAAAATCAAGAAATATACTTAGAATATTGCACTTAACAATGTCTTTTAATTTACCTGAACTTATTTAGCAATAAGTAACGAATTTTACGTGCTGGTAAAGCAGTGCTGTCAACCCTCCCGCATTTGGAGGGAGTCTCACGCCACGACGCTAATTCTCCCGCTGTCCTTCCAGCGTCAAAGCGGGAGACTCCCGCCACGACGCGCTTCCTCCCGCTCTTTCGCCAAGCATGTAAATCTCCCGCTTTATGAAAAAACCTCCCTCCAAACGTGTAAAATGATAGCTTGTCAGAGATTTTTGGACTTCAAAAGAGACCCCTAAAATGCTGAGGACCTTTTTTTTTTTCTTCTTTTTTTTTTTCTGCTTGTCAGAGATTTTTGGACTTCAAAAGAGACCAAAAAAATTGGAGGGCAGGCGAGGGAAAAAAAAATCACGAATCTCCCTCCAAGCAATTCCCCAAAGTTGACAGCCCTGTGGTAAAGTCGTTTCTTGATATAGGCTAGTCCACTGCCTGGACTGTTCGCGCACGAACGCGATCCGTTGAGAAAATAATACACCCCCAACGCTAAAACTGATATAGCCCTTCCAAATCGACCCTCGCAAACAGTCCAGTCGCATTTGCCAGTTTAACGACCGTTCCCGAAATTTTTCGGGGAGAATAGACCCGCTCGATCTGCGCTGATTGGACGAAGAATATGCATCATTCATGAGTGATTACGTAATATTCAGTTTTTCAGTGGTGTTTGAACGGGGCATTGCGGGCACGGTGCGGGCAGGCCATGCAGAGCTCAACAAAGGCAGGCAGGGCTTCGCACGCAGACAAGGCGGCTTTTGCTGTGCTGATTCATTGCACCAACAAACGACATTTTAGTGACGATTGGCCATTTCACGTTATTCCAGTTCTTTATGGAGATGTCATGTTAATTAAGACATAATAACGTTTACTGGATATTATTTCAGCATTGTTGACCATTTCGACCATCAAGGGTATTTTGACCATATGACCATCATTTTTTGAAAAGGCAAGAAAATGTGGCCTTGTCCCTATAGTATATAATTATTTTGGTCATTGTCTTATGGTAGAAAATGACTACATGTACTTGACATTATAGACAGATAATTATGTTGCAATATTTTAAAGAAGGTTTCTAATGTTTAAAACGGTGTTCTGTTGGAGCTTTTCATCATTGTAAACATATATCAGAAGCCTTTTATTTGTTATAAACAGTTCAATAATACAAGATCTAATACTGCTGTAGTAGTATTAGATCTTGTATTGAACTGTTTATAACAATAATTAATTTGCCTATATTTCAATGTTCAAGTTGGGGATTGACCTTTGATAGGTAAATTAGCCTCTGTTACCACCCCCATACCACATATCAATTTTTATTTCTTCGTTCTGTTTTATAATTTGTATTGCTATGCTTGTCCCTTTTGTTCTTATTTCATTCAATATGTGGAATAATAAACAGAGCTGTATGTTCGGATCACACCTTTTTGATCCTGCTAGACTCGGTTTGGTAGTATTTTGACCGTTGAATAAACCAACATAGTTTTTAAAGTTTGGATTTTTTTATGAGATTCCCTCGTCCACTAAAAAAAAGAAGATTAAAATTTTTAATAATCAGGCAGATAAACGCAAAAATCAACTTGGACTTGTAATCTCCGCCATGACCCGATTCCATCCGCCAATCCTCATTGGCATGTTTCTATATTATGCAAAGTGGCGCATATAATTATTACAGGGTCATCCCATACCCAGTCGGGACAAAGAGGGAGATAACAAGTGGGTGGGGGGGGGGGGGGGGGGGGGAGGGGAAGGAGGAGGCTCGTGTACCTGAAAAAGGATTAATATTTTTCCCTTCCCATGAAGGCAAGGGCACGGAAGGCATGAATCTCAAACTAAGGGAACGGACAGAAATCCCTTGCCTCTTAATTTCACGGCACTGAGTGCACCAATGTATACATTTGACAACATATATGAATGTCAAAACAAAACTATTCTTGAATCGCAATAACATGAAAATTCAGTGTTGTACGTTTGAGCTTATCTAAAGGGACGCACTCGTACATGTATTTTCAGAAGGTTCATAATTCCTGAGGTTCCGAAGTCACTTCAAAACACGAATTTTGAAAAAGTGGTCACTCCTCGGCACTTTTAAATGGTGATTTAACACTTCAGTTTTTAGATTGTATATATGGAATTACGAACCTTCGAAGTAACGACACTTCGGAATTATGAAGCTTGGGGAAAACGACATAGGAGTGTGATCAGTTCGCGTCACGGACGGACATTTCAAAATTTTCCAATTTGGGAGGCTTGTAAAAATAAGTGATTAGCTGTGATGGATTGCTTTATGATTTATTTTGGAGGGTATAACTGGGTGTACTGAAAAAATGATAAAACATGGTTGTCATGGTTACTTATTTAAATGAGAATGAATGAAATGCTCCATTTATTAGAGTGGGAGATAGATATTTGTGTTGACTTCTCATTATTCTTTTTCTATCAATATCAGAACAACATGATCTTGTCTTATACTTTTACTTGCAAATGTTAGTCAGATAAATTGGCTTCCCTATCAGACATTTTAAATTTCAAAACAAGCTTTAGATTTCATAAGTTTCAAGTTTCTAACAGAAAATAGTCATATTACCGACATTTTCAGAACGGAATAGATACATCCAATAATTGATTCCGGACATAGGAGGAGTGGTGTAATTGTTATTCCGAGTCAAAAGTGACCATAACGACCAGAATGTCCTGAGTAAGGCCTATTCGACTGACATTCTTGGAATCAGAGCAAAAGTATACTTAGATACTTCTGGGTAATTAAGTTTGTCAAAATAATCTTCCCCACCAAAATTGTTCTTTTGGAGAGGAAGTCCGTTGCTGCTCACTAATTTTTAGTTTCTCATAAAAATTTGCAAATACAATCATGTAGTCATAGTGGATCAAAGTGGGCATAATAATCGAAATGGTCAAAACGATTGAAGTACAATGAATAATTTTATTGTTTTGGAACCTACACACATTTTCACATCAATTTTGGATATCGAGACCCACCCCTTTAATGATGCTGATTAAAAAAATTAAATCACATTTCGGGGGGAAAGGGACACAAATTGTTATTTTGGGGGCCTACCAAATCCTTCTTTGCTCTGATTCAATAAAACAATGTGTAACCAAAATGGTTATTTTTGGTCAATAAGTGGTCAAAGCTTTTCCGCTGCCTGTCCAAAGGCAGAGGGATAACCGTGACATGAGTAGGGTCATTTTTGGAATCAGTGCAGATACTACAGAAAGTTCACCAACACACACACCACAGAGTTATCAAATCAAAGTTCTGTGATAACTCCTTGCACACACACACTGAATCGACGATCTTACTTATGCATATTCATTACAGCGTGCGACCAGGCATTACGTCAGAATATATTAGCGTGAACTTTTGACCCCGCATCATGGCAAAAGCTTCTAGACGTTTTTTTTCGACGGGTGAAATTGTGGGGATCGCGCGATTAGTGGAGAGTCGCGCTCTGTGTGGGATATGCGTGTAGAGAAAGAGCAGCGTTAGGGAATAAACCAAATATAAAAAACGGATATAATCTAGACTAGATATAGGCCTGCATGTTCCGTTGTAACTTTGTTTTATACATAATAATGCACCAGTTTTAATAGTCAAGAAATACACTCAGGATACCACTGTTGACATGTAGTCATTTCACTTACCTGGGGGATGTTTCATAAAGCTGTTCGTAAAGTTACGCATGACTTTAAGAACGACTTAAGCATGACAAGCCAAAATGGGATGCTCAATCATTTTTAACTGCATCAACTAAAGATGAACTGTGCAGATGTAGATTAACATTCTTATAATAACAAACATTTTTAATGCAAAGTATATTTTTTGCCATAATTTA
Source organism: Heliocidaris tuberculata (assembly GCA_025618425.1). NCBI lineage: Eukaryota > Metazoa > Echinodermata > Echinoidea > Camarodonta > Echinometridae > Heliocidaris > Heliocidaris tuberculata. The sequence continues at coordinate 27,072,928 of CM046847.1, forward strand.
ATTATTGGAAATACAGTCACACTTTGTTTAAACATCAGGAAAAACTTTGGGCATCCTATCTGGCACTTCATATTCAAGTCGTTCGTAAAGTCGTGCGTAACTTTACGAACAGCTTTATGAAACACCCCCCTGATCTTATTCACCAGTATTTTACAAATTTCGGGGTGCCGGTGTAGTTGTTTCTTGATATATCATTGGAAATATGTATTATGCTTAAATTTACATAAATCAAAACAAATAAGCACTAATTAAAGATGAATAAATATCATAAGATTATTGAAATTATTGATATTTTATTCTAACTGACCGATCTAATCTTTGTGTCACAAATTTGAAGCCCCTGCATATCCATTTCTTGAATATATCATAGAACATGTGTTTTATGCCTAAATTAGCATTAATTAACACAAAGATCAAGAAAAATGAATATGATGAAACAATTTGTTCGTTCGTTTATTTCCATTTCATAAAAATACAATACATAACATAACAATAATAATATCATGTTCTTACACAAACCTTGTAATTGCAATGAGTATACAAATATGACATAATGCGTTTATAACCAAGGTAAACAAAGTGAAAATGAGGAAAAAAGAGAAACTTAAAAAGCCGCAAAGGCCTTGTCTAGAAGTCCTCTGACAAAAAGCTCTTGGAAGTAAGTTAACTGCAATTACATTAAAACTCTGTTTTATGCATAAATTAAAGAGATCAAGAAAAATGAGTATGATGAAACAATTAACACTGCAATTTAACACTGCAATTGCATTTGATTTCATCAGACTCACCTGGATATAACAAATCTAATAAACTAAATTTAGTCTGTATATTTCAAGACATACAAAATTTGCATAAATTAGCATTTTTGAATAGGGTGCCATTCACCGATTTCGTGGCACCCTATCCAAAATTAACGCTTTTAATACATATGACTCACAGGCAAAAAATTGCGCTTTTGTAAATTCCGTCATCAAAATATTGTTAACTGACCCGACTAATATCTTTAGGGATGAAATTACCATAAAAGTTGGATATGCACAATTCATCACTAGTAAATGCATGTCACTTCATGGATACTAAAGGGTAAAAAGAAATCCTCCCTTGGTTCGCTCGATATTCGGGGAAACGTCAGTCCCCTAGAGAGAGACAGTACTTTTTCCCTGTATGCATGTGATATATTTGAAGCAAGTTGCATTTCCCTGTTTGAAGGCTTAAATTTTTTACATTTACTGCGATGTGCTAGGTGTTGTGATCATAGCGTCATTTTAGGGATGTGCCATACACGGGCCTAAAATTATAACCGAGTTAATTGTCCAGAGCGAATTAAGCGTTTCAAAATTGCTATAGTCAAACTGCATTCTCGTATTCCGGCAACCTTCTAATAAAGCTTGAACTGACTGCACATTGTTTCTCCAATGAATCTTTGCACAATGAATAAACCTTAAAGTTATTTTCTTTGACACTGTTTGTTGTCGTTAGTGTTTAGAGAGTTGTTTGTTTGGAATACAACCATATGAGCGGACACAGAACTTTGACCAGTATAATCTTTTTTCCGAATAGGCCTGTTAAATTTAGCTGCATTGTACAACTTGTTTTATCCAAATCCATATACGAAAATGACCGGGGCGGTCAACGAAAAAAAATAACTTTATGCTTACTCTACTTCTGCCAAAGACCATTTTCATGTTGCTGTGCTGCTTGTTGTATGCGATATGTCATCAACACACGGTGTCATGGTTTGATTTAATGACGATTATAAGTCGTGAGATGGCGCTAATTAGCGTTACCGGGATTCGATCATACCAGTATGCCCTCCGAAGGAGGGCTAGAGACTCAACTAAAAATGTGACCTTTGACACACCATAGGCTTTGCATTGGATGCATTGTGGGAGCTTTGTCCAATTTGAACATAGCCTTTTGACAAGGCCCTCGTGACTTGGCTATTTTTCTCGGCAAGTAAGCTAGTAGTGGCTGCATAACAAGACTAGCCGCCCAGCCCGGTGAATGCGCGATCGAGCGACGTGAGTCGCGAGGGCCTTTTGGAGCCTGGCCTGTATTTCTTATGCTATCCTTTGTTCCTAGCGAGGATCTGCTACCTTATAGGTAGGAGCCAATCAGCGAACGTATCTTCGCATGACGTCAGCATAAATTTGGTATGCAAATTCGCCTTCATCTCGGCACCCCGTGCAAGCTGCATCAATCATGGCGTCCGAAGAAGAATTGTTGCTGAAAAGCACGGAATTTGCCTCGCAAATGCTGAAAATTTCAGCTTTCAAGGACTTACAACTGAGGCGGGCAATTCTTTCAGTCCTCAAAGGACAGGATGCATTTGTGAGCCTTCCCACGGGATATGGCAAAAGCGCTATTTACCAGGCGATCCCGTTGTGTAAGGACTATCTATGTATAAGTCATACATAAAACATTTTTTTCATTCCGACAATTCCCTACGATTTGGACACGAAATAGGGAAAATGGCGGCCGTACGGGTGGTGCTACTTTTGTGTCATTTCAACACAAATCTCAAAAAAAATGTTTTTAGCTCATCCGGCCCGAATGGGCCAGATGAGCTTATGCCGTGGCGAGGCGTCCGTCGTCCGTCGTCCGTCCGTCCGTCCGTCCTTCGTCTGTCGTCCGTCCACAATTTCAAAATGCTTCTTCTTCACCATTTCTTACCCGATTTTAATTCCGTTTGCTTTATATGATAGCACTAGGTGGGGGATTCGAAACTTCTACACAGAATTTTGAAACTCATTAAATATGCTAATTTATGCGCATTTCTCAAAAATCACAAAAATTGCTTCTCCTTCCTCATTTATTGACCGATTTCGATTTTTTTTGTTCCATCTGAAAGACTTTCATGAGGTTCATTGAACTTCTACACAGAATTTTGAAATTTTGTCTACAAAATTAATTATGCTAATTTATGCGATATTTATTCAAAAATCACAAAAATTGCTTCTTCTTCCTCATTTATTGACCGATTTCGATTTTTTTTTTCCATCTGAAAGACTTTCATGAGGTTCATTGAACTTCTACTCAGAAATTTGAAATTTTGTCTAGAAAATTATTTATGCTAATTTATGCGAAATTTATTAAAAAGATCACAAAAATGGCTTCTTCTTCCTCATTTATTGACCGATTTCGATTTTTTTTGTTGTTCCATTTGAAAGACTTTCATGAAGTTTATTAAACTTCTACTCGGAAATTTAAAATTTTGTCTAGAAAATAAGCGGCTAATTATTTATGCAAATTTATGCAAAATTTATTAAAACATCACAAAAATTGCTTCTTCTTCCTCATTTATTGACTGATTTTGATTTTTTTTCTTCCATCTAAAAGACTTTCATGAAGTTCATTGAACTTCTTCATGGAATTTTGAAATTTTGTCTAGAAAATTATTTATGCTAATTTATGCGAAAATTATAAAACTTGCTTCTTCCTCATTTATTGAGGAAGACTTTTATGAGGTTCATTGAACTTCTACTCGGAATTTTGACATTTTATTTAGAAAATTATTTATGGTAATTTATACAAAATTTATTTTAACTCTTTGCCCTGTCCATTATGAAACCCATGGCTGCTGGATTATTTCAAAGGCTATACCTTTCTACATGATTTCTGTCGACATCATCGGCAGAACCGAGAACCCAGAAGTGACAGTGGTCAACAATAGCGGGTTATGAGCTAATAAAGACTTGAAACAGTGAGGGACAATGCACTGAAGCCACCCTTAAATGTCCCAACCTTAAAATTCTTTTTTTACACCAATGCATAACTTATGTCATTCAGTGCTTTTCTCTTTTATTACAAATCTTAACCTTCAAATCTCTCTCAATAAAGATTTCACAGTTGGTAGAGATACCTCACCTTGACTAACTTTATGCTTTATTTCAAATTTCTCTGTCACACAGTAAAACTATGAAAATTTACATTCCCCAAAATCTTTTAACTGAAGTCGTGCAACTTGAGTTGTCAATTTCCAGACTTTCATTCATATCTACATGTCACTGTCTCCTTCCAAAACCACATTTAGCCAGATCTGGAATAGGCACTTCATCATCTGTACATGCATGTAACCAATACATGTACATTTCATCGATTCATTACAATGTCTACTGTGTTCAAAGTACAAATTGCATCAATTTCTTTGCTGCATGCCGGATGAGCGCCACATCATTGATGTGCTAGTTTTTTAAAGTTTTTGATTTAGAAGGAGTTTGTCTAGTAAATCTCACGAAAGCAGAAAATCCTACAGGGAACATTCACATCAAAGTGAGGCCGTATGATGCCTTGAAATGTAAGTAAATATCAATTTTTATTATCGTTCCTCTTAATGATTGTGATGTGTTCGTCGTGGCAGCGAGTGAGTTCACTGTACAAAACGTATTAACCCACATTCCATCCAGTCCCGTCTCTTGCATGACAAAAGAAAGTTATCAACTTTCATTGAACTCTAAAACAGTCCTTTTAAATAGGATACTGGTAATATTTTTCTAAAAGATCAGAAATTTTCCGTAGATCTGTATATTATGATAGTGCTCAATCCAAAAAAGTAAAGCGCATGACTACATTACCGACAATCTGCGGTAGATGTAGACCTGTTCAAGATTGATCACAGCACTGAATGCGCACGATCCTCACTCTGGGCCGCGCCGGGTAAGATCTTGCCCATCGGTCTGTTAGTTTTGGGTTCGCCGATCCTGGCCGGCTACTGCGCTTTGCCTACGAGAGCAAAATGTTGCAGGTGCCCTGGCTAGGGCCTACCTTCGCTTTGAACTTTGACTTTAGTTTAGGTAGGGTCCAGAAAGATCTACATAGAATTTGAATGGCAATGTCTTCCGTTCTCGACCCTTATTAAAATGTTCTTTAGTTTCCATAACCTAAGGCTGCTACTAGTAATAAGTAAAAGTAGACAAGAGTGGTCTCAATTTGATCGTTGGCTTGGGCTTGGCTGAAATAGGTCTAGGTCTAGACTCTACACCTCTTTTGTGTCGTGAAAACCATTGTCGAGTCCCCACTGACACTAGTAGAGACTAGACAGTAGATCTGAGAGTGAGACTGAGAGTATGAATCTATGATATCTGATATAAATCTAGACAGTAGATCTATGCTTTTTATAGTTTTACAACCACGATCCTAAATTTTTGTTCTCCTTTGATTGCAGAGCTATCATTGACATTGATAAATGGACCAAAGTAGTGGAACACAGTCACAGGGGGACCAGGACCAGGGCTAAATCATCCAATACCGTGATAGACCCTACCTGGGCTGTAGATTTTGTCATCCACTCACTGCAGGAAACCCAAGTTGAACTGGCAAGGTAAATATTTTTTTTTTTTTTTTTTTTTTTTTTTTTGGGGGGGGGGGTGAAAATGTAGACATCTAAGTGTAAATTTCATTGTGGCCATAGCTTAGACGTAGTTCTACTAGTAGTAGCTCTGTAAGATTATGATACTTATAGGGCCTAGTATTTAAACTCATTAGGCGTGTACGTGTTTTCTTAGACCCCTAATCTGTACAGTCATAATCAAATTCTGAAGTCCAGTAAATCATTTTGATTGTACCTGCTGACTGATTTAACCATTTTGAAGTTTACTAGAGGTCTTGGTCTTGGATCAAATTTGTAATGGAAAATATTTACTTCTATTAAAAGATTTAAACCTAGATTCACATTTCTATCATTTGAAGAAGAAGAAAAATAAATTGTAACATAAAAGTAGAGATGTACCCATTTTTTCCTTCTTTAAAATCCAGTCTACAGTCTACAAGAAGTTTAATTTTTCTTTTCTTTCTTTTTGTTTTCATTATGCAGGTTGTCCAAGGAAGCTCATCAGCTACAAAGCTTGTTGAATGTGTAGTAATGCCTTGGAGTCATAAAGGATCAAAGTATTCTTCATCTTTATTATTATTTCAAGTTTGAATTTTTTTTTTTAAAGAGATATTTATTGCTAATTTACATAATGGCAAATAATTAAATATTATAAATATCCTAGAGATGCATATATTTCAGAGCTGGACATTGAACTATTGAATGTCAAAATATGGGTCAATTGGAAAGAGCTATTTAAAGGGGAAACAAGCAGGTTTGTAAAGTTGGGTGTGTGTCGAACTTGACCAATAAATCTGACTTGGGGGGGGGGGAATTGTATCAAGGCTACTGAATGGCCCTTATTGCAATCACTTGACATTTTACTCTTGGACCCTTTAAAGATACACCCCAAAATTTGTAATTTTTAAATACTTTGAATACTTTGGCTACCACTGATGTCCCTTTTGTAGGTCCATGTTAATGTGTATGTAATTAAAAAACTTGTAGTTGGCATAACTGGCCCATTTGAAACATGATTATGAGAAAGTCATTACTCTTGCATGTATTTCATTGTTTTATGGATTTCTTATGTATTCTGTTGTTCTTCATTTTTTCATAAATTTCATCATAAGATTCGTTTTATTTGATAATATCATATAGATCGATATTTTGGTCTAAAATACGGGATAATCAATTTAAACTATTGTCACACTTAAAATACAATAAAAAACCTTTAAAGTCATGCACATTCAATTATCCCATTTCACGTAAGGCTAATGCAGTTTTAAATTCTAAATACATGTATAACCAATAAATTTGTAAATTCAAGTAATTTTTCTTTTAGTTCCAAAGTAATTAGAAAAAGATTTTGAAAAATATTGCATGACTATATTATGATACAAAATGATTTTGGTTAATCAGCTTTAATGCAACTTATGTTTATAAATTTAAGCATAAGAAGTGCATTCAGATTTAATCATGATATTCTATTTTTTTTCTTTAACCTTGAAGTGATAATCCCTTTCGTCAGCTCCTTAAAGCTATCCTGAGATAGCTATGATTCTATTTCTTTAAACACAAATGGTTCTAGAATCTGTAATTCGTTCACTTTTTTCATCTGTGCAATCATTATGTGCAATTAATCTGGGGTATGTTTCTAGGCAGACGAATCAGGCGCTTGGGAGTTTTAGCCCGCCCCCCAAATTTTAGAAACTACCAATATTTGGACAAACATGACCTTATATCATATTGGGCAGTGAGGTGATCTCTTTGTACTTTTATGTCTTGTATATTCTGATGATAGTTTGAAAGGCTGTACATGGATGTACATTACAATCCACCTATATCGGATGTCATTAGAAGAATATAAAATTGTTTGCTTGCAAAAAAGAATAGAAACAAAAAATAGAAATTGGTATTGCCCCCCCCCCCCTGCCCCATGATTTGTTGTCCATGAACTAAATGTTATAATCTGTATACTGCATTTGAAGAGAGCATTACGTTTACCTTGATAATTGAGTTATTTTAATAAACATAATTTCACACTGAGAAATTTTTCTGTTGTTTTCCCCCATAATTGTGTGAAAGATGTGGTGGTGATGATGATGCAGGCACAGTGATATCATGGTATGTGTTCTGAAGTGTGAGGGTGGATTTCTGTAATACAGCCTTATGCAACCTTGAATTACTGGATGATAGACTGATTTTCGTAAGGAAGTGCTCGGTGTTGTGTGTGGGGTTTCTGTTGGACTAATTTTATTCATATTACTGAAGCCCCCCCCCCCCCCCCAATTCAACTGAAGTCTCAATCATTAAATTTTAGGGAGACAAAAGATTAAATATAGGAACCTGAGGGTGAATATTTAGTTTTCCTTTGAGGGGAGAGCCGGGAAACCGTTTTGCCCTTCGTCGTGGCCAGGGCCTTCCCCTCCCATCGTGACAACATAGTGTCACTTATGATTATTAATAGGCCCTATAGCACCTGCAGAACAGGATTAAGTCCGTGTATCCTTGAAAAACTTAACTTCAACAAAACACTATTTTTTATCAATTGCAACTTGTAGTTGATCTATTGTCTAAGAGTTTTCTTAACGAGTCTCGGTATGCCCAGTACAGCTGCCTAAAGTCATAGACTTTGAGAATGGGAGATCTTTGTGATGAGACTCAGACCCATCCCCCCCCCCCTCCCCCTCTTCTTCTTCTTCTTCTTCTTCTTCTTCTTCTTCTTCTTCTTCTTCTTCTTCTTCTTCTTCTTCTCCTCCTCCTTCTCCTCCTCCTCCTCCTCAGACTCAGCCTTTTTTTTTCTTTTTCTTTTTCTTCTTCTTCTTCTTCTTCTCCTTCCTCTTCATCTTCTCCTCAGACTCAGTTTTTCTTTTTCTTTTTCTTTTTCTTTTTTTTCTTCTCCTCCTCCTCCTCCTCCTCGGACTCACTTTTTCTTTTTCTTTTTCTTTTTCTTCTTCTCCTCCTTCTTCCTAAATCTTCTAAATCCTAAATCTTCCTCTCCTTTTTCTTCTTCTTCTTCTTCATCTTAATCTACTACTTCTCTGCAGCTGCAGCTACAATACAAGCATTTCACAGTTCAATTTTATGTTAAAGGGGGTACCCAATGCTGAAACAATGTTAGTTCATTTAAAAGATCATGATTTTATTAGAAGAAAATCATCTGCCTTAAACTTTTTTTAAAATTCGTGTTGCCAGAAAATCCCCGAAATATGGGAAGATTTCAGGATATTTTGGCCCCTCAGCTGTGTCCCAATTTCAGCTAGGTAACCACAATGACGTCAAAGTGGTTACCTTGTCGCGCAATTATAGCAAAATGCGCGCAAGGTGTAATGCATTTTGTACAGTCTAGCGCGCAACACATCTGCAATACGCGAACCTGGATAACCACTTTGACGTCATTGTGGTTACCTAGCTGAAATTGGGACACAGCTGAGGGGCCAAAATATCCTGAAGTCTTACCATATTTCGGGGATTTTTCTGGCAACACGAATTTTTAAAAAACTTAAGGCAGATGATTTTCTGCTAATAAAATCATGATCTTTTAAATGAACTAACATTGTTTCAGCATTGGGTACCCCCTTTAATGAGTTATAAAAGGTCATGAATATTCATATTTATAATTTCAATACTTTTACGCGCTGCGCGCAGGCCAAAATCTGATTTTCGCTGGTACACTGAAAAAATTTCGGCTTCATAGGCTAATACATGAAAAGTGGGAGCAGTGTGCACTTTTGACCCGCCGGAAATGCCCCCATGGAAAGCCGGATGCAGAAGCGGAGTTGAGCCCCCCTGGTTACCCAGGGGGGCTCAACTCCGCTTCTGCATCCGAATTTCCCTTGGGAAATTTCCGGCGGGTCAAAAGTGCACACTGCTCCCACTTTTCATGTATTAGCCTATGAAGCCGAATTTTTTTCAGTGTACCAGCGAAAATCAGGTTTTGGCCTCCGCGCAGCTCGTAAAATTATTGAAATTATAAATCTGAATATTCCTGAGCTGTATAACTAATTAGCATAAAATTGACTGTAAAAGGCTTGTACTGTAGCTGGGCAGCCAAAGTGAGAAGCAATAGATGAAGATGAAGAAGAAGGAGAAGAAGAAGAAGAGGAGGGTTTAGGATTTAGAAGAAGAAGATTTAGGATTTAGGAGATTTAATTAGGAAGAAGAAAAAGAAGAAGAAGGAGGAGAATGAGGGGGAGGAGGAGGAGGAAAAGAAGAAGAAGAAAAAAAAGAAGAAAAAATGAGTCTGAGAAGGAGAAGAAGAAGAAAAAGAGAAGGGAAAGAAGAAGAAGAAGGAGAAGGAGAAGGAGGAGGAGGAGAAGAAGAAGAAGAAGAAGAAGAAGAAGAAGAAAAGGAAAAAGAAAAACTGAGTCTGAGGAATAGAAGAAGAAGAAATAGTAGTAGACGACTTACATAAGGCAGCTGTACTGGGCACAACGAGACTCACTAAGAAAACTCTTAAGATAATAGATCAACTACAAAGTTGCAATTGACAGAAATTAGTGCTTTTTGTTGAAGTAAAGTTTTTCAAGGATACACGGACTTAATCCTGTTCTGCAGATGCTATAGGGCCCAGGGGCGGCGCTACAGGGGGGGGGGGCAGAGGGGGCGACCGCCCCCCCTATGATTTTTCAAGTAGTGAAGAAAAAAAAAGAAGAAGAAAAGGAGGAAGAAAAGGAGGAAGAAAATTATCACTGCAAGGTTAAAGATCAAATAAAATGTCATGATTAAATCTGAATGCACTACTTATGCTTAAAATTATGAACACAAGTTGCATTAAAGCTGATGAACCAAAATCATTTTTGTCATAATATAGTCATGCAACATTTCTCAAAATCTTTTTCTAAATTACTTTGGAATTAAAAGGAAAATTATTTGAATTTACAAATTTATTGGATATATTTAGAATTTAAAACTGCATTAGCCCTACGTGATGTGATAATTGACTGTGCATAACTTAAAAGGTTTTTGTTAAGTACATGTATTTTAAGCTTGACATTAGTTTAAATTGATTGTCCTGTATTTTAGACCAAAATATTGATCTAGATGACAGTATCAAATAAAACGAATCGTATGATGAAATTTATGAAAAATGAAAAAAAAAAATAGAATACATTAGAATCCATAAAACAATGAAATACATGCAAGAATATTACAGTAATTACTTTCTCATAATCATGTTTCAAATGGGCCAATCATACTAACTACAAGTTTTTTAATTACATGTACATGGACATGTAGACCTACAAAAGGGACATCGGTGGTAGCCAAAGTATTGGCTTTTATTTAAAAATTACAAATTTGGGGGTGTATCTATAAAGGGTCCAAGAGTAAAACGTCAAGTGATTGCAATAAGGGCCATTCAATAGCCTCGATACAATCTCCCCCCCCCCCCCGCCGAAACTCAGATTTAATGGTCAAGTTCGACACACACCCAACTTTAAAAATCTGCTTGTTTTCCCTTTAAATAGCTCTTTCCTATTGACCCATATTTTGACATTCAATAGTTCAATGTCCAGCTCTGAAATATATGCATCTCTAGGAGATTTAGAATATTTGTCATTATTTAAATTAGCAATAAATATCTCTTTAAAAAAACAATTTCAACTAGAAATAATAATAAAGATAAAGAATACTTTGATCCTTTATGACTCCATTACTACACATTCAACAAGCTTTGTAGCTGATGAGCTTCCTTGGACAACCTGCATAATGAAAATAAAAAGAAAGAAAAGAAAAATTAAACTTCTTGTAGACTGTAGACTGGATTTTAAAGAAGGAAAAAAATGGGCACTTCTATACTTTATGTTACAATTTATTTTTCTTCTTCTTCAAAAGATAGTAATGTAAATCAAGATTTAAATCTTTTAACAGAAGTAAATATTTTCCATTAAAAATATGATCAAATACCAAGACCTCTAGTAAAGTTCGAAATGGCAAATCAGTAAGCAGGAACAAGCAAAATGATTTATTGGACTTCAGAATTCGATTTTGACTGTACAGATTAGGGGTCTACAGAAAACGCGTACACTCCTATTGAGTTTAAATACTATATCATAATCTTACAGAGCTGCTACTGGTACTACGTCTAAGCTATGGCCACATTGAAATTTACACAATTCATGTGGGCTTAGAGGTCTACATTTTCAACTAATTTTGTTTTTGTTTTTTACCTTGCCAGTTCAACTTGGGTTTCCTGCAGTGAGTGGATGACAAAATCTACACGATATTGGATGATCTAGTCCTGGTCCTGGTCCCCCTGTGACTGTGTTTCACTACTTTGGTCCATTTATCAATGATAGCTCTGCAATCAAAAGAGAACAAAATTTTAGGATCGTGATTGTAATAAAAGCATAGATCTACTGCCTAGATTATCAGATATCATACTCTCAGATCTACTGTCTAGTCTCTAGTGTCATTTGTGACTCATCAATGGTTGTCACGACACAAAAGAGATGTAGATTGTAGACATAGACCTATTTCAGCCAAGCCCAAGCTAATGATCAAATTGAGACCGCTCTTTTAGCCTTGGGCCATTGTCTAGACACTAAAGAACATTCTAATCTGGGTCCAGAACGGAAGACATTGCCATTCAAATTCTATGTAGATCTTTCTGGACCCTACCTAAACAAAGTCAAAGTTCAAAGCGAAGGTCTAGGCCTAGCCATAGCCAGGACACCTGCAACATTTTACTCTCGTAGGCAAAGCGCAGTAGCCGGCCAGGATCGGCAAATCCAAAACTAATAGACCGTTGGGCAAGATCTTACCCGGAGCGGCCCAGATCTTGCGCATTCAGTGTTGTGATCAATCTTGAACAGGTCCACATCTACCTCAGATTGTCGGTAATGAAGTCATGCGCTTTACTTTTTTGGTTTGAGCACTATCATAATATACAGATCTACGGAAATTTTTTGATCTTTTCGAAAATACTACCAATACCCTATTCAAAAGGACTGTTTTAGAGTTCATTCAAAAGGACTGTTTTAGAGTTCAATCAAAGTTGAGAACTTTCTTTTGTCATGCAAGAGAGAGGGGAATGGGTGGGATGTGGGTTAATACGTTTTGTACAGTGAACTCACTCGCAGCCACGACGAACACATCCCAATCATTAAAGAGCTCATATAGTGATTTTTTCCGACCCCCAATTGCAAGAAAATGGTTTGTAAATAAATAATAAACATATTGAAATAAAGGTTTCATCCATTTTAGCAAATAAAATAGATTTTTTTGCATAAAATGTACCCTTGATTATTGCCCTTATTGAGCCAGATTTCCCAAACAGACCGATAAACATCGAAGCGTGGTTGACCTGCTATGACGTCACTGGGTAGAGTTGATCAATTATTCATCCAGGTCAATTCATCCTATACATATAACGTGCGCTATTGAAATCGTGTGTAAAAACAACATCAACGTACGGCCGCCATTTTCCCTATTTAGTGTCCAAATCGTAGGGAATTGTGGGAATGAAAAAATGTTTTATGTATGATCTTATACATAAAACATTATGTTAATATGAGCCACTAACCAATCATCGAACAGTATTTGACGAGTTTTTGACGTCATTCCTCATGAATAAACATTTATTCAAATTGACCCTCCTAGATCACTGTTCAAATCAGACATAGCTCCCACAATGCTAAGCCTATGGCTTGTCAAAGGTCACATTTTTAGTTGAGTCTCTAGCCCTCCTTCGGAGGGCATACTGGTATGATCGAATCCGAGGATTTGAATGTATAATATGAAAGTACATCATGGAAATGAAGAAACTTACCATAAATTTATTTATTTATTTATTTATTTATTTCTGATCTTTTGTCAGGGTAGCCCGTTCACCATTAAGTAGTGGTCTTCCATGGGGCCCTGAATAATAATAAACATATTTACATCAAAATGCGTAAAATTAGAGAGTGCAAACAAAGCAATAATAGACGTGGCGCAAACGAATACTCATTTGAAAAATAAACAAATATCAGTAAACTAGCTTAACTGTAATGCCAATATGAAAATATTGATTCAGTCGCAAATATGTGCACAAATCATACTAATATTACAGAATAAGCACTGAGTGTATGTTAGGCTGAGTTATTCATAAATTACAACTTTGTTTAAACATCCTCTTAAATGAACTGACAGAGGAGGCTGTTCTCATCGAATTATCGAGCTTATTCCATTCAAATATAGAAGATACAACTGGGCTACACTTATAACAATCAGTGTGAAATCTGGGCACGCGTAAACATCCACTGTCTCTTTGTCTAATATGATGCTCATGTACATCGTTAGGATTGATTAAGCCTACCTGAAGGTAAGAAGGTGCTGAGTTATGAACACATTTATATATCATCATAACGCGACTTAGCTCAAACCGTTTGTCTAGTGTCATCCATTTAAGACTAGTGAACAAATCAGCCGACGGTGTGTCATATGTTTTGTTCAGTATTATTCTTGCGGCCCTCTTCTGAATTTTTTGCAGCTTATTTGTATGGGCTTGAAATCTGTTCGACCATACAACAGAGCAGTAATCTAATCGTGGCAACACTAGACTGTTATAAAGCAACTTTAAGGACTGCACAGGCCAAAAACACTTTGCTCTCTTTATTATGCCTATGTTTTTCTGGGTAAGTTTACATACGTTTTCAATTTGTTTAGACCATTTCAATTCTTCATCTATCAAAACTCCTAAGCATTTGGTGAATTGAATTCTTTTTATCAAATTACCATTTAATGAAATGGTGAAAGATTCAATTTTCCTGAGATTAGCACGAGAGCCTATTACCATGACACAAGTTTTTTCAGTGTTAAGGACGAGACGATTTTCTTTAATCCATGCCAAGACTCTGTTTAACGCCACAGTTAATTTTTCTTCCAAAACTGTTGCATCATTTGCACTGACGGTAAGTGTCGTATCGTCAGCATACATATCGATGATACCTTCAGGAATACATTCAGGTAGACTATTAACATATATTGAAAATAAAAGGGGACCTAGAATTGAACCTTGTGGCACGCCTAACTTGATGGTTGAAGGGTGCGACTTGGCCCCTTTGAATTGGGTCACTTGTTGTCGATTACCTAAATATGATTTGACCCAAGTGATAGTCCTGTTACTACAACCTAAACAAGCTAATTTATGTAAAAGTAGCTCATGGTCCACAGTATCAAAGGCCTTCCGAAGATCTATGAAGGCAACTCCAGAAATTTCATTGTTGTCAATATTCAACGACCATTGATTTACAAGTTTTGCAAGGGCAGTAGCTGTTGAATGCATAGGTCTGAAACCAGACTGATTTGGGTGTAATAAATCATTCTCGTCCAAGAATTCACTCAGCTGTTGATGAACGGCCCTTTCTATAATTTTACTCACGATAGGTAATACAGAAATGGGGCGGTAATTATTCAATGAAGAAATATCTCCAGATTTAAATATCGGTACTACCCGAGCCTTTTTCCATTCACGTGGAACAACTCCCGTAGATAGGGATTTGTTAATGATATCGCAAAGAGACTCTGCGATAACATTCTTTGTCATCTTTAAAAGTTTACAGCTGATGTGATCTTCACCAGTAGCTTTATCTATACTCAGATTATCAATCTGTTTCAATACAAAATCCCTGGTGATCAAATTAAGTTCAAATTGAGAATGAGTCGGACCAACATTTTTGTCTTCGTCTACTCTCAGCTGAGACGTATTCCTCTGCAGGTCCTTTGTAATCTTAGTAGCATTAGAAATGAAAAAGTCATTAAATGCCTCAGCAATATTTGCATTGTCCGACACATTTGCTCCATCTACGTTTATGGTATTGGGAGAAATAGGCACTGACTTAGGCACAAGGTCTCTCAAACATCTCCACATTTTCTTACTATTATTATGATTTTGTGAAATCTGGTTTGCATTATATTCTCTTTTACTTTTTCTCATGAGACGAATAACTTTATTCTTTAGAAATTTGTAGGTGTCCCAAAGATCATCACTTTTGTTAGCTTTAAATAAATGGGTCCGTAGCCCCCCCCCCCCCCCCCGGGGGGGGGGGGCACTCAATATATTTGACAGACGGGTATGAGCCGCTTTGACGACCCCTTTTTCAACGACCGATCGCCGTTCTCAAGATACCCGAATTTCGATAAACTGCCGTTCTCACCCTACTCACCCGTATACCGTTCGCGTTCTCAAGATACCCGGTCGGAACAAAAGCGCTCGTCTCTCTCCGTTTCCCCCGGCGCGCCCCGTTCCCTAGCTCTCGCGTACCAACTACGTCCATTCACTTGCGTGCGCAAATTGCATATGTATGCACTATAGAATCCCCACACAAAGCGCCGTAGTTCCTTAGACCATGTATTTCGCTCAGCTTGGTATAGATCCGCCGTTCCAAAGACCCTATATGGTTAGGTACCAATTACGTAATATCGGTTTTATTCGGAAATATTTGTCCAAGTCTGCCACTGAAAAGATAGTTCACGCCTTAATTTCCTCCCGTCTCGACTTTGGCAATGCCCTTCTGTTCAATTTACCCCAAAATCTGTTGTCCAAGCTCCAGAAGCTTCAAAATGCTGCGGCTCGCATTGTTACTCTGTCCACCAAGCGTACCCATATCTCTCCTGTTTTGCAGTCGCTGCACTGGCTCCCTGTTAAACATCGCATTATTTTCAAAATTTTGTTGCTCACTTTTCACTGCGTTCACTGCTCTGCTTCCCAATACAATACCTCTTTAATTCAAAATTACACCCCCGCGAGATCTTTGCGCTCATCCACTTCCAGTTCTCTTGTGATTCCTAAAGTCGCAAAATCTTGGGGGGAAAGATCATTGGCCTACGCATGTCCTAAATTATAGAATAGCCTTCCTGAAAACATCAAAAAGTGTATAACTTCTGATTCTTTTAAAAATCATGTAAAAACATTTCTGTTTAATTCTTAATTTCTACATGCGCCTTGAGCACTCCACAGAGTGGATTTGGCGCTATATAAGTTACATGTATTATTATTATTATTATTATATTTTTCGCATCTAGCCCGTTCCTTAAGCAAGGTTCCCACTTAGCCGAGTTGGAGTCTCGAGTTGTGCCGAGCTGCGCGAGCTTGAACTCGCGTGAACTCGCGCGAAATTTGCCTATTTTATGAGACTTGCATGAGTGATACGACGCAACCTCGAGTTTACTACGATAGCTGTACGAGTGAACCGAGCGCGAAACGAGTCACACCGAGCTTGGTATGAGTTGCGATGACCTGTGTACGACTCATACCGATCTTTCAACGACTTATACCGATCTATCAACGAGTTATCAAGATCTTGTTACGAGTGATAAGAGCTTTGTACGAGTTTCACACGATCCAGGGGGGGGGGGTGCATATTTTTTGGCGCTCTGCAAAATAAAGATGGAAGCCAGAAGCATTTTCTCTCTGCATGAGGAAAAAGAGACCTTGATCTTCTGCACAATTTGAGCGACCCTGTTGTCGAGGAGGCGCCGCAGAAAAACAGATGTTCAGGAGGAGACCAAAGTGATGCAAAGGGGCCATTCTTAGTCACGTGTTCGACAAAAAACCTAGGGAACTGGGCTATTGTGAGCTCTATATAATGTTAATAACCTTCCAAGTGTGTTGGTTTTTCCTTTATATAAAGTAAATATAGACATAGGTACATGGATTAAATGATAAAAGAAATTGTCAATGATGATACCTGTTCCACGTCAGAGATGAACACGTTCAGGTCACTTTTTATCTTTAAATATCTCTGAATTTTCAGAAGCTTCAATGTTCATATACGTATATTTCATGGTACTATTTCTTAGAAAATAGCATTAATTTTGTTGGAAGTTGCATGAGATTTTTGTTATGTAATATTTTGTATCATGATGTATGGTCCCGTGTGTGACATACCATAGGTAATGTGAACAGATTTGGTGAACTATCGAAAAAAATCATAGTATTTAGTATTTTTAATTCATTTTGCAATAGCTCTATGTGAATTATCATCAACACGGTAGAAAGTGATTCTCAGATCTTTTCTTTATGAAAAAACACACAGGGAACACACAAATTTTTTCTTTTTCATTTTCATACATTTATGGATATCATTTATATATTTATTGAGATACTGTGGAGGTGTTTTGGTCTAGTAAATAAGTAACCGACTAACCGTACTGCAGATCACAAGGTATGGGGTTCAATTTAATTGCCATTGCACTAACGTCATTTGGCAAGACATGTTATCTGCATTTGCCATGCTCGATCCAGGTGTAGTAAGTGAGTACCTGTAGAATTTATTTCTTGAATGCACTGAGCGCTACGGTTGTCGTGCTAAACCAGGGTAATCAGGGGCGGCCCTACAGGGGGGGGGGCAGAGGGGGCGACCGCCCCCCCCTATCATTTTTCAAGTAGTGAAAAAAGAAAAAAAAAAAAAAAAAGAAGAAAAGGAGGAAGAAAAGGGAAGAAAAGGGAAGAAAGAAGAAAGAGGAGTATTAAAAAGAGAGGTCTTAAACATATAACTCTATATCACCCCTGTTATTTAATGGAGAAAAAATGTGACGTCATCTTTAGGTCGTCTTGCCCCTCCTATCAAAATACCCTGGCGCCGCCCCTGAGGGTAATAATATGCTTGTAGAGCCCTCAGGAAGAACAGTATTTAGTATTGATGAGGCTACCCTGGGTAAACAAGACATATAATTATTGTTATTATTAATTCTTATTATTATTGTTATTGTAATAATTATTATTATATATCATTATCATTAATATCATCTATTATCATTATCATTAATGTTCAGACCAAAGAATCAAAGTAAACAAATCAAAAGTTTTCATGTTGATATACAAGTATATTTATCTTCAGCTTGTTTTCATTTCCTCAGAAATTATGAATTTCTTTTGATAATTCATTATAATATTTTCAGTGTACTTGTACACTTATTAAGAAAAAAAAATGAATTTGTACATGTATTTTTCATATTTTATTTTACTTTAACTTATGCCAATGTAATTGTATGAAAAAAATGTTATCCATTTAACGTTAACCATTACTCTTCAAGAATATACTATTCAAAAACAGCAAGAATTAACTTCATTTTTGTCAAAAAAAGTTTCACTTTACAAAGAATGGCCCATATGCATTAGTGTGAATATGTATTGTCATACATGTATGCATTAGTGTGAATATGTAAGTCATATGCACCATATGTAAATCATGTCCACCACTCTTGGATTTCTTGAGCCGAGGCATGTTTCTTGCCTTGTTTGTTGGTAGTTGTGGAAATGGAATGGCGATGGCATATTTCTCTGTGTAAACGTGCGTTTAGGGTTGAATAAATGTGTTCTATCTTGAAAATACTTTTGGGAAAATGTAAATCACTGCATATTTATAGGCCACCTGACATATCATGGTGAGCTTGCAGTGCACTCCGAATAAGCTCATACGAAACTCGCTGTAAGACGCCGTGCTCGATCTAAACTCGCTGTAAATCGCCGTGCTCCATCTAAACTCGCGCTAATCTCGTGGGCAACTCTGCCTGACTCGTAACACAGTCGTAGTGCTCGTATCCCACTCTTGGAAACTCGAATAGCACGCGGGTATACTTGAAGGTGGCGAGTTATGAAGAGTGTATCTCGAGCTTCTTACGAGTAATGCGAGTATGTTGCGAGTATTGCGAGTATATTACGAGTTTAAACGAGTTCAGCACGAGTTACAACGTGTTAGTGAAAATTTTGAACATATTCAAAAATTTTGGCACTGCTTGCGACTTCAAGGAGAGTTGTGCAGAGTTCCAACGAGTAATGCCCCAGCTAACAATCGGACGTTTTCTGAACGTTCTAAAAACGTTCCAAGTTGGTTCTTTGGACGTTTCGTAAAAACGTTTTTTGGACGTTTTTTTGTGGAAGGTTTTGGACGGCCATAAAACGTTTTATTGGACGTTTTTAAAACGTTTTTTAAACGTTAAAAAAAAAAATACCTTTGAAAATATGCTTCTAAATGAAGGACCTTCAGAAAACCTACGGACATTTAAAAAACGTTTTAAGAACATTTAAAAAACCTCCAGCAAACGTTTTATGAACATTTATAAAACGTTTCTCAAAAAACCTTTCTAGAATGTTTTGAAACCCGGCAGATGTTTAAAAAACGTCCAAAAAACCGTTAAAGAACGTTTATAAAACCTAGCGGACGTTTTAAGTACGTCCGAAAAAACCCTTCCAGAACGTACATAAAACCTTTCTAGAACGTTTTGAAACCCGGCAGACCTTTTAAAAACGTCCAGAAAACCTTTAAAGAACGTTTATAAAACCTGGTGGACATGATAATAAAAATAATAATTTTAACCTGATGTGAAGCTCTTTCTGTGCAATCCACCTAATGGTCTAAAATCCTAATCTCCTATAGTCCTAACAACTCTATAATCCTAACAACCCTATACCTATATCCTATCCTATCCTATCTACAGTACTCTTGGCAGGTTTTTCTATATATAGGGACCAGATGGCAATGACCATAAAAAAATAGTTGAAGATTACATTTTTTCAGTTTTGACCTATAAATACCTCTTCAAATTGCATTGGGCATAACAAATAATGTAAATACATTTTGCATTATAGCACAAATTGAATTGCCAAAATAGATTGCCGTTTATCCTTTTTAAAATATGATTTTGGTCAATTATGGACTTTTGTGAATATTCATGAATCATGATCAATTGTATCATGTACATGGTCCACGTTTGAACGCTTAAAAAACGTTTTAAAAACGTTCGGTAAGAAACGTTTTGTTTTAGACGTTTTAAAAACGTTTTTAAAACGTTTGGTGTTTGCTGGGAATAATAATAATAATAATAATAATAATAATAATAATAATAATAATAATAATGATAATAACAATAATAATAAGAATCATATAATGATAATGATAATAAACATATCTACTGCAGCTAAACGTTCAGCAGATTACGTCTTGGTAAAACGTGTTGTAAACGTTTTTTGGAATTCATCAAAAGACCTATAGCTGTGAATTTGCGGCAAATGTTTAAGTCAAAACTTCGACATTCTGTAAACGTTTTTTAAACGTTTATTAAAGACGAAGACGTAGCGGACCGAATAAAAACGTTTTGTAAACGTTTATTAAAGACAAAGACGTAGCGGACCTAATAAAAACGTTTTGTAAACGTTTTTTAAAGACAAAGACGTAGCGGACCTAATAAAAACGTTTTGTGAACGTTCTGAAAACGTTTTGTGTTTGCTGGGGCTACGTTCACACATTGGCGAGTTGGAAGTACGAGTTGCTGCGAGTTTCCGCGAGCTCCAACTCGCGGCAACTCGGGAAAAAATGGCACATTTTCGAGTTTGCAAGTCGAATTAAACAGAGCACAGTACGAGTAATAACGAGCAAACCACGAGTAGTGCCTTTTGTTCGAGTGATCCCGATCGTGACTCGAGTTTAACAGAGTGCATTAAGAGTAAGATCGAGTCAATACGAGTTGTCACGATCTTCATACGAGTAATTCCGACCTTGATACGACTCAAAAAGAGCGAGAGTTCTTGAGCCAGTTTCTTTTTTCCAAGATGGGTGACCAAATGGATATTGCAAAGCTAATTACGGAAGAAACAACTGTATATTTCAAAATCAGACAAACTAACTCAGGTGAGGTTCTAGGATTGGTAAGCTATCTGTTAACTTGGACATAAAATCAGGCACTTTCTGCTGTGATTTTTTTTTCTCTCTTCTTTTCAAAATGTCTCTCCTCATTTTGCTTTTCCTTGAATTTTTTCAAATCTTTATTTACGTTGTTAGTGTTAATCCAGATGTTGACATCTGGATCAACAATAATAACACAAATAAACACTGGAAAATGGAAAGCAAATAGGCCTATAAGGAGGGACATTTTGAGAATTCCTACTTTGGAATGCTTGTAATGCAGATACAATCATGTAATAGGCTTACGTAATAATGTTTATCAGTCAGGGAGAGTACCGAGATTTCGGGAATGATCAAAGTCCCCAACAAAAGGGACGATTGGCCTCAATGAATCATTCATGACCTTTCACCCGCTTTCTGACCGTTGATCGACATGTACAAAGTGAATGACAATCCTACACCGCTTTGACATACATATTTTTAAACATTCACCAACAAAAACCCTCATGGAATGTTGATGTTAAAATTTCAGTCAATGAAAGATGGATAAATAAAGTTTATCCCCTCCAAAATCAGTATTCACAAGCCATGAGGAAAATTCGTAATTGAAGGATGAAAACGCGATTCGAAAACGTATTTTTTAAATCTACGTGTCCCAGATTTAGGCCATGGGCCGAGCCTCAAAATTCGTCAGTTCCCTGGTCCACCTCTGGGAAGTACTTTATTTTGTCATAAATGATTAATGGACATAATTATGTCTAAGAGCAGTGGTGAATGTTCCCATTTGCAGATTTTGGGCATATTTTCACAATTTTGATATAAAGTTTCTACAATTAGCAGACAGCTTTCCTGCAATGATGATGTCATATCTGTTCCTTAAGTGATCAATCACAGCTTGGCTGTTATAGAGACCTGAGTGCAAATGGCCAGTCACAACCCCTGTACTCTGAGTGTTTGTGGGCATGCACCATGTATTGGGCTACTTTTAGCGACCAATAAGACGTCCGGTCCGCGACCAATAAGACTTCCGGCGTCTGCTAGCGCGGAAAACAATAGGATATGGCGCTATGGTGTCTTCAAATGTTCCAACGCAAAATGAGAGTGTAAGATGGGTGATAAAAATAGTAAAAGTGAGATAAAAATTAATACTCGACACTCTAATGTAAAAGTAATGTGTGTGATATCATAGCACAATAATTTTTCTTTATTCTGATATAATTTCAGGGCTGACAAATTTCGATTTGACTTTTTAAGTTGAGATTACTTTTTAATTGATACACCACAAAATGTACGCAGATTGTTTTAATTTTAGGGCTTTTAAAACTATCGTATGACATTTTAACTAAATCATGACCTATATGAGATTAAAGCTGAATAGTTGCTCTTTACTCTCATATAGGTCACATGCCGAAACTTTTTGTCTGGGTCTTACTGTTTTAAAGTGAAATCAGGGCTCAAAACAGCATACCGGAGGTCTTATCCGCATACTACACACGGAAATTAACGAAATGCGTTTTTAATTTTCAAGGCTTTTAAAACTATCGTATGACATTTCAACTAAATAATGACCTATATGAGATTAAAGCTGAATAGTTTTTCTTTACTCTCATATAGGTCACATGCCGAAACTTTTTGTCTGGGTCTTACTGTTTTAAATTGAAATCAGGGCTCAAAATAGCATAGTGGAGGTCTCTTCCGCATACTACACACGGAAATGGACGAAATGCGTTTTTAACTTTCAAGGCTTTTAAAACTATCGTATGACATTTTAACTAAATAATGACCTATATGAGATTAAAGCTGAATAGTTGCTCTTTACTCTCATATAGGTCACATGCCGAAACTTTTTGTCTGGGTCTTACTGTTTTAAAGTGAAATCAGGGCTCAAAATAGCATAGTGGAGGTCTCTTCCGCATACTACACACGGAAATGGACGAAATGCGTTTTTAACTTTCAAGGCTTTTAAAACTATCGTATGACATTTTAACTAAATAATGACCTATATGAGATTAAAGCTGAATAGTTGCTCTTTACTCTCATATAGGTCACATGCCGAAACTTTTTGTCTGGGTCTTACTGTTTTAAAGTGAAATCAGGGCTCAAAATAGCATAGTGGAGGTCTCTTCCGCATACTACACACGGAAATGGACGAAATGCGTTTTTATCTTTGAATACTTTTTAAAGTATCGTATGACATTTTAACTAAATCATGACCTATATGAGAATAAAGCTGAAGAGTTGTTCTTTACTCTCATATAGGTCACATGCCGAAACTTTTTGCTTGGGTCTTACTGTTTTAAATTGAAATCAGGGCTCAAAATAGCATAGTGGAGGTCTCTTCCGCATACTATACACACGGAAATGGACGAAATGCGTTTTTAACTTTCAAGGCTTTTAAAACTATCGTATGACATTTTAATTAAATAATGACCTATATGAGATTAAAGCTGAATAGTTGCTCTTTACTCTCATATAGGTCACATGCCGAAACTTTTTGCTTGGGTCTTACTGTTTTAAATTGAAATCAGGGCTCAAAATAGCATAGTGGAGGTCTCTTCCGATCCGCATACTACACACGGAAATGGACGAAATGCGTTTTTAACTTTCAAGGCTTTTAAAACTATCGTATGACATTTTAACTAAATAATGACCTATATGAGATTAAAGCTGAATAATTTCTCTTTACTCTCATATAGGTCACATGCCGAAACTTTTTGTCTGGGTCTTACTGTTTTAAAGTGAAATCAGGGCTCGAACCGGCATACCGGAGGTCTTATCCGCATATCACACACGGAAATGGACGAAATGCGTTTTTAACTATCAAGGCTTTTAAGACTATCGTATGACATTTTAACAAAATCATGACCTATATGAGATTAAAGCTGAATAGTTGCTCTTTACTCTCATATAGGTCACATGCCGTCCATTTCGGTGTGTAGTATGCGGATAAGACCTCCGGTATGCCGTTTTGAGCCCTGATTTCAATTTAAAACAGTAAGATCCAGACAAAAAGTTTCGGCATGTGACCTATATGAGAGTAAAGAGCAACTATTCAGCTTTAATCTCATATAGGTCATGATTTAGTTAAAATGTCATACGATAGTTTTAAAAGCCTTGATAGTTAAAAACGCATTTCGTCCATTTCCGTGTGTGATATGCGGATAAGACCTCCGGTATGCCGGTTCGAGCCCTGATTTCACTTTAAAACAGTAAGACCCAGACAAAAAGTTTCGGCATGTGACCTATGTGAGAGTAAAGAGAAATTATTGACTGTGATTTATCTTGTAGATGGTTAATGCTTTATTTCAGCCTTGCACTTACTCTTTTGTCATGTTACATGTAAGCCTTCACATTGCCATATTTATAATGATACATGAAATACTTTTCATAATATTTTCTTGCTGTTTTTAACCCATTCAAGACAATTCACCACATTTTGTGGTTTGGCTCAATAACTTTTGATTCAGAGCTCTAAAAAATATACCAGATGCATGAGTAGAAAGAGCAAAAATTTCTGCACACACTATGTCCATTTTTGTTTCATGACCATATTGCGTTTGATGCCAGGAATTTAAAAAAAAAAAAGTAAGCTTTAAAATCCTTTAATTGGCAACACACTGAGAGGTTCAAAATCATTATTTTTCATCAAAATTGGCAATTTTTCAACTTTCCAACAAAATTTTTAAGCATAAATATTGTTTTAAAAAAACATCACACCTTATTAGAACCATGTACTAAAAGAAAAATATTATTATTGCCAATTTGAAGAACAAAATGTGATCAATTTAGCCCTTAAATAATTCCTGTCCTTAAAGGGTTAAAGATCATTTTTTGCGTTTACTGTTTTGTCAAGTTAAATGTAAGCCTTTACATTGCCACACATTTACAATGATACATGAAATACTTTTCGTAATATTTTCTTGCCAGTCTTGTTTTTTTTGTTGTTTTTTTTTTGTTTACTTTGCAATGCTATACTGTACAATATTATTCCATTTTTGCCCCAGATTGAAAAATACATGTACTGTTAAATTAAAGACAATGTAACTGAGTATTCAATTGTCTCCTAGTGTTTATATTTAATGTGAATTTCCATGTAAAATTGTGGCAGATGGACTAGTTGATTTTTGAAATTTCTGTCTGTGTGACCATGTCTTTGTGTATATGACAATGATTTGTATGTATGATGTGTGTGGTGCTATGTTTCTCTCAAGCACATTTAAAAGTGGTGCATAATTGTTTGTGATGTGAAAATACCAAGCCCCTGAAAAATGGGAATATCCAAAATTATAGGCTAGTACACTCAAACATAACATGATTATAGTGATGTGTGTGTGTGACCATCTTTTATATGATTGTCTGAGTTATTGGGATTTACTGAATAAATTTTGCCTTTGCTGGACTAGAATATTTTCTCATTAAACCAATGACAGTAATGGCAGCGATAAGTTTATGCAAAGATTTTAGAAAAGACAGTGGTAATTTATAAGCAATGTAGATTGGTTCATGAGGAAAAAAAGTTAAATATGTACAAGATTCACAGATGAATATTGACACAAAATTAAAACAATAAACTTACGTCATGACATTTCCACATACCCCCCCCCCTCCCAACAAAGAAGAAAGAAGAAAAACAAGAAAAAATCATTGATTGATTGATTGATTGATTTGATTTATTACCACCAACAACATTTAAGTACAATACATTTATTTTATACAGTGATGTTTACATATAAAGGAAGAAAAGCATTGGTTGGTAAAGGGGGCCAGATAATAGCACATGTGCTAGTCGAGCCTGACCCACAACAGAAAAAAACAAACAAGTATTTTGGTAAAGTTCAGTTATTACCAAAATTAAAAATAATAATAGTTAACAATGAAGTACAAAAAGTAGAAAGTAATGATGTTAAATACATTTCTTGTACATATACAGACTATTTGCAAGAATGTTTTCATTCATGATTTACTCAGCAAGTGTGTCGTAACAGAATTCCGAAACCTACTTCTAGACCTGGTTAATCTGATTTTAAAAGGTAATCTATTCCAAAATTCACTACCAATGAAAGACAATGAAAATTGACCTTGCGTCGTTCTGAATTTTGGTAGACGCAATTGTCCACTTTCCTTTTGCCTTGTGGAGTACCTATATGCTGTATAATGTCACAGTAATTTACTAAAGTATGAGGCAAGTTGTTATTATACAAATCAAACATGAAAGTAGAAATTGACAAATCATGCAAATCATGCAAATCATATACATTAAGGATTCGCAAACTTTGGAACAATGGAGTCGTATGAGTTCTCCATTCACTGAATGTTATGGCGCGGACCGCCATTTTCTGTGAATACAATATGCTTCTTAGGCTAGTCTTATAAGTGCTTCCCCACACTTCTATTCCGTAAGTAATGTGTGGTTGTATAAAGGCCTGGGTACAAAATGTCTCAACCTAAATAACACTCCAACTTTCTTTCTTATGCACTGATTTACAAAACGAATGTGCTTATTCCAAGACAGATGTTTATCAACGTTGATTCCAACGAAAGTGGCAACATCAACTTCTTTGATTTCCTCACCAGCTATTTTCAGTTTACCATTCATACCTATTTTTTTCCTCTTGCTACTTATTAGCATGAAATTAGTTTTCATCGAGTTTATTGTAAGTTTATTGGCTATGCACCAGTTTCGTATCTTCTGTATGTTGTTATTCACTTCATCTGCATCAATTTCGACCTGGTCAGCTGGAAAAGTATGGAAAAGGTTCGAATCGTCGGCAAACAACCGAAAATTGAAATACTCAGTTACTGAAGGCAAATCATTTATGTAGATCAAAAATAAAGTTGGCCCTAGAACTGATCCTTGTGGAACACCACATTTTATCTCCTTCTTTTTGGATAATGTTTGACCACATTGAACAAACTGAAATCTGTTACTAAGATAGTTTTTTAACAATTCTAGTGGTAACCCTCGAATGCCGTAATTGGAGAGTTTACCTACAAGTATATCATGATTAATGGTGTCGAAAGCTTTCTTAAAATCAATGAAAACACCAAGGGTAACTTTCCCCTCATCTATAGACTTCAAAGTTGCATTTATCAAATTGATTAATGACAATTTGGTACTATATTTCTTCCGAAACCCATACTGGTGGTAATAGAAAGCATCATTTGTTTCTAAAAACTGTATTAATCTGATATTTATTAATTTTTCAAATATTTTACCTAAGACAGGTAGGACCGATATGGGTCTATAGTTACCTGGATCCTCTCTCGATCCTTTTTTATGAAGGGGAGTAACCTTTGCAATTTTCATTTCATCTGGAACCTTGCCAGTCTCTAATGATAAGTTAAATATATATGCCAGTGGATGTGATATATAAGGAGCACTATCTTTAATCAACTTTGCTGGAATATTATCGTGACCGCAAGCTTTTTTGGTATCTAGTAGCAATAATTGACTTCTAACTTCGACCGCATTCATTGGTTTCCAAAATAGAGAATGCTCAGTACTCTGCCCCAAATATTCACCATATGTTGAAGCTCCATTTGGCAATTCATCAGCTAAATTTGGTCCAATGTTTACAAAGAAGTCATTGAATTCATTAACAATGTCAGAAACTGATGTCAGTTGCTCACATTCTCCATGAACCTGCTTGACAAGTCTGTCCACCTCTGCTCTTTCACCTGATCTATTTTTACCAGCTAACAATTCACTGATTATAGACCATGTCTTATTTGTGTCATTCTTATTATTATTTAACATATCGGAGTAGTAATTCCTTTTCGCATTTTTTAGTATAGTGGTCAGTACATTTCTATACTTTTTGTACTTATCCACAAGATCCTGACGATGATCTGATTTAATAACTTTGACATACATTGTGTGTTTCATACGAATAGATTTCATGATCCCTCGAGATATCCATGGCTTCTTAGCAGCCTTTCTCTTTCCTAACTGCCTAGTAACCAACGGTGCATGTTTATTACATATGTTTGAAAAAGAAATGCAAAAATTAGAATAAGCTGTGTTGACATCCTTTGATTTAAATACTGTTATCCAGTTAAAAGCAGCAAGATCTTCTTTGAAAGTTTCTATATCATATCTTTTGTAACATCTATATCGAATTACTTTTTTATTAGACTTCACTTTCGATATGTTCTTGAAAATTGCAAAAACTGGGAAATGATCAGACACATCTGATTGTATTGTACCTGAGTGAATTTCAGAAGTATTGATATTTGAATATATGTGATCTAATAATGTAGAGGATTCTTTTGTTACCCTTGTTGGTGATTGAATCAATCGATCCAATCCTATGCATTGTAATGAATTGAGAAACTCCTCGACAGTGTCATCTTCACCCAAAGAATTAATATTGAAGTCGCCCAAAAGAGCACACTTATGTTGATCTACTTTACATTTTTCTAACACACTCAACAAACCATCTTGAAATTCCTTCACATTTGTATTAGGTTTTCTATAGATTATCCCAACTGTAACTTTTATATCATCTGTAATATTGATTTCTAACCAAAGTGATTCTGCATGAATAATGCTATATTCCAAACACCTGTACTTTAGTGATGTACTGACGTATGCTCCAACTCCCCCTCCTCTTGAATCGATGGGGCGACAATTTACTTCAAGAGAATATCCTTCTATACCGAATATTGACTTGTTGGTCACATTCCATACCTCAGACATACCAATAATATCAAACCTTGTATGAATACAATCTTCAAACAATAATTTAAAAGCTTCAAAATTTTTAGACAACGATCGAACATTAATGTGAGATAACTTTAAGGAATTCGTTCTATCAAATTTAAGAACAGTATCGAATGAATTTGGGGTCAATTTATGATAAAAATGTGTATTATTCATTTTAAGGATGCTTTAAAAATGCCTCCACACGGGGAGGTGGAATAGTACATTATTCCATGAAATGCAGTTTGAAGTCCTTGTAATTAATGTTGTCGACGCCAACTTCAAAGAGGTCATCTGGTGAGGACATGGTTACATATTCGTCATTCGTCATCTTGCATACTATGCTGCCGTTTTTCGTCGAAACACGTTTCACTAATGCAGAGCTTTTTGCAGCCCTTAGAACTGCATATCTCATCGGGGTGAGATCCTCATTTACGAAGACTCCCTGACATCCATCTTTTCTTTCAGCTTGAAGCGAGAGTCATAGAAACGATCTCTCTGCCTTCTGTTGGTAAGACGAACAAAAGCCTGCCGAGGTTTGCCGGCAGACTTCCTCCCAAGGCGATTACATGACGAAATGTCCACCCCCTTTAGATCCACACCAGCCTGTTCTGCCACTTTGCAAATTTTACTGGCAAGTAGCTCCTCCGATTCTTCCTCAGATTCCTCCTCTGTAATGCCAGTGATTCGGAGGTTATCTCTTCTGCTTAGTTGCTCCATAAGCCAGCTGGTCAGTTTTGTATTGCAAGCGGAGGAGATGGGGATTGACTTCCTCCTTCACTGAAGCTATGCACACTTCTTTCACAGCTTTAATGATCGCTGGGATTGCTGCCTCCACTGTAGCCTTTACAACCCTCTCAACTAGATCTCCCATGCGCTCCTGCTCTCCTCCCTGCAAATCTTGCAGATGTTCATGGATGTCAAAGTTAATGAACATCCCCTTTTCAGACGAAAGGGCCTCAGCCGCCATTCCTCGTTCAGCAGCGACCTTGCGGTCAGTGTCGTTATCAGCCACAAATGGGCGTCGAGTGGATGGTAACTGCTTTTTGCGACCTTCTGGGCTAGCTCCTCCTGATGGTGGAAGAAATTTCCCTGCCTTGCTCTCTTTCGACCTCTTGCTGCGTGCACTTCTTAACACATAAAGCCTGTGTCGTTTATATCTCCACTATGGAAGCAGGAACCCGTCAAAAACATCACTGCCCGTCATGTCGTAATTCGAATTACGACACGACGTTAAATAATTACGTCATGTAGTAATTTCATTTATGACATGACGCAAATAATTACGTCGTGTAGTAATTCGAATTATTACATGGCGTAATTCCGAATTACTGCACGACTATTTAGTGTAGCGACGTTAAATGAATTGGTGTAGCGACGTTAAATAATTAAGGTTGTGTAGCAATTCGAATGACTACACGACGTAAATAATTACGTCATGTAGTAATTCCATTTATGACATGACGCAAATAATTACGTCGTGTAGTAATTCGAATTACTACATGACGCTATTCCGAATTACTGCTCAACTATTTAACGTCGCGACATTAAATGATTTAGTGTCGCTACATTATGTGATGTTTTTGACGGGTTCCTGCTTCCATACTCCACACTGCACGCGGCTGTGCTTCTTGGGGGAAACAACATGGCGGCCAGTATACGGCGCCGGGGTCGTGCGCTCAACCGTGACGCCCATTCCAGTCATAGAGTTCAGTGATCTGAACGATATCTGCCGGCGGATTGTGTAGTCGTTACGAAATACGCCACCTTCACACGATCTGCCGCCACACCGGCCGGCGATCTTGAGAACGCGTGAGAAGGGTGAATACTGCTGTTTATGGAAATTCGGGTATCTTGAGAACGGGGTCGTCAAAGCGGCACATACCCGTCTGTCCAATATATTGAGTGCCTCCCCCCCCCCCCCCCCCCGGGAGTTTGCCCGGTAGTTTGCTTGCGAAATTAACACTTTCTAACTCATTTTTCTACACCCATGAAAATGAATGTGTGGGACTCATATACAGTTTTGTATAATATGTACACCACGATCTACCGTATGTACCAGGCTAACTAGATCTATAGAAAGTCGCCGGGGATAATTTCTGAAATGGTATAGCTTACAAACCTATCATTGATACCACCAAAGCTTATATATATTCTTAAATTCCTTATATAGAAATTTCTTATGACTGCATTGAGTTCTGAAATTCTTTTTTTAACATTAAAATATCTCTCCTAAGGCTAAGGTATTGTACTTGGAATTGTAATGACAGCTTACCTGAGCTGAGATGAGGGGGGGGGGCATTTTTTTTTTTTTTTTTTTTTTTTGTTGCTTGTCAGAGATTTTTGGATTTAAAAGGGACCCCCAAAATGCTGGTGATGACCATTTTTTTTTTTTTTTTTTTTTTTGTTTGTTTGTCAGAAATTTTTTGAGGTAAAAAGAGACACCCAAAATGCTGATGACCTTTTTTTGTTGTTGTTTTTGCTTGTCAGAAAATTTTGTTAATATTTGGCCCCCTCCATCATAATATGGATCTGCCACTGGGGGGGGGGGGGGGGGGTGTCTGTCCTGAGATATAGGGTTGGAATGAGAGCTCACCTGATATAGGGGGTACATTGAGCAGTGTTCCATATTTAGAGGGGTCTCCAAGGCAGGAAAAGCCCGCGAAAAGTCCGCGAAAGGGGGGTTCAGAAATTTTGGCCGACCTGAGATAGGGGGGGGGGGTGCTTTTGAAGGGAGGGAACGAGCATACGCGTACCCTAAATACTACTGAGTGGTGGGGGGGGGGCGGGATATAGCTTGAGTAATTGTAACACCTAGGCATGGCCTCATGGATTCGTTCTTTGAGTTAAAAAAAAAAAGAGAGACAAAGAGAGAAGTTTATTTACAATATATACAGAGGGAAAGCAGAAGCACAAAAGAGGAATTAGAATGGTGAATGGGTGCCCTAATGTTGACCAATAAAAATCAAGTCTTCGATAAGAATAGTAAATAAAGTACAATACATAAAAATTTCGATTACAATGTAAACGTAGAAAAAAGCATCCTCTGAGTTATATACCTTAG
This sequence comes from Heliocidaris tuberculata, assembly GCA_025618425.1. Taxonomy (NCBI): domain Eukaryota; kingdom Metazoa; phylum Echinodermata; class Echinoidea; order Camarodonta; family Echinometridae; genus Heliocidaris; species Heliocidaris tuberculata. Next base: position 27,104,613 of record CM046847.1, read on the forward strand.
AATTCATGCATATTTGAAAGGAGAATTTGCTGTACGGCCTTTTTAAACGAATGTGGGGTTTGCAAATTACGGATATTTTGCGGAAGAGAATTCCAAACATCTGGAAAGCTATGTTCGATTGATTTATGTGCTAACGCGGTGCGGGGATTGAATAAATGTATGTTTGATGCCTGCCTTGTGGGATAGGAGTGAATGGTGCTGTTAGGCTGAAACATAGAAGAAAATGAGTCAGGCAAAACTTTGGCATTAAAACGAAACATGAATAATAAGGCGGTTTGCAGGTAATTTAAATCATCGACCTTCAAGCACTTAATTCAACAAATAAAGGATTTGTGTGGTCTCGGGGACCAGACCCAGTAAATATGCGAATGGCTCTCTTTTGCAGGAGAAGGATATTGTTAGTTGATACCTTGGATGTAGCCCAAAGTACATTGCAATATGAAAAGTATGACAGTATAAGAGTATTGTACAATATAAATAAAATTCTATCAATAACAAAAAATTTGACCCTGTACAATACACATATATTTCGAGAAATTGGGGTTAACAATGTGAGCCACATGGTCACTCCCGTCAAGCTTCTGATTGATATACACACCAAGGAACTTTGTACATGTCTTTCTCTCTATCTCTATACCATCCACCATGATATTTAATTGTTTGTTGCCAATAGATTTACTCCGCTGAAAATGAATAAAATTGGATTTCCCTATTTAGAGAGAGCGGGTTACTCCTGAACCATAATGTCAACTTTGGAAGTTCTAAGTTTAGTTTGTGTTCAAGAGTTTGGATATCACAATGTGACCATGGTGACAAGAAGACACTTGTATCATCCGCAAATAAGGTATAATGCAAATCTGCTGAAACATAACAAATATCATAGGGTATATAGGTTAGCTACGCCAATCTTAGCAATAAGCAATAAAAGGGAGGGGGCATCCGTTTTTGTTTGTTTTTTTGTTGTTTTTTTGTTGTTTTTTATTGCCAACGAGTCTTTAAAAACATTAATTTGCCTACGACAATATCCAAACGCTGATAGAAATTTTGATTGAGGGAATGTCATTCCCGCCCCAGCCCCTGCTCCTGCCTCGGTTTCTGTTGCAATACCCTTGATCCTGCACGAGGAGAATGAAACTCTGAGGATCCATTTTAATGAAAAGAGAGGATAGAGAGAAGCAATGTTTTAAAAGTTCCATCAAAATCGGTTACCAAATGAAAAAGTTATGAAAGTCTGAAAAGTCTCAATTTACTTTCTATGGCGATCCTCAAATTGGCAATGTTGCTTCAAAATGGCAGGTTAAGTAGTACAAATCTCAATATGTTTTGTACACAAAATTTCATATTTTCTCCATTATCACTAAAGATGCTGCTTGTCTGTTTGTGAACTCAACATATGTTGTGTCAAATACATTTTCCCATGATGTATCTTGAGCTAAGAAGGAGACAAGCTGCACCTGGAGAGATAATGGGGAAAATATGAAATTTTGTGTACAAAACATATGGAGAGCTGTACTTCTAAACCTGTCACTTTGAAGCAACATTGCCAATTTGAGGATCGCCATAGAAAGTAAATTGAGACTTTTCAAACTTTCATAACTTTCTCATTTCGTAACCGATTTTGATGGAATTTTTCTTAAAATTGCTTCTCTCTATCCTCTCTTTTCATTGAAATTGATTTTTCCCTAGGGTTTCATTCTCCTTTAATTTATGTCGAATTTAATACTACATACAAAACATGGTAAAATGAATTCAGTATAAAACAAGAAATTGGCATCATTTGAGTTGATTGGAATTATATACAGATTGCCAAATGTACAAATTTATTCAAATGAGAATGATTATTTTGTCAATGACTTGTGTGAGATAATTTTTTAATTGTAGATTCGTATGAATACGTGTTTATACAATGATGATTATTATCATCATTATATTTTCGGTACTACTGGCTGATTGGATAATATGACCATAATATATATATACTAATACACCGCACAAAGTAATATTACTTTTTGCAGAACAGAATCAGATTTTTTTTTCAAGCGGTATAAAAATTACACAAAATGTATGAATTATTGCCTCCTATCCGAATAAAAAAAAAGATCACTCAGAAAGAGATGTTTAGATTAAGAGAAAGAGTGATTTTCTTCTCCCCCCCCCCCCTTCTTCTTCTTCTTCTTGTTCTTGTTCTTGTTCTTGTTCTTCTTTTTCGGGGGGGGGGAATAATTCGTTCTTATATACCATAGGGGTATATCAACAAAATAACCAGCATGAAGATCCTAATAATGATAATTCTATGTTCACAGCATAAAAATGCACAATTCCTTATCATCGCCACACCGACCAATTTTTGAACTCTTTTTCTCCAGTCAGACCGAATACGCTCTTATCTGGAGTCCTTCTGCATCCTTTAAACCAGGGTGAATCACTAAGGTACTTGTACTGCTTCGCATCACGTTTCTCCTGGAGATGAGGAAGTGTCCTGCATAAGACGGTAGGATGAGTCGGGAAGGTGATTACCACTTCCCCTTGACTTCGCCAGTCGTAGAACCTGCGATAGGCTTTATCGTCTTCGTTGAGGCGATTAAGGTATTTCACAAAGTCATCACTGGATTTGAAGTCGCTGAAATGGATATACGAGTTCGGAGGCGCCACATTCTCGTAAGACTCCTTCCGGGAACCAAATACGACTGGTACGATGCCGTAGGACAGCGACTGTAGCCAGAACTTCTCCGTGATGTAGTCCTTGCACTCGGAATTGGGAAGGGCGAAGAAGAACTTGTAGCTCACCATGAGTTTGTTGCATGCTTCGGATCGTCGGGGAAGGCATTCTTTGCGACCACATTTACCGTAGTCATCGAGGGGGAGTATATTCCGCATTCTCTTCATGAATTCCACTCGCGGCCAAAACTGCGCTTCGCAGTTGGTGGCCATCCACGCGATCATGCCTTCCTTGCCCAGGAGTGGGTCTGGGAGACGGGAGACGGGCTTAATGCTACCATTTACTCTTGGTCCATAAAAGGGTTTGTAGAAACCGAAAGGAACAACTATTTCCGAATCCAAATCATAAGTCATGAGCAAGTGATACTTGAGGCGGGTAAAGTTTAGGTTACCAGCCCACCTTAGCACACGTAGCGGAGGCTCCGTGCTGAAGTATATCCAGGTCTGTCCTGGTTCGGGCTCTAATTCCAGTAATTGTTTCAGTTTTTCTGCCCCTTTTCCGAGGAACTCTGTGGGTATCATTCCGAATACAATTGCATCCTTTCCTTTAAGATAGTGGACATCACCGCCCATTGTGAGGATGATGTCACAGTCGTAACCCTCAGCACGACAATCGATGTCCGTCGCACTTAAAGGTAGTTTGCTCTTTCGAAAGAGGTCCCTGTATTTCTTAATTTCTGGTATATAACGCATTCTTCCGTCGCTGCCAAATATGTGCACTCTTTTGATACACCTTGTTCTGCTAGGAAATGCCTGGGATAAGTGATCGTCCGAGCTATCTACTGACAGCATGATCTTTCTTGGTTCTGGTTGTGTCCTCAACGATGTCAACGCTGCCAAAAGTCCCAGGATAGCCATGCCGGCTCCAAGAATTATTAAGATGAACAATTTCTGGGTTTGAAAAAGAAGAGAATACATCATGATCAATACTTGCTTTCAATCACTTTCTAGAATGTCTACATCAGAGAAAATCAATGACACGGTTTGTTCTTTAAATGGATTTAGAACAAATGGGGAAAATGCAATTGTACATTTAACAATTGTTATCGTTTTCTGAACATGTAAACTGAAAATGTTTCAGCTCGGTTGACATGCAACCTCACATCTTGGGCATATTAAGCATTGAAAGAATGAAATTGCTTCCAAATTTGTAAAAAAAATAAAAAGGCTCACCGAAAGTGCAAAGGGAATAAAAACGTACTCAAAGACAATCATCAAAATTATGTCCAACAAAAACGTCCCGATCGGCAGTGTAAAGTTAACGGAGGTGCATATCTTATTGCCTCATCAAATACCGGTTAGTCGGTTACAACATCTCCCTTTTTATTGCTCGCTTTGGAATTGACGTACTGAGATACGTCAATCTTCTACCGCTCTCTTTAGGTCATTTAGAAAATAATGTCATTTTGGGCCTTTGTGCCTCATCCGATCATTGCAAAACGTTCCGCTCCGGAACCACCGAAAAAATTATATCCTTACGATAATATTACCCCGGGCAACTTCCCTAGAACAACTACATGGTCCTCCAAAACAAATATAGTTGTGCGAGGAGTAACAATTGGCATAATTGCTGAAGAAGCATGGTATCCATGATAGAACAATACGTCAATATTCTGTTCATAAACTTTAAAATGATATGGTATTATCATATCAGAAAAGTATGGAGATACAGGTGTTTTTTTTTTTTTTTTTTTTTTGGGGGGGGGGGGAACGTTTAACACAAGTATTGTAATTAACATATCAAATGGAATGTATGTACAGAATGATAAAATATTTAGATATGAAAAATATGCAAAGTGAAGTCATAAGATTCCACTTTCTAGGATAATATGTCCCAAAAGACATTTTTAAGTTATACATGCTGTAGATCTCAAGAAATTTACAGACAACCAAGTCTTTTTGTGTATTTTGTATCCTCGTGGATATTCTTCTGTGTATGCTATTAGTGCAGTCATTTTATGAAAAATAAGGCATGAACCTCACACAAATTGCAACAGAAAATCTGACTCGTGTGCATTACCAATAAAGGTATCCTCTATAACATGTAAAAAAGACCTAAGAAATCCAAGTGGTGGAAATTATTTTTTTTTTTTTAAAGTTTTTCTCAACCATCCATGTAAAAATTGTGTGCGCTATAAAGGATCGTCACGGACTGACACGTATTTTCATATTCCGAACAGAGAAAGGTGAACAGCGTACACGCGATTTATGTAGCGCGTTTGTAATCACCTTTTCACCACGGCATGATCTTGTGTAGCATGGGTCCAGTCATTGAGGGGGCACTGGCTGTCATTAGGGGAAGGCATGGGTCATACCAGGTTAATGAAGTGCGGAGCATGGAGACTGAGCGGGGGAGGTGAGGGAGGGGTCTTAACTCTTTTTTTATGCCCCTCTCCCTCTCTTTCTTTCTTTCTTTCTGTCTCTTGGTTCTCTATTTTTCTTTTTGCCATTTTTATTGGCCATCATGAGAAGGGTCACGTGCACACTTCGACATATATGAGTGCTGGGCCTGTAATGGAATATTTAGTGACAACTTGACAAGATTTTAAGATGACCCATGCCTTGAGTTAAAGGAGAATGAAACTCAACAAACATTAGCTGATAATCATGTGGACAATTTTCAGCCTGTTCAAAATATCTTGAAAATACTCCTATTTGATTACTCAGTAAGAAGAACAATCTCTCTAAAGTTTGCAGATTCCTTGCTAGATATTTTCCCATGGGGGCTGCCATTTTGAAAAACTGTGATGTCATAGTAGTACATGTCCATTTACCTGTACACAATGGATATGATGTTGCATTGTGAATAGCTATTGTAGAACTAAAGCCATCAATGCAAAATGGTAGCCATCTTGGTACCCCCAGCATCTCGCAAAGGTGATGTCTACGAGCAGTTGTATGTAGGTCTTTGCCACTTTGAAGAATTGACAAACCTTTGTCTGACCAGGCGACAACTTGTGCATGCCAAATCCTACTTAACAAAAGAAAGTGCCCCACCTATGAAACAGCTGAACCAAATATCTTGACACAAACAGTTATATGACAGGAGAAAAGTATCTTCATTTGAATGTACATGACTACAAAAAAGGTTTATAATGAGAAAATCCAGTTTCATGCATTTGACAGGTGATCATGAGTGTCATCGTAGCTAGTATACTGGGGGTCGTTTCATCAAATCAACTCCATGACAGTCATGACTGTTGTCGGCGATCTACGGATATGTCATGGACTTGATAAACTGTTTCACGAAGACATGATAAACGACACATCAGTGGTATCGATACTCATTGGCGAAAAAACATAATCTATATCACAGTCCATTGGAATTATCGTCAATAACCCAAACAGATTTTGAGGCTCAGTTTTTCCCAAACTATTCCAAAATGTCAAAAATGGCAGCGAAGATGAATGATGGTGATAAAAACATCCCGTTTACATGAAAAGGTGTTATTTATGGCATCTTAGAATTTATAAATAAGAAAACTCGAGGAGGCTTTTGTGATGTACGAATCTAGATTTGTAAGTAAGAGGATACCGTAATTGACTAATTATGGAAAGAAGACCCAAATCGTGTTCACTTTAGAGAAAACGATTAAATTAAGATATTTTATGGCCATATTTTTAATATTTATTCATTGAAAGTTACATATAATATTATTCATATCAAAGCATTGCGTGAAAAGGGAAAGTATAGGGAAAATACATGCATGATAAATTGTCGTCGTTCACATGGGTCTGTATATACAGACTGTTCCGTTTTCGATGCTGATTCTATGGTAGACGAATGTGGGTATTTTTAATATTAATCTCATTTACTTGTTGGGGGGGTCAAGAAGCCATAAGAACATATTGTCCGTCTGTACAATATTACAATACGAACATTAGTAACACTATTTGATAAAGGAATGATAAAGGATAGTGCTGGGAGATCAGAAAATAAATGTTCTCTTAATTTACATTTCTTATTTTTCGCAGCCCATAGACTAACTAAAAGCTGGCTTGTGATGGCGTTCTAAAAAGATATGACAGGTCCGGGGGTCGTTTCATCAAATCAACTCTATGACAGTCATAACTTTGTCGGCGATCTACGGAAATGTCATGGACTTGACAAACTGTTTCACGAAGACATGATAAACGACAACTCAATGATATCGATACTCATCGGCTAAAAAAACATAGTCTATATCACAGTCCATTGGATTTATCGTCAATTACCCAAACAGACTTTGAGGCTCAGTTTTCTCCAAACTGTTCCAAAATGTCAAAAAAGGCAGTGAAAATTAATACTGGTGATACAAACATCCTGTTTATATGAAAAGATGTGTTAGTTATGGCATCTTAGAATTTATAAAATTGAGAAACTTGAGGATGCATTTGCGATGTACGAATCTAGATTTGTAAATAGGAGGATACCGTAATTGACTAATTATGGAAAGAAGACCCAAATCGTGTACACTTTAGAGAAAATGATTAAATAAAGATATTTTATGACCCAATTCTTAATATTCAGTTATAAAAAATACATATAATATTGTTTATATCAAAGTATTGCGTGAAAAGGGAAAATTAAAGGTAAAATACATACATGATAAATTGTCGTCGTTTAAATTGGTCTGTATATACAGACTGTTCCGTTTTAGACGCTTTTTCTATGGTAGACCGATGTGGGTATTTTTAATATTAATCTCACATACTTGTTGGGGGTCAAGAAGTCATAAAAACATATTGTCCGTCTGTAAAATATTATAATAAAAACATTAGTAAAACTATTTGATAAAAAGAATGATAAAGAAATGTGCTTGGAGATCAGGAAATAATTTTCTCTTAACTTACATTTTTCATTTTTTCGCAGCCCATAGACTAACTAAAAGCTGGCTTGTGATGGCGTTCTAAAAAGATATGACAGGTTTGGAGTACCGACAAGTCACTTGTCAGGGAAGTTGTCGCTGATCTTCGCAAATACGGCTTTGTGAAACGGTTAGCGGACAAGTTGAGCGACAGCGTCGAGATGTCACTGATCTTGTCGTTATGACGGTTTGATGAAACGACCCCCTGGAGTATCGACAAATCACTTGGCAGAGAAGTTGTCGCTGATCTTCGCAAAGACGCCTTTGTGAAACACTTAGCGGATAAGTTGAGCGACAGTGTCGAGATGTCGCTGATCTTGTCGTTATGAAGGTTTGATGAAACGACCCCCAGGTCAGTGGGTATCTCACAAATAGCACTGCTCTGACTGTGACATAGAATAATACTTTCTTGATTTAATTTAAAAGTTTTGGGAAAAGACTAAGGAAAGAAGTTCCGTAAACCATGTTGTTTTTTCGTCCGTCAGCAGTTTGCCCTCGAAGACAGCAGTTTGCTTACAGTTATAGAAGTAGTTTGAAGTTTGAACTATAAATATTTCCGTTAGGTATGTTAACCTTTATTATTATTGTCTTCGTCTTTAGAGAGAGAGGGGGAAAAAGGATTTAGAAGCAAGTAAGAGAAGTTCTGAAAAATAATCTCACTTACGTTTTCATAGCGTGATGTAGATTGTACATGTAGTACCGTGGTGACTTTCTATGGAGATTTGTTTTATTTATTTAGAAGTTCATGCATAGAAGCTTTTTAAAAGGGAAATTTCCTTTAAAGTAATTTTAGACAAAGTTTTTGTGTAGTCGTTTAGACTTTAGAAGAATTGGTTATGTCAATTTAGCATAGTTAATAGGAATTGTTGGTTCTTTTGTGAAATTAGGATTGAACTATTTTTTTTATTGTGTATGCATACTATGAAAGTTATTTAGTAATGAGAGGGCTTCTCGTGCATTTCATTTTCATTGCGCGGATGAATAATGATCTAGAGATGAAGTGATAGGCCGCCTTGGCTAGGTTTATTTCAAGAGTTTAACATAAGGTAAATTAATTATGGCATGGTTCATATTTTATTATGGAGTTTAACATGGGAATTTAGAAAGATTAGAGGCCTGATTTCATCCCAAGTTTAGCTGTTTTGTGTTCTGATTTATAAGGAAAATGTGAAGTCTGATTAGAATGAGAAACTTAGTAAAAAGTTTACTTCAAGGTTCTGAGATTTCATAAGTAATTTTAAGTTTGCTTGCAGTTTGCAAAGGACGTACCTTTTGAGGTTGTAATTAATTTGATAACTGGTTTAAGGGAGAACTGATGAATAATACAATTTAATCACTTGTGGTATTTTTATATCTCATGATGTGAAAGTTATTTAGAAACCTTATATTTAGTGTACTTTGATTATTTTTTGTTTTATACAGGATATCCAACCAGCCTGTATCCAACACAGTTGTTGAATAAACCCTACAAATGATGATCAAATCCATGACTGTGTCACAGTTCATCGTTTATTGATTGCAGCAACGTGTTTCTTACCGTTTCATAACACTGACATTACTTTGTAAAGAAAATGGCAGCCCCCATGGGATAATGTCTAGCAAGGAAACTGCAATTTTTTGGAGATATTGTACTCCTTCTTAAATAATCAAATAGGAGTAATTTAAAGATATTTATAATAGGCTGACAATTATCTACATGATTATAGGCTAATGTTTGTTGCCTTTCATTCCCCTTTAAGATCCATAAATTAATTGAATATATTATGTACGATGATCTTAAAGTATTATTCGATGGATACATAAACGCAAACACAAAATTATAATTCGTACCAGTGGTATACGTAAACAGTCTCCTGATTTCAAAACTATTTTAAAGCAACACTTGTAGATATTGCTGCTACATCACATAAATGTTGGCATTGGTAAGTAGTGTCAAACAACATGATTATTGATTGACGAATCACTTAAGATAAAAACCTTCATATACTTTCAAATTTAGATGAACATTGGTCACTAGATTGGTATTACTCGACATAAACATTGGCACGAATGCATGATGGTAATAATAATGGCAACAAGGTTGTCAAACATATCCTATATGGGCAACATTTACGATCCAACAACTTTGATTTTATAAAATTGTAAGATAGGCTACAAATTGATTTAATTAAATGATTTGGTTGTGAAAAATAAGCTTCTGGTGGGAGCAAAGACAAAGACGAAAAATAATACCAATTATAGGCGGCAACTTAAATTGCCCTATACAGTGATCAGTAGGGTGCCACTCTCCTCTTGAAAGACAATGCATTCTAAAAATTAAAGTGTTAAATCAACATTTAAAAGGGTGATATCGTTTTTAACATGTTAACATGTTGTATCACACTATTCACATTGCTGTATCTAACACTAACAAATGTTACATTCAGCATGTTGAAGATATTGTCAGTCATTTAAGTTCTAGAGTGTACGACGGCAAGTGCCGTTTTTTAATTTCCAAAACCCTCCAAGAAGTATTTCCATTTTTGTGTTCACTGCCGCATAATATATCACTTTGTTTTTGTTTATATGTTTGTTTTTGTTCATCTGGAAAATGCCATTTGGAAAAAAAAAAAGGAATTATTAGCAACGATGAGTGCCGCTCAAAATATGCCATATCCCATTTAATCCACCCCTCCGCAAATTCACATGAATAATCTATGGTTGCAAGACAGGGTCCCCCAATAAGATTACTTAAAGGAAATTAAGCTTGATATCAGCTACTTTTTCGATATAAATAGTTTTTACTTTCTTGGAAATGAGGTTTCATGTTTGGTCATCATGCAGCCTCTTGTAACTATCAAATCAGTCTTGGTGGCAATAAATACTCCTCCATGTGGGTCATTTTGGACGTAGGATGTTGTATTGTTTATTAAAGAAGAATGAAACCCTGGGGAAAAATCAATTTTAATGAAAAGAGAGGATAGAGAAAAGCAATTTTTAAAAAGTTCCATCAAAATCGGTTACGAAATGAGAAAGTTATGAAAGTTTGAAAAGTCTCAATTTACTTTCTATGGCGATCCTCAAATTGGCAATGTTGATTCAAAGTGACAGGTTTAGTAATACAACTCTTCTCTCAAAGCTGCACCTTGTGAGATAATGGGGAAAATATGAAATTTTGTGTACAAAACATATGGAGAGTTGTACTATTAAACCTGTCACTTTGAAGCAACATAGCTAATTTGAGGATCGCCATAGAAAGTAAATTGAGACTTTTCAAACTTTCATAACTTTCTCATTTTGTAACCGATTTTGATGGAACTAAAAATTGCTTCTCTCTATCCTCTCTTTTCATTAAAATTGATTTTCCCCAGGGTTTCATTCTCCTTTAAGGAATACTTCGTTGCTATTGATGCCAGAATTGATAACCAGGACTCAGTACCAATGACCATGTCAGGGTTGTGTTGTTGAAACAAGATTGAAAATGGTTGCATCTTAGCACGTATACTCTGGCAGTTTACATTGAGAAACCTGAGCACTCTAGGTCGAGGTTTACGTTTACACATCCTTTGCTTGATGTTTTGAGGAGACGATGAGAACCATTTGATCTGAATATGTGTCATATATTTTTAAATATTTTTTGTAATTATTTTATTTTACCTGCTAAGCCCCGCCCCTGAAAAATCCTTTGGAGTCTGATTCTTCACATGACATCATCAGTCAATCATCAGTCACCTAAAACAAGCCAAACAATAGACACTGGTATGTACCTATCCCTCAGTTTAGCACCTGCTCACAATAGCATCGCATGTTTTAATAGCAGATGCTATGTCAGAAATGCTCCAGCATCACAGGAAAAGAAAGGTACTGAAAATCTGTTGTATGAAAACACACGATGCTATTGTGAGCAAGTACAAAACAGAGAGATACTTTACATACCAGTGTCGTTTGCTTGGCTTGTTTTAGGTGACTGATGATTGACTGATGATGTCATGTGAAGAATCAGACTCCAAATGATTTTTTAGGGGCGGGGCTTAGCAGGTAAAATAAAATAATTTAGAACAATATTTAAAAATATATGACACATATTCAGATCAAATGGTTGTAAATTTTGTGATGTACAGAACAATACACATCATCAAAGATCAACATGTACTTGCATTCCACAGGTCCTTTAATGATTCTTCTGTAGGAGCTGCCGATGCCTCTGGCTATCAGCGACACTGCAAAATTAGATCCGACAAACGTGTTGGTGGTGTAGCCATCTTTGCCTCTGACAGTTTGGCAGTTCGCCCCCTACCAAGTCACACCTGTCAATATGAGTGTCTCTGGCTCAATATTGATCTTGGAAAAACCAGAAGCAGTATCAGAAACATCTATGTTGGCGCTGTCTACTATACTCCTGCAGCACCCGGTATATAGCGTACAACTTTTAGAGCATATTCAACATGTCATCGACCATATTCAAACCATAGATGTCTCTGCAGTCATCATTCTCCTCGGGGACTTTAATGATCTTCAGACTGAATCCTTAACAGGTGATTTGAACCTCACACAGATTATACAGTTTCCTACCCGTAAAGATTCACCAACTCGGCAAGCCTCTTAAACCCGCCAAGTAGACTCGTCCCCCTTGGAAACAACGACCATTGCTCCATCTTGTTGAAGCCAGTTCATGAACTAGTTAGAAAGAACCAAAGTAATATACTTACCCGCCCTCTCAAAACTCCTCCATTAGATAATTTGGTCAATGGAATGTTAACCATCGTTGGGATAATGTATATTCTCAGTTGTCAAGCAATGATGCTGTCAGTGTTTTCAACAGTGTACTGAATAGTGCTCACATAGAGCATTTCCCCCTAAGTCTGTGCTCAACAATAAAGACAAACCTTGGATGACTTGTAAAATCAAGCAACTCTTAGAGGATAGGGATAACGCTCATAAAAAGAATGACCATACTAAATGGGCTTCCTTGCGTAATCAGGTGCAGTCAGAAATCAGTAAAGCCAAAGTTAATTATTACATCCAAACTATACAGGATCTGAAGAGTTGCCAACCAGCAAAGTAGCAAAAACACATTAAGAAACTATGTAAACTAGGTAATAAGAGAGTTGCTATACCTGGAGCTGACAACGATCCAGTTGGTACAGCATTAGCCATCATTGGCGTATATATATATATATAATTGTAAGGAAATAACAAATACAACACCTTTGGCAACTCTAGTGGAAATAAATACAATTTGAAAGGAAATTAAATATATATGTAGGCCCGGTCGAGGGTGTGTAGTCCTTTACATGGTTTGTCTCTTTACATGTCCAAGATACAACTTTAGCATCAAGCTTCGCATTCTTGTAGTATGATTTCAATATTGAGCGAGTGAGCGAAGCGAGCGAGCAAAAAATATTTAAAATTTGTGAGGTCGCAACTACAACGGGGAAACACAATTCTGATGGGGTTTCATTTGCAAAATTTCACAATGAAAATGTATTTAATAAGCTTGACTTTCAATAGGAGCGAGCGTAGCGAGCGAGCATTTGGGAATATTGGCTTTAGGTCCCTTTAATTAGGGGCACATGTTATGGGAAAGGGAAACGTGGTACTTATCATAGTGGTACTTTTCATAGGGAAAAGGACACTTATTAGAAAAATAAATGAATGTGTAGAAAAGACAGTTATCAGAGGTGAAAAGGGGCATTTATAAGAACGGAAAAATGTTCTTATAAAGTAGACAAATTAAATCAGTGCCTATTATATTACAAAGAAAAAAAAACTGACTTGTTACATTAAAAGGGATAAAAGGGATTAAAAGGGATAAATTCTCTCGTTGAAATAGGATTATCTATCAAAGGTAAGGTGAGGGATGAGGGTAATTATCAAAATTGACACTTATAAGAATATGGAACGGGAAGTTATTCGAAAGAAAAATGGGGGTAATTATCTGAAATTAAAGAGAAAAGTAGAGGCACTGTGCCCACATGCAACCTCCGAAGCGGTGCTTCTGACCGGGTCTACATGTTATGACTGTCATTTCATCATTCTTCTGTATAGTTGGGTGATAATGACGCAGGTCATAATCCTCGATAAATATTGGGGTGCTGTATTCCCTCTTTCCCTACCACATTCGATTCCTGTGACTATTTTTCATTTCAATTTTGAAAATTGTTAGTATTACCAATAACATGAGTGTGGCAAAATTGCATTATAAAGGAAAGTTACCGACTGAACCATCTAAATCGAGAATAATTACATGTACTTTTAATCTTGATTATTTTTCTGCATTATAATGCATATATGGCTTTGAAAAAAATCACCTCAAAATATACTGGGGGATGATAACACAGGCCACCCCCCGCCACTTCATTTAAAAAAAAATTATACCTCCATATCCCTCACAGATCCATGTTTGTATATCGGCCCATGATGGATACCGGCGCATTACAAGTGTTCATATTATTATTATTATTATAATTTAAAGTAGATGCATGGTTTTCACTTTCTAGTAGTATAAAAATATATCGGGAAAATCAGAAGCAACGACAGAATTGTAGATATATATTGATAAATTCATATAAATCTGCAATATTGTACATAAATGAATAATATCTATATTGAAATAAAGAATATATAAATTTGAATAATATTAATAAATATGATATTATATTTATCTACAACATATAATAGAAATGTATATTTTCCATCAATTTTTTTTTTTTTTTTTTTTTTGGGGGGGGGGGGCTGGGGTGAAACCTGGGGGATGTTTGTACACACCATCCTCCCCACCTGAAAAGTTGGGTGATGCATACCCCCATCCCCCCCACCCCCCCCCCCCCCCCCCCCCCCCCCCCCCCCCCCCCCCCCCCCCCCCCGCTATCTACGCCCACTTTGCGACAATATGCAATCAATTACCACCTCTTGATCTTAACTTATTCCCGGCATACCTACCTGCAAATTCCCCTCCACTTACCCTCTATCGGGGACAAATTTTGTCTGCTCTCAGAAAATTAAAAACCAATAAATCAGCCCATCGCAATGACTTACCTACTCGCCTGGTCAAGGAGTTTGCTGAGGAACTCGCAGAACATCTGACATACCTTTTCAATAAATGCTTACTGGAAGGCATTTTCCCAAAGGATTGGAAAATATCGTGCATCATTCCCGTACCGAAGGACAAAGAAATAAGCTCCTTCGACAAGATAAGGCCTATATCTCTCACCCCATTGTTCTCGAGAGTACTTGAATCATTTATCGCAAAGTGGGTATAGTGGAGGCTACTGTACATCAAACCAATATTTGATAAGAAACCGTTTGGGAATGTCAAGGGTTGTTCAACTACACACTACCTTGTCCACTTGCTCAAGTTCATGTTGGAAGGCCTTGATAAACCTGGCCATTATGCCTATCTTACTACCACTGACTTTACTAAGGCCTTTGATAGGGTAAATCATTCAGTTGTAGTCAAGAAGCTCATCCTGTTAGGTGTACGCAGATCGATCGTCCCAATTATTTGCAGCTTCCTAACTGCACGTACTCAAAGCACCAAAGTTTGTAATTACTACTCTCCCCTACTAGAGGTATCCTGCGGCGTACCACAGGGTACCAAGTTGGGTCCGGTTTTGTTTCTGATTCTTGTTAATGATGCTGTAAATGATTGGGAGGCTCGATGGAAATATGTTGATGATTTGACACTTGGAGAAATTGTGAAGCGTAATGCTGACCCCACACTGCAATCTGTATTAGATCGTCTTTCAATATGGTGTAATGATAATGACGTGCTCCCCAAACCATCCAAATGTAACCTCATGACCATATCATTTTAAGGAACTTAAACCCTAGGACCGACTTACAGCTTAACTCAACCCAACTCAACGTTGTTCAAAATCTCAAACTACTCTGAATCAAAATTCAGAATGATCTAAAATGGAACTTACATATCTCAGATATTGTGTCAAAAGCATCCAGAAGATTATACACACTATGTATTCTTCGAAAATATAAGGCAATCCTGGTGGATATGGTAACTGTCTACACTACGTACATAAGACCCATACTCGAATATGGGTCCCCTGTTTGGCACACCTAAATTACCCTAAATGTGACTAATAAATTGGAATTTGTTCAAAAGCGGGCCCTCAAAATAATTGTAGGCTATAACGTGATTTATGCCAATGCCCTTGCCATAACTAAACTCACCACTCTATCTGATAGAAGAGATTCCCTTTTGCTAAGCTTTGGACAAAAACTCAAAAACTCTGATCACCACAAACACCTTCTTCCCGTCCCTAGATGTGATTCAAAATGTAAGACAGCTTCGGAACATGATTGGCGACTGGCTTCCCTACAATTGAATGCAATAGAGAACGATATCGAAAATCCACCATCCCTCACCTTGCCAGAATCTTGAAATAAACTCCCCCCCCCCCCCCCCCCCCCCTTTGCATCCCAAACCTTTTCACTTCTCAGATTGCATGTCTAGATGTCATGGCTTTCTATCTAACTTGGTTATATGTATTCCTCCCAAATTTTCTCCTTTCTCACTTACTATCTCCTTCTTTCTTTCTCTTCCATTCCTCTTTCCTATTCCTGAATTTTTTCTTTCTCTCACTTTTCACACTTGTTATCTTATTATTTGTGTAGCGTAAGTCTATGTATCTTTGTTTTGCTTCCAATTATGTATCTTTTTATATATTTGATGCGATTCTATTGTATATATGCACATGCATATCTGATTGTAAATTGACCCCTTCAGCCCTACTGCTGATCAATCATCATATACCAATAAATAAAATAATAAATAAAATAAAATAAAAATGACAACAGCAAATTAATTTGGGGGAATGTCTAATGATCCTTTTATTCGTACATTATCCCTGTCGATTTTCTTTAGGATTACATCGATATCAACATACTTTATGCGATCTGCTTGATTTCATAAGAGCGAGCGAGCTTAGCGAGCGAGTATCGGGAAAATTTTCAGAAAATATTGCCCTTATACTTGGTGTAAATTATGGGCGCATCCGAGTGGGGGCATTGTGTCCCTCTTGCCTCCAGCTCCACTGCCTTACATTGTAGTTGAATAGTACATGTATATGACTTTGTGTACCTGTTACTACATAATGCCGCATCGATTCTTTGCCTCTTTTTGTAAGAAACAGTGGGAAAATATAGGTAAAATGGGGCACTTACCAGAAGAGGAAAGGGCGCTTATTAGAAGTGGAAAGGGGCACTTATAAGAGATGAAAATGGGCATTTATGAGAAGAGGGAAAGGGCTCATATTAGATAGGAAATTGGCATTTATCAGAAGTAAAGAGGGGGGGGGTAGTAATCAGATTTGAAAATGGGCACTTATCAGAAGGGGAAAAATAGATACAATGTACTTATTAGAAGGGAAAGGGGGCACCTATCACAATTAAAAATGCACTTATCAAGGAAGAAATGGACACATATTAGGGAGAAAAGGGGCCAATTATTATATTTGAAAAGGGGCAGTTATCAGAAAGGAAAAGGGGCACTTTTTATTAGAAAAAAGGGCACTAATTAAAGAGAAAGGGGGAATTTTTTCAGAAATAAAAAAGGCACTTTTGGGTTACTTGGAAAAGTGGGGGGCACTGTGCCCCCCCCCCCCCGGGGAGCACCGCCCCTGGTTAAAAATGACAAATCTTTGACTTTTTAGCATTTTATTGATATTGTATCATTAATATATAGAACATTTATGGAACGTTGTCTTTAATGCGCGCGTACGCACACGTACGCGTACGTTCTGCATTTATGGTGTAATATGATACCAGAGACGTACAGATCATAACCATGACAGACCCGGTGTACTCCCCATCCTTCCCTTCTTACAGGCCCCCCAAATAAAAAAGCTGTACAAAGACAAAACAACCCCACTTGCGTCGCACGTACATGGTAATAGGGAGTTTTCGCATCAGTAACATACGCAGGATTCTAGGACGGAGATTAACAATTGCACATGGGAAAGGACGCCTATAGGCATTCTTTGTCGAAAATGAAAGAACCGCAATACCGTGCTAGATCAAGAGCGCACGATAAATTGCAAGTGCTCTGAATATAGGACGAAACTACTGTTCCGGTTTTTCAATTTTCCACAGATAGTCAGTTGTCAAATGGTACTTAGAATGCAACTTTGTGATGATTTTTGGAAACATTTATTTTTGGAAAGATAATGTTATAAGTAAAACCATGAACGTTGTTTCCAAATTTTAAAATGGGTCTAAAGTTACTTTCCAGGCAAGTATTTAAAGTGGATTTGGCGCTTTTCATGATTTTTTTAAAAATTATTATGTCTGAATATTATTCTTTACTACATTAGTGATGTAAATCCCCAACCTATTTATAGGAATACTATTTCAGATGATTTTCGAGAAGAAATTATGCAGAAAAATACAAATTTAAAGCAAATTGCGTAAGTTTTGTAATTTCATATTTCAAATTCCCTCTACGATATTTACAAAACTTGGTAGTCTGCTCGCGTTAGTATTTTCGACAGTTATCAAGTTAGATCGAAGAGTAAAGTTATGGGAAACTATTGATCCATAGGCACCGGAAGGGGGCAGAAGGGGCATAAGGGGCATATGCTCCATCCCCTATATTTCAAGTTGGGGAGGGGTGAAATCGATTTTTTTTTTTTTTTGTGCAATACTGCGATGTATAATAAGGTTTCTTTGCTCTAAAATCCAAACTTCCAGCATTTCCACATTCCCTCGAATATTAATATATTATGTGTTCATCAACAATGGAGAAACCCTGCTTACCATACGTATTGAAGGCAAGGGGGCAGATGCTTTCATCTATCAAAGGTTAGGGGTAAATATTGCGCCCCAACAAAAGAGTAAATAATTTTCCAGTTTTGCAATCAGTTTTCTATTGCTTTAAACGGCAAATTCCATTCCAAAACGTAAATTTCCTAACTTGGTCACTACGTTATTTTACATATAGATGGAGATAAAAGCAGTTTATTTTAAGACCGTGACTGTCTTCCAGAGGCGCCAAAAGCCAGGGGATGACATCTAAAGAGGGCTGGAAATTATTTTAGCCCCCCCCCCCCCCTCCCCCGCCTTTACAAAGCAATGCTTTTGCATGCGGGTTTCAGCATGCAATCATAAGTTTTCTTGTTTAATGTAATTGATTCTGCCCCCTCTTAGGCCCCCTCGCAAGACAAGAAAGAGAGAGAGAGAGAGAGAAAAAAAAAAAAGGAAAGTAGATTTCATGAAATGATTGTGATGTATGACCATGGGCCTGTAACATAAAGAGATACAATCAATCTTACGATCAATTGCAACACTTCAGTACATGGTTTGCCATAGACTTACGATTAGATTGATTGTATCTCTTTATGTTACAGGCCACATGTATAACAAGCTTCTTTTGCTCTACGATGAAAATTTTCAACAATAATAAAAATAAGATTTGCTTGCTCATTTACAGAATAATGGTCGCATTGTTTCTTGTAGTCTGTATATCCTGTCTAACACAATGCTCCCGAAGTGGTGGGAGGGGGCAGGTCCCTTTGAAGTATAACAATTTATGACAAATATTTTAGCCCTGTAAGATACACATTTTCAACGTTTATAAGATCTAAAATTTCTCACTCGGTCACTACGCTCCCTCGCATACTAATAGATGCAGTTTTTCTCAGGCCTGTAGTAAAACTGTAGAAAACCATTCTACATATAGCCATGGGACTGTTGGGCAGGGGTTTTCCTCTTTAAATTTGGTCTCTCTCTCTCTCTCTCTCTCTCTCTCTCATGAAAACACAGTAGAAACTCTGTCTATTAAGGTCGGCCTATGCTCTATCTTCTGTAAATTGATAAGTTCTGAAGTAGACAGCAATTCGCCTTTGTGTTTAAAAGTATTCTTTAATGCAAAAAAAAAAAAAAAAAAAAAAATCAACATTACATGCTTTTTTTGTCCTGGCGTTCCGCTCCCTTTCTAATAATAATTATGTAGATAATAATGATAGTAATAATTTGACTTTTTATAAAGCGCTCACATCTATCACGCTGTGACTCTGATATCTATTATGTATAGTGCTGCCGTCGACACGCCTTCTGTCGACGATTACTGTATTTTGATGGGAAGACGATATGTCGACAAAGAATGTTGTCGACATAATATTCAAGTATTACTCACAAATATATATAAATAGAATGACCGTTAAACGATCATCACTGATAATTACTAACACATTTATTCTTTTATTGTTCCATTTATTTAGCTCTAACCAATTCCTCCATCTTTTTTTACAATTTCTTCATAGCTCTTAATTCTAAATTTTTAACTACCAGTATATGTCTCTCTGACTCTCCCAAGTCTCTTCTCTTACATGCTTTTAAAAAATATTTCCCGTGTTTTCGGCAAAATTGGTCTATCCCTCCCCTCTTCCCCCCCCCCCCTTCATCGTGCCAAATATTACGTTGTGTAACACCTTTACACCTCTTTTCTTCTCTGAACATAACTGTCTTACATTAACACGATAAAACTACTTTCGAAAAATCAAGTGAAGGCAATTTCAATAGCCCTGTCTATTACCTTTAGAAATGTGCGAATATTACAATGGCGTATTACGTAATCCAAACCTGATTTATATGGGCAGTGCAACAGGCCTTTGAAATTGCCCTTGAGTTTATTTTTCGAAAGTAGTTTTTATCGTGTTCATTGAACTCATTTATAAATAGGCTACTTTTGATATTGTACTTTACTTCCTAATTCTGAAATTCTTATTCATGAAATGTACCCATTTTTGCTGCAAAAGTAACTGATATCTAATCATAAGCTTTTTACAATGTGCTATGAAAATCAAAACGTTTGATAAGATAAAGTTTCCATGTTAGAGCAAACTTGGTTTACATAGTTGTATTGCAAATTATTACATGTTTTGTTTTTTGTTTTGTTTGTTTGTTGTTGTTGGTGGTGGTGGTTTTTGTTTTGTTTTGTTTTTGTTTTTGTTTTTTGTTTGTTTTGTTTGTTTGTTTTTTTGCTTAAGAGGGGTCCATGGAGGGCGAACATCGATCTCGCCCCGATACTTCAGATATACGGGATGGGGCATTTGCCCCCCCCCCCCGACCCTCCGGTGCCATTGGCTCAATAATTTCCTTTACCCCTTCAATCGAACTTGATAACTGTCGAAATTGCTACTACGAGTAGACTACCGTGATTTGTAGTCATCGTAGAGGGTGTTTGAAATATGAAATTAACAAAACCTATACATAATTTGCATTAATCATATATTTTTCTGCATGATTTCTTCTCGAAAATCATCTGCAATAGTATACCTATACATAGGTTAGGAATTTATGTCGATAATGCAGTAAAGAATAATATTTAGACATAATAATTAAAAAATAATAAAAACGCCCCAAATCCACTGTAAAAACATGCCTGAACAGTAACTTTAGACCCATATCAAAATTTGGAAACAATGCTCATGGTTTTATTATTACCTTTTCAAAAATATATGTTTCCGAAAATCATCACAAAATTGCGTTCTAACCCCCTTTTTTGACCAAATGACAACGGACTAATAGTTTTTAAAGAGACAACGATTTAAAATGACTTATTCATCAACTGACAAAATGAAGTAGGGGCAAATTTAAATGCCCTTAATCAAATGCTGTTCAAAATTGTACCGTAAAGCCTGTCCTTAGATATTTGGAAATTGGCCCAGAAAGTGGGAAGGCCAGGGTTTCTACTCGTCAAAATTTCGTGAAACAGATTTGATGGAATTTCCTGAAATTTCCCCAAAACCTCTTACTTTGCGTGCTGCTGTTCTGTTTTTCTTCCATGAATTACCTTGGCTTGGACGTTAATGTACGTCTTGCAACACCTAGACAGAAAAATCCGTCTGTTTGGAGGAGTTTTATAACATTGTTGGACTTTTGAGGCTCTCCTGATTCCATGGACGCAAATGTCCCAGCGGAGCATATCCCCGAACGAATTAATGGATTGATTTTTCGGTCTATGGCTATAGCCATACCTGAATATCAACTTTTTAGTCTATAAATTTTGTGGGCAAGCAAAAATTGTATTCATTTATTAGAGAAAATAAAAAAAAAATATATAAATTTTTACATTTAAACAAATAATACAAAGACAAAAAGTTTATTTTTCATAAAAGTTTCTGAATGTCTTGAAATTTCTTGAAATTGTTTTGATTTCCCTGGAATTGCCTGAGTCGAGGAGAGCCGGAGTTTCCCGGGTTTGGGAGGTTTCCTTCAAAAGTGCATGGACACATTAGGGAGGCTTTCTTCTGCTACTATGTTACATTACCACATATGCATTCGATTTCATGAAAAAAAAAAAAAAAAAAAAAAAGGGGGGGGGTGCATAAAAAATGAAAGATAAAAGAATAAATAAATGAAAAATATGGCAGTTTGCCAGAATTGTAATTTCAAGTGGTAAATGGTTTATATCGCCGCAGCTATCACATGCCGCTATGGCGGGTTTCGCGAATACCAAAAACCGGCATAGGCTATGACCTTTGTAGGCCTATCGATGGGCGTCTATATAGCGCATCGCCGATACATAAGGCGGGATGGTCATGTCCATGATTAAGTTGGTAACATTACATTTTAAAGGAAAATTTGATATTTTGTCTTCCTTTTAAAAAAAAAAAACACAAAAAAAAAACAAAACTTGAGGACGTCCAATCTATATTGTAAGGCCAGAGGGAATTCTTGTGTAGACCTTTGACTTGCGTTAATATCAAATAGTTTGGGATGGATGACATGGAAAATTAAGGGTCATCTTTGTTCGGTCATCATACGCCCAGTAGTAGGCAAAGTTAGATGAAGTGATATTTCTTCAGTAATTTCTAGGTTTTAATTGTTTGGGACGAAAATTTATCATTTAGATCTAATACTTGCCAGTTTAAGTGACATTAACATGTAAATACGATGGTTACTAACTTTTCAGGTCGGTGCCCTTACATCTTGGCAAATCATGAAATGATTGGATGTTAACACCTTTTTAACTGAAATTTTCTTTTCTTTCAACATATTGAAATTCAGTTTATAATTTCTTGTATAGGGCCTGCTTTACTCACTTGGTGTATTCTCATGAAAATACCATTTCAAAGTATGTTAAATACAAAATTGTATTCATAATATGTGGGCGTTTAGTCCCACATATGTCATTCTACTTACAGTTAAGAGTTAAGAAATGGGACACACACGAATGCAAATTTTGAGCTTCCGAGACCTGTTACGACTTTATACTTAATGTCAAAAACTTGTCCTTTACATGACCAGAGAGGAAATTTTACAATCTTTCTGATGGTATGAAATTTTTCAAGGTTTGAATATCAGATCACAGTGCAAAATTGCGAAAAGTGACACAATTTGTGTAAAACAGAAATTTCAGTTTCCCATAAGAAACGCATGGGGAAATGGCAATCTGAAAACACACAAATATATGGGTTTGCAATATATCTCTTATTTTTATTTTCTAGTGAGCCTAAAAACTTGTCCTTAGTGTCAAAAGAATGACCAGTATTTTCTCTTTCCATACATTCCAAATATGAGATAAAAATTAATTCAGATCACATTTTAACAACAGGATGAATTTGCCCCTAAAATTGTGCCATTTTCCCCCCTGAATCGGCACGTTTTTGAGCCGACACTTTTCAGTGTGACTTCAGACACCCTAGTATGAGGCTCAAGTTTATGGTAGAAAATGATTCCTCAGTTTCAGTATGGACATGTAATCATAATTTCAACCGTCATGGGCCTGATAGATGGGAGATATGGCCTACTGATATGTATGGTTTTGTACCGGTGTATCAATTCAGAGGCTTCATGGATTAAACTAGGGTGACATTGTCAGGCCCTCTTATGGGTGAGGTAGTATCGTACGTGTATACATAGCAGTATAGATCGCTGGTTTACACAATGCTCAATAAACAAATGATAACAATTGATAATGTACTAAATGAAACGATACACAGACAAACAATAGTGGTGAGAGACATTAAGTATGATATTGTTTGCTTATATCAAAGAAACGAGCGAATCGAATACAGATGGTTTCATAATGAGAATGAATCTCTCATGTACAGTCCTTTCAATTCCAGAATGCTTCCCAGGTTCTCTTTCTGTTTGCTTTTTAACAGAGCCAACCTTATGGACAGGATTCAATCGTCTGTTGGGCCGAGCACAGAGCCGAGGGGACGGAAATGACCGGTCTTGGCCTTGGGCTGCCTTCCAACTGAGCAGGGAAGAGAACCCTGCACTTGGATCAGATGAACTCTTGACCTCAATCGGTGGGCAATACTCGTTATGCCCGAGCCATGGCAAGTAGAAGGGCCATCGGTCATCTGGGCATCAACTGTTTAAATGCAGAACATGAAAAGTAAGGCTATATTTGAGGTCCAGTCAGAAGCTTGCACGTCGTTGCACAATCCTGAGTCTGTCGGTGTGCCGATTTACCTCGACCCCCCTATGTACGGGGCACTGGTGTTTAGAAAAGAACAAAACAAACAAACAAAATAATAATAAAAATAATCGCGGGTGTTGCTTGTAGGGTTTGAGATCGGCAAGGAGTGCTGGTGTTGGTTTAACCATATAGTAAATCTTACATCCATTTGCGCACACGATATATTGATAGACATCATTTCAGGGACAAAAGTATAAGAAATAGAGAAAAATGGATGAAATTGTATAATGAAACTCTGGTTTGATGGTAGGAAAACTTTTATCATAAATGCCATCATATTTTCAAGTGGAAACGGAGGAAATTAACTGAGTGTAAATGGAGCTTAAATAGAGATTAAAGGGCAATCCAACCTTGGTAATAAGATGATTTGTATGAAAGCAGAAAAATAAGAAAAACTGGATGGTGAAAGTTTGAAAGAAATCGGACAAGGACTAAGAAAGTTATGGATGTTTGAAAAATGAGATCACTACTGTTATGTTTTGTCTCTGTCTTTATGTTGAGTTACCCAACTCGACGACTACAGAAAAGATTTCAGTCCAGGGTGTAAAGTTTACTCAAACTTTTAATCTAGCCATGTCTCTAGGCAAGTTCCATCAACCATAGAGCGCGCATATATATACACATTATGCTATATGCTACACCCTTCCTTCTTTAAGAAGTTTGTACAAATACTGGAACAATCATAAATGCATCTGGAAATATCTGATATTACAACATTATAAAATATCAGTTTTCATGTAAAAATTGCCATTTGCTATCATAACAAATTGACTTCAATATAGATTTCTTATAACACTTGTGTCTCTCTGTGCAATGTGTGGTTTGGTTGAGATAATACCTGTGAGGATAAATTTCTTTTTCTTTCTGCCTTTGGAAAACTGTCAACTATGTATTATCCTAAGCTTATTTGATCTACTGCCAAATTCAGTCAGGATATTGTTAGAATTTCTTTATCCACTGTACTCCAGTACCTGCATAGTTTTTTTGTTTTGTTTTTTTTTTCACTTCTTAACTCATATAATTGACTGTCTTGCAAAACACAAATTAACTTGCTCTTTAAACTTATTAACAGGTGGCTTTCCTGTACACAGTACTTAACTTCTTTAAACAAATTCAATAGACACTCTGCCCCTTTTTTTTTTTTTTTTTTTTTTTTCAAACACTATTAAACGCAACTATCATACAACTACATACAAACCCTCCATTTCGAGTTACATTTCTCGATTATACATGATCTAAACACAACTTGTTTATCTAATGATAAACAATATAATCCTGCATGTGAACTGGTGGATTTCGAGCCCTATTACTACGGCGAACTGGTCTTGGCGAGTCTTGAGGTGTATTTACTTCATGAGTAGGCGATTTGGTTTCATGCGGAGAGGGCGCTACCTTGTCTGAAGAATTCGCTTCGCTACGCTTCGGTTCTGACGTCGATGGTTGCTGTTGTTCGCGAGTAATGCTAGTAGGAGTGAAGAATACATCGGACTGTTCGCTGAACGTGCTACTGGATGTGCGTAAGTGCTTCCTGTTCCGACGAACGATGTTTCCATTCTCTGTCCTGACTAGATACGATCTGGAATCAACCTGTTTCTCAACACTCGCTTTCTGCCATCGCTTACTCTGGGCGTTCGGATGCGGCTGAACGCGAACAATATCTCCGCGTTTTAACGGTGGCAACTCTTTTGCGCTTTTGTCGTAGTGTTGCTTCTGCTTCTTATGCTTCTGCTCTTTCTTTGCGACAACTCTCTTCTGGATGTGCGGTTTCAGAAGCTTTGACGCAGTTGGTACAAGCGTGCGAGTGCGGCGACCGAACAAGCGTTGGGCTGGCGAGCTATCGAGACCTACTGTAGGTGTGTTACGCCAATTCAGAAGTGCTAACTGAAAGTCCTCTTGAGCTTCAGCTGTTTTGCGTAAGAGACCTTTCGCAATCTTGACGGCACTTTCTGCTTTCCCATTGCTCTTGGGATAATGAGGAGAACTTGTGATGTGCTCAATCTCATACTCCTGCATGAAAGTGGCGAAATCTTGAGAGTTGAAAGGGGGGCCATTATCCGACATAATGGTTTCTGGGATACCGTGACCCGCGAAAATGCTCTTTAGTCGCATGACAACTGCTCTGGTATCCTTCTTGTGTGGCAGAGGAAGTACTTCGAAGTAATCTGAGTAATAGTCAACGACGCAAACATAGTCCTTGCTGTTCAACTCGAATAAGTCTATGCCGACTTTCTGCCACGGACGTTTTGGCATGTCATGATTGATAAGTGGTTCATTTCTTTGCTTCGGAGCAAAGGCTGCACAGACTTCACAGCGTGACCGGTAGTCCGTAATATCGCTTGTCATCCTCGGCCAAAACACACATTGTCTGGCCCTTGCGAGTGTGGCCTGTATTCCTGTGTGTGCGCTATGGAGTCGCTCCTTCACGCGAGGTCTCACCTTGACAGGAATAACACAACGCTGTCCGCGGAAGATTATACCATCATCATACGTCAGTTCATCACGGATATCGAAATACGGAGATGTCCCAGGTGGCAGACGTGACTTGTCTTCGGGCCACCCTTCGAGGATCAGTCTCTTTACCGCTTGTAGGTTCTCGTCCTGAAGCGTTTCGGTCCTGATGAGTGCTAACGTTTTCTGCGACACTGCTAAATCCTCAAGCATGTGAATGCTTTCGACTTCTTTCTCTGTCGGAGATTGCTCTGAGTTCGGTAAGTATGCCCGCGACAGGGTGTCCGCAAGGTACATCTCTCTACCCGGCTTGTAGAAGATCTCTACATTGTACTGTTGCATTCGCAATAGTAAGCGTTGCAGTCTCTTTGGCGTAGATGCTAACGGCTTACGCGTTATTGTCACTAGCGGTTTGTGATCTGTCCAAAGGATCACTTTTCTACCGTACACATACTGGTGGTTTCTTTCAAGTCCGAAGACCTGGGCAAGGAGCTCCTTCTCAATCTGAGAATATCTGGTTTCTGCTTCGGTTAACGCTCTACTTGTGTACGTCACTGGTTGGCCATTCTGGGTCAACACGAAACCTAGTCCCTTCTCTGAGGCATCACCTTGACCCTCAACAGGTAAGTGCTGATCAAAGTATCTGAGAACAGGTGCTTCTGTAACGAGTCCTTTGATCGCTACGAATGCTCTGGACTGCTCTTCACCCCAGTTCCAGGGAGTGTCCTTGTGGGTCAACCTGCGCAACGGTTCACTGACTTCTGACAGAGATGGCAAGAACTTCGCTAAGTACTGAACCATTCCCACAAATCGCTGAACTCCAGGTACATCTACTGGCTGTGGCATGTCAATGAGTGCCGCGACTTTACTGGGGTCCGGGCGGAGACCCTCTTTGGTCAGGCGGTGACCAATGAACTGCACCTCGTTACACTTGTACTCAAGCTTGTCGGGATTTAGCTTGATGTTTCGCTCGCGACATCGGCGAAGGAAGCTGGTCATGTTGCGATCATGATCTATGCAGGCCTCTGCATATGTATCACCTTGTCCAGATATGAGAATGTCATCTGCTATGACGAAAACTCCTGGTAGACCTTCAAGGCATTGATCAAGGCGCTTCTGGAAAAGCTCAGGTGATGGCGACAGACCAAAGGGTAAGCGAAGGTAGCGATATCTACCCCAAGGTGTCTGAAAGGTTGTTAGCGTAGATGATTCTGCATCAAGCGTACACTGTAGAAAACCTTCCTTCAAGTCCGCCTTGCTGAAGACTTTCACATTCGCCAAAAGTGGTAAAACATCCTCGATCGTTGGCAACGGATAATGCTCACGCTTCAGTGACTTATTGAGATGCTGGGGATCTATGCATACTCTCAATTTACCACTCTGCTTCCTAGCCACTACCAGGCTAGATACCCAATCACTAGGGCCTTCCACCTTTTCGATCACCTTCAACTCTTCAAGCCTACTTAACTCTTCTTTCAAATCTGCTTTGATTGAAAGAGGCACCCTTCTATGGGGCATTACTACTGGCTTTGCATCAGCCTCTAAGCTCAGATGAACTACTCCTGGCATATTGCCTAACCCTGAGAATACATCTTTGTATGGGGTCAGAATGTCATCATTAGCTACTGCATGAACAACTTCAATATTATCATACTGTATTGTAATTAACTTCATCTGCTGGGCTGTACTAGCTCCCAACAGAGGTCTTGCAACTGTGCCCTTCACAACAACAAATGGAACTAAGTACCTCTTGTTATTCTTTACATTTCTAAGATGTAACTTGCATTTCCCGGCAACTGGCACTGTTCCCTGACTGTACACACCCAAAACCTGATTTGTACTAGCTAACTTTGTCCCGGATGGAACATCTTGTTCATGGATCACGTTGCATGTTGCTCCACAATCAACCTGCATACCAATCTCTTCTTTGTCATTGATCCTAAACTTTGCAACTATCTTTCTCTGATAATTTTGTGTCTTACTATCTGCAGATACCTGATGTGCTTCATCTATGCCTACCAGAGAGACACAAACACACTCTTGTTCAGAATCTTCAATCTCTTCAACTACCTCTACTTTGTGAGCCTTGTTCTTATTCTGTCTACACTTCACTGCAAAGTGATTTTCCCTTTTGCACAGCTTACACTTTTGGCCATAAGCTGGGCATTTTGATTTGTCTTGTTCATGCTGTTTTCCACAGAAACCACAATTGATCAATTTTGGAGATGGCTTCTTGCCCTTACCTCCATGTTTACCATGCTTCAGTTTATGGGACACTGCATATGCAGATACTGGTTCCTGCATAGCTTTGCTCTGCGCTTTAGACGATTCAAAAGCTCTACAGATATCCAAACAACTAGACAGAGTAAGATTTGGCTCTTGCAAAAGGCGTTTTCTGGCATTATCATCTCTAATACCTAGAACTATTCGATCTCTGATGAGGTCGTCAGTCAGAGTACCAAACTCACAAGTACTAGCAAGGGACCTTAACCTCACATAGTAATTCTCTACTGTCTCATCAGTATTCTGGATACTCTTATTGAACTGATACCTTTCAAAGGTTACATTTGTCTTACCCAAACAATATTCAGACCATAGTTTCCATATTTGTTTGAAACTCTTCCTATCCTCCTCATTCTTAAATGGGAGACCCTGGTGTATTTCTAAGGCATCTGGGCCTATTGCTGTAATGAAATGTGCAATTCTGATTTTATCACTCTCTGTATCTAATCCAGTGATTATTTCATAAGTTACTGTCCCACATCTGTGAAAAGATTGCCCAATTCTTTTTCATATCCCCTTTCAGTGACAAAGGTCGTGGGAGTGGCACATTTGTTTTACTGGTACCAGGCCTATTCCTGGACCTAGCTATTCTTTCAGAGGAATCAAGTCCTTCACTTGTTGCTCTTACACCATTCGACTCTTCCCCTCTTCCCCTCTCAGGGGTATTGGTCTCTGAATCAGACATGTTATTCTAACACACGAAACTGCCTAATAGTAACACTGTACTAGCAAAATTCTGGTGTAAATACTGCCCAAGACTGACTGGACCCTGAACCAGGTAACGACAAATTATTTACAACCACAAATCCAACAATACAGAACCTAGCAATTCTGACATGGCAATACAATACATGTACACCCTTTCAGTTTCATAGTACGTCTACATCAACTTCATTTGTACATTGCATACAAGAAACAACCAAAATGACTAAACATCGTAATCATTATGTACGGTTTGCAATGCAATAACTGTACGAGTCCATATCAAATATGCGACAGAGTTCATCACTCATATGGCGGCCGCTCTCGTAGGAGGTCGCGTTTACGTATGCTACGCTACGAACCATCCGCTAAACTGTCCACTGTACGACGACATCGCGTGTACCGCAACTTCTGCTACTTCTGCTATTGCTAGCAACGGAAGGTGAACAGTTGACGCTTCCTGGGAAATGACTGAATTACAGGTCCATGATTACTCCTGACACCATGTTATGTTTTGTCTCTGTCTTTATGTTGAGTTACCCAACTCGACGACTACAGAAAAGATTTCAGTCCAGGGTGTAAAGTTTACTCAAACTTTTAATCTAGCCATGTCTCTAGGCAAGTTCCATCAACCATAGAGCGCGCATATATATACACATTATGCTATATGCTACAACTACATCTATGCGAATCTCAAATTGGCAATTTGGTGAGTCAATTGTGACATTTTTGTGGACAACTCTCCCATTTGTCGTACACAAAAATATCATTAATTTGCGGTTTTCTTCGAGGCGCTTTTATCCTCGGGGCAATACTCAAAATATATTGGAGATAGCATATTGTTATAGGTCTTCATGAAAGAAAAAGATCCTACTGAGTAAAACATTTTGAAAAAAGTGACATTTTAGTCATTTTGTGTGTTGGAGCGAATGGGGGAGTTGTCCACAGCTACATCACAGTGACATTACATATTCGGCCAATTTGAAATTCCCATATGTATAGTGATTACAACTTTCAAAAATTCATAACTTTCTTATTGCTTGTCCGATTGTGTTCAAACTTTCACCAATCTGCTTCTCTGATTTTTCCTCTTTCTTTCAAAGCAACTTGCAACTAAGGTTGGATTTCCCTTTAAGTCGTTTACTAGAGTGGTGGAATGGAAGTATACAGGCCCATACATGTAGGCTGCATATAAATTAATTGACCTGAAATTCATACATCTGATGTTATTTCTCTCAAACATCTGTTATAAAATAATTATTTTGGGGACAGCTTTAAGTGCAATTATGCTTGCGTCCCCCGTTTAGATAAATCATGTATTTCGCCTATTGGCTATTCGTTGGGTAGTTAACGAACATGAAGTGGACGTTAATTCCTGTCTTAGAGCGTTCAATTTCAACAATTTCAGGTCAACGTTAACATTTTTTCAGTATTCATGTGGAGATTTTGTGTTCCACTATTTGCTTTTCACATTTAGAATGGGTAAATTATTTTTACTTACTTCTGCCAATTAACTCTTTTCTCAAGACCCTGAAGTCCGGTAGTTATTTGTGATATTATTTTCATGTACATGTACTTTAGTTACATAAGGAGGTATAGTACTCTGCCAGTGTGCAATTTTATTTAGTGAATTGGCGTAGACAAAGGGTCGTAGTATTGTGAAATATCATGGTGGTTCATGTCATGTAAATAATGATGGTCATGCGTTAAGCAGAGGAGGAAATGCCATTACAAGGATCGATGGCTATGGACAAGTGGAGATGTTGCTACCACCGAATGGCCTAAATGGTAGTGCAGGGTGGTATCATAGGCAAGATATATTTGTGTGTATATATGTATATTTCCGAGTTCCCTGGGGTATCTTGCAATGTCTCTGTTCTCCTATTATCACATGAGTTGATTTTGGACCTTTCGAAGGTATCGGTAGACTGTCACTGGCTTTTCAATTAATCAACCTTACTGTTTACATATTTCTTCTTCAAACCTTACTCAGATTATCAGTACTGGCATGAAAGAGATAGGAGTTATTGCTGATTTTGCAAGCAATGTCAAATAATGTTCTAATCAATCCTGTTTTTATTCGAAACAGGTGAAATGAGGAAAGTTTGTATATTCAAGCCAGTATACATGTATGTATTTAATTTTGTGATATACTGAA
Source organism: Heliocidaris tuberculata (assembly GCA_025618425.1). Taxonomy (NCBI): domain Eukaryota; kingdom Metazoa; phylum Echinodermata; class Echinoidea; order Camarodonta; family Echinometridae; genus Heliocidaris; species Heliocidaris tuberculata. The sequence continues at coordinate 27,136,198 of CM046847.1, forward strand.
GTGGTAGATTCATTTGTATTGTTGCTAATTATTAAAAAAAAAAAAAAAAAAAAAAAAAAGAGGCTATTGGCCATTGAATTCCCTCCCACTTGTAGATACATGTAGTCATCATGGAAAGGTTGGTCTTCATTTTCCTTGTTGGAATACACAGAACAATAATTACTGCTACCAACGGATAGTCTGAATTGTATGTAGGATGGTTTCTATGCAAGATATACCATATGTGTGCGTGTATATAGGTATATTCCCAAGTTCCCTATAGATATGTTACCTATAGCTAGGTACGTAGCATCAAATATCACATTGTTCTTTCTCCTATTTTAATATCAGTTTGGTTTGGGACATTTTGAAGGTATTGGTTCACCGATTTTTCCATCATCCAATCTTGGTACATAGTTTTCTTCAAAACAGTACTCAGATCATCAATACTGGCATGAATTATATTACGGTTTTGTGAGCCCTGTCTGATAATGCTAGAATCAACCCAGATTTGTATTTGAAACAGGTGAAGCTATAAACATTTGAATACAAGCCAGTATAATTCTTTGTGTGTGATATACTAATAAGTATAATCAGTTGTATTATTGCAGCTGATGAAAATATCTAAAAAAGGCAATTTGCCATTTCATTCCTTCTCGGTTGTCAATGTGATATTGAGATGACTGGTTTTTAGATAGTTATAAAAAGGTTCGCTTTACACGTCATCTACAGGTCTGTAATATATAGTGGAACATTGGGTCCTTTGAATTCAGTTAATCACTCCTTATGATGACCTTTGAATGAATTTGCATGGATTTGCAAAGATATATATATATATATTTATATGTGTGTACACATGCAAGCTATATATACCAGTATGTCATAAACGTTTTATACCATAGCAATTTTGTGGAGAGGGACACATGCTATGATTGTAAAGCATAATGGCAGTGACAAAGTCCTGAATGTAATTTGCTACACTATTTTGACCAAGTGGAATTTGAATAATGAGATATCACATGAAAAAACGACGTTGAACGGTTTTGCAATATGGGCAACTCGTTTCAGGCTGTAGGTCAAAATCGTTGAGCTACAATGTGTTTTGGCGGCCGATCATATATAAATATATTCTCGTTTGGCGGTAATTTGGCAATTATGCCGCCTAAACACGTATGTTAAGTGAGTAAATTACGCTGTTATATGTAAAATTGTACTTTCGGCTACACTCGATTTCACATGCGGGGGGCTGTCATGTACTACTTTAGAATATTGTATACGGTGTCACGTTAAACTTTAATCTTAGGCTTCACACGATCTTACATGCGTGGAGGCTCGAAGGCCTATATCTAAGGTTAGGCCTCACCCGATCTTACATGCGGGGAGGCTGGGATCTGTAATCCACCGACATTTAATATTTTCAAGCTGATCTGGGATTCCTGTCCGGCTAGCAGGGTACTAGTGGCAAGGTAGCTGGGAATGTTAACGTTAGGGTAGGAGGGGGCGGGCCTTCTAGTCGGGGGTATAACCCCTCTCCGGGAAGCTCTCACGAGGTTATCGGTTGGAAACGTGTATGAATTTGTATTCCGTGTGCATTGTGATTTAATAGGCCTATTCATTAGTGTGTTGTGATTATATATCCAAAGAAATTGTGTTGTGACACCGAAATGGATTGTGAATTAAGCGTCCATCACAAATAAAGCCACGACAAATCGCAAATGTTGTTATGTGTTATTTTGTCAGGTGAGAATAATAGTTTTTAAAGAGACAACGATTTAAAATGACTTATTCATCAACTGACAAAATGTAGGTCGAATGGCGTTATTTTGAGGGGGCTTTGATATGGCCCGCCGATAAAGGTAACCCGGCCGCGTTATTTACAAATTGTAATACATTCTCAGGGCGGATGTACGCGCAGAGGTATGGGCGCATGTTAAGGAGCGGAATCATCTGGTTACCAGAATGAAGAAGCTTTCACTGTAGTCGTGGCTTTTGTAACTGATGGACGGAATTTAAAATGAGTGCGGAATAAAATCCCGCCTCCACCCCATTTTCTCCACCATTTATTTATACAATTTTCAGATAGTGGCAATATGGCATGACAACGGTCATGATAGTTAACGATGAGGTTCAGTTCTGGTCAGACGATTGTATTGTGATAGAAAAGGTTCAAAGCACTATTGGGAAAGGTTGATCATGTTTACGTTTACATAAGAATGGGTAGACTGAGATTTTTTTTTGATCGATCATCAAAAAGATAAGAAATAAGCCCAAATTTGCTGGAAAGCTTGTGCCCTGCACGCATATATGGCATGAATGTTCAGTAAGAACACTTCAGCTATTTCTCGTCATATTTCGAATATGAGAGTATTTGAAGAACAATCATTTTCAGAGGTCATTTCTTCTATGATTGTCTTCCAAATTGACATTGAAGGAATAGGAAACTTCACAAATTATTACTTTTGTTTTCACCTTCCTCGGACCTCAATCTTCTCTTTAAGATAATGGGTGTAGTTGTTCGAGACTATTGATATAATTGATGACAGTTCAGTCACATTTTGGGGCTCTTCAGTGCATTGAATTGATGATTTGACATTACAAGTAATGTGTTTATAGGATTATTAAGAAGAATATGTTTGTATGCTTGTGAATGTGTCTGTATGTATATCTGTATATAAATATGTTTATGCATGGTATATGCGTTTCTGTAATTATATATGCATTCAGTGGATATGATATGCATATGTTTATCATTCGTTTTTGTTGGAAAGAGCTCATGGGTTAGGTACCAATCCAGATTCGGAAGCATTTGGGCTTGGTTGCACAGATTTCTGCATAAAAACAGATTGCGTGTCGTGCACGCAGAAAATGTGGGTCGTAGGGGAATCTTCCCGACTAAACAATTTTTAACAGTTGGTTTTTTCGCCCCTACTCGGGTTTGGATGGATGGTACATTTTGAGCAATGACATATAATAGCGAAACTGTCTTGTGATGATGATATTTTAAAGCATCATTTAATGTAAGACGAATTATATATACTAAGCTATATATTCTCGTTTGGTGGTAATTTGGCAATTATGCCGCCTAAACACGTATGTTAAGTGAGTAAATTACGCTGTTATATGTAAAATTGTATTTTCGGCTACACTCGATTTCACATGCGGGGGGCTGTCATGTACTACTTTAGAATATTGTATACGGTGTCACGTTAAACTTTAATCTTAGGCTTCACACGATCTTACATGCGTGGAGGCTCGAAGGCCTATATCTAAGGTTAGGCCTCACCCGATCTTACATGCGGGGAGGCTGGGATCTGTAATCCACCGACATTTAATATTTTCAAGCTGATCTGGGATTCCTGTCCGGCTAGCAGGGTACTAGTGGCAAGGCAGCTGGGAATGTTAACGTTAGGGTAGGAGGGGGCGGGCCTTCTAGTCGGGGGTATAACCCCTCTCCGGGAAGCTCTCACGAGGTTATCGGTTGGAAACATGTATGAATTTGTATTCCGTGTGCATTGTGATTTAACAGGCCTATTCATTACTGTGTTGTGATTATATATCCAAAGAAATTGTGTTGTGACACCGAAATGGATTGTGAATTAAGCGTCCATCACAAATAAAGCCACGACAAATCGCAAATGTTGTTATGTGTTATTTTGTCAGGTGAGAATAAAAGACTTTAAAGTTTAAGACGGGCGTCCTTTGTCATGTGCAATTGTTAATCTCCGTCCTAGAATCCCGCGTACGTTGCTGAACGAAAACTCTATAATGAAGAATTTCCTACTGTTAATAAATAGGATCAATGGAACATGCATTCTAGACATATTCAATACATCATGTTCAACGTCAGTCCGGACGTCAGTGGGCTCTTGTTTTGAATATGTCTAGACTACATGATCCATTAATTCTATTCATTAGCTTGTTCTTTTTAACATTTCAATCATGTCAATGTTGACAGGAAAGGACCCAGACAATGACATTTCTTTTTCGAAGTACTCCTCGCACACAGGCATGTCTTGCGTGTACTTTTTGAACATCGTTATTCTTTGTTACTTCAAACAGCTGGGGGTGTTTCATAAAGCTGTTCGTAAAGTTACTCATGACTTTACGAATGAATTAAGTATGACAAGCCAAATGGGATGCTCAATCATTTCTAACTGCATCATCTAAAGTTGAACTGTGCAGATGTAGATTAACATTCTTATTATTTTTTAATGCAAAGTATATTTTTTGCCATAATTTAATTCAGGTTGTTGGAAATACAGTCACACTTTGTGAAAACATCAGGAAACAATTGGGGCATCCTATCTGGCACTTCATATTCAAGTCGTTCGTAAGGTCATGCGTAACTTTACGAACAGCTTTATGAAACACCCCCCTTATCATAACTAAGTCTATATAAACGCAGGTATGACATTGACACGATTGCGACTATCTTCAATGATTTTTCTCTTGCCCGTTTAAGGTCGTTAACAACAGGAACGATACCATGATTATGAGTCAATATGCACTCTCTTTGAAGAATCATCCCTTGATTTAGTTGATTATACCTGACCTACCGTGAAACTGGAGGTTACACACCACAATTTGAAATCAAACATTGGTCGTTAACACTGAACAAATAGAGTTCAGTGTTCGTTATAACAACAGGAACAATACCATGATTATGAGTGACAGTCGCTTCAGTGCTCTCTTTCTCCCACGCTCTATGGCACGCCATTAGGGAAATGAATATAATTGTTCAACATCAATACAAAATATATTTCCCTTTAACAAATATATATTTCTCTTTTACAAAGCCATTTCACACCAGCCAATATATATTTCACTCTTAACAAATATATTTCACTTTTCACAAAATTTCATTTCACTTTTTCACAAATTTTCATGTCACCTTTTCACAAAAATCCTTTTCACTTTTAACAAAATTTCATTTCACTTTTTCACAAAAATCGTTTTCTCTTTTAACAAAATATTAATTTAACTTTTCACAAAAATGCATTTCACTTTTCACAAAATTTCATTTCACTTTTTCACAAAAATCCTTTTCACTTTTAACAAAAATTCATATCACTTTTCACAAAACTACATTTCACTACCCACAAAATTTCATTTCACTTTTTCATAAAAATCCTTTTCACTTTTAACAAAAATTCATTTCACTTTTCACAAAAATACATTTCACTTTTTCACAAAAATCCCTTTCACTTTTCACAAAATTTCATTTCACTTTTCACAAAAATAAATTTCACTTTTCACCAAAATTCATTTCACTTTTTCACAAAAATACATTTCACTTTTCACCAAAATTCATTTCACTTTTCACCAAAATTCATTTCACATTTTTACAAAAATTCATTTCATTTTTTCCCAAAAATACATTTCGCTTTTCACAAAAATTCATTTCACTTTTTCATAAAAAATACATTTCACTTTTCACAAAAATTCATTTCACTTTCTACAAAATTTCATTTCACTTTCAACAAAAATTCATTCATTCCATTGAATTAAAGTATAGATCTAGGCCTACCTAGTATCGTATAGTAGGCCTATTTGTTCCGAAACAACTCTTTGCTTGTCACGCATCTAGACCTACGTGTACATTCCTCTCGTATGTATATTTGTCTCTACATGCGTGCACTGTACTATTCATTCCTCAAAACCAAAACTATTTCACTCTGAAAAAAAAAAAAATGTTTTTTTTTTCTCGGCCTAAAGGTGGCGCTATATATAGCCAGCTAGCTCGCGATACATGCCCGGCCCAATCGAATCCCATCCCTTGCTGCGTGGTCGCCACCAAGCAATGGGGCTCGAACCCCTGGACCTGGCCCATCAGCATCTACTAGTAGTACTAGTCGTGTGCAACCCTCGACCTCCAGTACCGCATCTCATTCTCAGCAGCAGCCGCCGATACGCGCCCAGCCAAGCTAGATCAAGACTGCCAGCAGGCGGTCGCGGCTCTCCTACTACTAGTACTAGTCGTGGTGGTGGTGCTGCTGCTGCTTCAGCCGGAGGCCGAGGAGGACGAACATCGGCTAATTCCGGACAGCCGTTCTGTTAAGCCGCTCTCGGGGTAGTTTCTGACCGGACAGCTCGACATTGCGCAATGACTCGAACTCGATTCTCGTGAAATATCACATTCTCCGCGTTTTGAATCTCCCGCGCGCGCGACAGGAAGTCATGCAGTTCTATATACGTTACTATGGGAACCTACCCGGTTAGGTTGACGGCGCGCCGGGGTGGACCACCCGTGGTTTTATCACCTGCTGCCCCGCTTTTTTAACCCGGCATCAGTCCCGACTCCGTCCGGACGCGGTCTAGACTCTACGCAGCGGCGCGGCACGTAGCAAGTGCATAGCACCAGCGATGCAACAGTACATGTTGCAAAACTTCATCATGAAGGTTTTATCTCTTGAAATTCACTGACATAGAAAAATATACAATCTTTTTACTTCATTGTCATCTGATGACAAATGAAGTAAAAATATTGTTTTAAATTGTATGTCAGTGAATTTCAAGAGATAAAACCTTCATGATGAAGTTTTGCAACATGTACCGTTGCATAAATATATACGGTACACATCGCTGGTGCTAGCGCTAATATGCACTTGCTACGCACGTGCCGCGCCGCTGCGTAGAGTCTAAGTAGACGCGTGTGGCTGTATCCTCAGGCCCGGTGATCGTGAGTGTATACAGCCCATAGACGCGTGTGTCTCTACCTTGCCTGCCTACTTGTTATTTAGGCCTAGTAACCCCGGGGGGGGGGGGGGGGGGGGTCTGTCCTCATTGCAAGGGGGGTATCAGGCGTGACCAGAGACTCGCCAAAAGCACCCTAAACAAGTATTAACATGATGCAAAAAATACACCCTAAATAAGTATCATTACGTGTAATTTGCTACCCTAAGTAAGTAATCATTTTTTGTTAACCCCTAAGCAAGTAATAACCAGTTTTTCCTACCCCTAAGCAAATAACAATTTTTTATACCCTAAGCAAGTAAAAACATTTTACTTTCCTTGCATGAGGCCCTGTCAGGCAGTCTAAATAATTAGTAAATTCTAACCCGGAAATTCTAATCATGATTACGGAACATTCATGAAACTTCCCTTCACATCAATCAACATCCATTTAATATTTACTCAAAAAAGACAGTTCTTAAGGGCCTGATGTTTTTGTTTTGTTTTGTTTTGTTTTGTTTTTTTTTTGTTGTTGTTTGTTTGACGTATGGCCTGGGGATCGGGCTAACTCGGCACTAGGGCGAACTCGGCACTGCGAGGCGACTGTGTTTCAAGAGTTAAGTCCACGCTAACACCGTCTCAACACAAGTACTTTGCGATCAATTCAACTCTGTGCGCGATTTCCCCCCAAGGCCGAGTTCGCCCTAGTGCCGAGTTAGCCCGCGAATAATGATCCAGTTTATGTTGATTTATGCAAAACAGGCTATGACGTCAGCTTCAGCTAAAAATGGTGATTTTAACTTGTTTTAGTGTTGAATGACCCTAAGTACGTAAGTTGATTTTTTTATGACCCTAAATGCGTAAATCATCACTTTGAAAAAGATACCCTTTTTCTTGATTTTTGGTGATTTTGAGACCCTATTCACGTTACGTACGTAATGTGCCCGATCTTGAAAAACAACCCTTTTTACTTGATTTTTTGGTCGCGCCTGATACCCCCTTGCAATGAGGACAGACCCCCCCCCCCCCCCGGGCTAGTAATAAAGTTAGACCAAAATATAGATCTATTTAACGTTAGCCTACCAGACTCTAATAGTAGTAGTAATTAACATTAATCAAATGCTAGCCGACCCGAAGACTAAGTTAGGCCTAGCCTAGTCTATTATTAAATTATTTTTAGCTCATCCGGCCCGAATGGGCCAGATGAGCTTATGCCGTGGCGAGGCGTCCGTCGTCCGTCCGTCCGTCCGTCCGTCCTTCGTCTGTCGTCCGTCCACAATTTCAAAATGCTTCTTCTTCGCCATTTCTTACCCGATTTTAATTCCGTTTGCTTTATATGATAGCACTAGGTGGGGAATTCGAAACTTCTACACAGAATTTTGAAACTCATTAAATATGCTAATTTATGCGCATTTCTCAAAAATCACAAAAATTGCTTCTCCTTCCTCATTTATTGACCGATTTCGATTTTTTTTGTTCCATCTGAAAGACTTTCATGAGGTTCATTGAACTTCTACACAGAATTTTGAAATTTTGTCTACAAAATTAATTATGCTAATTTATGCGATATTTATTCAAAAATCACAAAAATTGCTTCTTCTTCCTCATTTATTGACCGATTTCGATTTTTTTTTTCCATCTGAAAGACTTTCATGAGGTTCATTGAACTTCTACTCGGAAATTTGAAATTTTGTCTAGAAAATTATTTATGCTAATTTATGCCAAATTTATTAAAAAGATCACAAAAATGGCTTCTTCTTCCTCATTTATTGACCGATTTCGATTTTTTTTTTTTTTGTTCCATTTGAAAGACTTTCATTAGGTTTATTAAACTTCTACTCGGAATTTTAAAATTTTGTCTAGAAAATAATTTATGCTAATTATTTATGCAAATTTATGCAAAATTTATTAAAACATCACAAAAATTGCTTCTTCTTCCTCATTTATTGACTGATTTTGATTTTTTTTCTTCCATCTAAAAGACTTTCATGAAGTTCATTGAACTTCTTCATGGAATTTTGAAATTTTGTCTAGAAAATTATTTATGCTAATTTATGCGAAATTTATTACAAAATCACAAAACTTGCTTCTTCTTCCTCATTTATTGAGGAAGACTTTCATGAGGTTCATTGAACTTCTACTCGGAATTTTGAAATTTTATCTAGAAAATTATTTATGGTAATTTATACAAAATTTATTTTAACTCTTTGCCCTGTCCATTATGAAACCCATGGCTGCTGGATTATTTCAAAGGCTATACCTTTCTACATGATTTCTGTCGACATCATCGACAGAACCGAGAACCCAGAAGTGACAGTGGTCAACAATAGCGGGTTATGAGCTAATAAAGACTTGAAACAGTGAGGGACAATGCACTGAAGCCACCCTTAAATGTCCCAACCTTAAAATTCTTTTTTTACACCAATGCATAACTTATGTCATTCAGTGCTTTTCTCTTTTATTACAAATCTTAACCTTCAAATCTCTCTCAATAAAGATTTCACAGTTGGTAGAGATACCTCACCTTGACTAACTTTATGCTTTATTTCAAATTTCTCTGTCACACAGTAAAACTATTAAAATTTACATTCCCCAAAATCTTTTAACTGAAGTCGTGCAACTTGAGTTGTCAATTTCCAGACTTTCATTCATATCTACATGTCACTTGTCTCCTTCCAAAACCACATTTAGCCAGATCTGCAATATTTAGGCACTTCATCATCTGTACATGCATGTAACCAATACATGTACATTTCATCGATTCATTACAATGTCTACTGTGTTCAAAGTACAAATTGCATCAATTTCTTTGCTGCATGCCGGATGAGCGCCACATCATTGATGTGCTAGTTTATTTATTTAATCTAACTGTGCCTGTGCAGTTCATTACTAGCCATATACTTTTCACTTTCGGAATTTCACCGATTACGTTACGGTATAGATCTAGCTCTAGTACTACCCTTTAACACTTTATAACAGGATTAAAATTAACTTGATGTTATAGACAACCTAGTCCTAAAAGTTAGAGGGCCTATAAAAGAAAATTGATATACAGGGCCTTTATTCTGAAATCTACTTCGATCTACGGGGTCGGTCTCAGGCTCAGCGACTATCAATCGCGTCAATCTATTCTAAGTTAGTTAGCGTCCACTGTGTTTTGCTCTATTAAACCGTTATATAGATTTAACAATGCGAGATTTATACTATCTAACATTAATTTGTCATATCTAGATCAAAGTTAAATCCAAATATATTTAATTGTTGATGAGGGATATAAAACAAATATACAGGGCCTTTATTCGGAAATCTAGTGCGATCTATGGGGGCGGTCTCAGCGACTACAGTCAATGGTCTATTTCTCTCGGGGCTCTCGCCCCTCGAGGAAATAGACGACTGTAGTCACTTCGACCGACCCCATAGATCGCACTAGATTTCCTCGAGCCCTGTATATTTGTATACTATTATTCACCCGCTCTCTGTGGTTGTTCAGTAATCGGTCAGGCAATTATTTGGTACCGGTAATACCCTTTACTATGATTTATTTACCCTTAGAATTATCCTTCCGTTTTATTTGGAGGACAGTCCAAAGAGTCAGTGACATCTCTTTCCATCTTCCTCTCTTTTGTGAGGATGACCTGCCTGTTAATATATGCAGTTCCTATAGTGACAATTACTATTCATCTAATGAATATCCATCAGTACTACATCTGACCAATGTCTGAATCCAAGACCCAACCCTTAATGTTTATTCATTTATAAGTTACTCCAGGGAATATAAAAAGAGACACAAGTAGAAACTCTTGGCTTCTTCGGTCCTCTCCCACCTTTATGGAAGGATTCACCAGCTCTTCTGGTCCTCTCCACCCTTCGCCAGCTTCTGGGGGAATCTGTCCCACCAGTATACATCGTCTAGTTGTCATTCAATTATAAAAGGCTGTGACATTTCAGATACCTATCATTATATTATATCTCATCGCGGACGAGACGAGTTTTTACATAAGTTTATTATTTTCCATGTAATGACCTTCTCTAGATTCTTAAAAGCATTTTCACAGGTGTGGATACTATACAAAGATAATCTACATGTAATGTTTTGATACTTACATATGTGTATTTTTCTTTCTCTGTTTTATTTTAAATTTTAAACTGGCAAAAAGCAGCATAATGATACTTGCTTTTTAGCACACTTTTTGTCCCAAATTTATAGAAAACTGATTCAATTTTACCTCAGCTTGTTTTGGTTATAGCCTTGTAAATCAAATGCATTTACCATGTCCACATGATTACTTTCATTTATAGTAATTAACTTTTAAATATCCATCCAGTATTCTTGCAGCAACAGTCCAAAGTGTCTCTCTGCCTCTTCTTTTCAACTCGTCCAACATATGCCATTTAGGGGTCATGTTCAGACACTATAAGCTCACTAAGGCTGTTATTCCATGTTTTATCTATTTATTTATTTTTTATTTTTTATCCACTGATCCTGCATAATTATGTAGCTTGAATAAACATGTTTTCGAGCTTGTTACTGTGAGGTTGTGCGAAGTGTTCTCTGATTAAAGACAGACTATATGTCGCATTGTTTGTTTTGGAAATATGTTGTGGCATTCATGGTGGTCAGGAATATCATCAGTCTTGTATATAACACCAACTTAATCCTCATGAAAATAGCTGTAGACTATCTAATTTCCACATTACCCTATCATCCATGCTTGACAGTGGGGACAATGAAGGCAGGGGACACTTGTTCAATGCACACATTTGAGTTGACACGAAATATAAACTAGTTTTCCTCAGTGACAGATACCAGCGTTCTTTTTCTTTGGGAAATGCATAAATATGAAATATGATCCCCAAGACACATGTAATTTAACTATGCAAACTCTACGTTTTATTGAAAGAAATGTAAGAAGAAGGTTAAATAATTGAAAATTTTCGACGTGTTCTGTCTCTAGACCCTAACCCCAAACAGCTTACTTTTGGACGAACAAATTTTGTATAGTACTGAATGGACATTTCAAGTAATAACTGTTCAGACATTCATGAAGGGAATATATCACATTATTTTGAAGTCGATAAGCAAACGTATGGCTACTTTGGAGAATTCAATGACTACTTTGTTTTTCTTTCTCGATTTCGAAGAGAAAAGTACTATATAAAACTGCATATATATTGCTTTGTCATTTTTCGTCAGCTGTGGGTCTCCAACCAAGCACCGATAAAGTAAATCACACCTGAATGTATCAGAACATATTATATACTAAACATTTAATGTATAACCAAACCAAAGGACATTTGACAGGGCCTATATAGACAAGCTCATGATGTGGGGAATAGACAATGAAGTAAAATCTCTTCTCAAAATTTAGGGTGTACCTAAACTTTTGACCAGCACTGTATGTGTGTATATATATATATATATATATATATATATATATATATATATATATATATATGTATGTAGCATGCATGAAAATGCACCCTCTATTGTAAATATTATTTAGATTATTCATAAGCTTTTAGCCTCTATCCTGTCCTGTTATTTTGATCTTTTTTATATTGCACACAGAATTATAACATGTGCTGGCTGTTTGTATTCAAGTTTATTCCATAAGATTTAAGCCCTATTCTCTTTGATTCCATTTCATTAGCTTAATCCTTCTTTTATGTCACTGTATCCTACACCTTAATAGCCACCCCTCTATTCATGTCTGAAGTCCACCATTGTGTTAAGCATGTTAAGTGGGATATTATGGCAGCTTTGATGTGTTTTGATCATGCCTCCTTGAAAAAAGCTGCTTTGATGATTGAATAAGTTTAGTGTTCCATTGTTTAAATATGTTTGTTAGGAAACTGCTGTTGCTATAGGAGTGGTCAACCAGTATGAATGATTAATTAGGTATAAAAGAAGATCCCATGTATGTTTTAGTCACTTGGCTCCCCCAACTTGGCTCCCCCAACTTGGCTCCCCCAAATTGGCTCCCCCAAATTATCCCCTACTACCCCTCCCCACTAACTGACCCTAACCAATGTCGAAGTCGTCTGAAGTTTGACCATCCTAGTTTGAACAAAGTCATCATCTAAACTCCAAGTCAACGAGAACTAATATAAAACATCTGCATTTGGGTACCACTGACCCTTTGCAATCTTAGTGATCCAGTGTATGATCAACATGTTCCTGTCACTCGTGTGCATGCTGTATGTATCCAGTATCCTGGTACCGAGTGTCATTTCTACTCATCATGTTCCTGAGCTATTTCTTCCAGTATTCGATGTCGTCGTCCTTTCTATTCCTGCATTGTCGTCATCATCGTCCGCGTCGTCCGCAGTAGCTATGGCGGTGCACCAGTACAAGTCGCGATATCGCATATTTAGACATCCGCGTTGCATGTAAGTGGCCACTGTACTAACGATCCCTCCCTGACTAACCTCTTCCCATCCCTTATAGTATTCCCCTTAATGACTGTGATAGTTTAAGTTATTTTAAGTATTGTTTATATACATGATATAGGTTCTAAACATGGGCTTTTAATAGAGTGAAATCGATTAAGAATTTTATTAATGATATCTGTAAATTGATTCTAGTTGTTATTTGTTAATGGATAAGTAAATAAAATATTTTATGACACTTTAATGTACATTGTGTCCCAGCGCTTTTGTTTATATCCTCATATATCTAATCTTCATAAAACTTCAGCAAGAATTACCGTCCGATTCTTCTTTGGAGACCAAGAACGACTGAGTACAAGACCGACGACAACGTCACGGCAATGATCGGGGAGGGGGGGGGGGGGGGGTGGTTCTTTTGCAAAGTGTATCAGCCCATGATTTTTACGCCAGGAACCTCAGTGGAAAGACGCGACTCGAACAGACACTAGTCCAGACTGAATCAGGCAGATTTTATTTTAAGAGCAATCTTTCCAGTTGCGCGATCTCCCTCCTACCTGCCGCAGGCCGAAGATGGAGTAATCCCCAAATTCCATAGAGTACCGAACTCGTATAATGGCTCTATCTGATTCGTATACGCCCGCCGATTACGAATTATCCCAGCCCCGGCAAGACATTACCAGTTTGCCACCCTCCACCCAGGTGTAGTAAGTGGGTAGGCACAATAATAAGTTATTCCTTGAATGCTTTTAGCGGGGGCAGCTCCCCCCCCCCCCCCCCCCCCCCCGTGCGTGAAATCACAGATGGCCACCAGACATGCCAGAAAAAAATAAGAGACAAGTTAGATGGTAGTTTTAATCCCGGGTTTTAATTTTCTAATCATGACTGGTCAAGATGTAAAAAGGTGGCTCATCCTTCTTCATTATCCTCTATGAAGTTTGTGTTGTTGTTTCTTTGATTGTTATATTTTGTTATGTATTTTAGTTGTTGTTATTGATCTTTTTTTTTTTCTTCTTCTTTCTTCTTTTTCTTAACTGCAAGGTGACGTCAATAAACCAAATCGCATATTTTACTCCCTATGACAGCCACCCTCTAGGAAAAATTCCCCGGGACAACTACCCCCCCCCCCCAGACAACTACCCCCTACGACAACCACCCTCTAGGACAACTACCCTCGGACAACTACCTCCTAGGGCAACCACCCTCTAGGACAATTAACTATCCCCAGACAACTACCCCCTAGGACAACCACCCTCTAGGAAAAGTACCCCAAATTGGACTTAAAGGAGAATTAACCCCAGAATATAAATGTACTTATGTTCAAAGGTGAACTATATTCTTAATCATTGGCCTGTATCGCTTTAGAAATAAAATATAAGAAAAGGGTTTAAATCAAGACAATCTAGCACGCGGTATCATCTGCTAACACTTTACAAGGGGCTGCCATTTTCTTGATGATATGGAGTTGTACATGAACCATTGGAAACCGTTCCCGTCAGAAATATATTTTTAATTCTAGAGCTAAATTGCTTCTCTTCATTACAAAACATCCCCATATATGATGGAAAATACATAACAGGTGTATACATATATTCTAAAATTAGAAATTTAGAGATTTCTTTTTAAATTCTCTGGTTTTGCTAAATAGAAATAGATTTCTTGGGCTTGCCTGGCAGAGCAGAACATAATTTATACAACGCGCATTCTGACTATTGAAGTCCATTATCTCATAGCAGGTGAATGCATAGTTTGTCACTATTGACGCTCGGGAAAGTTATCATCCATAAATTTTAATTAATTTGCTCCGTCGCGTACGTCATATAGTACCAAGACAATCGATTTATATTTAGTAAAATAGTAATTTTAAAAGGAATATAAAACACATTTTTCGTTTTTAGAATATATGTATATATCTGTTAAATATTTTAAATCTCAAATGGGATTTTGTATCAGGAAGAAAGACAATTTTGCACTCGGATTAAAAATATCTTTATGTACACATCAAGAAAATGGCAGCCCCCAGGTATCGCTAGCAGACGATAAATTTTGCTGATAAAATATTGATTTATACCCATCTCGTATATTTTAATGCAAAACTACATAGGACAACTAGAAGGAATAGATAATACATCTTTGAATAAAAGCACATTTATATTTTGAGGTTAATTCCCCTCACAGTGAACAAGATTGTCTCGTTCGCTACTCTCGCTCGCCAAAATAGAATTAATATGGCCTTTAGCACAATTTCTGCCCTGACCTGCAACAATAAAATCCAGAAAATATACCAACTTTTATTAAAAGAGAAGTTTTTGTTTTCACTCATGTTTGCTCGCTTAATTGTTCCTACTCCAACCTCCAACAGTAAAACCTAGTTTATCACATTAAAAAAAAAAAGCCAAACTAGTTTATGTATACTAACTATCATTTCAAAAAAGCGTGTTTTTTGTTTGTTTGTTTGTTTTGTTTTGTTTTGTTTTTTTGCTCGCTCGCTACGCTCGCTGGCCGAAATGGAAGTACCACTAACAGCACATTGAATACGATGGTGTTGTCCCGAGTTAGTACTCTTAATTGTAAAATATTGCTACAGATTTCTCCAGGGCATGAAGGCAGATATTCTGATGTGCAATATCAACTCTCTATTGGACGTTTTGCATGGTCAGCAATTAAGGGGGGGGGGGGGACGGGACGAAAAACAAATATTCCAGCCGTTTGTCCCCACCCCTCCATGCCCTCCCCCCGAAAATTAGAAATACCAGATCTTCTGACTAAATGGTGATTACCTCTTTTTGGATTTACCTGTTAGATCAAAAGTGCATTAAAACTGCGCAATTTTTTGTCTCCCTTGGTCGTTATCCAACCTTCAAAATAGTAACATTTAATGAGAAATTCGACAAAATCTTGCAAAATGCAATCCCGGTAGGGGATGCATGTTCTTCCCCGGAAATTCTGGGAACTTCTCTCCTCTTTTTTTTTTTTTTTTTTTTTTTTTTTGGGGGGGGGGGTGAGGTGAAATAACCCCCCCCCCCCTCCCCCCTCCCGTCACAAGAAATCGTCGCCTCTGGTTGGCACAGAAACCAGTAATGTCGGATATCCCTAACTATCAATACGTTTAGTATCAAGTTTTAGTAAAAGTTACAAAATTGCTTCTAAATTGCTTGAAAGGTGTAGAAGAGACGAAGTAAAACGTGATAGAGGCATCCAAATGGGTCGCGGAAGCGGGGGGAGGGGGCGGAGCTGGGGGACTGCAGCCCTCCCCCCCCCCCCCCGACAATTTTATTTTATTTTATTTTATTTTATTCTCTTCAGCAATTGTATAAGTACAAACAAAATTTTCGATAACAATAATAGAATATGATACAATAGGTACTTTTTTTCTGACAATGAATCATAAATAAACTAATATATTCATTATTATTTTCAAAAACGAAATGATAAATTGTCAAAATATTATATTTCATTATGATATGTCAATTCCCGAAGAAAAAAAAAAAAAAAAAATCTTAAAATATGACCGTCCCAAACTTTAACACATTTGTTCACCAGAATGGAAACTTCATTTAAAAAAAGTAAGAACAAAAAGCAAAACAAAACAAAACATAAATCATGTGGATAGCGATGATACTGACAATGCATATGAGGATAATGATGATGATGAAAATGATGATGATGATGATGATGATGATGATGACGGATTAAAGAGTTGACACAGAAATTTTACCTTGAATATTCTGATAATAGCATCGTTATTTTTTAACTTTGACCTTAAATGAATAGAGGGAACAACATTTATAGATTCTAGGAGAGAATTCCATATAGGTCTGGATCATGGTATCTTATATGGATCTGTGGGCAATAAGTAATTTCGGGTTGACTAGATAGAAATTTGAGGAATTACGAGTGGGGTAAGAGTGAATGGATAAGAATTTTTAAAAAGAAATATTAAATCTTTATATCTAACTTAAAAATTACTTATTTCTTAGGAATGCAAAACCGTAACCCCCCCCCCAAAAAAAAAAGACCCACAAGAACAACAACAAACAAGCAAACTCTACAGCCCGCGGCCTCTGATACAATTGAAAGCACCCTGCAGCACGTGGGCCTCAAGTTGTACGATTGAATTTATAGACGTTGGTCGTCGGTAATCAGTGGCAATATTTTTGTCGTTAATCAGGGGCATCTACACCCCCCCCCCCCCACCACTAAAAAAGGTCTAGCGACGCCCCTGGCCTGTTCCCGATCAAATATACTATGGAGGTACAATTTTTTTTTTTTTTTTTTTTTATTGAAGTGTGGGGGGATGTGGCCTGTACTACCATCCCCAAATATATTTTGAGGTAATTTTTTCAAAGCCATAATGCTGAAAAATTATTTAGATTAAAAGTATAGTCAAGTATTGTAACTCCGAACAGATTGTATTACCGAACGTGTAAAGTTAAGCGCCTAAAATGGGTTTTCATACGCGTGGGATTACGCGTATGAAAACCACACTATTGATACCAAGGTTGTGTCTTTTTCCCATAGGTTTCACACGTTCGGAATTACGGTACCTTTTTCAAGGGACCAAAATGCCGCGTCGTTGGGAAGGGGTTCACTCGGATGGGAATATCGTATTAAATCTACGTTGTCTTTTTAAAATTCCATCAACTTCTTTTTTTGTAGGACTTTGAGCATTCAATATGTATAGTTTGACAGATATTCGTTTCATATTTTATTTGCTATCGTTGATTTTCTGAAAAGTGTTCGGACACTGGATCAACCACCATACATGTAATTATCCTCGATTTAGAGGGTTCAGTCCGTATAACTTTCCTTTATAATGCAATTTTGCCACACTCATGTTATTAGTAATACTAACAATGTTCAAAATTGAAATGAAAATATAGCCACAGGAATCGAATGTGGTGGGGAAAGAGGGAATACATCACCCCCAATATTTATCGAGGATGATGACCTGTGTCATCATCACCCAACTATACACAGAAGAATGATGAAATGACAATCATAACATGTAGACCCGGTCAGAAGCACCGCTCCGGGGGTTGCATGTGGGCACAGTGCCCCTACTCTTCCCTTTAACTTCAGATGAGTACCCCCATTTTTCTTTCGAAAAAGTTCCCGTTCCATATTCTTATTAGTGCCCATTTTGATAATTACACCTCATCAATCACCTTACCTTTGATAAATGCTCCTATTTCAACAAGAACATTTATCCCTTTTAATCCCATTTATCATGTTTATGCCTTTTAATGTAACAAGTCATTTTTCCCTTTATAATATATAGGCACTGATTTAAATTTTCTACTTTATAAGAACATTTTTCCGTTCTTATAAATGCCCCTTTTCAGGTGTGATTAGTGCCCCCTTTTCACCTCTGATAACTGCCTTCACTACCTTTTCTACACATTCAGTTTTTTTTTTAAAATAAGTGTCCTTTTCCCTATGATAAGTACCACGTTCCCTTTTCCATAACATATGCCCCTAATCCAAAGTGACTTATAGAGCTAATATTGCAAAATGCTCGCTCGTATTAAAAGTATGGCTTATTAAATAAATTTTAATTGTTAAATTTCGCAAATGAAACCCCATTAGAATAGTGTTTCCCCGTTTTTATATTACAATGTAATTGCGACCTCACATATTTTGAATATTGTTTGCTCGCTCGCTCAATATTCCAGTCATACTACAAAACTGAAAAGCATGATGCTAAAGTTGTATCTTGGACATGTAAAGAGAAAAACCATATATATATATATATATATATATATATATATATATATATATATATATATTGTGTGTGTGTGCGTGAGTGGGTGTGTGTGGGTGCGTGTGTGTATGTGTGTGTGTGTATACAGTTTACAGAAAGTAAAGATAACGAACGTAAAAAGGCAATAGCTCGAAATAAGTTAAGTCTACATCTAAAGAAATGGAATTATTTTGAATGTTGGACGGAAGGAGGACATACGCGATAATATCACAAATAGTTTAAAAATATATATATATTCATTACTACAATTGCCCTATATACTTTGAATTTGCGCCTATCAGGTTTTAATCTATACCTTGTTCAAATTGACATCAACACCTTTTCTATGCATATGCACAAAATCAGTGGAAATAACTAAGCATTTTTTCAAACTGGAATAACAAATGCATAATTGGTTTTGATCCACATTCGTTGCTTCAGCCCAAACTTGGTACAAGAGGATTTTGACAATACTTTTTGAAAAGCCCGCTGCTCAGTCATCCGTTGCAGCACGGTTATGAATAAGGTATATCATTTGGCAGAATATAAGTTGCTCTTTACTATAAAATAAATGTTATAACTTCTTAATTACAAGCTACCAAAGTTGGGTATACTTTTTTTTATATGCACTGTATATATATATATATATATATATATATATATATATATATATATATATATATATATATATGCATCTGGGTTGCGTTTGGGTTGCAGGAGCCTTTTAATAAAGCAGTCTTATCGTTTATTACCAATTTTCTTTCAAGGTTTCAAGGTTTCTTTTATTTCCACATGATGTCTTTCAGTGTTTTACATATATACAAATTGGTATAACATAATATCAAACAAAATTACGATAAGAAATGTTTACATAAATGGAAATTTAAAAAACTATTATATACAGTAATTACATATGATAAACAATTAAACTATCATAATTTCGGTGATATTAGGCATAGTAAAGAAACAAAAGTGGAGGAGTCTATTAAAAAGCACAGCTTTTATTTTCTAGACCCCTTTGTGAGAAAAGAATACTTACAAATGCTCTGAGTTTATGGAAATAATTACTAAATATATATATATACTTTACACTATCTCACCCCCCCCCCCCAGTGGCGTAGCTAGGATTTTTTACAAGGGGTGCAAATTCTGTTTGAAGGGAGACCCCCGTATTTTTTTCTTCTCTCGCCAGCGCTCCAAAACTCGCTCAGGGGGGGGGGGGGGGGGAGTTGTCAGGGGGCGCTCTGCCCCCTTGCCCCCCCCCCTCAACTACGCTAGTGCCCCCCCCCCTTACACTACAATACAGAATAATTGTGGTATATGTGTACAAATAATTATATTGGAAATAATAACAGATGATGACTTCAGTATAGGAGAGAAGAAAGAGACACAGAGACAGAGAGAGGTGGAAGATGAAGGATAGGGACGGTACGTACACATTTCAATGCTTTCTGCAATGATGTTTTCATTCTAGCTCAGTTTTTGGTTCGAAATGATATTTTCCCTATCGTTTTTTGCCATTTAGCAGTTATATGTATTCAGCAGGATTTTTTTTTTTTTTTTTTTTTTTTTTTGGTCTACGTTTAAATGAAAAAATGGTGGGAGCTTAATGGTATTATTTAAGGAGTTTCAGAGCTGTGGTCCGGTATATATAAAAGTCTTTTTGTGCAGTAACTGTCCTGGTCATTGGTAAATATAACATATTTTGATTGTTTCGTGGGGTACTTTGTGTACTTCATTGTTTTTCAAAAATATTTGCAATAAATTTTCTGGTAACTGATTTTTTTCCAATTAGTACATAAGACAATCGAGATTCTAGGCTCTTGTGTGCTCTTTTCTAAATATTGTTCCCTATTTACACCTTGTTTCTTTAAAAAGGAAGCATATATGATAATTATAGCTTCTCCCCGTATAATCATCATCAAAGTTCCATTTAATGGCAAAACATTAAGAACTGACAAAGTAATGTAGTCTATATAATTGACCTTTACCTTATATATAGCTCGAGATGGAATTGAGTGTTTATTCAATCATACATGTATTTGTTTAAAGGTCTCATCTGTGAATGAAGAATTTGATTTAGAATGACGTTATGCTTCGCCCGAACTTGCCCCGGTTTTATAATCTACTTCATTTTTTTTTTTTTTTTTTTTTATTCATTTATTTTTATTTGTATTTGTATTTTTTATTTATTTATTTATTTTTATTTTATTTTATTTATTTATTTTTTTTTTTGAGGGGGGAGGGGGAGTAGGCCTATATGAATTCTCAAGATAATCACTATTTTTTATCTTTAAATCATCTGTCTATGGTCAGAGATATCAGTAAGTAGGCCTTGTGCTACAAGCCCTAACTCATTGTGCAAATAATGCTCTTGACCATGGACCTACTCTCTGAATTACTGATCATCATAACGAGCAATTTTGAAGAAAAGTTATGGGCAGGTAGCGCATGCGGGCGCCAGAGCTCGATCGTGGATATCCCGAACAAAATTAAAGCAAAGCCGGCAGGCCGCGCATGCGCAATCATTACACAACTTTTAGCGATCGCGAGCAAAGCGAGCTAGCTAGCTAGCTATCGATCGAAAGCGCAGAGAGAAAGTTTTTTTTCTGCGCTGCGAGCGTGTAAGTAAATTGCATTTGATTAATATTATTATCAACTTATTGAATTATTTTAGATGTATGATTTTACCCATACAGGTATTTAGTTATTAAAATACTTCTTTTGTAAAATTCTCGTAATGTATGTTAGTATCTATTTTCCTAAATATTCTCTTCTCGCTCACAAGTTACTCGGTGTCACATACCGCTACCGTACGCTACGCCGTGTCTGCCGGGTATCTTACCCATCTTCGTGCAGTGATGATACCGTAGGCGTAGTTAATAAATAGCCAAGCGTCGCACAGCCTAGACAACCGTCGAACTCGTGTCTCTGTATTTCCGAACAGATTGTATTACCGAACGCGTATAGTTAAAGGGCAATCCAACCTTGATAATAATATGATTTGTGTGAAAGCAGAAAAATAAGAAAGAGAGGATGGTGAAAGTTTGAAAGAAATCGGACAAGGACTAAGAAAGTTATGGATGTACATGATGTATGAAAAATGAGATCACTAGACCCTCCTATGCAAATCTCAAATTGGCAATTCGGTGAGTCAATCGTGACATTTTTGTGGACAACTCTCCCATTTTTCGTACACAAAAATACCGTTAATTTGCGGTTTTCTTCAAGGTGCTTTTACCCTCGGGGCAGTACTCAAAATATATTGGAGATATAGGTCCTCATGAACGAAAAGATCCTACTGTCATGACTGTGTAATGCATTTTGAAAAGAAGTGACATTTAGTCATTTTATGTGTTACAGCGAATGGGGGAGTTGTCCACAGCTACATCACAGTGACATTACCTATTCGGCCAATTTGAATCTCCCATATGCATAGTGATTACAACTTTCAAAAATTCATAACTTTCTTATTGCTTGTCCGATTTCGTTCAAACTTTCACCAATCTGCTTCTCTGATTTTTCCTCTTTCTTTCAAAGCAATTTGCTATAAAGGTTGGATTTCCCTTTAAGCGCCTAAAATGGGTTTTCACTACGCGTATGAAAACCCACACTATTGAAACAAAGGTTGTGGCCATTTCCCATAGGGTTCACACGTTCGGAAATACAGTATGGTGGTTGATCCAGTGTCCGAACACTTCAGAAAATCAACGATAGAAAATTAAATATCAAACGAATATCTGTCAAACTTACATGTACATAATGAATGCTTCCTACAGAAAAAGAAGTTGATGAAATTTTAAAAAGACAACGTAGATTTAATACAATATTCCCTTCCGAGTGAACCCCTTCCCAACGACGTGGCGTTTTGGTCCCTTGAAAAAGGTATGTACTGTATTTCCGAACGTGTGGGAAAAAGACACACATTTGTTTCAATAGTGTTTTAGGCACTTAACTCTACACGTTCGGTAATACAATCTGTTCGGAATTACAATCCTTGACTATAGTACCTTTTTCAAGGGACCAAAACGCCGCGTCGTTGGGAAGGGGTTCACTTGGCAGGGAATATCGTATTAAATCTACGTTGTCTTTTTCAAATTCCATCAACTTCTTTTTCTGTAGGACTTTGAGCATTCATTATGCAAGTTTGACAGATATTCATGTAATATTTTATTTGCTATGGCTGATTTTGTGAAAAGTGTTCGGAAATAGGGTCCACTACCATACGATTACGAGTCATCGTTCACTTCAACTTCCTTCAAAGCACCTTCAATTCACGAACAAATGTAGACCGAAAATTCTGTGTCTTGTTCCTTAGCTCTTCACTTAGAGACGTTTTTTTTTTTTTTTTTTGCTGGAGAAATTTTATAGATCGACGTGTAGTCTTTTATGCAAATGAAAAAAAAAAGACTTTTTTTGGAGGGGGGGGGGAGGTGAGCTTGTTTAGAACAAAAATTGTTGGCATCTGTCACCAAATAATGGTGACAATCTCATGCCTGGAATTGCTTTGAAGTTACACCATTAGTTATGATGTTACCTATGATTTTAGAGTTACAAATGTAATAGTTTAGAAGTCGACAAACATTGTCCTTTTTTCAGTACTAGTAAACCTTCAGGCTTTATTACAGATTTGTTCTTACATTCTTAATCAAATTTTCATGACCATGTCAGTATGATGAATGCTTCATTAAATGTAGCCAGTCTCTGTTGATTTACAAACTGAGTTCAAAGAATCAAATTTGAATTGCATGTTTCTTTTTTTACTGTTTTGTTTGTGACAAAAGTGTCTTTTTTGTTTGTTTGTTTGTTTGTTTGTTTGTTTGTTTGTTTGTTTTTTGTAAATTCTAAATGGGTTTATAAGTGAATATCAAGTCAGATATATTGAAGCAATGTCTGAACAATGAAAAAGACAATGATTGAGGCCACAAATCCAACACTACAGTGTACTTGCATCACAGCAGAGCACAAGGAATTTGTTCCTGGTTCATGTTAATCAGTTTTTCAAAAGTGGATATGAAAACACAGTATAGAAAAAGAATGCACAATTTTTTCATGAAAAGCTGCTCTAGACTAGGAACAAATTCTGTCCAGAATCAAACCAGGAAATAGTTTGGGTAACTACATGTAGGAAACGAAAATGACAGCAGGAAACTGTTTACCACAAATCCTTGGGGAAATTGCTGATTTGTTTTGTGCTAACAAATTCCTGTCATTTTACTTTGTCATTGCTATCATTATAGGTATTTTACTTTCTCATTGCTATCATTATAGGTCAAGCTATTTGGTACACGTACAACAACAAGGCATCATAACAGACTGTTCGAGAGTGAAGATAAACCTGCCCAGGAAGGGCTGTGGATCAGCATAGGCACCAAAAGCCGGGTTGCCTTTTGTTAATTTTCTAAGGGAGAAAAAAAAAAGATCAAGAACATTATGGAGAAACTGCAAAGAACTTGTCTGCATGGACTATGCATTGCGGTGTTGATTGTGGGCTTTGCCGCTCCCGATGCAAGAGCTCTGGACGTTTCTGTGAATATCGAAGGGAACATCACCTTTGCGGATCTCCCAGAAGGACAGAGTTACTCCTCACCGGAGTCCTTCGATGAGGGAAGCTTCCCTTTACCAACAACATGGGATTTTATTGGAAACTTTCTGTCCTCGGTTTCTCCAGGAAAACCACCATATGGTATGGTATTACTTTATCTCATTATTCCTATAGATCTTATTAAGTTCTCTCTCTCTCTCTCTTCCTCTCTATCTAGCATTCCTATTTATCTGCATAATAGTAGTAGGAGTAAAATCATTTATTTCCTACATAAATCAACACAAAGAACAGAAGGAGGAGTGGTCCCAAAAGCACAGCTTGGTGTGGGAATGCCTGAAAAGTACATTCAAATTAAAAGACTACATGATACAAAATACAAGAAATACAAAACTACTATTTACATTCATGACTGGCAAGACCAAATGATATTGAAATGTAATACAGCCTTTAAGAAAAGTTAAAGGCTGTATAGGATGACATTAAAAATCAAGAAAATACTGTATGAACATTTTAGTGTAAAGGCAAAATGAATCTGTAAGCCTGTTTGGTATTCAAAAGGAGGAATTTCGTCATTGAAGCCATAATCCAATACATTTTTTTTCTCTCTCTCTCATTTGAAAGAAACATTATAGTTTTATCAAATTGTGGATCATGTCTATTGAAATGAAATTCAGGTTATCATCTGTTGTAAGACAGAAGGGCATTAACTAATATCGTCTAGTACAGAGTTAAAGGGCAATTCTACCTTTGTAATAATTTGATTTGTGTGAAAGAAAAATCAGAAGCAGATTGGTGAAAGTTTGAACGAATTCAGATAAGCAATAAGAGAGTTATCATTTTTTTTAGAAGTTGTAATCACTATACATATGGGAATTTCAAACTGGTATGGTCACTGTGATGTAGCGGCAGTCAACTTTCCCATTTGCTGCAACAGATAAAATGACTAAAATGTCAATTTTTCTGAATGTATATAACTCAGTAAGATCTTTTTCATTTTGGAATACTGTAACAGTAGCTACCTACAATATACTCTTGATTACTTGCCAGAGGGAAAAGGCGCTCAGGAGAAAACCGGAATTTAATGATATTTTGTAGTATGACAAATGGAGAGTTGACCCTGAATACGTGACAATCGATTTACCAAATTGCCAATTTGAGATTCACATGAAATGTAGTGATCTCATTTTACAAACATTCGTAACCTCCTTGTTCTTTGTCCGATTTCTTTCAAACTTTTCACCGCCTGTTTCTCTTATTTTGCTCCTTTCATACAAATCAGCTTTTTACAAAGGTGGGAGTGCATTTTAATGCCCTTCTGGCTCTCAGCCAATGATATACTTGTAAATCATGGATTATTTTCCTGGATTTTTCCATGCAAATAGAATTCAGAATATGTGGTCATTGCATACTTTCAAAATCTCAATTAGTCATTGAGTAAGTGATCACGCGATCATGCAATTTTTTAATTTTTTTTAAATTTTTAAATTTTATTTTATTTTTTAATGGTAAAGCACAAAAGGGAAATCCAACCTTAACATCAAATTGCTCTTAAGGAAAGCAGAATAATCAAGGAAGCAGCTTAATGAAATTTTTATCAAAATCAACAAACAATCAGAGACTAAATGTCACATTGGACAGAGCGGTAATCACAGTGTACGGCTTTAGTAGACAACTCTCCTGTTTTTTCAACACACAAAATGATAAAAATACCATTTTGCAAAATGTACAGGGTAGAATTTTTAGTTTTTTGGTGGACCTCTATCAATATGCTCTCCATCACATATAAAGGGAAAAATCTGGACAGGAGAAAACATGAATTCATATTTTAGTGTATAAGACTCACATGTACATAGGAGAGTTGAAGTCAAGTGGCTTTTCACCAATTTGAGGTTCCAATACATGTACATACAGAGATTACAAGTTTTGTTAGTCTGATTTGTTTGATCTCTCACCATTTTATTTCTGTGATTTTTTGTTTTCACCCAATTCACCTTGTTAAAAAAAATTTGATTGCTATTTTATTTAAAGTCAGAAATGACCCACTGAAAATCCACAGTAAAAATGAAACATCTCTCCAGTGGGTTAAATTGTAAGTTTATAGCAATCAGTTTTTATTTTCTACATTCAGGGCTCAAAATATATCATTTGTAAACTAAATGTAAAGGCAGTCATGTAAATATTATCATCTTCCATGTTTAGCCATTAATTTTAACTATTCTCAACCAGATTTGAACTATTTGAATCACACTGAGAAAAGTGAACGATTCGTAAATTTTGTGAAATACATGTACTTGTAAGTGAACTGATGGCAACTGGCAAGGGTACACTTGGTACATGCACCTCTCGTACAGTTTATTGCACCAAAAACTTACTTATAAATATGAGATTTCTTTTGAGACAGGTCTATGCATGTAAGTGAAAAGCAATCACAAAGGCAATTCTTTTTGTGTATATGAATTACAGAGAAGTGAAGTTCAAAAGTTCTCATTCCAAAGAGATAATCTTTGTGTCATATTTATTTTCATATAGAAATGATGCTGTGATTGTATCAATTGTCTTGTACTCTCATACTTTTCTTATCTTGAAAGGGGATATTGTCTGTAATTGCAGATAAGTGAGGGCAGGCTAATACAGTGCTCCAAAATGGAGGAGTACACAGAATTTGCGTGCGTAGCATGTGCCTTTCTGTTTATCCCTGTGACCTGCTGTTAATCCATGTAAGCAAGGAGCTTGGTGTAAGGCAGCGAGTGAACTTCGGCTCAGCTTTTTCTGAGTCACAGTGTGCCCTGAGTCAGCTGCTGTACATGTACATGTAGCTTGGCTTTCCGATTTCATATGCGCACAGCCTCTTTGTACAGAATTTGTTTTCATAAACTGAGTGATGAATAGATTCAACACTTATAAGAAATGAATGTTGACAATTATTCATTTTGAGGCTGGTTGTGCCCTTGGACTCTTGACACAGAGAGAATGTGTTTATTTAATGATGCTCTTTTAAATACCAGTAGGCCAACTTTATTTTCTTTCCTTTTGGTATCCAATGAATAAAAATCTTGTATAGTTGTAGTCTACAACTACATGTACACAAGATTTTTATGTAGATGCATGCCATCGTTAACCCTTTCAGGACAGGAATTATTTGAGAGCTAAATTGATCACATTTTGTTCTTCAAATTGGCAACAATAATAGTTTTCTTTTAATGCTACATGGTTCTAATGAGATGTAATGTCTTTGAAAACAATATACATGGTTAGGAACTTTGGCGAAAGTTGAAAAAATTGCCTATTTCGATAAAAAAACAATGATATTGAACCTCTCAGTATGTTGCCAATTTAAGGATTTTAAAGCTCATTTTCCTTTTTGAAATTCCTGGTGTCAAATGCAATACGGTTATTCAACAAAAATGGACACATTATGTGCAGAAAATTTTGCTCTTTCTACTCATGCATCTGGTATATTTTTTAGAACTCTGAGTCAAAAGTTATTGAGCCAAACCACAAAATGTGGTCAGTTGTCTTGAAAGGGTTAATGTACAAAGTTGAAACCAACTTCTAGTATCATAAGTTCATTTCAGGAAAATTGACAAGAACCAAGAGTCATGAATGCAAAAATCTCACAATGGAATAATGCATATGGGCCTGCATGTAGAAGTACTGCCTTTATACAATGTGTGAGAGAAAGGGAGAGAGAGAGAGAGAGAGAAAGGGGGAGGGTTGAGATAAAGGGAGCAACGTATATACTGAATTATGCAGGTGAAGTTCAAACCTGAATAGAAAGCTGATTAGATAGATGGATGCATCCCGAGAAGCATTGTTTACTTGTAGTCATGGCAACCAAACGAACAACCTGGCAGCAGCAGCAGCAATGGGACTGCAATATATTCATCCACTAATGTAGCTGTAGCTCAGTATAGATCAATTTACTTATATTGGAGGATTGAGAAACAAAAAGAACAAGTACTGCTGAATATATCAGCAGTAATTGTTCTTTTTGTTTCTCAATCCTCCAATATAAGTAAATTGATCTATACTGAGCTGATGTGATGTGGTAGATGATTTTTTTTTAAAACATTGTCTCAAAATGCTTTCAAAATTGTTAAAGTGTACCAATCACCTGAAAAAATATTTTGTGCAGCTAGAAAGTATAAAAATCAACATCGCTTGCCAAGTACCTCCTTGCTCTAACATACAGAGCCAAATATTTTTTGGTGATTGGTACCCTTTAAACGTGTCGTAAATGAAATTTGCCTTTTGTGTTTCTTTATTTTATGGGCAGAATTTGGAGGCTAGGGAAAAAATTGAAAAATTACATACATGTACAAATGTTTATTTGGAACACAAATTTTTCACTTGAGACTTTTTGTTTAAATTCTTTATCTTAATGTTCTAAACTTTTGGTGGACATTTCAACATAGCCCCCACATTTTTATTAGTACCTTAAAATGTTTCCGAGTAGTTCCCTTTATCTTTTAATAGATCATGCGTGTACATGAATAGAAAATTAATGATTTGTGTGTGTACATGTGAGACAGGTACATGTACATTTATGTAGGACTGGGAGATATCTCCATTATGAACTGAAAAATATAACACAAAAATCACCCATGGAACAGCAGTCATCATCAACTCTTCCTGGCATGCATGAATGACTCATTTAGGCGCGTCGGAATGTCAGGCTCGGACAATGGAAGTGTGGGGGGCACCTTTTGTTTGGAGGACAAAAGGTGCCCCCCCCCCCCCACTTCCATTGTCTGAGCCCAACGTTCCACCGCCTCTGGACTTATTGCTTTGTAGCATTCCCTGCAGTGGAACTACATGTATACTGCATAAAATTACTTTTCGATGACAAAATTGACTTACGTGTAAGCTACTGAAATCATGGCCTTTGGTTAGATCTGAGTAACTTGTTATCAATAACAAGTGACTATAAATTACTGAAATCATGGTATATGATGAGATGTATTCATTAGGCCTGAGTCATAACGGGGGTTTTTTTGACCGGTGCCCGCCGGTGATTTTTCGGCGGAGACCGGCGGACCGATGAAATTTCATGAAAAAATATGCGGTGCAAAAAAGCTGCATATAACGCGCCGCCCGCATCGGGAAAGTAGCATGTTTTTGATTGTTGAAGAGGGAAAACATGAGAGATCTTAAAAGAACATAATATTTATATTACAAGTAGGCTTGAGTCATAACAGTTTTTTTTTTGACCAGTGTCCGCCGGTGATTTTTCGGCGAGACAGGCAGACCGTTGAAATAAAGAAATACCGGTACATAAAGAAATTCAGTGTTAATGAAAGACTTTGAAAATCAACCAGTTTAAGAACTAAATTCCCTTATCTATATTAGAACTTTCTCATGATATTAAA
The DNA here is from genome assembly GCA_025618425.1 of Heliocidaris tuberculata. Classification (NCBI taxonomy): domain Eukaryota; kingdom Metazoa; phylum Echinodermata; class Echinoidea; order Camarodonta; family Echinometridae; genus Heliocidaris; species Heliocidaris tuberculata. The sequence goes on from CM046847.1 coordinate 27,165,893, forward strand.
TTTCAAACCATTAATCAACCAAGTGGGACTATGGAAATAAGATTACCGAGCAGGATTTCTCAATTTTCTTGCTTGAATTTATCGGCCCATAACATTATGATATTGTTGCATTCTGTATACGTGTATGGGCGCGGCCATCTTTTATCTGTTTGTTTGCAACTCGTAATTACTCCACTAGAGTTAGCCTGGAGTTAGCGCCATCTCGGGGCAAGGTGCGCAGAATCGTACCAGCAGCGCTCACACTGAATTCAACAATAATATACGGGCCGATAAATTCAAGCAAGAAAATTGAGAAATCTTGCTCGGTGATCTTATTTCCATAGTCCCACTTGGTTGATTAAAGGATTGAAATTTAATATCATGTGAAAGTTTTAATATAAATAAGGAAATTTTGTTCTTAAAACTGGTTAATTTTCAAAGTCTTTGACACTGTGAATTTCTTATGTATTTCTTTATTTCATCGGTCCGCCAGTGTGCATGAAATTGCACCGGTGACCGGCTGCATCGGTCGGGCGCCAGTGGACCGACCGACTCGACTCAGGCCTAGTATTCATGCATCACATCAAATACCATTCAGACACAATTCTACAACAAATTTGCTCATGAGCAAATTAGTTGTAGAATTGTGCCAGTTGCTATTTAAACAAGTTTTACATGTATGTCCTCTTTCATAAATCTTGTATTAATAGCAACTGGCACAATTCTACAACAAATTTGCTCGTGAGCAAATTTGTTGTTAGAACTGTGCCAAATTTGTTGTAGACTTGTGCCAGTTGCTATTTAAACAAGTTTTATGTCTTTCATAAATCTTGTTTGAATAGCAACTGGCACAATTCTACAACAAATTTGCTCATGAGCAAATCTGTTGTTAGAATTGTGCCAAATTTATTGTAGAATTGTGCCAGTTGCTATTTATGAAAGAGGACTGTGAGCAAGGTGAATTTTATTGTCTGAATGGGTGGTTAGTAGTGCACTAAATTCTAAAAGCAACAAGATTTTGAAAGATGTCACGTTGTACATGTACATGTATGAATCATGGCTCCCTCCCCTGCAAGGGGACTATCCATTCTGCTTTGTTGTTAACCCATAAAAAGACATAACAGCAAAATTAACCGTTAACCCCAAAGTATTAATGCTTGGCCAGCGATTAAAGTTACATGTACAGTGTATGTACATTGTAATTCCTGCCTGAGATTATTCTTACTTCAGTATTAAAGAGCAGATGAATAAGAATAACTGAAAAACAAACTTTTTAAAGGAAAATGAGAAAAACAATGAAAAGTTACGATATTTTATTGCCATGAAGATCACCATTTCATGGAGACAAATTGGCAGCTTGGTCATGACTTTCAGATGTCATTCCCTCACAATAATATGTAATTTGATGTCATGAATTTACCTTTTTTTCCCCCTCCAAGAATGCAGCCCTTGTACTTTAATCCAAATCTAATTGATTGTAACATTTTTTTGCACCTATGCACTATAAATATAGAATAAGTTGTTTTCAACAATGGCATATTTTAGGAAAAATTTGATTTTAAAACTTTTTAATGAGTTTGTAGGAATAATCAATTTTTTTTTTAAATTACGTTTTTTAAAACTTTTTAACCATACATATATATGTATATATATATACGTGTGTGTGTGTGTGTGGGTGTGTGTGTGTGTATATATATATATATATATATATGAAAGAAAATATTTATTTTGTGAAGGTGCATACATGCACATGTATACAGCTTATCAATACGGCCTGGGTAGAGGCATAAAGATGTCAGTTTTTAGGGGGCAGTGTAGAAAATTTATGACATCAAAATATGTAAAGTACTTGATCATACACAAGCTTTTTTTAAATGCAACTTATTTTGGACAGGAGTTCTCTAAGACAATCAAGAAATTTGTTTTATATATATTTTTAGATACCCATGCTTTAGAGCAAGTTTCATAATTTGTTATGTCCTGCATTTATTTGTTTATTATTGAAAATGTAGGCCCTACACAAAATGTTTATGGTAGTGTATAAACAATAGGTATTTCCCCTGTTTACTTCTTTGCACTTTTGTCATCAATTATTTGATGTGATACATTATCCCTTTCAAGACAATTGACCACATTTTGTGGTTTGGCTCAATAACTTTTGATTCAGAGCTCTAAAAAATAACCAGATGCAGGAGTAGAAAAAGCAAAAATTTCTACACACATTGTGTCCATTTTTGTTGCATGACCATATTGCGTTTGATGCCAGGAATTTCAAAAAGGAGAATAAGCTTCATAATCCTTAAATTGGCAACACATTGAGAGGTTCAAAATCACTATTTTTTAAATCAAAATTGGCTATTTTTTCAACTTTTCGACTAAGTTTCTAATGATGTATATTGTTTTCAAAGACATTGCATTTTGTTAGAACCATGTAGCACTAAAAGAAAAATATTATTGTTGCCAATTTGAAGAACAAAATGTGATCAATTTAGCCTTTAAATAATTCCTGTCATGAAAGGGTTATTACCTCTCAATCATTTTGCTAGGGTATTTCCAACATTTTTGTAATTTGTACCTACATGTACATATAAAAGAATTAGATTTTTAATTTTAAAAAAGAAGAGCCTTAAAGATGTTGGAGTAACTCTTATATATATTTATTTCATTGCAAAATATCTGTTGCACAGCCCTTGAATGTACAAATAATATATTTCATTTGATTATACTAATGACATCAGAGTTGTAGCTACATGTACCCTGGGCAGCAGTGGACGGCTAAACTCACCACGCGGGGTTAAGAGCCCACCAAGTACTAACCAGCGATTCTGGCACTGGAGCCCACCACTCCTTTTAGAGTCCAAAATTCATATCTTTTACATCATACCCAAGTTGAAGTCATATGACAGGAAACAACAAACTATGTGTAAATTTGTATCAAATGCCATCCAGCATAAACCCACAACCCTTCATGTACATTGAATATCATTCAGGAAATTAATGTTGGGAAACAAAGGGTCCAGAATCCATCAATCCAAGCACTTTCAGTATTGAATTGGGGGCCGAACCAGTATGCATTAATTGTTTGAGTGGTAACAGTGTGTTCTGTTTACGGCCAGTGTTTGAGGATGTGTATTGATGCGTACTTTATAATTTAGCTACGGTATGGGTCGCCACAACACATCCAATTGTTGTTGATTAGCCTTAGGGTTTCTGCACTGTGGAAGATGGTATTGATTGATATTGATGTAAGGTCTGGTCTGGTCTGGCCACCTACATTGTACATGTACGTGTACGTTGTAAATATGTAGGCCAATATGGGTTGCCTAGCTGGGCATGCATGATACATGTACATGTACATATGAGCCCAGGCCTTGTAGGTTGACCAAACTTGCTTTTGTTATCTCTCAGTAGTGGTTAAATCACCTCAGAAAGTTTTAACATTTTTTTTCTTATACTGATCAATGAAATAGCGAGAACTAGCGATACTGTGCGAAGTGCCCTGTACAATGCAATTCTTGTATCCTCCATAGTCCAAAAATTAAGATATTTTTATAATGGTTCTTTCTTGTATCATTTCCATTGTTCAGTGGTCATATCAGAGAGTTTTGGAGGTGTTTTTTTTTTTTATCATTTTTGGATGAAAAGACTTTTGTTATATGGGACACATAGCCTACACATGTACATGTACATATAAGCATGGAATTGTCTTGAAGGTTATGAACCCTGCCTTATAATTATACTGACAAACATTTAAAAAAGAAGAAGAAGCAGAAGGGATATTGTGTATGCACTCTTTGTCTCTTATCTTTACATGAGGCCAGCATCTCTTGTTATGTAACATCCTGTTCCTCTATAACCCTCACTTTGTTAGAACTAAGTACATGTAGATCTTCCTAGCAATACATTTACCGATATATACATACTAAATCAGGCCCACATGGATTCAGTTACCAAATATAATGCATAGTTGACTGTGCTGGCAATAGGCTTCGAGCTACTACATGTACCTTACATAAATTTTTTTTTTATGGCTTAGACATTCATTTCTGTCCTAATTTTTACTTACTATAGTACGTAATGTCCTCGGGCTATGCATCTACATGTACATGTATTGTAAAATAGGCGAAATAGGAGCATTGGTAGGAATAAACAATAGAAAAATGTTTTGACATTGTAACTTTCCTCTAGATAGGAATAACGCAGACCCTATTACTTTTCCCACTTATGATAAGTGAAAGGGGGTCATTATTCTTGGGGAGGAAAAAATGTCAAACTTGCTTTTCCAATATACTGTACATACACTGCCTATTTAACACAGTCACTCCCATTTTCCAGAAAATTTATTTAGACAGTGGAGTGAAACGTTATGTTGTGAGAAAAATACTGTTCCCTGTTTTTTCTAATTACAGTATATTGCATTGCATTGCACTTTTTTTTAAATTGTATTATACTGCTGAAATACATGTAGGTAATGTAATGTGTGTTAAATATTGCACAGTGTACCAGTGTAAAAGTAATTTAATTTTTTAGTTCAAGTTGCATTTTATTGCTGGCAAAGTACATGTAAGGTTACCTTTAATGTATTTCCCCTTTTTTCCCAGAGCTCCTGTTTTACCTTTCCAGATCTACATTAAATTACTTACTGCTTCCTTGTATTATTTATTTTTATTTTTATGCACTTCGCACACAGATTTTGGTTACAAACATACAAATAACATAAATCCTCAATTTCGTGATTTCCTTTCAGCACATGAGTTTCTCACTCAATCAGTCCCCATTGCTCTCAGCTGTATCCCCCTAAAATCTTCTAGGGCAATCTATCATATTAAGATTAATATTTTAGAGGAAATAGATTAGTGCAAATGTTATTCATGACATTTATGCCAGTGGAAGCTATTTTCTATGTTCTTACACATAAATATGGACCATTAAAATAGTCTGAGTCTAAATACATGTAGTAAATTGTTGTAATCATTTCTTTATTTCAAAGTAAGTATAGCAATATGCAAATTTGTATATAACAATAATCATTTCCAGGGCCCTATTTTTTAAAACTTCTTATCAATAACAAGCTAAAATGACTTTTATAGACTACTGAAATAATTGGATTTGATTGGCACTTGTCCGTTCCATAGATACTTTGGATTCTTTTAAGTCAAATTTGAAAACAGTCCTTTTTTCCAAAGCATACAGTGAAATGTAATTTCAGCACAGATTTGTAGTATTCTTCAGTCCATTCTATTTCTCCCTTCTTGCTTCTCTCATTTTCACCATGTGCCTTGGGAAAGTTAAAGGGAAAGTCCACCCTGATTACAAGTTGGTTTTAAAAGAAGCAGAAACTTAAAAGAAACAGATTAGTGAAAGTTTGGGCAAAATCCGACAAGAGATAAGAAAGTTATGAATTTTTGAAGTTGTAATCAATCAAACAAAAATTGGCAACTCTGTGACGTATCTTGCGAGCTCCTCTCCTGTTTGCCCTGTACCCCCAAAATCATTAATATGTCCATTTTCTCTAAAAAGGAAATATTCAATCATACATGCACCTTTGATATAATCATTGCTCATATATATCTTTTTACACAAAACCTGTATGAAGCAAATCTGTTCCTTCATCACAAACTTAGAAAATTAAAATTTATGAGATTTTCTGTACTGAGCAAATAGGAGAGGAGCTCACAAGATACGTGACAGGGTTGCCAGTTTGTGTTTGATTGATTACAACTTCAAAAATTCATAACTTTCTTATCTATTGTTGGATTTTGCTCAAACTTTCACTAATCTGTTTCTCTCATTTTTCTTGTTTTATTCTAATCAACTTAATACCATGGTGGACTTCCCCTTCAAACTAGATAGATGGCGCAATATATTAAAGTGTGTTGTATTATTAGTAGTATTATTATTACATGTATAACAAGTTCTGTGAAATAGGGCTCTAGGTCCATGGATCCATTTGGGTTCAAAGCAGCTTTATGCAAATTACTCCATGTACATATATTATGATATTCAAAAAGCAAGGGAAATAGTCATGAATGCAATAGTGAAAATGAAATATAGTGACTTTCGTAAAAACAAACACTGGCCACTTGCTAATTAATGATAATAAGTTCTATGAAACAGAGCTCTAGGTCCATGGACCTTTTTGGGTTCAAAGCAGGTTTATACAAAGTACTCTATGCGGAGCTGCCAAGTCTCCCTGATTGTGAGGGAGACTCCCTGAAAATTAGCTGATTTTAGAGTGAAAAACGCCAGATTTTCAACAATCTCCCTGATTCATACATTGATTTCTTCCATTGAATTGTGTGTAATAGAGAAAGATCTCCCTGATTTCTCTGTAAATTCTTCCTGAAAGGTGGATATTTAAGTTGGCAGCTCTGCTCTATGTACATATATTATACAGAAAACAAGAGAAATATTAATGAATGCAATAGTGAAAATAAAATATAGTGACTTTCGTAAAAACAAACACTGGCCACTTGCTATTGATTACAAGTTCTATGAAACAGAGCTCTAGGTCCATGGATCTTTTGGGTTTCAAAGCAGCTTTATGGAAAGTACTCCATGTACATATATATTATAATATTCAGAAAGCAAGATAAATAGTCATGAATGCAAATTTAGTGAAAATAAAATATAGTGACTTTCAGAAAAAAAACAAAGACTCACAAGCCTATAGTTGCACGCATGTAAGATATCTGATACACTGTGGACTGTGGAGTGGAGAGGACATTAGTATACACATGTATGCTTTCGTATACCATTTACAAAAGAAGAGAGAAATAGAGATTTCTACAACAACAACAAAAAAACAAGACAAAACAAAAAAAAAAACGATGAGACAGCCTGTTAAAGTGGCCATTTCACATTTCAAATAGTCACCAAAACAAAATCCACTAAAAATTGGTCTGAAACAACAGCAAGACATACATTTACAAGAAACATACGAAGAGTGAGCTCTCCTGAAAAGTTCCAAATATTTGGGGTCATTGTTTAAAATCCATATAGTGATCAGAAATAATCCAAAGAGTGAAAGGCAAGAAGAGGAAACAGACTAACAATGGAAAAAAAGAATTTTTCAGTACACTTGCTAATCTTTTTTTTTCCTTCAAACTATCTATTTGCTTTTCAGGGTCAGTTGTAAAGTATTACCAGTAAAGGTACATGTAACTACACGACAGTATAACTACAAAAGCAGTCTATGTAAAAAAAATAAATAATAAAAAAAAAGTAATGTTGTCAGTTTTTGCTCACCTATTTATACTAATAAGCCTTTGGCAACAGTTTTCTTTGATCCATTATCTTTTCTACATGTACAGTTGGGCCAAAATACTTACACCTGAAAGAAAGACAGTTAATTAAAATCACATTTTCCCAACTGTGCTGGTTCTTATTACGTAGGAGTCCAATATCTCTGGGTGATTTTACTTGATGCATATACATGTACCTGTAGCACATCCGTCTTCCTGAGGAGAAAAAGGTTGCAAGAATGAGTGAAGTTGTGAAAATGTATTGCTTCTCGACCAGGTATATGTGAACTGTCTGGCCCAACTGTATTCTGTGAAAGTGGAAATTTTCACGCGATTAATTTTTCGCGCTCGGCTGAGTAAATTGAATTTAATGTGTTTTTAATTTCGGCGACGCACTAGGCTCATGGGCAAAAGCATACATAAACAAAATATTTACGTGTTTTAATTTTTGTGCAAATTTCATGACCCGTGAAATGCTCGAAATTTCCACACTGCGAAATATTCCACGTTTACAGTAGACCAAAATTTATCCATTATGATTCATGTATGTGACTTACCCTTATGTAGATAAATTCATCCAAAGAGAAAATTTGTAACATTATATCTTGGACTATGACATATGTATGACATGACTCAAATTCACAGGCTTCACTTACACTTACATATAAATAAGTATTTGGGTCTCTAAACAGAAACCTGACAATGAAGTTCCTTACATACATGTACTTCCACTATTATAGGTGTAGAACAGGATTTGCAATCGTGTATATTGATAACCTTTTCCCCCCTTCTTTTCTTCTTTTTCTTTTATTATTCCAGATTTGATCAACACTGTGATAGGAGATCCAGCATCTGTAGACCTTTCTTTACTTACAGATAATATTACAACGGTAAGTTGATGAGTGATTATGAAGCCGTTCTGCATGATTGATTATGTTGTAAACAGGATTAGGTGTAGATTTGTTGTTTTTTTTTTAACAGACTTGATTATAATCCAATAGCAAAGTGTACTTGATGAGATATCAGTATTGAAGGAATTCTTGATTTATTTATCTTAATGGATTAAGTTTCAATTTCATATTAAAAAAACTTAACCCCCCCCCCCCAAAAAAACCTCTATGTAATAAGTTTATTTGTGTGAAAGCATATATATATCGGATTTTATTGAGCTAAAAACTATCAAAAACAAGGACAAACGGTCCAAAGGCTGATATTTGTCTTGTGTACAAATGAAAATTGTATACATGTACACATGAATATAACATGGTGAATATAATAAAAATAATGAATTACAGTAAATAAAATAGCTATAACATGTAACAATACATTAAGTTACTCCCAAGCAGTAAATTGTTTAGGGGAAGAGAAAAATAGCAGGAGGAGGAGGAAAAAAAAGGAGAGAAGGAGAAAGAGAAAGAAAGGGAGGAGAAGAGAACACAAGCTAGGAAGAAGGGGAGTAACTATCAAGTAATTAAAAAGAAAAAAGGATAAATACAAGTATAAGTATAAAGTGCTTACTATATAAAGAAATCAGCACATACTGAGATTTCATGCAGAAATGTGGCACCTTACATATACACAGTATAGGGTGTTCTTACTGTCACAGCTATTACTACCTGCCTGTGCCATAAAAGAATTTTGAATTTTGAATTTACGGCAAGGTAGTAGGCATAAATGTCACTATTCCTGAGGATGAAGATTGAGCAAAGAGCTAAGAATCCCTTATATTGCCAAAATGTAACATACAGTGCATGTAATTCCCCAAGGAGTATAAAGTTAAGAGAAGGAATAGAAACAGAGTAAGAAAGAGAGAGGGAAAGAGAAGGAGAGAGGGAAAGAGAAGGAGAGAGATAGATAGAGGGGGAATCACAATACAGTCTGTACAATCTAGAAGTTCATGAATAATTGTTGTCATCTATCTGCAAGGGTGGGAATATTCAAATACTCAACAGTATTGTAGATAATCAACATATTTACCATAACATATTGTGAGGAAAACATGTATACATTATAGTACATTATAGTACATGTCCTGCATTAATATCATACTATACATGTGCTTTACATTAAGCTACCCCAAGAGGTCAAAGAATTATGAGAAGGGAAGAAATAACAAAACAGGAAGGAAATAGGGAGAAGAAGAAGGAGAGGGGAGAGAAAGAGATGGAGGGGAAAAAAAGGGGGTAGTTAAGTAGCACATTCAGCAAGCAAATAAATATATTGCAAAGATACATGTATATAACACACCAGGTTCAATGTATGTAATTCCCATAAGAGTAAAGCATTAGGAGAGAAGATAGAATTAGAGTAAGAAAGAAAGATGAATGGAGAGAAAGGGGGAGAAAGGGGGAATAACAATACAATCTGTAAAAATTGAAATTACACAAAATTACATTTGTAGATAATATTGCAGTGAAACCCAAATAAAAATATGATCATGATAACATGAAAGAAGTGGCATCTTACATTGCTGTCATAAGTATTGCAGATAATCAACATATTTCCTATAACATATTGCAAGGAAAACATCTATACATTATAGTACATTATAGTACATGTACTGCATTAATGTCATACACTTGAAAGAAAGCGGACAGATGGTGAGAAAGTTTGGATGGTTTGAAAGATAAGATCACTAAATCTATGCACATTTCAAATTGGCAGTACAGTTAGTAGATTAAGACATACATGTATTCATGGGCAATGCTGTAGTTTGTTGTACAATAAAATGTCAATAATTTCCATTTCCACCTAAGCACCTTTTCCCTTGGGCACTACTCAATACATATTATAGATAGATAAGGCAGGGTGGTCCACAAACAAAAATTCAAACATGTAAAATCGCAACTGGGAAGAAGTATAAACTGATGTAAGTGCAAAGTCCCTTGCAGCCAGAGTCCAGCGTCTGCTTGAGGGCCCTGGAAGTTCTGTGGTTCTCTGGGGATTTCTCGTGAAATATCTGCCTTATCTGGCATATTTTGAAGCATTTTGAAACAAATTTTATGACTAATATTTCATAATTAAGTTGGTTTGAAAATGATTGTTTAAGAAATCTTAACCTGTCGCTGATTTTCAAACTTGTAATTTCAAAGTTCAAACCCTGTCGCTGTTACAAGTGGACCACCCTGGGTGGGTAGGGTGTTGTTATACATGTAAGTCCTCCAAAAAGAAAAAGATTCTTCTGAGTAATGTATTTTTTAAAAATTGACAGTTTAGTAATTTTGTGGTTTGGAACAAATGGGGAGTTGTTCGCCACTACCGTACATGTATATAACAGTTACATTACCAATTTAGCCAGTCTGAAATTCTGATATGTGACCCGGCACCACAAAACCACAAAAAAGTCGCAAAAAAAAATATTTTTCTGATTTTATCATATTTAGATGGAACAGAATCTTGTCTTTAAAATGATGTATGACTTGTCAAAATTGAAGCTTCCTAACCCTTTTAATTTAGCAAGTGAAAGGAACTTGTAAGAGAGCTACATGTATGTTTGTTTGATATTAATTAGGGAACAAGAAAACAAGAGAGAAAATCAGTAGAGAGTGAATCAAAAGGCCATAGCAACCACTATGAAGGAATTGTTAGATTGGGTTGAAATTTGTTAGGAGTGTTAAACATAGTTTATTCATTGTATTGCCAAGAGTTCAAATTCTGAACTTTAGTCATTGGAAAGTTATTATGATGCAAATGAGGAAGTTCTAATGGAGAGATTAAGTGCACCTCTGTGGCCTGGCACCTGCACGAAACAATGCCTATCAACTCCATTAGGGTGTCTTTCTTTGTTCCCTGTTACATAATACTGGTTTGTCACCTTTATAGTCCTTCTGTTATACATTGAACTTGCAATTTAGCCTATAATTAACTTGAATAGGGCCTACTCTTTTCTTGGTCTCATTGATTAACCTATGCAATTCGTTTTACATAGAACTTACACACTCTTTTCTTGCACACAAGATGAACTTTCAATTTACTTTATACTGTGTGTACCCCAAAAAGGTAAAACAGTTGGAAAAAATGTCCCCAAATAAATATTTCTGATTATTATTTGTATAAAGGGTTTTCAGGCGATCAGAAAAATTGACGTATCTCATGGTTTGCGCAAAAGTACCCGGATGACCGTGCAATTTTAAAGCAATATCTCATGGTTTGTGTAAAAGTACCCGGATGACCGTGCAATATATCTCCCTATCTCATGGTTTGCGCGTGACGCATAAAGTGAATATGCGCTTAAATATGCAAAGGTTAAGACAATGGATGTATGCGCGCAGCTCTTGCAAGATGCTTGGGTAAGGACAAAAATGTTTTTTCTACCTGTGTTTTATGTCGAAGTCAATACAAAAACATAAGGACATGTAATGGTGAAAATTGAGGAACTAGGTATCATACAATTAATAATAATAATATTGAATGGCTTTTCTTTCGTGGGACACAAGGATATATCGCACTCGCTTTGAAAATATTTCACTCATTGTGCCGACTCGTGAAATATGCTCATACAGTAGCTTGTGCGATATATCCTTGTATCCCACTCAAGGCCATTCAATATTATATAACTATTTTGAATATATTTTAATTCTTGTAGATAGCTGAGGGTCCCTCCTATACAATAACACACAAAAATCTGACTAGCTATTATACCTGAGTGATCTCAAACCACTTTTGTGAAAGGGTGTAAAATTCAGACTTGACAAGAATTGTATTTGTTCTGGATGGTATCAACAAAGTTAAGAACCGTTTGAAATTGACAGTGGGAAAAAGTCTCCCCAATTAAATATTTCAAAATATTTTCAGGTAAATTTCATACCTGTGCTTAGCTTATGATGATCTCTTCTATCAAATGACACTAAAATATCTCACAATATTTTATGCTTGAGTGAGCAAGAGCCACTTTTGTGAAATGGTGCAAAATTCATTCTTGACAAATGTTTGTTATTGTTCTGGCTGGTATGAGCCAAGTTGATGGTCATGGAAAGACTTCTAAATTTTATATTCTAATCATTGAAAGACTATTTATGAAAGAACAGACTTTGTTCAATGTATTTCCTGATATATCCCATTAAAACTTTATGCTTGAGTAAGCAAGCCAGATGAAATTAAAAGACTTACCACTTGAGAATAACATATTGAAACACCCAAAAAGTAGTTAAAGGAAACCAAAACCCAAGGAGAGAATCAATGTTATTGGAAAGTGAAAATTCAGAGAAGCACTTTACAAAAAGTTTCATTAAAATTGGTTAAAAAATGAGAGAGTTATGGAAGTTTGAAAAGTCTCGTTTTACTTTCTATGGGGATCCTCAAATTGGCAAAATTGCTTCAAAATGGCTGATTTTGTGAACAACTCTCCATTTGTTTTGTACACAGATTTTCAGATTTTCCCCATTATCTTTCAAGGTGCAATTAATCTCCTTCTGAGCTCAACATATATAATGGGAAAATGTATTTTACACCACATATGTTGAGTTCAGGAGGAGACAAGGAGCACCCTGAGAGAAAATGGGGAAAATCTGAAAATCTGTGTACAAAACAAATGGAGAGTTGTTCACAAAATCAGCCATTTTGAAGCAATTTTGCCAATTTGAGGATCCCCATAGAAAGTAAAACGAGACTTTTCAAACTTCCATAACTCTCTCATTTTTTAACCAATTTTAATGAAACTTTTTGTAAAGTGCTTCTCTGAATTTTCACTTTCCAATAACATTGATTCTCTCCTTGGGTTTTGGTTTCCTTTAATTACTAACTCAAGAATAAAATATTGATGGGATGTGTAAGGATATACAGAGAACATAGCCTTTTCTTTCATATATTGAATTTTAATTGATTAGAATATGGAAATTCCTAAGCCTTTACATGACTCTCAGCTCGGCTGATACAGCCAGAGCCAATATAAATTCTTATCAAGACTGGATTTTGCACCCTTTCTCATTATTGGCCTTCGCTCACTCAAGCGTTAAAAATTGTGAGATATTTTGGTGTCATTTGATGAAAGAGACCCTAAGCTATCCACTAGTATAAAAAATTTTCTTAAGATATTTTGAAACATTAATTGGGGAGAATTTTTCCAACTGTGTACTTTTTTCTGGGACGCACTGTACTGTGCTCATACTCTTTTTTTTTTTGTTCACATGAATAGACTTGTAGTTTGATACTTTTTTCTTGCTCACAGAAATAATCTTGTAATTTGCTCAACACTGAACAATATTTTATAATGTACATATACAAAACTCTCATACTCATTACTTTATTTAATACTACGGTCTGTTACTCGAGGGAACGGACCAATCACAGTGCGCTTAGCTCGATTGGTAACAACAAAATCCCTTTTCGGACTATGTTTCATCATCGAAGTGGAACTTAAAACTGCTGGAGCTGTAATTAATTTTTAAATTCTTTCTATCAGTATGAAAATCATTAGGGAAAAGGTACATGTAATTGAAGGCCTGTGAGATTGCAGTGTTTTACGAGGGTGAGCAGAGCCTGATCGGTTAAGAGTGAGCATTGGGGTGAAAATTTAATTTTCAGATTTTTATGATGAAATCACTTTCAGGTTTTTCATTAATATCTAAAGTTACTAAAATTCACATTTGTTTAATTAACAAGGTCAGGAAAGTCATTGGATTGGCCCATTTATCAACAGGGGTGATGAACACTAATGTCACGGACTGACATTTTCTAGAAAGATTGATTTGGTCCTAGTTTAACACTCTCTAAACTTTCTTAAGTTTTGTTAGCAAATAATTATAGATCAAACACCATTCCATTGAAAACCAAAAAATATTTGAAAATATTTGAGCAGAAATGGTTGTGCCGCAGGGTCATTCACATCTTGATGCAAATTTGTCCGTCCGTGACAGAAAAAATTTGTGAAAGTTTTTTTTTTCCATTGGTGGGGCAAAAGTGAAAACAAAAACCATGCTGAGCTATCTCACTAGCTAGAGACCTATACCATGTATGTATGAATAAAACCTTGATCAATTAAATATACATATACTAAAAATGAATTTGAAAATTGTCACGGACGGACAATGTAATGTACTGAAATGGTAGATGCTGTGAGATTTCAAATTCAGTAAACTGTTTTATTGTTTACTGGTTCATGGAACATATTTCATCCAAAATATCACGTACAGTGAAACCTGTCTATAAAGACCGCTCAAGATAGACAAGAAAAACTGTCTTTACAAGCAGGTGGTCTTTACGTACAGGTTCCTTTAATACATGATTTAATGAGAAATAGTTTTAAAGGGAAACAAAAATTGTGGTCTTTATAAACAGGTAGTCTTTCTATACAGCTGGTCACTGAAGCAGGTTGGACTGTATATGGTATTGTGATCCCCCATATGAATGCAAAAATTACCCCCCCACCCTGCCCCATTTTTTTTCTTTTTCAAGCTAATAAATGTCATAAAAACCTAATGATTTTGCTATGGCTCTAATGGGCGCCAGCCTGCATTGTCAGTCTGCAAAAGACATCATTACAGGTGTTTACAGAAGATGAATACTTATTTTCTTACTTTATTTATTCAGATAGCGATTCTTTGTAGTTCAGGATCATACACAGCCGACAATTCAAAAAAAAAATTATGTAATCACATAACATAAGAAGAAACCTTTTTAGACACTATATAATTTTAAATGCTCATAATTGAATTGGTTGCATCAACCCTGAAACAGTTTTTTATGGGGAAGGGGGTCAGAAAGTTATAATATATGACTTACACTAGTTGTGTTGGGAAATCCCTCAACTAACAGGACATAATTAGGCTCTAAGGGCTTTATACACTCAACTGTTGTCATTAGGGCCTTTGTGCAGAAAGCCAACATTGTTCTTAAAGTGATAGAAACATTACTGAAAAAGTAAACTATGGTATGAGAAAGATTTAGACAATGATCTGCATTTCATAATTTGGTTTTCACCCTGTTAAACAGAACTATTGAAAAATATGAGATGTTATAAAGAGTACTGGTATGTGATGTTGTAAACCAAATGAGAAATTTTACTTCCTATATATGATAACGATCAACCACACATAATCCTATTTCTATTTTACCTCTATGTTTGAAACAAAATATATGACTTTGAGCTGTAAAGTAAATTAAAAGACTAAATAATGATGCTTGATTTCGGTCCACCTACATGACTGTACTGTAAAGGGTTATATTTTGAAAGCTTACATCACATTCTTCTCAACATGTTCATTTTGGTCTGTATATATTGTACACTACATGAGTACATGCACTTGTACATTGTGTATACACTACAATACAGGCATCCACTTTTGACACAGATTCCACTTAAAAACTAAGTTTTTCAAGCTAAGTTTTACTTAATAGTGGAATAAAATCAATTTCAAACAAAAAGTAGAAAGCAAGAAGTATGTATGCGCGATTCTAGATAGGAACACATGCAGTTTTGAAGTTAATGTCCGTCCGTGACGCTCAAAATGTCTGTCCGTGACTCAAATGTCCGTCTGTGACAAAAAGTTTTTGGACCTCTAGCAAAAGTTACAGCTTGCTTTAAAATTCTATGTATGTGACAGGGAAGTCAATTTACTTGACTAACATTTGCATTCAAAAAAATTTGTCAGTGACAGTTTGTTTAGATAGAAAAGACAAAAGCTTACCGATAAGTCAAGAAACCCATTTCTATCTTGTCCGTCCGTGACATTGAATATTTGATGGATTCTACTTTTAGTAGGTAACCATGGCAACCAAATTTTATCATCATTTAGCACCTTCAGTAGTACCTTTCACAATGAAACATAAAACAGCTCAGCTCAACACATCTCATAACTTATTTTGTACAGGCCTTCAAACTTTCAAAATTTGTCAAATGTCCGTCCGTGACTAACCGATCAGGCTCAGCAGTACCAATTTAAAAAAAATCATATGGGAAGGCGAAGAATTAGGAAGAAACCGAAGCTGTGCGAAAAAAATGGTCTAGAAAAACTTAAAAACACATCTTCTACTGTGTTTTAAGCTTCCAGATTTTGATATAAGGTACAGAAAAGAATGACCTTTCAGAAAAACCAAAAATCCCAAAATCAATTTTTTTCAACCCAACTTTCCATTTCAGCTGTTTATACAAAATCACTGCTTGCGACTTTTTGGTGGTTTTGTGGTGCCGGGTCACATATGTACATGTATAGTGATTACAATATATTTTAAAATTCATTACTTTCTTATTGTGTGGCTGATTTTGTTCAAACTTTCTCACTCTGCTTGGGTGATTTTTCTGAGCTCTTTCAGAGCACTTGCTATTAGGGTATGACTTTCCCTTTAAGTCAAATTAAAAGCACCAGTGCCCTTCAGTAAGGCTTTCATTTTCTGTTACCAATTCCCTCAAACAGGACTTAATGCACAGTGTATGATGGTCCCCTGATATTTTTTACAGGCATATACTTGCTTTCTTGGACCCCTGTTACACCGGAATCCTAAGGAATCTTGGGGCGCTCCGAGACTGGTCTTGGGTAGGTTTCAGATCTGGTGTAAACCGAAACCTTCCCGAGACCACTTCTGAGCAAACCAGTCTCAGACTACCTAGCGATGTGGTCCGAGACTGGTTCGGGGGCACCCCGAGAATCCTTAGGATCTGGTGTAAATGCTAACCTACCCGAGACTGGTTTGTGCAAGCTAGCACGTGCACTAAATACAGTCCGCCCATGCCCACAACGTCTGCAAACAGAAAGTCTCACTCGAAACCTGTCTCGGGTAGCTTTGCGTAAGTCCGTGTAAATGCACAAAAAGCAGTCTCGGGGCGCCCTGAGACTCCTTACGATTTTGGTGTAACAGGAAACAGGGATCCAAAAATTTGGGTCAACTTTTTGGAAACCAGTCTTGGGGCGCCCCGAGACTGGTCTCGGGTAGGTATTTCAGTGTAACAGAGGTCTTAGAGTTGGGTTAATTTTCTTTTCCTTTTTGTCTTGTCCAGTACCAACAAAATCTGATGGGTTTTGCTATCTGCTTTGTCATTGGCCTGCTCTTCGTCGTCATCTTCCCCATCGTAGCACTCTGCTTCTGTTGCTGCCGCTGCTGCTGCAAGAACTGCGGGGGTAAGATGCACATGGACCAAAAGGACAACTCTTGCTGCCGTGTTCTCGTCTACTCTATCCTGCTTCTCGCTTCACTCATCTTTGTCTTGTGAGTATGAATTAATACAGTGTCAGATTTAGGGAGGCACAACTGGCTAGTTCCCCCCCCCCCCCCATTTCGCAACCATATTGGCATACCAACACAACAACAAAAATTTGCCCCCTTGATTGTGTTATTTTTCGGCATTCTGCCCATTCCTTTTTAAAAATAAAATCCTGGATCTGCTCTTGAGTTATCCCCGAGGGTGAGTGGTCAACAAGTTAGAAAGCAAAATAGGTGACTTATTTTGGGTCTACATGTATGCTAGAGAAGTGGGACAAGTTTGATCATTTTTGCGAAATGAATCTCATAGAACATAAATCTTTCATCCACATATTTTGTGAAGAAAATGAAATATTCTCTTGATAGTAATGACACCAGAAAGAACTGTCAGTAATTGGTCCTATCAAGACATTTTCGATTTATGGATGAATAAATGGGTAAAATTCATGTCTTTCAGGTTGCTTTTACTGAATTGCCCTTTTGAGAGATATATTTTTCACAAATAGAGACATTAAAATAATTACAGTGTACGTACATGTACGTACATCTTCTGATGAGTCACTTATCTACAGTGAGATACAGAATTTATGGGCATACAGTGTATATGATGATGATGTTGACATTTAAAATTTGTTCAATGCATGCAGGAGGTCTGAAAAAACAAAATATGCTCCCCCTCCCCCAGAAAAAAAACCCTTCTACATTTGAAGGAGAAGATAAAACATAGCCTCAGGTGGATCATATTTACAACATGTAACATGTATTGCACAAAAGGAAAATTCATAAACAGGGTAGATGTATGTTTTGTCATCTTCTGATTAATTAGCTTGTCTACAGACAATGAGATGTAAATTTATGGACATATATGATGATGTTGACATTTGAAATTTGTTTGATGCTTGCAGAAGGTCTGATGTAACATAAAAACATAGCCCCAGGCAGATCATAAGTACAACATGTATTTTTCACAAAATTAGAATTTGTGAATGGTGTATGTTTTGTCATCTTTTGATAAGTCTACAGACAGTGAGATGTATATGATGATGTTGGCATTTAAAATGAAAACTTAAAAACACATGCAGGAGGTCTGATATGACAAAAGATCCCCCCCACAAAAAAATATAATGATAAAGTAATAATAATAAAAAAATAACTTCTACATGTATAAAGGAGAAGATAAAAAACATAGCCCCAGGTGAATCACTTACATGTACAACATATATATTTTTCACAAAAGGGACATGTTGGAAACAAGTGTACATGCATGTTAGTTTTGTCAACTTATTATAGGTGCTTGTCAACAGAAGTGAGATGTAAAATTTATGGGCATACATAATGATGATGTCGATATTGTTTGATGCATGCAGGAGGTCTCATACATGTATAACAAAAGATGCAGGATAGTAGGGGTGGGAGTTTCGGGTATTTTTTCAATTCGGGAACCCGACTATTTTTCGGGCGGGTTCCCGGTTACCCGAATATGATATAACACGAATTACAAGCCAATATTTACCCCTAAGAAGCCACAAACACTGTGGGAAAACTCCTTTGTGTTTGGCAACTGAAATAAACCATTCGAGGAAAAAACAAAAACAAAAACAACAACAACAACAAAACAGGCGGAGGAAATCGCGTGGGCGCAAGACAGGATAGGCATAAGCCGCCTAAATCTAATCTGTAGAAATTGTCTACCGTCTAATCATGCCAGCGCGCCAGCGCCTTAGGTAGTCACGCGCGGTCAACAGTCCCTCGCACATGTTTATCCAAAATACATGAATGTACATCTACTTATAAAAAAGGAAGGGGAAAGAAATCTTATGAAGAAAAACTCGTTTGAGACGATGATCATGATGATTCTTAATAATTTTGTACGGGCAGCTCTTGGGAATTTTGACATCGTGATCGTAGAGATCGAGTCACTTACTCACTTTGTACACACTTTACTGTTCACACGGAGTATTGATTTGCCTGGCGAAAATGGCGAGCTTTCTGTAGTATCTACACTCCTCATACTCTAATTATACACATTGCGAGTCCTCACGCACGCGGTCATCGTCTCACCGACAGTTTCATTCTCAACGTGTGATCAACCCGCCAATTATTGAAATTCACACACACGTACCACTACTAGTACACATAAAATCATCAATACATGCCGGGTCCTCTCTCTTCGCCAGTAGCACCATTGATATCATCATCGATCATCATAATCATCAAAGACATCATCATCATATCATCATTATCAAGATAATAACATCATCAAAACAATTATCTTCATCAGACATCAAATATCATCATTCATCAAACTCATCATTCATCAAAAAAAATCATCAAGCCAACATTTTCTTCTCTGTCCGACTGCAACTTCATCCTTTAACACACACATGCGGTTCCCTTTTGAAATTCGATCTGTTTATACAAAGCGCCTTTCCGCCCAATGCCGCCGCGGTATATGAAAGGAAAAAAGAAAAAAAAAAAAAAAGGCGCATACCTTCATTGGCTGGCTGGCATATGACTTGTCATGACTTGTTATTAACGGACCGCTCATGAAATGACGTCACAAGCCCAATTTTATGAATGAAAATGTTAATCGCGCGCACTGTAGACATCCTTTGCTTCTCACAGCCTTGCTTTTCACTTTCGCATGAACAATGAAGGATATTATTTTGGATATATCGTTCATGTACTCTTAATCTGATTTCAGTAATTGGTAACTTCTTTGCTAAAGTTTCAGGATATTGTGACAGTGTCAGATCGTGATCGTCAATGTTAAAAATACCTGCTTAATAGTGTACGAGTTGTGAGATGCCACGTGCGAGTGTGGAGCGACTGTTGAATATGCATGAGTTTGTAAACTTTACGCCCGTTAATCGCTCATAGACTTATCGCTCACTGCAAAGAAGGGGGAAGGGCACTAAATGCAAATTATGTCATGGGTTCAATGAACCAATAAGCAGTCTCCGAATAGCGGCAGTGAGCTTTGCTCTCTGTGTATACGAATGTGTAAGGTTATGTTTCACAGTGAGTTGAACGAATCAAAAGCGCATCACTGCAATGGTGCGCTAGAGCGCTACATGGATTTTTTTTACATGTAAATAGTAAATGGCTGTTCGACGTTCATCTACCGCCTTGTCGTGTACATACATAGGTGATAATTAAATACTCATTTTCGGGTATCGGTTATCTAATATTTTGACCCGGGTCCCGAGGCTCTCGGGCGGGACTCGGGTACCCGGTTTTTAGTCCCAGCCCTACAGGATAGGCGGTTGATTTATAAGCATTCAATCATTGCAATATGGTCCTTCAAATTGGTTTCTATCTATACTTGGAAACTGTTGGAGCTACTGTGTACCGTGCATACACAGGTGATTTTAGGCTCCTTTCATTGTGAACTTACCCCCTGTTCAGACCTGAATTCATCGTATGGCTATATGAGAATAGTATAGCTGTATGATACTGGAAGTAATTAAATTTTCATAGTCTGAACATCATATCGTTGCGCAGCGAAACATACATGTTTGAGCATCGTTTCCATGAAAACGACGAAACCTCGCTAAAGAATCAGCATCCCCTTGTAGTCTGATCATCGTATCTACAGGAATCGTATAACTGGGCGGGGCTTATCAAGTGTACGTGCGCGCTGATGTGACCAATCAGCTGTACATGTAATATCATGTGCTCCATCGCTGTCCTTGATGTACACGTAACCTGATACAAAACATATGGTGTCAGCTGATATCCCCCAAACTTGTTTCTTTATACGATATGCTGTAGTCTGTACACTCCTTTCGCTATACCATGATTCTTTATACAACGTTTCTTTAACCCTTTCAAGACAATTGACCACATTTTGTGGTTTGGCTCAATAACTTTTGATTCAGAGCTCTAGAAAATATACCAGATGCATGAGTAGAAAAAGCAAAAATTTCTACACACATTGTGTCCATTTTTGTTGCATGACCATATTGCGTTTGATGCCAGGAATTTCAAAAAGGAGAATAAGCTTCATAATCCTTAAATTGGCAACACATTGAGAGGTTCAAAATCACTATTTTTTATCAAAATTGGCAATTTTTTCAACTTTTCGACTAAGTTTCTAATGATGTATATTGTTTTCAAAGACATTGCATTTTGTTAGAACCATGTAGCACTAAAAGAAAAATATTATTGTTGCCAATTTGAAGAACGAAATGTGATCAATTTAGCCTTTAAATAATCCCGGTCCTGAAAGGGTTAAACGAGTTTTGTATAACTTTCTTGTAGTCTGAACAGGCTTATTAATGGCATTTTCTGATGCTTTCTATTCTATTTAGACTGGAAACCTCGAGTATAGACATAATCAATACTCTATTGATGAAAATCATACAATGATATAGTAATGCACCAGCTGCTCTTAAAGGGCAATCCAACCTTGATAATAAAATGATTTGTGTGAAAGCAGAAAAATAAGAAAAACAGGATGGCGAAAGTTCGAAAGAAATTGGACAAGGACTTAGAAAGTTATGGATGTTTGAAAAATGAGATCACTACTTCTATGCGAATCTCAAATTGGCAATTTGGTGAGTCAATTGTGACATTTTTGTGGACAACTCTCCCATTTGTCGTACACAAAAATATTAATTTGCGGTTTTCTTCGAGGTGCTTTTACCCTCGGGGCAGTACTCAAAATATATTGGAGATAGCATATTGTTATAGGTCCTCATGAATGAAAAGATCCTTATATGAGTAATGCATTTGAAAAAAAAGTGGCAGTTTAGTCATTTTATGTGTTAGAGTGAATTGGGGAGTTGTCCACAGCTACATCACAGTGACATTACCTATTCGGCCAATTTGAAATTCCCTTATGCATAGTGATTACAACTTTCAAAAATTCATAACTTTCTTATTGCTTGTCCGATTTCGTTCAAACTTTCACCAATCTGCTTCTCTGATTTTTCCTCTTTCTTTCAAAGCAACTTGCTATAAAGGTAGGATTTCCCTTTAAAGACAAAGTCCAGTAGTGGTAAAACTGAAAATTATTCTGTTAAATAACATTTAGGAGCCCAGCTTGAAGACATGTACATGTACATGTACATTCATATAAGGCAAAATTTCTTTGGATTGAAGGCATTCTACCAATTCTGAAAAGGTGTGAAGTTTTCAAGTACATTGGAGTGCAGAATACATGTAATATTTTTTTTTTTTAATTAATAGTTTGATGATACCTCTTCAACAAATTGATATATCCTCTGTTTCCCTCTCAATTTGTTTGGTTGTTCATTTATTTGTAGTGAATTAGTTCATTGCCTATTGTGTAAATATCATTTTATGCCTATACCCATATTAAAATGGCAATGAGATCTATAGAACCCATAATTATGACATCATTTTGTAAATAGAGCTTTGATCTTTTCGACATTTCAAATAAATTGATACGGGACTGGACATTAAAGTAATAACAGTCAACCGTTAATGTACAATGTGCTTCAGTTGCTCTACAGTGCGTCCCAGAAAAAACGAAACCCTAAGACAAAGGGATATTGTGACCACACTATGTGCTCTATGACAATGATTATTCATTTTCCATAAACTAAAAGTATTATGCTTTTACATGTAAATGATACTTTGATGGTATCCATCCGTACATTCTTTACCGAGCAGCGGCATTTTGAAAATGACATGTAAAAACTCAGTTGTGCCAGATTTAGGTAAAACCATGAAAACGTTAGGATCACATGCGAACATATCTCAAATGTAACATGACTTTTAAAACCCTGTGAGAAGACTGTTTTCATGTGTTTCTTTCAATAATGATGGTAAGGATAATGCCCTCATCATGAAATAAAGGATGGTCAATGTTTTGTTGATGTTGGGGGTAAAGAAAGGGCATGTTTTGTATTGAAATGGTACCTGCAATCGAAATGAAGGTAATTTTTTGCATTTTGAAGAACTGCAATTTCTTTTTCATAAAAGTAAAGTTAGTGGCACTTTTCACTGTAATCAAAAGGAAATACAAGGTTGAAAGGGCACATAAGGCAGAAAGAAAACTCAAGATTCTGGCAATTTCTCACCTCAGGAGGGGCACCTTTTCTCTCACAGGAGGGACACTTTTTCATCTTTTGAAGGATATTTACTGATTTAGGAAATTTTGGGGGCGTACACCCTTGCCACTAATGGAAATTTGTATCGACCCGTGTTTTATGAATTTCTGATTGAATGCATGCCATCACATAAAGGAATTTCACGTATCATATCTCTTAACCCTTTCAAGACAGGAATTATTTAAGGGCTAAATTGATCACATTTTGTTCTCCAAATTGGCAACAATAATATTTTTCGTTTAGTGCTACATGGTTCTAACAAAATGTAGTGTCTTTGAAAACAATATACATCATTAGAAACTTGGTCAAAAGTTGAAAAAATTGCCAATTTTGATAAAAAATAGTGATTTTGAACCTCTCAATGTGTTGCCGATTTAAGGATTATGAAGCTTATTCTCCTTTTTAAAATTCCTGGCATCAAACGCAATATGGTCATGCAACAAAAATGGACACAGTGTGTGCAGAAATTTTTGCTCTTTCTCCTCATGCATCTGGTATATTTTTTAGGGCTCTGAATCAAAAGTTATTGAGCCAAACCACAAAATGTGGTCAATTGTCTCGAAAGGGTTAAAGCTGGTATTTCCCTTGTGTCATGTTCGCATGTGATCCTAACGTTTTCACTGTTTTACCCAAATCTGGCACAACTGAGTTTTTACGTGTCATTTTCAAAATGCTGCTGCTCAGTAAAGCATGTACAGATGGATGCCATCAAGGTATCATTTAAAAGCATAATACTTCTAGTTTTTGGAAAATAGATAATTATTGTCATAGAGCACATAGTGTGGTCACAATAACCCTTTCTTTTATGGTTTCGTTTTTTCTGGGACGCACTGTACATCAATTGAAGGAAGCATAAACGCTACACAGAGTAATTATCATGCATCAATTGTCAGTTTGTTCTTTTTGAAATAGCTCTTAATTCCTCTGCCATTTGCAAAATTGAAAAAGAGGAAAATAGAAAACTAAAGTAATGATGCATGCAATCGCTGTGAGTGCACTTTATTCAGTAAACATATAAACAAAATTGCAAATTGCACAGTCATTACTTGAAATATTTTCATATAAAATATATTTACTTTTTAACAACTCATGCACATTTATTGTTTAGTGCATTAAAAAAGGCCTCATTCACATAATTATGCCGAGGTAAATCCCCTCAAAAAACCTGTGGTGTTTTGGGGCTTTTGCTAAACAGTTGGGTCTTGGTGTGGCACGCTGGGTCAAAATTTTCTAACATTTTTCATTAATTTTATGTATGGTACGGGGGTTTTTTAGCAGCAAAAAAATAAAAGAAGAAAAAGGTGACCTGATAGGAGCATCAATTAATTATCTCTCTCTTCCTATCACTTCTCTATCTTTTGTTATGTTATTCTTTCTGTTTATCCTTCTATAATTTTTTGCTTCCATCTTTCCATCTTTACTTTTTACTTTCGTTATGTTATTCTTTGTTTCCTTTTATCATTTTTTCTTCATCTTTCCTTAGTAATCTTTATCCTTCTGTCATTTCGCTTTATTTCCTTAACCTTTTCTTTGTCTTTTATCTTATCATTTTTTTTCTTTCCATCTTTCCTTTCATTATGTTATTCTTTTGTCCAATTTATCATCTTCTCTTCCGTATTTCCTTATGTTTTACTCTTAATATCTTTATCCTTCTATCATATGTCTCTATCTTTATGTAGTTTTTTTACACTCATTTTTTCTTTCCACCTTTCCATTTGTTATGTTATTCTTTGTTTTCTTTCTTCAGCATCTCTTCCATCTTTCCTACCCTTCTATCCTCTCTCTGTCGTTTCTTATGTTTTTCTTTTTCATTATCCTTCTATTATTTTCTCTTCCATTTTTCATTATATTACTCATTATCCTTCTTTTTTATCTCTCTGTATCTTTCGATATGTTTTCTTTCTCCCCTCATTGTTTTAAGTAATAGTACAAAAAGTAAATTTAATGTGTAAAATATGAAAAGCTGGCTTCATTTTTATTTAGTGCATTTTGTGTATAGTGCGTGTACATGTATGATATGTAAATGTACTACTACTGGGATGGTGCAGCATTAAAGGGTACCAATCACAAAAAACAATGTTTTGCTCTGTATCTTAGGCTCTGTATCTTAGGGGTTCCATGTCGCCATACGATATTCAAAATATGAGCTTCAAATGTTCAGAGATATTGCAAGTTCAAATACCGGTACTCTCTAAATAAACATTACAGCGACTTGCGAGTAGACTAATCAACACACCCGTACACGCTCGCACAAAATAAGGCCTGTGAGGAACTGAAGTCGGAGTTGTGTTCCGCACGAGGAGTTTTCATGTTATCCTTTATTTTCTTCATACTCCTTAACCGTTAACCTGAAGAATGTCAGGTAAGGTGTTTTAAGGTTAACTTTATACATTCTATCTATACACTAATTATTTTTAAGTGATTGGTACACTTTAATCCTTTGATTCTTTGGAGCCTTTCTACACCCCCTTTGAAATTCCAAGCATTTTTACCTCAAAGAGCTTCAAAGTTCAATCATACATGTACAAATAAATGTCAGTTTCATAAGATTTCAATATCACCAAATTAAATGCACACCTCGGAGATCACGAAATGGACTGATTTTAACATTTTCTCGCTAAAAGAGTTATTTTCAGGAACTTTATTAAAAAGTTAATCGCATTTTTCGTGCAATGAAAAGATGACCACAAACTTATTTTGAAAAATCAATTAGATAGCTAATGAATATTCAATAGCACAAAAGCCAGTCACAGAAACCGAATCAGACCAAGCCTGTCCTAATGAAAAATCAGTTACATGTAGATAGCTAATGAATATTCACTAGCAGAAAAAAACAATCACATAAAAGGCCCCGTGTACAAAGTGAATGGCAAAAAAGTGTGTGACGAAAAGTGTGTCAGGGGTGTCAGAAAAAAATGGTTCATCAAATGGAAACACCCAATAATTAGAGAAGTGAGATAATTTCCATGGCATAATAATGTTGTCCATCACAAAGCAGAAACTACCAATTGTATTAACATTTAATGTTGACTTTTTGACAGATTCCCTGCATATTCCCTTTAAAATGATATGCAAATTTACTTGAAGTAAAAAGATGGCTACATTCAATTAAAACTAACCTGTTACACACTTCTCCCCCCCCCCCCCCCTCTCTCTCTCTCTCTCTCTCTCTCACAGTTCTGGTGCTGTGACTGCACTGTGTATCAGTGGTTATACAGGTAGCCAGGCTCAGACACTTCCTACGAGGGTCAGCGATAACATTAACGATTTAGTGCTATACCTCAACAATACCCTCGAAGTAAGACATATATCAATTTCTTGTACATTTGATTGTTATATTGTTTTTTTGAGAAAGGGATAAAGATGAGAGAAAAATAGTTTAATAATTATATTAAGGTAAAGTACTTCTATTTTGTTTAAGAAGTACATTTATATTTTAATTCTAGATATAGAAAATGAAAGGATGTAGTTAAAAGAGAAAAATGGCTGGAGACCAAGGATTATTTTTCTGAAAATGCATTTTTTTTTTAAATGACATGAAATTTTCGCCAAAGTTTGATATCATCTGGCATTTACTCATGATATATTAAAGGACATTTTATGCGTAAGCTTGCTATGCTTACTAGAAATAGTGTTAACATATGAGAAAAGACATATTTTGACTTGTATTGTATATTTGTGATCAAGGTAGAATAGTCTTTAATGACATTACTGTCTTATGATTCTGATCTGCTCTCAGTTTATACACAATATTGTTAAATAAATATATTACTTCCAATTTGAAATACATGTAGATGTTTGAATGTATGTGTATGACTGTGACATTCCTCTATGTACATGCAACAAGTATAGCAAATACATTCTGTTATGCCTAGATATAGTAATTTCCTTTGTCAGGAGTATGACATGAAATGTATTGATTGATATCTCTGCTATTACCATCAGGAGATCGACTTTGTGATGACTGAGCAATTAGCATTCACTCTGGACCAAGTTAGAGACGATTTGAATGGTGAGTATGGAACCTGGGCCCTGTTTCATAAAACTTGTTATCAATAACAACTGCCCCATTTCTTGGATAGATTTGCTCTCAGCCAATCAGATTCAAGGTTTTTAGTAGCTGATAACAATTATTGCAACTTGTTATTGATAACAAGTTTTATGAAACAGGGGCCGTGGTATATCGAATGCCGTGTTTATGGTGATGTTTTGATTAAAGTTACTTAAAGCTCATGTAGAGTATTGGTAGCAAAAAGGAAATTGGAAAGAAACATGTTAAATATAGTCTCATGTTGTTCTCCTTGTATCAAAAGATGTCTGTAAGAGATCATTTGGTATTCCATCTATGATTTCTAGTGAATTTCAGTGTAAATATCTGTAAGGAATGCTTGATCACTGCCATTATACTAGGACCCTTCCACCCCGACGGCTCCCCGCGCAGCAATCTTGGGGCTTCGCAAAGAGACAGCGTGTGTGCACTGTCATATTGGTTTTACACGTGTGTGTACAGTGTATAGCACATGCTGCCTTTGTTGGGATTTTACGTGCCTGTCCCGGCACATAAATTAGTTTTTGCCTCTTATTTATTTAATATTAAACTTTAGGAGGAGAAATCTTCACAGTGTCTTAGTATTGCTAGTATCTTGCTATTTATCAACAAAAATTGAAGAAATCTGACGAACAGTTTTGAGGGCTTACCAAAACTTTACATGACCTTTAACTTGAGAAGATGAAAACTTTAAAAAATACTGGCCCAGGAACAGGGCACACATATAAGAGATGATTGACGGTGATATTTAATGCTCGTAAAATGGTTGACTTTGTTGTAATTCTTGAAAATTTAGGTATGTTGAAATTACTACATAATTTTTTTTATGCAGAATACAGGAAGTCATTTAGGAAAGCAACTTCCTAAAACTAACCTTTGACTGTTTTTGTTAAATATGACACATTGATCACGTTTATGCCGATATGCTACATGTACATGTATGCATGTACATGTATGTAGAAAGCTGGATCTTACAGGAAGTAACTGTCTTTCTTTTTTTTTTTTTCTTTTTTGGGGGGGGGGGGGAGGGGGGTTCTTTTTTGTGTACCATAACTCATGTGTATACACAGTAGCCATAATGCTATATGCTTACTTATTTTAGCACATTTCCTCTTGGCCCTATTTGAGAATGTGAGAGTTAAGAAATATTAACTCTTTCAGACAGGAGTTATTTAAGGGTAAAATTGCAGGAGTTATTTAAGGGTAAAATTGCAGGAGTTATTTAAGGGTAAAATTGATTGCATTTTGTTCTTCAGATTGGCAACAAAAATAATTTTCTTTTAATGCTACATGGTTCTGATAAAATGTAACTTCTGAAAACAACATACGTGGTCACAAACTTTGTCGAAAATATGAAAAACATTGCCAAATTTGACAAATAACAATGATTTTGAACCTCTCAATGTGTTGCCTATTGAAGGATTTTAAATCTTATCCTCCTTTTTAAAATTCCTGGCATCAAATGCAATATGGTCATGCAACAAAAATGGACACAGTGTGTGCAGATATTTTTTGCTCTTTCTACTCATACATTTGGTATCTTTTAGGTATCTGTATCAAAAGTTATCAACAAAACCACAAAATGTGGTCACTTGTCTTGAAAGAGTTAATGGCAGGATTCTTAATTAACATTAAGAAGTTACAAGTCCACTTTAACTCCACTGCAGCACATCAGGGCCTGGCTGTAACACAGAGTTACAGTCAATTGTATCTCCCTTAAATTGATCATATCTCCTTCAATCAATTGTATCTTTACAATCAATTCTAGTTGTGGTATAGTGGTTCATTCACTTGACTCTCAATCCAAGGGTTGAGGGTTCGAATCTCAGCCCAGCACTAGCATCTTTTTGTAAGACATTAATCCACGTTTGCCACTCTCCACCCAGGTGTAATATGGGTACCTGGCAGGATTTATTCCTTGAAATGCACTGTGCGCTGATTACAGCAACCGGAGCTTAAACCAGGGTAATATTATCCAAACCCTTTGGAAGCACATAGGGACATTATATCATAATGTGATATGCACTATACAAGAACGTTTTTTTTATTGTTATTATTATTATTATTATTATTATTATTATTATTATTATTATTATTATTATTATTATTATTATTATTATTATTATTATTATTATTATTATTATTATTATTATTATTATTATTATTATTATTATTATTATTATTATTATTATTATTATTATTATTATTATTATTATTATTATTATTATTATTATTATTATTATTATTATTATTATTATTATGTTCACAGAGATATAATTCATTGTCAGACACAATCATTTGTAGCAAGAATGGAGATGCAATAAATTTTGACAATTGATTGACAAAGTGGATTTTTATGCTCCAGGGCCCAGAAAAGGATAACTGTTGTAAAAAATTGATGTCCAAGATTCGTTGGCCCCTTTCAGTATTAAACACAGAGTGGAATACAAAGCATTACTCTTCTCATTTATTTGCACAAGTTTGATTAGACTAGCAGTATGATTATCCTAGAACGCCACGAGATACTAGCGACTTGTATACATGTATTTTCATGTCTATTCATACAAATTGTTGAATATACATTCACAAGTTCAGTGGTATTAGAAAGAGAGTACTCTTTTTAAAAATTCAAGTTTCTTTTGTCTCCCAGATATTGGTACACTAGTTGGTGTTCCTGTTCGCCAGAGCCTCCGGACAAATGTAGATCCAGCTATCAATGCAGTCCTCGCCATGGAATCCAGTAAGTAGATAGTCATCAACTTGATTTATTTCCATGGAAAGGGATTGAAGTGAACAGGATATGTGGAAAATGTTATTGAGGAGAGATATGGATCAGGGTTTAAAGGGGGTACCCAATGCTGAACAATGTTAGTTCATTTAAAAGATCATGATTTTATTAGCAGAAAATCATCTGCCTTAAGTTTTTTAAAAATTCGTGTTGCCAGAAAAATCCCCGAAATATGGTAAGACTTCAGGATATTTTGGCCCCTCAGCTGTGTCCCAATTTCAGCTAGGTAACCACAATGACGTCAAAGTGGTTACCCAGGTTCGCGTATTGCAGATGTGTTGCGCGCTAGACTGTACAAAATGCATTACACCTTGCGCGCATTTTGCTATAATTGCGCGACAAGGTAACCACTTTGACGTCATTGTGGTTACCTAGCAACCTGGCAACCTGGCAACACGAATTTTAAATTATTTTTAAGGCAGATGATTTTCTTCTAATAAAATCATGATCTTTTAAATGAACTAACATTGTTTCAGCATTGGGTACCCCCTTTAAGGGTGCAAAGGTCAACGAAGGTCTGAATTTGAGGAAAAAAGACATGTTCTCATCATGTTGACTGTGTATAGTGACAAGTCCTTGTATCTATGCATGTAGGCAAGTTTTTTTTTCATGGAGCATGGTTAATCATTTGAACCAAACTGAATTGGAGGATTGCTGCAGAATCCCAGTCGTACTGCCCTTGGGTGATGTTCTGAAAATGATGATACCTTTTATGTTAGTAAAACAATGCTAATTGTCATAACAAATCAAAATCAGGACATGTCATTGGTCAATGTTTGCTGAAAAAAGCTGGCTGCGTTTTCGTAAAAATAAAAGAGACATCTGCGCAAGCACAAATGATAAGCATTTATTCCGTGCAATTTCAGTTTGTTGTGACAATTACCATAAAGGATAACAGATTTCAGAATACATCCCCTACAGTTACCGGTACATCATGATCTCTGTACTGTAGAGAACTTTATGTGACGTTGTATGTATGAATAGAACATGTCTGAAATAGGCATTGTAAATGGGCATATACGTCACTGAATTGTAAGGTGGGAAGAAAGCTTGTTCAGTTCTATCAACACACCCGACCGACCCCCCCCCCCCCCCATGCTGTCATATACCTTTATAGTACATGTCTAGGGTATAACCCCCTACCTGTACGCTCCTTGGTCTTTTGATGAATAGGTTGGTAAATTCTGCTTTTGTGTAATTTTTCACTGCCTTCTTTACAGAGTGAATACTCTGTGTCGAACCTAGGTGTTCTACTAGTCCGTGTGTCACTTTTGTAGATTTTATTGATCCAACAACTTAAAAATTTGGTATTTGTAATATCCTTATAAACCTGCATGTAGTTAAGTTCAGGATTAAATGGGTAGATTTATTTCACTGATTTATGGAGTGTCGAGTGTCAACCCCCTATTCACTTAAAAATTTCTGTAATTCTGTAACTAAATACCCCCCCCAAAAAAAAAAAAAAAACAAGAACAAAAAAGCAACAAAAACAAAACAAAACAAAACAAAACAAAAACAAAACAAAAACAACAACAACAAACAAACAAACAAATGAAGTCATTTGGATATGAAATTTATCTTTCATTTTCATTTCATGACAGGATTCATTTTGTTTATCCATGGACACTTGGTGCTTCATAACTCAGTGAATTCTATGTCTACCCACCTGCTTGGACTATACCTAGTAATCAGAAAAAGTTCTCTACAGTACAGAAATCATGATGTACCGGTAACTGTAGGGGATGAATACCAGCCAAAATGTCCTAGTTGTTGAATCAAGAAAGAATGAATACTAGACTTTCTCTTTTAAGTTTGGGGTAACGAAAAAAAATAGGGTTACCAGCAGTTTATTTAGAGGGCGGTGTCAATATTGAATGTTCCTCTCTGTAGAGTATAAATAAACACATCTTGGTGGTTTTCTCTGAATAAAGCCCAATTATATTAGAGATCAAAATCATGAGTCATGAGTGACACTGTTCATATCTTTGACAATTTTATGTTGGTTCTTTCTTGTATTCATCTGGATTTATAGCCTACTGACACTTTAGTGCAGTCAATTTGTTTATTCTATTTATTACCATGCATATTTATTATATTGTATGATATGGGTGTGTTTTTTACTGTGATATATGAATACATAAAAAGTGTTTGATATTAGATCCAAAGTACGAAGTTTTATATGTTTTCCATTTCCTTGTTCGGGTTTTTCTTTTTCTTTTTCTTTTTCTTGTTTTTTGTCTGGGGGGGGGGGTTAAATGTTAGTACAGTGTATGTGACAGACTCACATTTTCAGAGCAAACCTGATAACTTCATCATATACTGGCATTTAGATCTAAATTGCAGTGAAAATCAGTCATTCAGAATTGTTTAGTTTCTCTGGAAATGCAGAAAATTTGAAATCAACTCATGATCGCCTCTGTGTACATTACCATAGGCCACTTATGATGTACTGCCACAGCTGATGCACCAAAAATGGACACATTGTGTGCAGAAATTTTCACTTTAGTGCAGACAATTTGTTTATTGTATTCATTATCATGCATATTTATCACACTGTTAAATGATATGGGTGTGTTCTTTTACTCTGATATATGAATGCATAAAAAGTGTTATTCGATAGATCCAAAGTCCAAAATTTTCTATGGCTTCCATTTGCTTGTTCAGGTTTTTCCTTTTTTTTTTTTCTTCAGGTTTTTTGTCTGGTGGGTTAAGTGGTAATGCAATGTACATGACAGAATCAGTGTACGTGACAGACTTTACTTTTCAGAGCAAACATGACAACCTCATCATACATTGGAATTTATATTTAGATCTAAAATACAGTGTAAAACAGTCATTCAGAACTGTTTGGTTTCTCTGGAAATGCAGAAAATTTGAAATTGACTCAAAATCGCCTGCACAGACACTGTGTACGTTACCAAAGGCCACTTTTCGATTTGCACGTCGAGTCGTCGACATAGTTGACTGGTGAGAGATTATGTCATTTTGAAGCTCTGCTCCTGTGCCATGTCGTCTCCCTCGTCCACCCGCCTTGTTGAGAATGCCTCGTCCATTGTTTTGCAGTCCTCTCTAAAACCTGAATGCCATTCTCACTTATGACATCACATGAAGGAGAAAAACAAAACAAATACAAAGGAAATAATAGAAATATAAGATGTATATAGCAGAAAAATAGAGAACTACATAAGAATAGATGTGAAAGGAGAAGGAAGAAAACAAAGAATAAGATAAAAATAGAAAGATAGGCTAATTTGATGGCATGTGAATCCCCACAAGTCATATCTACATGTAGCTAATTAAAATTTTATGTTAATAGGAGAAATGAAAGTAATTTTGTATATATAATGGAAACCAAAACATTTAGTGGGGTTTTTTGTGTGTGTGTAAAAAATGGTATATCCTGTTTAATAATGAAATAAGCTTTATAGCTGAAAATTATTTACTTTTACTTTCATCCCACCATAAACTGTTGGTGATTAAATACAGCTTGTTACAAGGTTAGCTACGTAGCTCATGCCAGCATATGAATAGGGGGTAGCCCCGAAAAAAGAATTTCAACGACATCATTGACACAATATCATTAGTTTTTATTTTATTGGGTAGAAAATTATTTTCCGAATAAAGTGACACCAAGATGCGTTTTGATTCCACATATGGCTGTTTTTGTGAGGCAATGTCATTTTCAAAATTTGCTGCTTTTACAACTCTAAGTCATGCTTGAAGCAGCAAAAAATTTGCATATGAAAGCCCATACACTACAGTCAGCTTTGTTGACAAACACATGACTGCTCTTGCTTTGAAAAGGAAGACAAAAGGAATGAAAAGGAAATTGCCTCACAAAAAAAAAAGCCGTAGAATCAAAACGCCTTACCCAAAATCAATGATCTTGATATCATTTTACATTTATGATGATTAGTAGGCCTGAGTCATAACGGTTTTTTTTTTGACCGGTGCCCGCCGGTGATTTTTCGGCGGAGACCGGCGGACCGATGAAATTTCATGAAAAAATATGTGGTGCAAAAAAGCTGCATATACATGTAATGTGCCACCCGCATCTGGAAAGTAGCATGTTTTTGATTGTTGAAGAGGGAAAACATGAGAGATCTTAAAAGAACATAATATTTATATTACAAGTAGGCTTGAGTCGTAACGGTTTTCTCTTTTTGACCAGCATCCGCCGGTGATTTTTCGGCGAGACCGGCAGACCGTTGAAATAAAGAAATACCGGTACATAAAGAAATTCATTGTTAATGAAAGACTTTGAAAATCAACCAGTTTAAGAACTAAATTTCCTTATCTATATTAGAACTTTCTCATGATATTAAATTTCAAACCATTAATCAACCAAGTGGGACTATGGAAATAAGATTACCGAGCAGGATTTCTCAATTTTCTTGCTTCAATTTATCGGCCCATAACATGATGATATTGTTGCACTCTGTATACGTGTATGGGCGCTGCCATCTTTTATCTGTTTGTTTGCAACTCGTAATTACTCCACTAGAGTTAGCCTGGAGTTAGCGCCATCTCGGGGCAAGGTGCGCAGAATCGTACCAGCAGCGCTCACACAGAATTCAACAATAATATACGGGCCGATAAATTCAAGCAAGTAAATTGAGAAATCTTGCTCGGTGATCTTATTTCCATAGTCCCACTTGGTTGATTAAAGGATTGAAATTTAATATCATGTGAAAGTTTTAATATAAATAAGGAAATTTAGTTCTTAAAACTGGTTAATTTTCAAAGTCTTTGACACTGTGAATTTCTTATGTATTTCTTTATTTCATCGGTCCGCCGGTGTGCATGAAATTGCACCGGTGACCGGCTGCATCGGTCGGGCGCCGGTGGACCGACCGACTCGACTCAGGCCTAATAATTAGCATGCATTACATATTATATAGTGATTTAATAATGTGTAAGCAGTATAAAGGGGATCACCCTAGACCCCCGAATGGCCTTTTGCTGATCCCTCACAGCCACTGCATACCTAAGTCTATATCATATGCTGTTATCGCGATAACCTTTTCTATGTATTTTGTTGAATGTATATGTCTTGTAATGTCTTGTTTGAAGGGATGTGAAATAAATTTTGAATTTTTAAATCAATGAAAAAAAAATTCCTACCCAATAAAACAAAAAGATATGCTATTGTGCCAGTGATGTCATTTAAATTGCAGATCTCGGGTGTTGCATTTTTTCTGAGCCACTCTGTATATCAAGTGATTTACAGACCTAAATCAGTAAATGATATTGATTTAGCGGAAAGATGCCTGATTGAACATAAATGTTCAAATGACATGCATTATTGAACACTCATAATGAACATGACTGTGTGGATTGATGATTAAATAGATTAATTGAATGATTTACAAGAGTGGATATGAATCAGTCAATCTAGAGTGTATGAGGTAGACTGCCATTTTGCACTTTTCGTTGGTGTAAGTGTTCTCGGCAAACTTATTTCTAAGCCTGAGTCGTTTCGATTCGAAAACAGGACTTCGATCATGACGATCAAAGTGCGGATTCATTTCCTTTCATCCAACACATCGATTTCTGCATGTAATGTAAGACAACGGTACAGACTTTGCATATATATGTAAAACTTGGCCTGTGCACTTCAAAAAGTTGGTTAGAATTGCTTTTTTACTCTAGGTGAAATCTCATGCCACAATTCATTCTCCAATAAAAGATACATGTATTTGTATTCTTTCATTTAGTACTATTTTTCATTGGATTCCTGTTTCAAAAAATATGTTTTACTGTCAAAATAGTGAATTTCTCTTTTCCTTCCCAAACAATATGGTCACGTGTGTCATGTTCACGATCATAAAGTTGCTATCGGGACCGTGAACATGACACACGTGACTATATTGTTTGAGAAGGAGAAATAATCAGAGAAATTCACGATTTTTGGCTATCGAGGCACAGATTGAAAAATAATTGATATGACTCGGGCCTACGTATTTCCTATTATTAACTTCTTATATGTTTTGGGATAAAAATGAGCGACTGCCCCATTGTTAGGAGTATAAATGTATATGGTGCATTCACACGTGACAAATGTTAACTGTTGCAATCTAGTGTTTGTTCAGTTGGTCAACCTAACCTGGGAAAGAGTTAAAAGATAGACAAAACGGGCATGATTTTTATTTTTTATTTTTTCCTTCACTTTGGAGGCTACTTTCTATATTTATTACATTGATACCCTCCTCACTCTCAGTTTGCAGTAAACAATTTTACACAAAGTGGACATTAACCTACACCCTCTTTTGAAATAAAAATGCTGCATGGTTTTAGTTTCTGATGGCATGTTTTGATATGTTAGACAATAAATGACCCATTTTACCTGAGTGTGCAAGTATTTGAAGTGTAAATCAAGCGGAAGGGTATTCAAACTGTGACTCAAGCAGAACCTAACAAGCCCCGCGTTCAGACTATCCCCCGTTTAGCGAACGCATACATGTAGTGTGTATGCTCGCCTTCTCCCCGTCTCCCCGTCTCCCCCTCTCCCCCCAAACATGTTGGGTTTTTGGATGGGAGAGCGACCTTGGATCGTAATCCGATATCTCGCACCTGTTTTTATCATAAGTGCGCTTGCGCGAAAAGTGGAGACAAAGAACCTAACGCACAGACAGTCGTGATTTGTCCCCCGGCTAGCGGGGGATTCGAACATAGTATGGACGCTCGGTCGTAAAAAATATAAGATCTCTCCCCCTTCCCCAGCTAAAGGGGGGATAGTCTGAACGCGGGGAAGGATAGCTAAGCAGTTGGCAGAGGCCATTTTAACTCATGCGTAACACGTCAGCTGCATTCCATGGCTATTGTATTGCATCAGCAAACATTTAGAAACTCTTGTGTTCATTTCTCACTCATCAAGAGATATAATTATGTACACATAGGACTACTTTTTTGCTTCGTCAAAAGGAAGATGGGCAAAAAAGAAGAGAGAGATATTATCCATCTCTTTCTTCATTATAACAAGATTATTGATATGAACTTCTTTGGTCAAAATTGCAAAGTATATAGTGAGTGTACAAGTACATGTATGTGCATGAATATAAATTATCTGTATATATACAATGAAACAGTCTGTAATTTTTGTAAAAACAGCTATGACATATAATATTGACTTTCTGTAGCTATATACACTCAGTTAATGCAATTTCATTATTTACTCATTACCGTATACATGTATGGTATATAGTTACCAGTACCAGCACACACAAAAAAATAATCTGATGAATAACTCCTCCATGTATTTTAGAAAACACTAGCGTGAAAAACCAGGGAGTATAACATTGATAAATATTGAAAAGGGGTTATTTTGTGGTAGATAAAAAAGCATGCTTGATGATTTTTTGTTCCTTTAGCTTGATTTCTGTGGAATAAGTGATGATGTTGATGGCTGTTTCATTGAGTCTTTAGGATTAATGGGAATTCAGTTATTTAGTTGAATAATTACTTCAAGATATACATGTAAAGGCAACAAATAATGGCATGGATGCATTGATTAAAGAGTCATTTCCAGTACCCTTGGTACAAGACCAAATTTGTCTAATGAGAACTAATCTACACAAATTAATTGTTGGTTTGGCCTCCCTGTATATACATGTACAATTTATACTGCCCCCTTCCTTGCCCCCTTCCCTGCCCCCCTCCCCCCCCCCCCAAAAAAAAAAATGAATTACTAAAATAGAGAAATAAATGAAATGAAAGTTGCTTTCAAGTTAATTGGAAATCCATCCCCAAAACAACTTGCTTTCGATACATGTAGAAAAATCAGACAAATAGATTTAACATAGTTTGAGGAAATTCAGACTACCAATGAGAAAGTTCTGAATTTTGAAAACAGTAGCCACTTCCGAGCCCCATCATAATTCTAAACAGTTGTGATTGACTGAGCAATTGAATGCAGCTTGATATCAGTCGCAACTGTTTAATATGGAGATACATGTAGGAGTTTGTAAGTTTGCGATTGATTGGAGGACTTGCGGCCAATCTGGATCAGTCACAACTCTTTATAAGACAGTGCCCTGGTATCAGTGGGTGATTGTTGACAACTGGGCCCTGTCTCATAAAACGTGTCATCAATGACAAGTTGCAATAACTGTTATAAGCTACTGAAATCCTTGCATCTGATTGGCTGAGAGCAAATTTGTCAGTAAAAATCACTAACAAGACACTTGATGAAATGCCCCCTGGTCAGACCAGTAGTCCCTGTAAGGGTAGTCACTAATAGGCCAATCAGATTGGTACCTGTACATCTATATTAAAAATAACTTTACCTGTCTCACCCCTGCAGCGATTGACAACACCCTGTCGACAATGGAGGCAATCGACACCCGTCAGGCTAGGATGGAGTCTAATTATGAAATCCTCGAAACAAACTTGACCACAATCTTAAGCGACCTGAATAACCTATGTACTGCTTGTAGCTGCTGCTCATCAGCGACGGCTAACCTGAGGAACGTGCAAATAGAGGCAGACTATCGGGACATAAACACCAGTCAGGTATGTATTAGATTTGCATCTGTTGTCCTATAATACCCAAGTTACACAGCCAAACCGAATAATTGATAAAATTTTGGCCTTCTTGGCCTTACGAGTTAATGTCGTTTTTTTTGTTCGGTCTTTTTATGTGGTGTTTGTGTCCCATAATGCCCCAGTCTCACCGCCGAATTGACCCCTAACTGACAACCAATCAACAAAAGTTGACAAAAAGAATCGATGAAATCTTTGCCATACGAGGTACATGTACCATCATTTTTTGTTCGGTCTTTTAATCGGTCTGGTGTTGGTATTTTCTGAAACTGCTCGCAAAACCTCCATAGCCTTGTCCACGCATGACACTGTAAACCACCTAGCAAAAACCACGACAGCAAAATTACAACAAATTTACATGTGAATGAATGGCAAGAGGGGTGGGGGGGGGGGGAAGAAGTAGCTATGCACAGCAAAAGCCTCTGAACATACCGTAATATCACCAGTCGTGGCGCACCCTTGTAATAAAGCTTCATTGCTGCAACGCCCTGTGTCAACTGCCCTAGTCTCTCCAGAAAGAAAGGAACGGATGCGATTGACTCGCAGATATTGTACAAAAATAAATAAGGAACGACTATGCTGGGTTTCGCTCGCTACCGATCACGCAAAGAATGATGGCAGACAAAGTTCGTTTCCAAAGAGAATTATCCACGGGGCTTTTTTATGTCCTGCTATTTTTTTGGTAAAACAAGAGCTTCCTCTTTAGCAGACTGAAACAAAATAAAAAAGTATCTACCATATTTTCTGTTTTCGATATAACAGAGCTTAAGTTCCATAGATGTTGGCCAGACAAATTGTTGGCATGAAAAATACTTTGAAAATAAGTTATCTTTGTTCAAAGTTGGCTGTCTTGTCAAGAATGCCTATGCTCCAGTCGTGACGCCCCATTCCTACAACACACAAATCATGACGTAGGCAGCCCAACAAGCGCATTACACAGTGTGCATGCACAAGCCCACAAAGACATTGCGATAGCCAGATAGCTTCCTGCGTATGATTTCATAGAGCGCCGTGTACTAAGTGAATATTTTTACAACAGAGTGATTTATCTTAGATCAATCCTTCCTTCGCAATATCATTTGCGAAGGGTGAGGCACCACTGGTGCAATGTGCAGCAACACTGGAGCAGCAGAAGCCCCGCAGAAATGCCGCAGTAGCGTTTG
Source organism: Heliocidaris tuberculata (assembly GCA_025618425.1). NCBI lineage: Eukaryota > Metazoa > Echinodermata > Echinoidea > Camarodonta > Echinometridae > Heliocidaris > Heliocidaris tuberculata. The sequence continues at coordinate 27,205,870 of CM046847.1, forward strand.
CGCCGTAGAAGCAAGATGCAATATTTTAGGTGGATTTTATTCACAAGCATTTTAGGCATCAAATGGTGGGTGAATCTCCTACAAACATGGAATTTTCTGAAAATTATTGATCCGAAACTGTCAAACCCCTTCACGACTGGTGACATTACGGTACCTAGTTTTCTATTAAAGATAGCGAAAAGGAAGCGCACTACAGTTTTATTTTTTCATTTTATATTGTCATTAGTACTTTTCACAAGGTTTACCGAGTAATTTGTAAATAAGGCTTTATAATCCATCACAACTGATTGTATTCTGTAGTTCAAGTTCATAAAAAACACAGGTCTGGCAACCAGCAAAAAAAAACAAACTCACCTTAAGTGTAGTCCATAAGCTGCTGTTTTGCATTAGAGTAATGCTGTCTGTCACCATAAGAAATTCATGATTATGCAGCAATTAGTGATATTAAAAAAGTAATTGGGAAATGACCTTGAAAATCATATTAAGAGTGGTCTCTTGAAAAATGCTTGAATGAGACCTTGGTACAGTGATAGAGTAGTGTTATTTAGATTATCTGATAATCTGTTTAATAGGATATTTTATATAGAGAACCCATGTTTTAATACCAGTTAAGGCGGATTCACATCGAATACGACAAACGACACACGACACGACAGCACGACATGTTACACGACAAACGGGCAAAAAAACAGTGCACACCGCATACGACATTCGCTAAAAAGTTGTTCTGGAGAGAGGGTGATGTCGTCTTTGATGATGAAAATGTTGTGATAGAATTCATTTGAAATTCATTATTGTAGTCATCAGACTAATTGCCAAGATAAGACGAAAGTTTTATATTTTGAAATTTTGAAATCATTTATTGTTTATATGGATTTTCTAAAAGTTGTTAAATTGGTCATGTGATTAATTTGAGAAATTACAAAAGTGATATTTGCTGGTGTCTAATAGGAATAATCACAGCTGCGTATTTTTTTTCTTCATATGTGTGTGTATACTGAAGAAATACATAAAAATTAATGATCTTTGTTGTTGTCTTTTCGGAATAATTCAAGCAGTTTTCTCTTATACACTCATGGCTGACCATGTTTTATAGACAAAATGATCTGAAAAATATATTTTCTTAAAGTTGAAAATAATGGTGCAGCTAGGCTTATATATGTTATATGGAATACCGGTACCTCCAGACATTAGGAGAGTAGATCTACTTGAATTTCTTGGTGGGGTTATCCGTTCCAAGGGGGGGGGCACGGGCCCAAAGTGCCCCTCCCCCCGCAAATCCGCCATCCGCCACTGAAGTATACTCACTTCCATACCAATAGACCTAAAATTATATCTCAGTCACAACCGCATACCCTCAAATGTTCTATCTTTCTAATTGTAAATATTGGGGGAAAGTATTGTTGGATATTCTATGTGACCCTCCACCACAAAACGATCAATAAGTCGCAATGGGAGTTTTAGAGTTAACAGCTGAAAAAGGTGGTTTGGGGTGAAAATTTTGATTTTAAGTTTTCTGTATTTTCTGTATTTCCTTAAAGTTCCTTTATTAATCTACCATATGACAAAATTTCAGGGTAAAATACCATGTTGAAATATGTTTCTACTCTCACTCAAAATGACCATGTTTTCCTGGACTTTCAAACTTTGTGTGTCAACTTGCTGGGATTGTACTTCACATCACTTTTCTGGTATAGCTTAAAAACTATGCTCTGTCTGATATTCAAAATCTTTAGAAACAAAGAAATATATATATTCTGAAGGTATGGACAATTTCAACTCAATCCAATTAGTACTTTACAGTGTATGTGACTTCACGTCAAGTCTGTCTTTAAACATCATTTTCCCTTTTAATTGACATGTAATCAAGTACAAATTGTATGTAATGAAAGAACAGTTTCATTGCTATACACAGGAGATAATTTTTTAAACGATAACTGTGACGATAACTGTGTGAGCGTCGTGCTGAGCGGACATGTTTTTATTCGCGGGAAAAAATTTTGTTTTTAAATCTTCCCATTTCTTGTGCATCTTTGCGTTTTTATTTTGTATCTTATTGGGAATTCGTTCTACAACATCTAGTAGTGCTTTTGGAATAAATTTTAGTTGTATATTTGAAGTTTTTGAGAAGAATTCGACGTTGGATTTTGATCATCATTGAGGCGAGCCCGCTACATTGTGAACGCCATTGGCTTTTGTACACGTTACTTATTCAGCATTGATATCGCCATTGAAGTGCAGTTTATCACCGGCAACCTGACTGGAAGTTGAGAGTCTTTTACAATTTTGGATAAATATCCTTTTCCTGAATTTTTAACCTCTAACATTTTGAATTGTTTAAGCGGAATTTGTGTACTTTAACATTGCATGTTGTTTCAACTTTAGCTGAGACTTGCTACGTCACAGCCGCCATCTTGTCGCCAAGTGTGTTCGACTTGCTACAGGTTTACCTAGATCTATTTCGTGAAGTTTTAACCTCGCCGCCGGCACCTCAACTAGAAGCTGAGAGTCTTTGATGAATCGATTAGCCATTAACTACGGATGTCTACCTTTTTAATCTTGGATGAATATCCTTTTACTGAATTTTAAACTTATTGAACATTTTAATCGTATTTATTGGATCTTGTACTTTACTACATATTGCTTCACGCCTTGCCTACCGTATATTCGCCACGTCGTAACTGCTATCATATCGCCAAGTGCCCTTGACTTGCTATATTTCGACCTTTCGCCGAGTTATATTTTAGCCACTTATTCCGTCGGCTGTTTTGCATGTTTTGCATGTCTAGTGTACAACTTTTCTTGAATGGATCATTGTGCATCGACAGTTTTTATCTTTTAACTTTTTACCTTTTACTTCATTGTTTGTGAAGGCTTTTAATCTATCATCAATCGAAGCATACACTTGACATTAACTTTTTAATCCTGTGTACACAGCTGGTTATAAACTGATTTAGATCCTATATCACCTTGCCTTATGTTCATCATGCATCGTACGAGTCGTGGCAGAGCTTGTCATATTAACCTGCTACCAGTCTTTTTCTGTATCCTGTATTTTATATTGCTAAAAACCAATCCTGAGTTTGAACTTGCGGCAAAAGCATTACAATCAAACACTTACAGGTTAACGGTCTATTCTCCTATTAATCCTAACATCTCAATGACTGACATCTCTCAGACGTCTACACCCCCACGGTTTTTGTATACTTTATCCATTTCCCATGCAAATAATCCCTTTCCTGGTTCTGGACTGAGGTGTAGATATAAACCTTTTCTTGGATACCCAAAAGGTAAACTTCCATTACTCCTTCTCGCTAATATTCTTGCATGGGATGTAAATTTAAATCCTGGTCCTGTGAAATACCCATGTGGTGTATGCTCCAAGGCGTGTAAGTGGAAGCAGGATTGTATTGCATGCGATAACTGTGACACTTGGTTACACAGAGAATGCATACACATGAGCTCTCATATTTTTCAGACACTAGCTAATAACTCTTTTTCTTGGATATGTGATAACTGCGGCCTCCCAAATTTTGGATCCTCGTTATTCGATACTGGAATCTTCGAAAATGAAAATTCTTTCGCCTGCTTATCGGATTCGTCCATTTGTAGCAGAAACTGTTCTGGTCTAGCATCACCGCTTGCTGCCTCCTCTCCGAAACGCCAGTCGAAAAGAGCTGAGAAGAAGCAAACAAAACGATCAATTAAGTTTCTGAATATTAACTTTCAAAGTATCAAAAAATAAGATTGGAACATTACTGGTTTTGATGGAAAAAGAACAGCCAGATGTCATTTTTGGGACAGAGACGTGGCTCGACGATTCAGTCTACTCTCACGAAATTTTTCCAACTGACTACCAAGTCTATAGAAGAGACAGAGGCTCATTAGGTGGAGGAGTTTTACTGGCCATTAAATCCGAGCTGGTTGCAAGTGAACAACGACATCTTTCAGCCCAATGTGAATCAGTTTGGGCAAGTATTCACATTAAAGGACAGCAAGCCATGTATTTAGGAGTATTTTATAGGCCAGACACAGGATGTAAAACAAAGGACATAGATTGTATGGATCAACTAAATTCAATCCTTAGCAAGATTCCTCGCAATAGTCAGATTTGGCTATGTGGTGACCTGAATCTTCCCGATATTAACTGGTCCAGCAGCAGTTTTATGCCTGGAGGCAAATGTCCCTCAGTTAGCAGAAAACTTCTGGATTTGACTCTTGAATATAATTTAACTCAAATGGTTACATCCCCAACTAGAGAGGACAACATTCTCGACCTGGTGTTCACAAATACGCCCTCCTTCATCCAAGATATAAACGTTATACCTGGATTAAGTGATCACGATGCAGTTCTCGTCGATACTGCTTTGTCTCGACACAAAGTAAAATGTCCACGTAGAAAGATTTACCTGTACAAGAAAGGAAATTTCGACAAAATCAACGAAGATGTTCGGCTATTAGGTGAATCGTTAAACAACATTATCGAACAGTCCAGCGCCAATGATTTGTGGTCTCGTTTTAAAGACACAATCTCTTCGTCGGTCGAGAAGCATATACCCACTGGTCTTTCTAAGAAACAATCCCAGGCTCCATGGGTTCAGCGCTCCCACATCAGAGGGATTCGACGCAAACAATGCTTGTACAACAAATCCAAAAGGCTTAGGACTGTTGCTGCCAGTAATGCTTTTAAACAGTCTCGTCGTGAATCTGACAGAAGCATTCGCAAGGCTAGGTCACAGTTTCTCTCAGACATTGGCAACAATCTTGAACTTGGTAATGTAAAACCCTTTTGGCGCTACATTAAGAGCTCGCGTCAAAATTTCTCTGGAATTGCACCCTTAAAGACAGCTAATGGACTTGCAACCTCAGCTCTGGAAAAGGCTTCATTATTGAACAAACATTTCCAGTCTATCTTCACGAAGGAAGACACTACCAGTGTTCCCCCACTATCTGCAAGTAATGGAAACTCCATAACCATGGCACCCATCATGGTTACTGTACAGGGCGTTGAGAAACTTCTAAAGAACTTGGATTCACAGAAATCTCCTGGCCCAGATGGAATTTCAGCTAAAGTGCTGAAGGAATGCGCAAGTAGTGTAGCACCTGTTTTAACAACAATTTTCCAAAAATCTCTGACCACGGGAGATATTCCAGATGATTGGCTCCAAGCTAATGTTACACCCTTGTATTAGAAGGGAAATCGCTCAGATGTCAGCAACTATCGGCCCATATCATTGACTTCAATATCATGTAAAATCTTGGAACATATTATTCATACGAACATTATGTCTTACGTCGAGTACCACGGTATCCTCAACGATAACCAACATGGCTTTCGCAAGAAACGTTCTTGCGAGACACAGTTGGCTCTTCTCACTGATGATCTTGCCAAGGTCCTGGACAATAAAGGTCAGGTGGACTTAATAATTATGGACTTTAGCAAAGCTTTTGACCTGTTACCCCATGAGAGACTCCTAGTTAAACTTTACAATATGGGAATTCAAGGCACATTGCTGACTTGGATTAGAAATTTTCTCACACACCGAACTCAAAAAGTAGTAATTGAAGGTATTGCATCCTCTTTAACACAAGTTTTGTCAGGGGTCCCGCAGGGCACAGTGCTTGGCCCGCTTTTTTTCCTCCTTTATATAAACGATATCTCGAACGATTGCTCTTCTACAATCCGCCTATTGGCCGACGATTGTATTATGTACAAGGAGATTCACAACCCTCAGGACAGCATAGATCTTCAAGCGGATCTTGATCGCCTTCAGGCATGGGAACAGCAATGGCAAATGAAACTCAACAAAGAAAAATGTTTTGTAATGCATGTTTCCCACAAAAAGAACCTAATTAAATCAACTTATCACATTGGGGACTCTACTCTGGAGTCAGTTACAGATCACACCTATTTGGGAGTTTGATTAAATAACAAACTGAGTTGGGCTAATCACATCCGAGGAGTCTCTTCAAAAGGAAATCAAATTCTTGGCCTTATGCGAAGAAATCTCTTCAGTTGCTCGTCGAAAGTCAAATCCATTGCATACAAAACTCTTGTCCGACCCAGATTAGAATACTGTGCTTCAGTATGGGATCCACATCAAAAGGAATACATAACTCAGCTAGAAGCCGTGCAACGGCGATCTGCCAGATTTGTCCTCAATATAAATCAGAGAACTGCTAGTGTTACAGAGATGTTAAAACATCTAGAGTGGAAACCACTTTAACACCGAAGGGCTGCTCTCAGGCTAACACTGCTTTATAAATCAATTAACAACCTTACTGCCATGGACACTTCTCATCTGCAATCGAACCGGAATGGTAATTGTGGGGTTATGACAAGACAGCAACAGTCTATTTCCTTTGTAAAACTTGATGCCTCTAAGGATTGCTATAAGTACTCTCTATTTCCAAGAACATTCGCTGAATGGAATCTTCTACCAGCTGATGTTAGAGAAGCCCCCAGCTTGCATACATTTAAATTGAAATTGAACCCATTAGACTAAGGGAAAATTATCCAAAAAGCGCACTACAAAGCTTAAAAACACGACCGCTCTATCGACCACGCCTGCACGTTTATATCCCTGATGTGGAGTTTGTGCAGTATACCACCAGAACCAGGGAGTTTTGACTCGACCTTTTGTGCGACAAACAATAAGACACAGATTAGGCGCTCTTAAACTGTCACTCTTCTTTAGAGCCCGTTTTCTCTATTGTTTTCTTCATTAGCCTGTCTGACACATTGACATTCTGATTGTAATTTACAAGGTTCACTTGGTCCATACAAGACAAGTTATGTATCATTTTAAAGCTTAGAATCTAAGCTTTCAAACTGTCTTGAAATTTTAAAACCCCAAATTTCCGACTTATTGGTCATTTTGTGGTGGAGGGTCACCTATGTATCTATGTATAAGTTATCTCAAAACATACTCATGGTTGATAGAAAAACTATCAGCAGATTATTTTGTCAACAAAGCAAAAGCAATTCTTTACCCCATATTACAGAAAATCTTTAAATGACTTGAAAGAATACTTTTTCAAAGTTGCATTGAAAAAATACATACTTTGTCATTCCCCATTTCTTCTCTTTCTCTCTCTTTCTCTAGAGCTATCCCCCTCTCTATGTTCGCTACTCTCTCTCTCTCTCTCTCTCTTCCTCTCTACCCCCCCCCCCCCCTCTCTCTATTCCCCTCCCCCTCTTACTTTCAAAATTTGTAACAAGTTCAGTACCCATTGTATTCTGTTTGAGAGCTGAAAAAAAAACTGTAATTAGAAAGATAAACATTAAACAATACAAAAATCAATGATATTTAAAAGACTAAAAAAGATATTTAATACTGTAATTCAAAACTTAAACAGGATGAATTACTACGAGCACCTTTAACAAACAGACCAATATGGATTTTCCTTAAAATAGTATATTTTTTAAAAAACATGCAAATATGAAACCAAATAAACAACTGTAAATATCTTATGAATTATGGTATTGTGAGGTATGTAAATAAAGTGCAAGCTCCATTAGAGTGCAAATTGAATTCATCCCCCTAGGATGTATGATGTAGTAAACAAATTACAATTAGCTCTGACACCCCCCCCCCCCCCCCCTTTCCAAAATACATGGGACGTGCTGGTAGTAAGATGCACCTCCTGAAATTAAATCTGAAACGGCCGAATGATTATGTAAGGGGGGGAAAAAATGTAAATTGATATTCAACGACATTAACCACAGTTGGATTTTGAAATAGAGATTTGGCAAAAGTTAAAACTCCCCACTAATGAAATTACTTATAATTGCAGACTAAATAACAATCTAACCAGTGGTAGTGCATAACGTAGTAAAATTAAAGAAGAGAAGTAAGATAGTTGTAGGGACTGTGAAATGAAATTCTTCATGGGAGTAAGACTGTTATTCAGAATACTGAATTGAATGGATTCTGTAATCTTCATTTTGTTATGCCTTTGGTGTGTCCTTGCACACTTCATTGTGAGATCATATGAGGATCAAGGGGGGGGGGTAGGGGGGTCGAGGCATGAGGTACTGGGGTACTAAGAACTACAAAGAAGGATGTGGTGACACAGGTAGTATTGATATGAGCAGCTGATGGACTGGGGAGAGACACTGCTATTTGAGAACGATGAAGGGCATCAAGTTCATTCCATTCGACTCCCTCTTGTTCTTCAGAGCATCCTTTTGCATCAGCTACCAGCTCAGGTACAATCTCTCATAGACAAAATGACAAAATGATAAAGGAATTGAACAATGATATAGCCTTCCTAACAAGCATAACATCATAGCTACAAAGTGACTAGTAAAGTTGTATAACGTTTTTGAGATACAATTCACAAAACACATACATCAAAGTTACTAAACATTTACTTGAATGAACAGAACTATAATAAGATGAGAAAACAGCACCTAACATAGCAAGTGACTATAACACAAGTATGCATGGTCAGTGTTTATGTATTAAATGCTATGGTTGTGTAGGACAATGACAAAGCTTATGTTAATAAATAGAAGATCAGGGTATAAATTATTTCCCTGTTAAAACAAAGCAGCACAACTAATTGACATGACTTTGAATGAACACCCATCCCCAATTTCCATGAATTGATGCATTGGGAAAACAACTGGATTGTTACATGTATTGTAATATAAATAAAATTGCACTTACTCTCTTAGGTAAGGATGTGATATCAACAATACTAGTACGTTAGTAATTGTTTTTCCTTGAGGATGGGAAACAGTAGTGTGATGACCTGAAATGATGATGGCACCAGTTCTACTTCTCTTCCCTCGTTCTTCCTCATGTTCTTGTACTGCATGAAACAAGCCTGTATGTTGACCACTACATTCAGCACTTTCTCCTGTAAATTTAGTAAGAAAGGAATTTAGATCATTATTGTATTTTGCCAGGATAAGAAATAACAAAGCAAAATGAAAATACTAAATAATGATAATAATTTACTTTAAAAGACAAAATTCAATTCAATTCCATTCAAATTTATTTCACTTTGCAATAAAGAATACATGCAACATGAAAATAACAACATTACATTCACAGAGTAATAAAAGTTTTTAAAAAGAACAATAGAAACAATAGTAACATGGATTAGAATATTTCACATAATTTTATTGCAAAAGTGGGTTGCAGCCAGAAAGGAAAGGCCCTTGTTGGAGACCGACCCAGGAAAATAGCAACGCTGACAATGATAATGATTTTAAAAATTAAAGCAGTAAAGAAATTATTTGACCAGATGAATTCCGACTTGCTTTATGTCTTATTTATAATAACATAATTGATGGGGGATGTTGTACTGTATGTAAAGTATCTATATAAAAACTACTTATCATTTAGTGAAGTATCAGCGATACTTTTCATGGTGGAGAAACTGAATTGTAAGTTTAGTTTTTCAGGGTTACACCATGTAAACTTTCCAGGAATAGGAGTGAGCCCTGCTAAGAGCTCTGTGGTTCTCGTTTCGTTCCTTGAAAGATTACATGGTGTAACCCTGAAAAACTACCATCATTTGCAAAAGTTTAAGACCACCTCGGGATTTGTGGGTATTTCAATAATTTGGAATACTTTCTTTTGTCTCATTGAATGATTACACAACATGTTTACTACAGTGATCAGTAGCACAAGAGTAATGGTATAAGCCCATAGTTCAAGTATGATACATAGGTTATGCCATGAAATTAATTGTATGTCTGAAAAATAAGTTTAATTTTTTTTTTCTTTGAGTTATTTGCATTTTGGAATAGTGGTCTTAAACTTTTGCAAATGATGGTAGACCTACAATTCAACTACTTATCAGTTTCCATCTCCAAACTAATCTTTAACTTCATTTTAGAGTTGAATGAAACAAAATATTTACCAGATCTTTCAAGCTTGCTGGCAATCTTTCAGCAAATGTGTCTCGCCTTTAATATCCTCATCTTTGTACAGGGATTAGCCTGGGTATCCAGAGGTAAATCCTGGCCCATTCTTTTATGCTTCAAAAAATAGATGGAGAAAGTAACAAACAATAAGACTATAAACAGGTTCATAAATATATATGGTTCTTTTAATATTTCTTAATGGAATGGACTTTTATTTCATATTAGAAATTCACATTTAGTCTCATCTCAAATAGAATGGTTGGTCTTGTGATATAAATTTATGTAATTATTCAACTTGAAAAAAAAAGTGAAACATAAAATTTAACCTATTTCAATTTATCAAAAGTTTACATAGCGATATGGCAAAAGATAAATCATAATAAAGACCCTAGTGATGTATAATTTGATTTATAACTTACTACGCTCCCACTCAAACAAATGCTGGGATTCGCCACTTTTTCTCAATATAGACTTAGGGGTTTATGAACAGCAAGTGTACGTAATACATGTAGATCTACTCTAGATCCAGTGCAGATCCAGAAATCAGGATTTTGTCAAAGGGGGGGGGGGCACATATTTCAGAAAACTTTCTGACAAGTAAAGAAGAAAAATAAAGGTTATCAGATTTTTTTTTCCTTCAATTTTCCTTCACATTCTCTGAAAAGCAAATAGGGGATGCCCCCCCCCCCCTAACTCTGCCACTGCTAGATCTTTGACATCCCTATTTCGGATTTGTAGCCCTACTGAAAAAAATTCTCTCTGAAAATTTCAGTTTTACTTGTTGCCATATATTTCAAATTGATCTAATGATTATTTTCTTCCTTCCTTTAAAAATTTTTTTTATTGGCCTGTAACTTAGACTGCTTCTAGATCTGCTTTGATCAAAACAAAAAGAAACAAAACTACCTAAAACAAACAAATAATAAAACAAAAAGATATGGAGGAGTGAGCCTAACATTTAGACGAAAAATGAAGCCTAATTAACAGTCAAACTCCAGACTCTACACATCATTCTGTCACTCAACAATGACAAAGGAAAAGAAATAATAACTGTTAGATCTAACTGTTAATTAGACCTACAAATAAGAAAAAGGTCTCTAACTTGGTTAGATCTACATAAACTCTAGATCTAATGTTAGTCAGTGACATGTAAATTGATGTTCGATATTTTAAATTTAGAGTCTAGAGATTAGACCTAACTTAGAATCTAGACCAATACTAGTATTACATGTATTAGATCTATTTGGCCTAGGCTCTAGATCTCGACCTAGAATTACCAGCTTAGTAAGTACAAGCCCCCCCCCCCCCCCACCCTAAAATTAGGCTCATCATAGATTAAGAACTAACAGTAGTGAGACTAAATCATGTCAAGTAGATGGTCTAGTAACGTTAAAAGTCAGTGACAGGGTCGAAATTTGCAGGGGGAGGGGGGGTGGTGGTCTCTCTCTCTCTCTCTCTCTCTCTCTCTCTCTCTCTTTCTCTCTCTGTAGATTTTACAGACACTAAAGTTAGACCATTATGCAGACCATAGGCTAGCTCTGACTTTAAACGGACTTATGCCCATACATGTACCATGCCCATACCATGCCCCCTCCAGATACACAGCCTGGAGTCTGGACTCCTGGACCTGGAATAGTCCTGGGGCTGGGACCGGGCTGGAGTTTAGCTTTAAGTTAGCTTAGTTCAGTTTACATGTTGTTAGGAATTAGGCCTAAAAAGTTAGAAGTCTTTATCTAGACGGCTACACCTAACTTAGACCAAAATTCTGTCTCTCGTTCGTTAGCTCTTCTAAGTGAAGAGCTAACGAACGAGAGACAGAATTTTCGGTCTACACCTAACTTAGATCTGGAGCCACGGATCTCGCTCTAGATCTAACTTTAAATTTTACTCACTGAATTTGTTCATAACCTAGCCAAACTTAATAGGGCGAAGTAAAATTAAGTTTAGCCACCATTTATTCACTCCGACTCTAAGTTAGATCTATAGGCTATAGGCCTAACTTGTTACTGTTATTGTTAACATTAGTTTTGGTCTTTGTCAAGTTGATCAAACATTGGCCTTTGTTAAAGTTGGTCAAACATTGATTAAATATATAGACCTCTCATCTAATTAGTCTTAGTGTTACTTACCGTAGATAAATTTTCAGCAACCTTTCAACCAAAGGATCAATCGGACAAGTAGATCTTAACTTAGATCTCTCGTTTTGGTTGGACTCGACGAAAACATAACCGGTGCTGTGTTCTTTGTGTATATCTCTATGGTTCTTTTTGCACAGTGCGATAAAATAATTTACACGTAAAATCCCATAGAGATATGAGCCGGAGAAGTGAAAAGTTTCTGCCATCAATTAGCAGCTTTGGATAAATATGACGTCACTGCAAATCCTCCACGCTAATTGGTTGGTGGCCATAATGTTGTTTTGTCGTGCTGGGAAAATTGCTTGCTGAGCGATTTTCTGAAACGACAAAAAACCCCTAAAAACATCGTGCACGACGTTTCGAAAAATGTCGTGGCAGGTGTGCACGGTGCCATAGGGTTTGCATTAGAGCGATTTTTCAGAAAGTCGTTCATGTCGTTTTGTCGTGTCATGTGTCGTGTGTCATGTTCGGTGTGAATCCGCCTTTAATGTGAGATCAACACTTTGTTTAAATAGTATACCTTGGCTGCTCTTTATGCATAGTGTGAGACTGTATTTGAATTTCATTTAAATGATGCCTGAAAAATGAGATCATGAGACGCTTTTGAATGACCTCAAAAGTGACTTTGAAAGAGCTGTGGAAACGGCTAAGTGTAATAATTGGCATTGTGTATTGATTAATTGATCTGTTAGCAATGAAATCCTTGAGAACTAATTAGGAATGTCCCTGCCTCAAAGATGATATCAGCAGTGGATATAGATCATTATTTATGAATCTTGTGAGGACGGCAGACAATATCGGGAGTAGAAATTTTGTTTCTATTAAACACGCAGTGATATGAAAGGCATGCAATCACAAGGTTGTACCAAACATCCTGAGGGTACAACTGCTCCCAAGTCAATATCCTGCACCACCTGAGTTCCTAACCCTAACCCTGGACCAAATACCATACCTCGTCCTAATCCTAACCCTAGACCTAAACCTAACCTAAAGCCCGTTGCATAAAAGTTACCGTTACCAGTAACTTTACCATCAATGGTAACTCCCATGGAAACCTTGATTTTGATTGGCTGTTGAGTGATGTTACCAAATGGTAATTACCATTGATAGCAGAGTTACCATTAATGGTAAATTTTATGCAACAGGGCCCAGATGCAACCCTAGCCCTAACCCTATATCTTTGACAAAATAAAGCCCTGAGCAAGTTCTGTCATCTGGGCCCCGTTTCATAAAACTTGTTATCAATAACAAGTTACAATAATCGTTATAAGCTACTGAAAGCCTTGAATGTGATTGGCTTAGAGCGAATTTGTCATAGAAATGAGGCGGTTGTTACTGATAACAAGTTTTATGAAACAGGGCCCAGATCAGATGTCGGATCACCCTGATAATGATGGGAAGTAGATTCTCAAATGAACATACAAACATTAATCTGATTATTCTCAACAAAAAGTTTTTAAAAATCTTATTCATGAAAATAAGGGCCGGCAATTTTAGAAACAATTTGTTTTTTAGGATGACCCATACACTTTTTGATAGTAGGGGAATGATGATGACTTTCGATAAGAATTCTATATTGATTAGTGTAACAGTTGTAATCACTTCTTTATTGTGGTCAGTGTAGAATGAAAATGATGTTTTTCTTGGTGCATTGACATAGATTTGGTCTCAAATATCAGATTTCAGATGCAGATTCACATTTCATTTCTTGAACCAATGTAACTGTGTCTAATACTACATGTATGTTTACTATTGTTTCTATATGTAATTTATATTTTGTTTTATCATCGTCGTGATTGGCTTTGCTGTAAAAGTGTTTTATAAGAAAAAACTTCATGTAATATTCTTATTGTCGTTAGAAAATGTTGATTCTCCACAGGCTCATGGAACCTTCCCACAAGTTCTGGTGACTGAATCCATTGTTGAGCTGACTGATGTATCCAATCGAAATCTTAGCGAGCAAGCTCTAGTGGTAATATAATATTATACAATTATTGTCCCCGCCGAACGAAGTTCGCGAGGGGACTATGAAACGGGCTCCGTTCGTGTGTGCGTGTGTGTGTGTGTGTGTGTGTCCGTCCGTGCGTCTGTCCGTGTGTGCTCAAATGTTAGAAAATGCTACTTCTCCGTCATTTCTTGGCCGATTTTGATTCCGATTGTTTTATCTGATAGGGCTGGGTGGGGGCTTCCAAACTTCTACACAGAATTTTGAAATTCATTAATTATGCAAATTTATGCAAATTTATTCAAAATTGACGAAAAATGCTACTTCTCCTCTATTTCACATCGGATTTTGATTCCGATTGTTTTATCTGATAGGGCTGGGTGGGGGCTTCCAAACTTCTACACAGAATTTTGAAATTCATTATTCATGCAAATTTATGTAAATTTACATGTATTCAAAATGGCTGAAGGTTCATAATGTTTTCATGTTTTATATTTCAGTTGTATACATGCATTGTTGGTATTCTCTTCTTTTGCATGCAGTAACATTATTATTTTATTCACTAAAGTTTTTCACTGAAGTTTTAAGGTTCAGGCTAGTTAATTTCCACAGATCTGCACTTCCGGCGGGGACATTTATTACGCATTGCGTAATTTACTCATTCACTTGTTAATGATAACATGGCCATTCCCTGTGGAATAAATGAGTATACTGTGTAGGTGAAGCTGTGATACTCAAGGGCATGGAAATTAATTAAAATTCAATATGGTAATAGTTAATTCTATTACAGGTCACAGTTGGATAAACTTTTGCACTTACACTGTATAGTTTTCCCTGTAGATTCATGAAAACCTGTAAATCCATCTATGGAATATATTTTAAAATGAAAAATCTGTCTTTCTGTCATGTTTTCTTTTTATTTCTGTTGCGGAGCCATTGATATGATTTACATGTATTTGTAATATGTTGTTAAATATGGAATAATAGAAAATGATAATTTTAAAAATAAATATATTATAATCAGATGTAACTAGCCTTTTTGGAACCTGAAAATCACCCCAAGTACTTTCAATCAGGATTCAAAGTAAATCAGCAAAAAGCTAATGTATAAGAATAGAACTTTTGAAGTTAGTTTAATTTGTTGATTAGATCTCTCTGATATTGTGGAGAAATAAATTTCCTCTTCAATTTCAGTGGAATAGGTATATGAACAGGCTAAGCAATGCCAGCAGTGACAATGTATAAGAATTCAGCTATCTTTTTACTCTTTTCTTTTCATATTATAGGGTGCACAAACATTTGAGGACATCCCTGAAACGTTGACAAATACCACAGCCTCTGATGTGGCAGGTAGGTACATGTATATGAAGTTTTATAAAAACAGGATTAAGAATGTAGGCAATTTAATTGGTCAAATGACACTATGTGACCATGCATTATTCTTTCCTAACAAAGGAAAAAAAATTGCCACGGTATGTTCAAGGATCTTTTTTTTTATGCGCTGCGAACTTTCATGACTTTTTGCCTAGAGCTTTATGCATCTACATTATTAATACCAAGTTTAAAAATTTTTACTGCCTGGCAGCATCAGATATATGAATAATTAATTAGCACTAATTAAAAAAACTGTTTGAGATAGATATTAAACTTTACAGGCTTATTCTTTATAAGATACTCTATCTTGTGTGCCAAGTTGCAGAAATTTTTGTCACTCCATGGCCAAGATCCCCCACTGAGAGAGTGCAAAAATAACCTGGCCTTTTAAGGGTTAACCTGTGTGCAGTATATAATCAATAATGCATTCATAAAACCTGAATTATTTGTATACTGTATGGAGGATGAACGTGTATTTCCGAATGCAGGACTGTTTTGCCTTATACACATAGGTTGTTCAAGTTGCTGTGTAATGCTAACTAGAACTGCCTTAATTGGATTGAGGGGAGTATGATTTCCTGTACATGTAGGCCATATCTTCGTTATGTTCATCCTATCTGTCTCCCTCTTTTACTTCTGGGTCTTTCTCCATCTTTCTCTCTTTTTCTTCTCTTTCTCTTTCTCTCCCTCTCTCTCACTCTCACTTTTTTTGTCTCTCCCTCTGTCTCTCTCTCTCTCTCTCTGTTCTCTCTCCCCCTCTCTTCCTCTTCCCTCTCTCTTCTCTCCTCTTTCTCCCCTCTCTCCACCCCTCTCTTTCTCTCTCTCTCTCTCATTCTCTCTCTCTTACATTCACTGCTTTCTTTTCCAGTGCAAACTGATAAGAGTTTGATTCCCAATTGCTCATATTCAGATATCCAAATAGCGACACATCCTACACCCTATCCTATCCCATTCCTTTGCATGTGAATCTATATATGTAGGATTTGTCATTCCTTTGATCACCCCCCACTCCAGATATCATTGCTGAAATTGACGGACTGGAAGGGTCTCTCAACGATCTCATCAACGCTACCACATATACTCTGCAGACCGTAAGTACATGCATATTCTGATCACCTGTATCATGCGTGTAGGATCAGATGCAGTTAGGCACAGAAAGGGATGCTTGCATATAGGCCATGACCGGGTTAATACTTTCCATAGCCTTACATTCTTCTTCTGCTTCGTACTGAAATCTTAGACTGCCACATTGTTTTGGATTATACATTTATGTTACATAACTTGTGTCACAAAAGTTGACTGCAGTCGTCTGCTGTTGGTTCCCTTTTGTCAGCCTAAGCAGGTAAAGAGTTAATTTAAGGGTAGTGAAGATTACAACAACACAATAACACTAGTGGATAAACATAATAGAGTACCGAAGTGCTGACCTCATATTCGCTCGTCGCCCAGGATACTGGTTCCAAACAACAGAGCCCGCACAAGAGGTTCACTGTGAAGTCATTCAAGCAACTGGCTGGAGCAGGGCAATTTCAGTGTTTGGTGCTGGTGTGATCACCACGCCATTGTTTAGCACAAAATTGTTTAGAACCAGCAACCTTGACAACTTGGCCGGTATGACGTCACACTTTGGTACTCTATGGCATGATAATCATTCATACTATTCATCACATTGCCAAATATGGATGGTAAATGTCCTATACAATGTACCTTGCTCAATTACACAGCCTGAATAGGAATCACTATGGGGTGGATAATCCCCCTGTAATCCCCCTTAAGCACTCCTTTATGTTAGATTCATGTTCTTTTCAAAAGGAAGTATCTCGCCTGAAACCTTTTACAATACTTGAATTGTGTAACTACAATGTCCAAGTGGCAGATTAATGGGAGTATGTTCATTCAGAGTCTACCATGTTTCATGTATGCTTGTGTAAGATTTGTAAATCAAATTTGTAAACTGTAATTTTATATACCAATAAATAAATAAATAAAAAATAAGATACTTGTCATAAGGAAATGATGTTGGATACAATTTGATTTTGGTAGAACACGCATTTTCCATAGATTCCTACCCGAGTTGTGTTGGGCTTAGTTATTCAATGGATTAATGGGATATCAAATGTTCTTATTCAAATTAAGAAAGAAAAATAACAGCTTGAAATATTTCTTTAAAAGAACCATTCTTTTACGTGATGGTGATTATTTGCCCCTTTATTTACTTCTGTTTAATGAAAATCACAAATTTTAAAGATGAATTTTAAAAAAGGTAATCACTGTTTTTTTTTTTTTTTTGTTACTCATTCCTGTACTTGAAAAGTATAGTTCATGCAAAATTTGATTACAGGATGAGCAGCAGACTTCTAAAAAAACTTTAAAAGAGGACCTCTCTTAATATATCTAGAGCAAACTTCTCTTACATTTTCAATGGATGCTATTGTACAATTTGTAAATCTTTTTTTTTTTTGTTCTGTCTTACAGACATCTGGACGAGTTGAGCCATTCGAGGGCCAGGCTAATAACATTCTGACAGTGTATGCTGAGGATTATGATAAGTACAGGTAAGAAGGTAGTGTTTTCTGAATTATGCTTTGAACATTAGCCTAGGTCGGGCCATTGCCTTTGGTATCCTTTGGTTGAAGTATATGGGTTTGAGGCTGTAGCTTGGTGTGAGGTTTTCATTTCAAGGTATGGCGAACTAGAAACTTTGACTGCAAGAATTTCTGTGAATTTCTTTGGCCGGAATTCACAAAGGTGGTTTCAATTCAGACCATGGTTTATGCAGATTTCGTGGTATAAATGCGCTTGATTTAGCGCATACACGTAAAAAGATCCAATAATGAACGCGCGCCGGTCACGCGTGGTTGGCAAAAGTGCTAAATTCACGCTTGTTGCCATGGTTCAGACCATGATTTATGTAAATTACTTTTAATAAACCATGGTTAATGTAAATTACTTTAGATAAACCATGGTCTGAAACATGGCAACATGCATGAATTTAGCGTTTTTGCCAACCACACGCGACCGGCGCACGTTCATTATTGGATCTTTTTAAGTGTACGTGCTAAATCAAGCATATTTGTACCACAAAATCTGCATAAACCATGGTCTGAATTGAAACCACCTTTGTGTGGTCGAAATTTGCGTTAGTTTCATGCTGTGAAATAAGTTGAATCAGAATGCAGGATTTTTTCACTTTAGCGAATGTGCCTTGCTACAAGAAAGTTTGTGTTTTTTTCCCCATTAGACTTGTGAAATTGTCACAATTTGGCCATATTACACCACCAGTTTGATAAACACTGAACCTTGAACATTCAATTCAAAGTTACTGAGACATATTTGGGAAAATTTTGATTTTGTGATGAAAAAACAAAGAGAAATTAGAAATGATGATTGACCAGATTCTGTTTGACCAATCATTTTCATACTGGAGTATTCGAGTCTGTGCTTTCTTCTCCGAATAACACTCGACAGTCATCTTATTTTTTATCATCTCTCCACAGAGCCTATGTCATGTATGTGTTCTATGGATTCATTCTCTTCATCGTCCTACTGTTCCTTCTCGGCCTCCTCATTGGAGTGTTCTCGTACGACAGGAAGACTTCTCCGACTGACCGCAGCTCATGCTCCAACTGTGGTGGACTCTTTTTGATGGCGTAAGTAATATCAACCTGTAGTAGTGACCACCTCTCTTTAAAGGGTACCAACCACCAAAAAATATTTTGCTCTGTATGTTAGAGGCTCCATGTCCTTATACTATATTCAAAATATGGGTTTCAAATATTAATTCTATAAAGAGATATTGCAATTTTAATTACACTCTCTATAAGCATAAAAGCGACTCGTGAGTAGACAACTCGACGCACCTGTACGCGCTCGCCAAGATAAGGGCTCTTGTGGAACCAAACTCAGAGTTCGGGTTGCATGTGAGCATTTTCCCCTTAACCATTGACCTATAGAATGCCAGATAAAGTTCTTTGAGGTTGATTTTATACTTTCTAGCTGTGCACAATTTTTTTTTTTTTTTCAGGTGACTGGTACACTTTAAAAGGCCACCTACATGTACCTGGAGTTACTGTATTAGCCAGGGTTGACTCTCTTGGGTGGATAGTTTGTTGATCAACGCACAATGATGATAACAGTAGTAATGACTAAAGATAATTAATTATACACCACTTATCCGATGATTGCTCCAAACAAATTATATTGTCATTACCACAGTGATTGGATTGAATTACAGAGTTCCAATTAGGAATGCACAATCGGTAGCCATCATTTTACAATCATGCATATGGTAATTCAACCCACAATTAACGTATATGTATATATATATTTTGGTGGTTGTTGTTGCTTTAGTGGAGCTGGCTTTGTCTTCATCTTTGGAGCCTTAATCATGCTTATCACTGCACTGACGTTCATCATCGGAGGACCCATTGATCGTCTCATGTGCGACCCGCTGGTTTCAGGACAGCTCTTTGCGGAGGTATGTTTCCACATCTTCTTATTCTAACTTGACTTGTTTATGTAACCATTCTGAGGTGGTACTTTGACAGAAACTTTCATTTTTGCAAGCATTGTTTTAATTTTTGTAACAAACTTCATTTTATTGGTTGATAACTTTGCATAGATAGCTGCATACAGGGATAGTTCATAAAGATATTTAGGCAAACACCAGTGAAAAATTAGAATTTTAATTTGTGGTTACGACAATTTAGATCCCTTTTGTTTTAAAGATGAAGTTGAGTTCTGTTCATGTGATTGCATTTTATTCGTTGATAACTTTGCATAGATAGCTGCTTACAGGGATAGTTTGTAAAGGTATTTAGGCAAAACACCAGTGAAAAGTTAGAATTCTAATTTATTGTTATGGCAGTTTAGATCCCTTTAGTTTTAAAGATGAAGTTGAGTTCTGGTCATGCGATTACAAAGAAACTGTCTCAAAGCAACTGTGAAAGGTTGATCAAGTCTTCATAAAAATTGGTGTATACTTTGAGGTTTTTGAATCATCAGAATGATGAGAAATTGACCCAATCTTGCTGTAAAAGCACATACACTGCACACAGAAATGGGTATATTGGACTGCACACACATGTGGCATAAATGTTTGGTCCAAACACTTTAGTTATTTCTGGAGGTATTTCAGTTATTAAGGCATCTGAAGAGCAATCCTTTGCACAGGATGTTTCTACATATATGATGTTTTTTCCGGTGACACAACATTTGCTCCTGCGACATTTGCTCCGCCGTCCATATCTCGAAAGGTCAAAGGTTAAGGTCAAGGTCATGATTTGGTTTTTTGTTCAGGACAATGTGAAGATTAGGATTAGGGTTAGGGTTAGGGTTAGGTTTAGGTTTAGGATTAACATGGCAAAGTTAGACCGGAGCAATTGTCACAGGAGCAAATGTCATGGAACCGTTTTTTCCAAAGCTGAGATAAAAAGAATGAGGAAGCTCACAAATTTTTTCTCCTTTACCAGAACTCATGCTTCTCTTTAAAGGGGTCATTCACAATTATCAACATTTTCACAAGTGTACAAACCATACACTTTTCAAGACCCCCCCCCCCCCAAAAGTGTACGAAGAAAAATGTGGATTTTTTTCCCACATTTACGGTGCTCATTCACAAACACAAAAGCATTTATGAAGTTCATATATTTGTTAACGGGATTTTTGTGAACAATGCACCCTCGCTTAAGGAGGAATTTTGTTAGATTTTCCGAGTCAGTAGGTCTATTGTCCCTATTGTTCGCCATCTTTGACATTGTTTCCACGTACGTACGCGCACATGTTTTCTACATATGGAGTGCGCGAACTAACGGTCAGCGGGGAAAGTTTCCAGCGAGACGAGAGGCCGTGATCAGACGGGATGGGCGCGAGAATATGGATCGACATTTTTATAAATTGGAAAGCGTACGCCGGGTGTTGACCCCCTCCCCCCCAGCGTACGGTTTGTACGCTCGTGAAAATGTTGATAATTGTGAACGGCCCCTAAGTGATAAGATGGTTTTCAGTATCCCACTCCTTGCTCTACGTTCTTCAAAACAATACTTATGACAATTTTGCACAGAACATGATATTTATTTGATACCAGAACATTATAGTTGCAATAAATGAAGTGTAATTTTATGATCTCTACCAGACGATTGATAAAGAAGATGGCATCCAAGATGGATACTACCTCGGTAACTTGATCTACCAAGACCCAACAGTCCCTTTCCAGATCAGTGGATTCCTAGAGTAAGTTTGGTTTCTCCTTTATAGTGATAATAAAAGGGATAGTGCTGGTGGTGTTGGTAGTAGTCGTGGTGGCGGTGGTGGGGTGAAGGTGATGATGGTGGATGTGGTGGTGGTGATAGTGGGGTGTTGGTGATGGGTGATAGTTGTGGTAGTGGTGGTAGTGGAGGTGGTGATGGTTGTGATGGTGGTGATGATGGTAGTGATAGTTGTTATGGTTGTGATGGTGGGGTGGTGGTGATGGGTGATGGTTGTGGTAGTGATGGTGGTGATGGTGGTGATGATGGTAGTGATGGTGGTGGTTGTGATGGTAGTAATAGTAGTTATGGTTGTGATAGTGGGGTGGTGGTGATGGTGGTGATGATGGTAGTGATGGTGGTGGTTGTGATGGTATTGATGATGGTAGTGATAGTGGTTATGGTTGTAATGGTGGTGATGATGATAGTGATGATGGTGATGATTGGAGTGATAGTGGTTATTGTTGTGATGGTGGTGATGATGGTTGTGGTGGTTGTGATGGTGGTTATGATGGTGATGGTGGTGATGATGGTTGTGGTGGTAGTGATGGTGGTGATGATGGTAGTGATAGTGGTTATGGTTGTGATGGTGGTGATGATGATTGTGGTGGTTGTGATGGTGGTGATGATGGTAGTGATAGTGGTTGTACTGTAGTTGTGATGGTGGTGATGAAGGTTGTGGTGGTTGTGATGGTGGTGATGTTGGTAGTAATAGTGGTTATGGTTGTGATGGTGGTGATGATGGTAGTGATAGTGGTTATGGTTGTGATGGTGGTGATGATGATTGTGGTGGTTGTGATGGTGGTGATGATGGTAGTGATAGTGGTTGTAGTTGTGATGGTGGTGATGATGGTTGTGGTGGTTGTGATGGTGGTGATGATGGTAGTGATAGTGGTTATGGTTGTGATGGTGGTGATGATGGTTGTGATGGTGGTGGACTAGTCGTGGTGTTGGTGATAGTGATGGTGATGGTTGTGGTGATGGTTGTGGTAATGGTGGTGATGGTGTGATGATAGTGATGATAGTACTGGTAGTGGTGGTGTGATGGTGGTGGTTAGTATGTGGTTTCAGTCATGAATTTCCATGTAGTTATTGTTACTTTGTTTAGATTAGCCTTGAGATCTCATGCTTGATAAACAGTTCTAACTTGAAATAAGACTTGTATTAAGTTTTTCTTGAATGGCAGTTCCATAATCAGAGCTAAGATTAGCTTTGGATACCCTTTACCACAACTCATAAATAAACCTACACATGTACATATCATCATTTGTTTATTCATTGTTATTTCCCTCAGTGCATGTGAACAGAACGAGGCTGTCTATACTGCTTTCCTACTGGAGAACTTTTTCAACGTCACAAAGTTTACTGATATCTCCTCGGTAAGTTCCCTTCCCTCATGGTGGGCTCAGGAGTAGGGTCAAGACAAATTCATCTATATACATGTATAGTAAATAGTGTATGTATAATACGCGCTGTGATTGGTTAGATTCGCATCACGTGACGTGTAAAAATTTTGTTATAGTCCACGATCGTGCACTATAATTTTAATTTTTGCATGGGCCTAGTACACAATATATAGATCTAGAGGTCTATTTACTATAACAACTAGTGCATGTTCTATTTATGCACCATTACTGGATTATACGAACTCCAAATACTAAATTATCCCTCCTGCAGGTCTATTTCACCTTGGCCTGCTGCCTCGGTGAAACAGAACTGCACTCGGGATAATTTAGTATTTGTCGTGTACATAATCCAGTATAGTGATTTACACTCTGTAGTTCATTTGTCAACTCTCTCTGCAGTGGTGCTGATATCAGGCAGTGTTATTGCTTTTACCATTGCCATGCAAGAATACATGTGAATCTTGCAAGTTACAGGTTGATAAAGGTTGATGGATTATTTTCCTTGACTGCTAAGAGAGCATGTGTAGGCTTATGTCAGGAATACTCCAAGAGAGTGGAGATGATGCCCATTTGTGTGCAGGCTTGAAAGTCCAGTGACAAGGGCAATTGTCATTGTTCAGTAGATTAAAGTATTAAATAATTTGCTGTGTATAATTGTAAATATTGTTATTACTATCAATCGTCATCCTAATTACTTTAACCAATATTTTTTCTTCCCATTCCTCAGCAACTTCCGAATGTGGACGAGCAGTTTGCCAATTTGACTGGAGACTTCAGCAGTGTAGAGATCCTGACTTCGGATACGAAGCAGACCCTGATTGATTTCAGAGACTCACCTGCAGACACCATTAATTGGACGTACTTCACTGACGAGGTAGGGTAGCCCCAAAGGGCATTATCTCATTGAAAATATTCATCAAGTAACACTCGCCATGCTGCAGGCGGTTCAAACTGCTCAAAGTTTGATATTGTATCTCATATATTTGGACAGAGGAAAGATAATTTTCCTTCTTAATATTGAAAGTGGGTTCTTAAATTGTGAAGTTAGTTGTCTTCAAAAAATATTTGTTTCAAGATGAACACTGAAAAAAGATACATTGATGAAAACCTTGTCACAATTTTTGGTTGTGTGTGTGTGATACATATTTGTAAACGTAGTGGCACCATAAAGGATAAAGTTGCATATTAATTGAGTTTATTGCAGGGTATGGAGTCGCAGTGCATTATCATTCATCCGGTAGGGACTTTTTTTTAAATGAAAACTCTAAGTCCTGTGCATTCATTACTCAACATTCCCTTTTTCTTCTTTCACCTTTACAGTTGGCCAAAGACTTGATTTTCGATGGTGACGGCAATAACAACACTTTAACATTCCTCATCACGGCTCTTGGTAGTGATGCTGCTGCAGCTTCGGTAATTATTTTTAACACAAAGATTTAAGCCCGTGCAAAAAAGTACTTAACTCTCATGCTTTGTTCAAAATATATTTAGATGGCATTGCAGTATTACTTCAGTATTGCATAAAATGCATGAGATATGGTGTTGGTGCATATACAAAAGAGCTGAGTGTGTGTCCAAATGTAGAAAGTCTGAGGCAATGAATACCAGTAGATAGTTAATGTAATATGCCCTACCTCGTGGAGCACTTCTATAATACTGTATGTTTAATCAATGTCTGTATTAATCTAATTAGTAGGAAAGTACAGTTGAAGCGGTAGGAATCTTATATACCCAGGTTAGCCTCATCAGTACAAATACTGTTCTCCCCGAGTGCCCTGCAATCATATTATTACCCTGTCTGTAGCCTGACTACCATGATAAGGTGCTTATGCTTTCAAGGAATTTGCTCCTACCGGGTATCACTTTACTTCACCTGGATAGAGAATGGCAAATGCAGATGAATGACTTGCCAAAGGAGA
Source organism: Heliocidaris tuberculata (assembly GCA_025618425.1). NCBI lineage: Eukaryota > Metazoa > Echinodermata > Echinoidea > Camarodonta > Echinometridae > Heliocidaris > Heliocidaris tuberculata. Next base: position 27,230,780 of record CM046847.1, read on the forward strand.
TTAGTGCCATGACAGGGATTTGAACCCTGTACCTTGTGCTTAATAGTGCGATGACTTATCCCCTAGGCCATGACACATCCGTTCCAAATCCCCTTCAAGTCTCATAGCTTGTAAAAAAAAAAAGTACAAACAAAATATTTACGCTTCTTAAGAACAATAAGATAGCATGCAATGTTCCTTTCTGACATGAGTTCTGTGGCTTTCCACCCTCGTGCTCAGTTTGTCATAAAGATGACAGTACTACTTTCATATGATTGCACAGTATTTCTTTCCTTGTATCTTATAGGGTTCAGATGCAGATGATCTCAATGCTATCAAAGATGAACTTCAGGTTCTTGAAGATAGTGTGGTGACTCCTCTTCTTAACGATGCGGTAAGATCATAAAGAATATTTGATGTAATTTGAATTTTTATGTCATGTTCACTTTTATTGTATAATCATAAACATTCGTAAAACTGTTTATTAAAAAATGAATATCTGTAAGATCCTTTGAACTATTACAAAGTCTCTCTCCCCCACCCCCTCTTTTTCTTCCTCTCTCTCTCTCTCTCTCTTTCTCTCTCTGTCTCTCCCCCTCCCTCCCTCTCTCTCTCTCTCTCTCTCCCCCTCCCTCTCACTTCCTTTTCTTCATTATTTTCCTCCTCACCTCTTCATATTCCCTTTTATTCCCTCTATTTCCTTTCTCCCGCTTTTGAAGTTCTCAAGCCATGCGATATGTTATACTCTTATTTGTTAAATGTGATATACATGTACATGTATCATGCATACTTATGCAATAACATTTTGCAATTTGTAGTACCGTAGACTGCCCTGTTTCCGCTCACCTGCGCGACAGGGCTTCACGGACACAACGGCCGTCTTCCACTGCTCGAGTTTCTTCAGTGCGCAATAAAGGCGTGCAACTCACTAGCCTATGGCGGCATACACACTGCAAGGAACATATACACCAAAAATGGTTCACTTTCGATCGCGCGTAAAACGGAAATACGCGATTGACGTCACTATGCACTAGTGAGCAATCCGCTTATTTATGTATGAACAAACTATTAAAAAAAACATAAACCTTCTCTTTAGAACGGTCAGAAAAAATTTTTAGTAAAAATATGAATGTTTATTTACAAAGATATTTATGCTACAATTCCTGAGGTTTTACCTGGCCAAATTTCTAGTGGGAATTCATATATAAAAAAAAAATTATCCAAGATTAAACTCGGCCGTGCAGCCACGTGAAACCCCTGCCCTATTTTCGCTCACCCTGTATTATACAGCCTTTTACTTATCGGGATGCCGCGGCCCGTGCATGCTAGCAGAGCTGCTAAACTCAACTTCAACGGGGCGAGTTTTTGCAGTGCGTAATATGCTAGTACACCCACGATATAAAGGCGCAATACCAATGATTTGAAAAGAAAAAAACTATATAATATGGCTTATCAAAATATTGCGTGGAAATAATCATTAATTAGCTTGCATTTAAACCGATGTAATCGTTTTATTTCGTGTGCGCCCATTAGCGAGCGGAATTAAGACGGGTCATAGCAGAAAAGGGACCGGAAAATGCTTCGCGCAGTCGGTGCACTACAGACGGCCGCTTAGGAATTCAAGAGTACGAATGTCATGGTACGATTCGCTAGAATTTTAGCGTCAAAATGGTGTCCATTAGCGCCTGTATAATTCTTTAAAAGTAAAATTATCAGTAAAAAACTGCAAAAGTGAGCAGAAACTGGGCAGTCTACGGTACAGTGTATTCTTGATTTTACTTCTATTATGTTGCTCACATATCCAGATAATGTGAAAAAATGCATTTGCAAACATTCTGTTGTTTTTTTATTTTTTTATTTTTTTTAAATGTACCAATCAATTAAATATTAATCAACCATAAACTCATATTTTCTCATCAGAGCGCTATTGGCGGAGAGATTGACACACTGACTAATTACACAGATCAAATTGATGTGAGTACGACTTGTACAAAAAAAAAAAATTCTGTTATTGCCAAGCAGTAATGAAATTTGCATATTAATGAGGTCAGTAACGGAAGGACATCAAAAAATATTTTGATCAATATATTGATGTCCTTCCATTACTGACCTCATTAATATGCAAATTTCATTACTGCTTTGCAATAACCAAATTTTTTTTTTTTTTTGAAAATCAAAGGCAGTTGATCTAATCTTACATCTCTGATGTTTGGAGTGTTCTACTATTACAAAAACAAAAAAAAAATTGTAGTTATGGTTTTAAGTTGGTAAAATGTGTTTCTGAATGTCCTTCCGTTACCGTGGAATTGTCCATATGCTATTTCTATTACAGTGTGTTAATGTATGGAAGTGAAGTCTATACAGTGGCTGCAGGTATAAGAAAGTGTTGAAAGGGGTGTGAAGTTTGGTTTCTGGGAAGAATGATGATGGATCCCATGGATAGACAGAGTGAGCAAGGAGGAGGTGTGGAGAAGATGTTCAAGTTTAAGCGGAAACTCTTGGGTGAGCTAAGAATTGGGCACATAGAGGACACATAGAGGAGGTCGCTGGCAATGAAAGGAAAGGGCAAGGGGAAAGGAGTAGAGGAAGGAGAGTGGCACAATGGATGTATAGTTTGAAGAGAAAGGAGCGAAGGGCCAGGGGGTAGAATTGATAGAGACTGCTAGAGATAGAGAGTTGTAGGAAAGCATGGTCACCAAAGTCTGTCCATACAACAGAGAGATGGATAGAGAGGTCTGTCTCACAACTTCCAAATGCAAGTGGTGCTTTTTGGTGGATGTTATATCTAGTAAGTTTTTGTTAAGTTTGTTTTGTTTTTTTATTTCGCTGGTCAAAACAACACACCTACTGCATTATAATAATAACAATAATAAATTATAAGAATTTCATAAGTGATTTAAGCCAGTTCTCTTGGCATGTAAATCCATGACCCAGGGTCCCATTGCATGAAACTTACCATTAATGGTAACTCTGCTATCAATGGTAACTGCCATGGTAACATCACTCAACAGCCAATCAAAATCAAGGTTTCCATGGGAGTTACCATTGATGGCAAAGTTACCCTTAAAGTGATTTATTAACTTTGTGAAAAATTGTAAAATCAGCTCAAATGCCAGTGAATTGTGTGCAGTCCTCTAACTACATAATTAAGGATATGTGAAAGTATGAGAGAAAATGGAACCCGTTTACTATCCTAAAAAAGAGAAAATCGCGATCAATCGCTAGCGCAAGTCGCTCAGCTTCTTCGCTGCGCTGCAGTCACAAAAACCAAGCACCAGCGCTTGGCGATTTCAGAGCGGGTTTCCAGCCCGTACGGTATTCTGTGATAGAGCGAGGTATGCCAACCGTAAGAGTTCTTTAGGGTTCGGTGGTACTCTATCCCGACATCAATTTTCAATCGTAAATATCTTGATATATAAACGACCGATCAGCTTATAAAACTCAGGCGATTCCTGTCTGAGCTAAAGGTTTGCAATTGTGATTACAGCATTAGCTGGAAGAGTTTTTTTTTTTTTCAATCCTGGGCAAAGTTAATCAATGCCTTTAATGGTAAGTTTTATGCAACGGGGCCCAGAAGTCAAGATGGGCTTTAATTTAGTGGGTTGTCATGACAGATTCTGCAAAAGTACAGATTGCTGTATGTGATGGCAATTTCCATACAGGATTCATTGAGAACCTATTATATATCTCTCTTACATGTATGTTTTTTTGTTTTTTTTCTACAGACCAATGTGAATAACACCATTGCTAGTGCAGAGACGGCACAGGATTTCATTGATAACAACGTGGGGTCAGAAGTTCAAATGGTGAGAGCGGGATTATTCCTATGCCATGTTTTGAATAATATCTAATCACCAACACCACAACTCCATACACAGTACCATAGGGAAGTGAGCACTTCCTTTCCAAGTTTACAAATAATCCAGTTTGAAACTGAAATTAGCTGTACCAGAAACAAAACTCCACTGTAATATCGTCTGTTTGGAGCCAGAAGGGCGTTAACTCGGTGTTAAAGTATACGAGTTAACGCCCTTCTGGCTCTTAACAGATGATATGATTACAGCCCTCCACACACAGTGCGATCAAAGTGTGATCCAATTTTCAAAGAAATCACAATTGTTTTAATAGATATTGAAATTTAATCAAATTCAATCTTCCTGATAGAGGTTCTATATAATAATATAATTTGTGCATGGTAAGCCTTGTAGATGGCGGAAAGTCCTAATCGGCTTTAAATCTTGGACCATCGCACAATTGGTTTGACATCACTCAAATTTAGAGCTGATTTGACTTTTCCACTTACAAGGAGACTTGCAATACCTGAAAGCTCTGTTTTTATTTTTCATAGGACTATTCAGAAGCTTGATCATTAAGATTTTACATGTGTGAATGTTCTTATAAATGGTGCTATATGTTTGAGCACCTACCATTGCAGTCAGATAGTGTTCTGCGGGCTTGATATTTCATATTTAATGTATATTTTGAAATAAAGTACATGCATATCAGCGTCGTTACAGTATGAACTTCTTGAATTAGACATGAGGTTTGTAATACCCTCATTACATGTAGCCACTCTTCACAAACATATCTTAATAATGCATGCTTTTGCTTGCAAAATGCTAAACATAACATGTGCTTTGATACATTATTAACAGAAAATATCATTAATAACGGCTGAGGAAGACTCCGTCTTAAAAAGTATAACAAAGAAAAGAAAGAAAATATGCAACTCAATTACTACATCTAGTCTTCATATAAGAGAGACAAAGTCAATTGAACATAACTGGAGGGTGTTTCATAAAGCTGTTCGTAAAGTTACCCATGACTTTACGAACGACTTGAATATGAAGTGCCAGATAGGATGCCCAAAGTTTTTCCTGATGTTTTAACGAAGTGTGACTGTATTTGCAATAACCTCAATTAAATTATGGCAAAAAGATACTTTGCATTAAAAATGTTTGTTGTAATAAGAATGTTAATCTACATCTGCACAGTTCAACTTTGGTTGATGCAGTTAAAAATGACTGAGCATCCCATTTGGCTTGTATATGTAAGTCATTCGTGAAGTCATGCGTAACTTTACGAACAGCTTTATGAAACACCCCCCTGATGAGATAATGTCTCAAGTGCCAGAAGGGCATTCATTATAAGTAAGAGTACATGAGTTAATGTGCAAGTTGTTAATTTCACAAGGATTTTATTCTCATGAATTTTTGTAGGGTCAGGAATTTAAGAACACATGAAAATGAGCTGGAAGTGCATGTGCGGTCAGGTTTTGTAAGTAAGTCGCCTGTGTCTATTATCGTAAAATAACGCCTGGCGAGGATGCCTGTGTCCCCGTTATCCTGGAATATATCAGCTTGTAAAGTAATTGTTATTGATCAATATCCGTTTACCTCCATGCAGGCTGTCACCTCCTACAGTGCCAGAGTTCTTGGTTATCCAGAGCAGTTTGTGGAGTATGCTACATACCAGGTGAGTGTTGTCTGCATAGTCCAGGACTGCTGCTGTCATGGATTGGCTCCACTTTTAGGGCCTCATATCTATGTCCAAAGAAAATGCGATGTCCTCATTGTATTGAATAAAAAACAAAAACAAATGCGTGTTCAATCTACACATTGAATATATGGCCGAAATCAGTGCTGCAGTGGGAGAATAATGAATGTTTTGTTGAAATACGGTTCTTTCAGAAAGCCTTTCTCTCACTTGAAATAACAGATGTGAACTGAGGCAATTAGTATGGATATTTATTGCTTGTACAAAGATGAAGTTGAGTTCTGGTCATGCAATAATTTGAGAAAAAGATCTGTCTCAAAGCAATTGGGAAAGGTTGATCATGTCTTCGTAAGAATAGGTATATGCTGTGAGGTTTTGAAATCATCAAAACGATAAGATATTGACCCAATCTCGCTGAAAAGCACATGCACTGCACACAGAAATGCGTATGTGGCCTGATGTTCGACCAAATTACTTCAGCTATTTCTTGTCATATTTCCAATATGAGGGCATTTGAAGGGCAGTCCTTTTCAGGGGACTTTTCTTCTATAATGTTCATCCAAACTTACATAAAAGGAATGAGAAAGCTTACAAAGTAGTTTTCACCTTTCCCAGAACTCAACCTTCTCTTTCAGTTGATTCTAAAATGAAAAAAAAAAAGAAATATTTGACATATTCTTAAAGTAGAATTTCATTGATTTTGAATATTGATTTAATTTTTATTATTGCATAGGTGAAGCTTAGATTGAACAAGGTTATCAAAATTCAACGCTTGGAAACATTTGAAGTAATGATTATTATCAATTATAAAATGATATAACTCAGCCCCGCTATAGCACCTATAGAGCTCTTTGAACGCTGCTGAGATATGTGACATCATACCGGGGAGCAATCCTTCCTAAGCAGACGATGCCCCATAACATCTTATACATTTTCAGTGCCTGTTTTGTCATCTCATCTTCACTTATTTCTCTTACTTCACTAGCGTCAGTATAAATGCTTATTTGTTGCCTCACTCTAAATTTCCTGCATGGTATTATTTTGATGAAAAATGCAGCGTTAAAAAAAATAAAGGAATCAATCGCTTGTAAACCAAAAAAGATGCTATTGTATTTTCAGCTGCATGCACCGCGGCATGTCGGCGTTTCAAGAGGGAACGAATACCATCCATGCTATAATTCAGCGGGCTTTACAATTCGAAAGTGTGATTTCTTTGATTGATCATTGACCTTTATCATGACTTTTTACAAACAAAAGATTTTAGTGACTAGAAACGGTTTCACTTCCCTTTTAGAATGATGTGAAATACGGTCATGGTGAAACAAACCAAACTCTTTATAATTTAAAAATAATTACATTGCAGTTACGTTCACTTGATATAGGACGTGTCTGCTTAGGCAGGATTGGCACCTGATGTGACGTCACGAAAACATCGGTATATTTCTGGCGAATCGCTCGGATATCCCAGATGCTGAGAAGTGGTTTTATTTGTGTTATTTTTTAATCATCAAACATGCAGTTAACGTAAAACTTATACGATTACCATCTGCAAGCTTTCTAGTTTCTAGAGATACATTATTGAGCATATTTGTGATTTGCTTTGAATATCTACTTTAACCTTGTAAGTAAAATACTGTTGGAAAACAGAGATCTGATGATTATTATTACCTTTCTTGTTGTTGATTAAAATGAGTAAATTAGCTGATGATAAAAATAGATACAGGTAACTCTGCCTAAGTCGAATCTCTTGGGACCACAGAAATCTGTTCGACTTAGGCGAAATTCGACTTAGAAGAGGTAAAAAACACATGTTTTGCTCATTCTGTTCTGAAAAATTGCTTTGACTAAGGCGATTATTCGACTTATGGAAGGTCGACTTATGCAGAGTTAACTGTACTTACTAAAGCTTTAATTTTTCACCTTTTCTGTAGCTGGAGAACACAATTGGAGGTTGCCGCCCGGTATACAACTTGTGGAATCAAGCTGTCAACACCCTATGTATCGGAATACTTCGCTCATTTGTAAGTTTCGGTTAATTTGCTTTTTTTGAGCCATATTTGAATGGATAAATTAAGAATTTAGATAGAAGTGTATGTTCTATTCGAGGGTTTGTTAGAAAGAATTAATTGAAATAAAAATGAATTATGTATTTTGCTTTTTTTTAATAATAGAGGAAGTCCAATTCAATTTGGATTTATGCACCTCAGTGTGAATGGATTAATGAAATGGATGTAACTCAATCTAACTTGGCAGAGTTTATTTAGATTTCATTCAGTGTGTATGTTTTCAATAAGGCTGATTATGTCATCCTTCCATAGACAGGTTTATGTTCTACATTCAGTAAATTGAATTCATTTCAGCTTTATTCTCTTTTTTTCCCCCATTAGTTTGGCTTGTGATTTCTCCTGCCTCTTATAAAGATAAAGTTGAGTTCTGGTCATTTCAGTACATCCGTGAAAGAAACTGTCTCAAAGCAATTGGGAAAGGTTAATCATGTCTCCATAAGAATTGGTGTATTCTGTGAGGTTTCAAAATGATCAGAATTATAAATCTCTCTGAAAAGCATGTGTACTGCACACACAGAAATTGGTAAATGGGACTGCACACAACATATGGCATGAATGTTCAGCCCAAACACTTCAGCTATTTCTTGTCATATTTCCAATATGAGGGCGCTTGAAGAGCAATCCTTTTCACGGAACATTCCTACTATGATGTTCTTTGAAACAAAGTAAAAGGAATGAGAAAGCTCACAAATTATTTTTCACCTTTCCCAGAACTCGACCTTCTCTTTAATTGATTTTGGTTTGGTTTGGGATGGTTTCAGAAACAAAATCCATTAGTTTCTTTCTACATGTATTAATTTAGTAGACCTTTTAACCCGTCTCCTCTTAGAATGGACTATGGTTCACCATGGGCTGGTGTGTCATCTTCTTCATGCCTGCACTCATCTTTGGTGTCAAGCTGGCCAAGTACTTCAGGACCATGGACACTTCTGATGGCTACGCTGAGTAAGTTATTACGATTGTTGTTTTGATTTTCATCCTTAAAGTAGTCAGAATTTTCTGCTTTTGACTCAAATTTATCTTCCTTTCATTCAGGTTCCTTTTTAATGAGTCATAATATATAATATATTTTCATATTTTCATACCTGTATTGATCTGTCAATTATTTCATATAGTATGTGGAAGTTTGCATGCCAATTTACCTTGATGTTATTCTCCATTGTTGCTGTATACATTTTAAAAATAAATATTATGTCATAATTCATAGCTTCAACCTTTGTTTTTAATTGGTCGTGATTAAAGTTTCTATTTTGCTTTCTCAGTGTTGCTGACAACTACAAATTTATTTTAAACTAATCATGATGCAGAGTGCTATTTTGATTTTCAAGAGTTATTTCAGCTTGTTGTTGAATTTATTCTTATGGTATTGTGTGAAACAATTGTAATAACCTATGGCATTTTTTTTTTCTTCTCTTCTTTCCTTCTTAAACAGTAATGACTTTGAGATGCAAGGGTGAGTTATTGCTTAGATTATTTTATTTAAAAAATCTTGTTTATTATATCTTCGTATGCATCGTTAAAAAAGAAAAAGAAAAGAAAAGGAGAAAACCATGTTTCCATTCCCCCAAAATGCCCAAACAATAATTGTTTTGTGAGAAAGTAGAAAATCATTAGATTTGTACTTCCATGGATGCATTTTTTTTTTATACAGTTGCAGAACTTGAAAACATATATGCCAATTTTTGCTCATCGATGAATCTTGGGCATGTACCGTCAATCTTATTTATACAATTTATGCAAGTTGTTATTTATTGAAACGACCCTTTCATGCCACATCCAGTATGTTATTAACCTACCTGAAAGTCCTTTTTTCATTTAAACATTTGCATGTTGACTTGTGTTCATGATTTTTCTGAATAACAATGTATGCTAAGACACCTTTTCCTTTTGTTATTCTTTGGTAAATTTACAGGCAACAGCATTATGGGTAAGTTTGAACACATATTTCACACTTTTTAGTGATACCTGAAGATAAACAAAACTATTTGTGCTGAAAGAACAACTCCTGTGATTTGAGTTTGAATCCTTTGAGACAAGATACAACCATATACCTCTGTGTAGAACTTGTATTTTGACTTATGCATGCATTAAAATAGTCCCAATCGATAAACAGATTTTCCTTGTGCAATGTGATATGTAAACAAAAATAGAAAAATGATATAAGGTTAGCTTAATTACAGAAAGGTAATAAACGCAAGAGGGAAAAATCGTAGATTGATCTGTAATAATTTGTATTGGAGTTGCAGCATATTGGCCTGAAGCAATCCTTTGTTTTGGGGAATGATTGCTAGCCTTGTCATGGATACTGAAATTTGAATTTTCCCCCACCTTTCTCCCGCCCTACAGCAACAAAGTAGCCCCATCGAGTGGGTATCCTGCGTAAGTACTCACACCGTGTTTCATGTGCACATTTGTCTCCTGCAAAATCCAAAGCATAACCTACGAATTGCAGTGTTATTTTTTTTTTTTTTTCTTTGCCTCGTTAGAGGATTTATTTTACATTCAAAGTTTACAACTCAATATAACATTAATCATACATAAATGACACAAAAGATAACTACAAAACTGAAATCGACTTACACATATCGTGTTACATTTTCCTATTGCAGTGTTATTAACATTATAACAAGAGTGGTTTTGAAGAAAAAAAAAACATTGCTTTGTGATGTTGTGTCATGTTGCTTTGTGTTATTCTAACCAATTGTATTTTGAGTTATTGTTTTATTGTCCTCTGCACCAGTCCTATTTTGGTTTTCATTCTGTTCAAAGAGCTTGAGCTTGCTATATGCTTTATGTTGACAAGTTTGCTTTGCATGTTTGTTTGTTTGTTTTGTTTTTTCTATCAATTCCAAGGTATTCCAAGATTGAAGTTATAAATTACTGAAAAAAGGTGATATCATACCTGCCAACTGTCCCTATTTGATAGGGACAATCCCAATTTTTGGTAAGAGAAAGAGCCGCTTCTACCGCTGTGTCCCTATTTTTGAATCTGTCTGTAGTAATGTATAGGAAACTCAGAAAGTCCTGATTTTCAGCCTCTACCTTGTCATTTGTCCCTATTTCTTGGGTTTCAGGGTTGGCAGGTCTGTAATATATGATATAGCTTCATTAATCTTCCGCAGCATACCTCAAAAGTTATTTTTTGGTTTTGTAGGGGCAGGCCACCTTTGCCGCTCAGAGGGTCATGAAAGCCAGAGCAAATTTTGCGATAGAAAAATGGCATAGCTAAAGCGCCCAATAAGATTTGTAATTTTGAGAGAGGCATTGCTGCCTTATATGTTTCACTTTGGACATTTCCTTTAAACCCCCACAAAAAAAAAAAAAAAAACAAATCAAAAAACAAAGCAAAACAAGTGCAGCTGCCTGATGACATGTTTTTATGAGCTTTTCTTTCCCGTCAAATGTTTTTATTGCATTGTTTATTGCAATGTTTTTATTTATGAAAACTGGATGTCTACTATGAGGTCAGGATAAAAAGATTACAAATCAAGGATTTTAACAAATCACATACTAATTTTGGTATGGAGCTCAAAAGAAAAATTCAACTCATCATTTGTTGCTCTGAAGTACTGCCCCCCCCCCCCCCCCCACTCCCACCCCCGACCTTAACAATGCTCACTATCATCTTGCCATTAGTGAATATCATATATCAAATAGCTCAGGAATACAAGTACTGCACTTGAAGACAAATCTCATAATATGAAATAATTTCTATTGAAAATGGCTGTTTATAGGAAAAGGCCAAATGTCATACCAAATTATGTATATCTAAACCCTTTTGGTGGCTTCTATGTGTTCCTTGTGTTCTTTGGCTTTATCTGAATCCTTAATCTTGCTAAAAACTTTCCTTTACTTCTTTAGTAAGCAAGAAATATCCATAAAAGGAGAGTGTAATGCTTCTAAATGGTAATTGGGTTGGTTTGAAAAAGATCTTTACTACAGATTAATTCAAAGCCCAGAAAACTATTGCATTGCATCATATGAATTCTTTATCATTCTCTAAATTGTTGTTTACTTCTTAAGTAAGCAATAAATATTCATAAAAGGAGAGGATAATACTTCTTAATTTGTAGCTGGGATTTTAGTTTGAAATGGACCTTTCTCGAGTTTGATGCAAAGCCAAGCAAACTGTTACATTGTATTACTCAATCCTTTATCATGCTCTAAACTGCTCTAAACTGGGGTTTAATTCTTTAGTAAACAATAAATATCCATAAAAGGCAAGGGTAATACTTTTAAATAATAGCTGGGTTCAGTTGAAAAGAGATCTTTACTAGAGTTTCAAAGTAAAGCCAATCAAACTAGTACATTGTAAATGTTTTTGACAAAAGCTGGAAAGTAAAAAAAATGGTTTACTTGTTTTAGAAGGAATAATTATTCGTAAAAGAAAAAGAAGATAATACAACATGTACTTCTAAATGGTAGCTAGGTTTAATTGGAAATGGATTTTTTTTCTAGAGTTTAATGCAAAGCCAAGCAAACTAGTGCATTGTATTAAAATTGATATAGCTGCCTATGAAGTGTTCTAAACACAAGGTGGAAAGTGAGGGGAATGGTTCAGTTCTATAGTTAGCAATTTAAATATTCATAAAAGGAGAAGATAATTGTAGCTGGGATTTTGGTTTGAAAAGGATCTTTACTAGAGTTTAATGCAAAGCCAAGCAAACTAGTAAATTGTTTTAAAATTAATATACACTGTTAGCTGCTTATAAAATGTTCTTAACAGAAGCTTGAAAGTTAAGGGAAAACAAAATAATGTATTTTACTTCTTTTAGAAGCAATAATTATCTGTTAAAGAAGAAGATATTACTTCTAAATTGTAGCTGGGATGAGTTGGGAAAAGAGTTTAATGCAAAGCCAAGCAAACTAGTGCATTGCATTGAACACAGCTGCCAATGTAATGTTTTCAATAAAAGCTGGAAAGTGCAAAAAAAAGAAATTATTGTTAGATGTAATTCTACATGCAATAAGTGACCACCACCCCACCTCACTATATTCAACTCGTTTGTGACTTCATTTATTGGGTATTTGTGTTACTACTATACATTTTCATGATGAGATTCAGTTATATTAGAAAAGTGAAAAGTATGGTAGGTATGCCTTGGTTATAATGCACAAGTGAATGTATTATCATAAAGCATGGATGCATTGTGTGCTACATGAAACTTAAAGGGGAATGAAACCCTGGGGAAAAATCAATGTTAATGAAAAGAGAGGATTAGAGAGAAGCCATTTAAAAAAGTTCCATCAAAATCGGTTTCGAAATGAGAAAGTTGCAAGTTTGAAAAGTCTCAATTTACTTTCTATGGCAATCCTCAAATTGGCAATGTTGCTTCAAATTGACAGGTTTAGTAGTACAACTCTCCATTTGTTTGTACACAAAATTTCATATTTTCCCATTATCTCTCAAGGTGCAGCTTGACTCCTTAGCTCAAGATATATCATTGGAAAATGTATTTGACACAACATATGTTGAGTTTATAAAAAGACAAGCAGCATCTTTAGAGATGATGGAGAAAATGTGAAATTTTGTATACAAAACATATTGAGAGTTGTACTACTAAACCTGCCATTTTGAAGCAACATTGCCCACTTGAGGATCGCCATAGAAAGTAAATTGAGACTTTTCAAACTTTCATAACTTTTTCATTTCGTATCCGATTTTGATGAATCTTTTTTTTAAATTGCCTCTCTCTATCCTCTCTTTTCATTAAAATAGATATTTCCCCAGGGTTTCATTCTCCTTTAAGACAGCAAATCTTGCCCTCCATTGGTATTATACATTTCACATTGTTGAGAAACTAGTGTTGTTGGGATAAGTACAGTTATTTTTCTTACATCAAATCAAATTAGTCCACTAGAAAAGTATTATGAAGATTGTTTTTTTCCCCTTCTATTTATGATATGTTAAATGCCCATCCCTATATCACAGTGATGCAGAAGGACATCTGTTTACTTTTTTACAGTTTAGAACCAAAATCTTTTGTGTGCAAACTTTCACTAATTTCCTAGTGGTCAAGATTTGCGAAAGTTCTTGCTGCGAAAATCCCCCCATTGACCATCTACACAAGTTTTTTTATTTCAAGTATTACTGTATTTTGTAATCAGTCTTTGCTTCATTTTATAACACATTTTAAGTATCATCTTAATTTTAAATGATTAATTTCTTAATCAATTTCTTCATAAATGTTACCTTTATGTTACAAATAGTTGCTAATCTATGCAAGTGTGTATGTACACATCCCGTCACTCTTATCATTAAGGCTGAGGCTGGCCAAATATGCACATTTTCTGCCGTCTTAAAGAAAATGAATTTGTATTTTCTTGTGCTCTATTTTTAATGAGAATTAGACTGATTTTGTGTGAATAAAGTTTTGAATGCTGTGTTTCTCCTGTTTTGTTGTTCTCAAAACCTACCTGCCTTCCCATCTTCACTCTAAACCCTCTTTCATCCTAACCGCACTCTTAACTGCATATTTCATCTCTGGATGCATGCTTGTGGCATCCGATGCACCTGCCCTGCCCCGCCCTTCACTGAAACCTGATTGGTTAACCTGTTTGAACGATGAAACCTGATTGGTTGACGTCCGTATGCAGTTGGGATAGTAAAGGGTATCACCGGTGAGAGGTAGTCACAGGTTTCTTTCGTTTACAAAAAATTTCATTTGCTTTTCTAATTACATAGAGGACCAGTAGAGAAATGTGGCATGTACTGGGCCCTGTTTCATAAACCTTGTTATCAATAACAAGTTGCAATAACTGTTATAAGCTGCTGAAATCCTTGCATCTGATTGGCTGAGAGCAAATTTGTCATAGAAATGGGGCAGTTGTTGCCGATAACAAGTTTTATGAAACGGGGCCCAGATGTAGCTGGAATTCAAAGTCATATTGGCAGTAAAGTTGAAAGCATGATCCGACTTGTGCAAATGATATTTTCAGTATTACTCAGCCCAGTCGAGGTAGCAGGGAGCACATATTAGCTCTGAATCCAGGATCTTATTGTTCTGGCTCTAGCCAATGGCAGAAAACCTGGCCGAGTATCTAAATTATTTTATGCCTCTCCTTTGTTTAATATTCCACTTTCGGAGGTGAAACCTTTATAGCATCTTAGTATTGTTAGTATCTTGCTATTTATCTACAAAAATCCAAGAAATCTGACAAAAACATTTTGAGGGCTTACCAAACCTGTACATTACCTTTAACGTGGTTGCGAACAGGTCCAGAAATGATCAAACACACTGCCTTTGTACTTATTTGCACACCTTTCAATAGCCTTTTGTAGAGTCCTATATGTGCCAAAATTCTACAGAAAATACTTCAGGGTATTGAGGGGTGTGGGGGGGGGGGGCATACAATTCCAACAAAATTCTGACAAGCTAAAAAAAAAAAAAAGAAAGAAAGCAGTAATCACATTTTTTATGTACCTTTCAGGTCTAAAATTTAAAGGGGCACAATTGCACAATTATTGGAGGCACATTGTACTTTTGTGTACTTTAAGTTTATCACATATTGTTTTAGGGGGGCCTCAGGCCATTTGTGTCTTCCCCCTCCCCCCGAAAAAAAAAAATTAAAAAATCCAAAAGTGCCTTTTAAAAGTATTTTGTTTTCACATATCATTGCCATATTTTCTATAGTAGCTGCACCATATCAATCAATTTGTACTCTGAATATTATGCATGGCTTTGTGTTAATAAATGACAGAAAAACTGAAAGTGTGTTTTTGCAACTGATGTTCACAGCATCTGTGCTTATTGCCATTGTAAATCAATATTTTTACACTTAGTTATGTATTAGATCAGATTGGTTTACTTGCTTGTTATGTCAAAGACGATATTGTCTTGGAAAATGGAAACAGTTTTAAAGTTTTAAGTAGCATTTGATATTTCAACAAAATGATACAATTTTTATAGACTCCTCTGAAATTTCTCCAAACAAACCCCCCAACTTTATGTGAAAGTTATATGAATAAATATTAATCCTTTTCATAATGATTTACAGTTCAGATTCATTTTCAACATATTAATATAATTTTTATTACAATGACCATTGTACCTTATTTATCCATTATATTTTTGTGGGAATAATAACAACTCAACATCTCTGACTTGCTTTCAGATAAATGAGGAAAAGGACTCTACCGACTTGGACCAATTTGGAGACACATTTTTCAAGCAACTTTTAACAAGTATACTAACATTTTTTTGAGAGAGTTCCCTCTTGTTGTATTCCTCACATGATGGGAAATGGATTATTTTAATCTAAGAATTTAAACTTTAACCACAGTTATTGTTATCACTGTTTGTTAGTTTAAATATTTTTTGCTTTGGGTTAACTGTTTCCATCCATTTTTAATGCTTTTTAGCATGCCATCTTTCACAGGTATCATAGACAATGCTTCACAGTTTTGTATATTTAGACAAGGTGGCCCCCATTTTACATAATTAATTTATTACATTTTAAAAAATGAAAGAATAATGTTCCAATAATATTAGCCTGTGTAGTTTTATTTAATTACGCAAACCACATGGCCTACTAACACATTCCCGTCCAGAATTACATGTATTTTTATTTTCTTAAGTCGAATATTTCTGAAAATGGAAATACAAATGAATGTGGTTTTGGAATGTATATATATATATATTTATGAGAATCTTTTTTATTCTTGTTAAAGAATTATATTGGAAAATTTGTATTTTGTAATGGGACTGATATACTAATTGAAATACATTAACCCGTAGCCTACAGTTTCTGTATCAAGGTTAGGGAAACACGAGAATTCAGCAGGCAATGGTTTGACATACAGTCTTTCTAAATGTTAATTTTGGGCTTTCAGAGTGTATTCCCATCTTCCTAAAAGTAATTGTGGTTTGTTTCCCGAACTAGATTTCTCTTGCTGAAATTCATCTCCCACGTTATTGTGTGTTTGCTGCAGTGTTAAAGGTCCACATTGAAATGTTACCTTAACCCTTTCAGGACAGGAATTATTTAAGAGCTCAATTGATCACAGTTTGTTCTGCAAATTGGCAACAATAATGTTTTTCTTTTAGTGCTACGTGGTTCTAGTAAGATGTAATGTCTTGAAAATAATATACATGATTAGGAACTTTGTTGAAAAGTTGAAAAAGTTGCCAATTTGGACAAAAAAACAATGATTTTGAACCTCTCAATGTGTTGCCAATTTAAGGATGTTCAAGCTTATTCTCCTTTTTAAAATTCCTGGCATCAAACGCAATATGATCATGCAACAAAAATGGACACAGTATGTGCAGAAATTTTTGCTCTTTCCACTCATGCATCTGGTATATTTTTAAAGGCTCTAAATCAAAAGTTATTGGGCCAAACCACAAAATGTGGTCAATTGTCTTGAAAGGGTTAAGATAGAGAAATTAACTGGAATAATGAATTTTCAGGTTTTATTTTTTCGTATTGAGATGATGCAGATGATGTACATAATATGTGAGCTTAATTTTCTTTCTTTTTTGAATTGAAATTTTTTGTCTGGATATTTTGTTATTTAATAATGTACAGATTTTGAATATTGGATTTAGGAGATGCCGTAATAATAGTCAATCTTGTGTCATCATAACCAC
This sequence comes from Heliocidaris tuberculata, assembly GCA_025618425.1. Classification (NCBI taxonomy): domain Eukaryota; kingdom Metazoa; phylum Echinodermata; class Echinoidea; order Camarodonta; family Echinometridae; genus Heliocidaris; species Heliocidaris tuberculata. The sequence goes on from CM046847.1 coordinate 27,247,911, forward strand.
AATAGAAAGTACATTTGTACTTTCCATCAATGTTTATCTACTCCTTTTGCTCTTTGTGAAGTTTTTGATCCCATTAAGAATCTCTTTTTTATTCAAAACAATAGTGATTTTTGTTATTTATTGTGCTTTTCAGAAAAAAAAAGAGAAAGGAACTTTATATGAGATTTGAAGTGTTTTTTATTCTTTAGTTTTCTAAAATTCAACAATGTGTCTTTGTGCAATATAGTTGCATGAAATAGACAGATATATTGGAATGTAATTGATGGAACTAACAAATTTTTTTTTAATACTTGATTTGCTGAACAGCTTGTGTTATAGATTTTATTTTTCTACCCGATTTAAATTTATTTGGAGTCCTTTCCCGAGATGGGATGCCTTCTCATCGAGGCTGATAAAGTTTGAGCTGCTCTTTTTGTGTAATAGATCAAAATGTTTGAGGGCTGAGAAATAGTATGACCAATGCTTTTTATTTTTTTACATGTGCATTCTCATCTACATGATTCATTCGTTCATATATTTGTTTTTTTATTGGTTTGATTTGTGCAAAAGTTTATACATATTTAATAGGTTATGCTGTATAGTCATTGGTTATCAATAATGACATCACATGAATACATTGACATTTTCTTTTCATTTTGTAACTTACTTTTAGAATAGATGAGTGCATTGGAATTGCAAATTGTCATTCACTTGAATTTTAATTGGATTCTAGCTGTCTTTGTAGCTGATCATATTCTGATAATTTTGAAGATATTTTATGATGATTTCCAAGCAGTTGCAGGGAAGGATAACTATTTTAAGATCTTAAATATTGGAATCAATCAATTTCTTGTTGCTTCTGCCTTGTCATCTTATATCAAATATTGATGAATTTGTATTTGTCCGTGAGTAATTCTTATAAGCTTGCCTGTATATTGTATTTAGTATACACATCTAGAATTCCTATTTACTAAATTTCATATCTCTTTGAGAAAGGCTTTTTCCAATGGTCTGAGAGTAGCTCCAGATGAATTGTAAACCCACCGCGTTTCTCCTCGTGAAAACTCTTTAGGATAAAAACCTCTGTTTGCCTTTTCAATATAGTGTGTTGTATTTTATCAAGAAGTCATGTAATATGAAATATTTGTGCTTTATTATCTTTCCATTTTCAGATTTTTATGGAGTGGTATTTGCCGTTATCAAATATAGATTGAAAGCAAACAGGATATATTGATTATATAGTTATTTAAGATATTTCTAGATTATCGAGATAACACAAAAGATGTAAATATTGTGCACCCTAGATACGTGAGGCTTGACTTTGATAGATGTTCACAGGAAGAAAACTCAACGTTTTGGTTCTGATGTGAAGGACCGTAAAGAAATTTGAACCACCACGCCATATTTCGGGGGTTTTGCGTGGTTTCAGGCAGTGACACTTTTGTTTCAGACTATGTATTCAGGCTATATTTAGGCTTCATATTGTTGGAGACATATCGTCCGTTGAGAGCCAGAAGGGCATTAACTCTCTGTAAAAGTACAGTATATCAGTCTTAACACCCTTATGGCTCTCAGCAGACAACATGGTGCTCCAAAATGTGTGGGTCTCTTTTTGAGGTAATTGAGTATTTACCAACTGGTATTCAAAGTGAAAAGACCGGAAAAGGGGAAGATTTTGGAAGAGTCCTGGGGAGCGTTTCATCAAGCGTTTTGTCAGTGATTTTTATCCGACAACTGTTATAAGCTACTGAAATCCTTGCATCTGATTGGCTGAGAGCAAATTTGTCGGTAAAAATCATTGACAAAACGCTTGATGAAACGCTCCCCTGGTTAGACATAGTGAAGTTCTAGGAATATGAGGATACAAGCAGGGAAATGTAACTAAGATTTCCCTGATTGGACATACTGGTACTCTGCATGAATCAGAACACCATGATTTCTCCTCATGTGGACATCTGCAAATTCTTTTCAGACATTATTGATGTATTCTGTTTGATTGTATAAAAATTAGTAGTGGAATGCAGTGCGGTAGCCAATTAGACTATTCTACGAACCTTGAATTCTACCTATGTCTTATTTGTATATATAGGACCTTCAGAGAATGATATTCCAATTTATAGGAGTGTTGTGGATTTAAGAACGTGAAAGTCTTTTTGTGAGGTATAAATTGTGAATTTTTCCAAATTTCATATGTGCAAATATGTTCACACGCATGGGAATGTCATGTTAATTGATTTTTCCTCTCTTCTCTAAATATCTTCTATTTTATGGACATGTGACGTTTGTGTATGTGATCATACATCAGGTTTAAAAATTCTTCATGATAATAGTAAAATTTGATAATTAATGCATGATTATTTTAGTGAATACAAAATTACATAGATTACTGGGTAATTGATTTTAAAAAATAGAATAAAGAGTATGGGACCAATTATGTGTACTCTAACCTGATGTATTGAAATGTTATATTTCTACATTTTCTATCTATAAAATATTCTCTTTATTTGATGTGTGCATTGTATAGAGCTGAAATGCAGATATATTCATGTGCTATTCTTAAGCATTCTGTATTATATAAAACAGACCAGCATTTTCCATATTATGAAGCATATTCTACAGAATTCAAATCGATATGAATTAAATTCCCCCTTTTCAACCCAAATAGACATTTTGTTAACTTCCACAGAAAACAATCTACACATAGATTATACATGTACCTGTCATGTACATGGTTAAAACCTGTACATTTTTTTTCTTCAGATATTCAAATACTACAGAGAGTGATTTTTATTGTTTTTATGTTTTATTGATTGAAATTTAAATATGAAAGATGAAGAAGAAAATTAACCCTCACTGTTTTCTTCACGAATGTTATGAACAAGAAGAAGTTAGTGTAAAGGGCATCTTTTTTCTGTTCTATTTTTTTTTTTTTTTTTAATAATTTCTCATTGTAGTCTCTCATATTCATTACCGGTAGGTCATACACATTCCCTTTATTTTTATTTATATTAAAAGAGCCGGTCGAAAATCAACGATAGCGATAACATAACTATAAAATGGATCCCCTGATGTTTATATGGGAAATGTATTGGATATGGTGTGCCCGATGGTGTGGCCTGCAACATCGATATCGACATCAGCTTCTGGGCCCTGTTTCATAAAACTTGTTATCAATAACAAGTTACAATAATTGTTATAAGCTATTGAAATCCTTGAATCTGATTGGCTGAGAGCGAATTTGTCATAGAAAGGAGGCAGGTGTTATTGATTTTAAAAATTCATGAAACCGGGGCACAGGGAGACAAGTTTTGTAGAGTTATAAATAACGTCCTCGTGTAAGCTACAAATGATCTTTTCATGTAAAGGATACAGACGTGTTATTGTAATAGCTACGATTTTTACTGTAATTAAAGTGAGTTTTAGATGCGAGAATAAATACTGCTGTTGCTTTTTTTTCCTGCAAAGAAAATTGTGAATTGTGTTTTCATTTACATGGGGAGAAAAGTTGACGTGAGATTTGAGTTCCGTGAAATGTAATTTGATTTCAGAATTTTGAACTCCAGAACATACTCTGATCCTGTGATCCATTGAATATGCAGTGAGTACATAAATTGTTTTCATTTTGTAGGTACATTTAGTTAAAGCGTGTATCACCGCTAATGTAGTCTCATATATGCACTTCTGGGAATAGAGAAATAGACGGGAGTAGTAGAAAGACAAAGAAGTACATGTAACATGCTCGTAAATCCAGTTCTTAAAAAAAAAACGTAAGCAACTGATCTAATTAATATTAGCGACATCTATTAAAGGGAAATCCAACCCAAATAATAAGTTGCTTTGAAAGAAAGAGGAAAAATCAGAGAAGCAGATTGGTGAAAGTTTGAATGAAATTGGACAAGCAATAAGAAAGTTAAGAATTTTTGAAAGTTGTAATCACTACACATATGGGAATTTCAAATTGGCCGAATAGGTAATGTCACTGTGATGTAGCTGTGGACAACTCCCCCATTCGCTCCAACACACAAAATGACTAAAAAGCCTGGCATACATGTAGTGATCTCATTTTTCAAACATCCATAACTTTCTTAGTCCTTGTCCGATTTCTTTCAAACTTTCACCATCCTGTTTTTCTTATTTTTCTGCTTTCACACATATCATCTTATTACCAAGGTTGGATTGCCCTTTACTTTACTTTATATTAACTGCACAAGAGTCATGCTCTTTAAAAAAGAGAGACAGAGAGGGGGAAGGGAGCAGCAGAGAAGTAGAATTTTTATTTTAAAAATATAATTCAATTCAATTCATTTATTTCATTCTCCATAAAAATACACAAATACTTATGATACATGGTACATGAGATAAAAATTGTGACATAAAACTAACTTAAGGTACATGATTAATATGATAACATGATGTAAAAAAACAACAACAATTAAACGAGAGACATTTTATGGGAATGGGGGGTCAACAAAAAGAGCATTGAGCCTTATAAAACGTTGACCCCTTAGATAAATCATAAAGCAAGTAAAGCATAACATGGATGATTCATGATTAAACGTGAATACTGCGCAGCAAAAACTCATTCGTTTGATTTTTAGTGAACTACGGCAAAATATAAGCCTAATCTAAGTCTAAAAAATTGAGATTCCTGGTTGTGATGTGAATGAGCCTTCACCCCCCCCCCCCCTTTTTTTTTTTTTTAATTATTTCCTGTCCCCTTTTTCTTTCAATGAGTATTTATAATCAAACCAAGTCTGTTGATGCTATTGTCTGATAAAAAAAATTGAAGGAATTAGATGTGTGTGTGTGTGGGGGGGGGGGGGGGGGTGTCTGTATCCAAAATCGAACATGATCATATAGCGTACTGTATCGTCTAATAATGGCCAAAAGGGTATTTGGCTTAACGCCCTCCTGCCTCTCAACAGACGGTATATCATAGTGTTAAAATTTTTGACATAAATGTATAAATCGAAGTAACGTGGGTAAGCAAATGTTGAGTTTAAATTTATAAGGGAGAAAGTAAAAAGGGGATGGATAGTGAGAGAGAGAGATAGAGAGAGAGAGATAGAGAGAGAGAGAGAGGGAGGGAGAGAATTCGGAGTGAGAAAAATGGGTTGTTGAGAAAGAGAGGGTGATTTAGTATGGAAAGGAGCGAAAAGGGGAGATAGAGATGAAAAATAGTCTGAAAGAAAAATCAAACCTTAACCCGGCCTGGCCCGATTAAGAGACCGCTCTCAAAACTTTCAGGTTCAGCCGCTCAGTTCTCTCCTAGCTGCATGGTTTAAAGATAGTTTAAGACTTGTTTTCATACACGCATATAACGCAGTCATTTTTTCTTCTTTTTCACAGGTTATAGCACAAATATTCCTTCTTTCTTCATGCATCAAATTTTGAATCGTACGTGTATTGCGGTCATTCATTCATTCCAGCAAAGTTTCAAACATGTCTCAAAAAGGTTAAAGGGAAAGTTCACCCTGAAGATTACTAGAGTTTAAAAAATGCAGAAAAAATAAAGAAAAATATTGGCGAAGGTTTGATGAAAATCGGTCAAATAATAAAAGAGTTATGACTATTTAAAGTTTTGGATTCGTGACGTCACATGCGAGCAGCTGCCCATTGGTCATGTAATAAATATTCCATATATTCACATTTTTTTTTACGTTCCACGATAAATTAATATTGTTTCTTTTCAGAATCTAGTATTGAATAACATTTCTGACAATATATCAAATGCACAGACGAAAATATTCTAAATTTTCTGAGAAAACTGTATTTTATGGAATATTTATCACATTACATAATGGAGGAGCTGCTCGCATGTGACGTCACAAATTCAAAACTTCAAAAGTCCATAACTCCGTTATTCTTTAACGGATTTTGTCCAAACTTTCGCCAATATTTTTCTTTATTTTTTCTGCATTTTTTAAACTCAAGTAATCTTCGGGGTGAACTTTCCCTTTAAGCTATGCCATAAGGCCAAGTAAAGTTGATTCCTAGTTTCTCGTCCGGATCTTGTTTTAAATGAGGAGGAGGGAGTTCATATTAATACTTGATATTTTTCCTGTACATTAATTACTACTGGGTCAAAGTCGACACACCATTTTTCTTAAATTCAATTTTGTTTGTACATGAACTTCAGATCAGAGTGAAAGGTGAAATTGCATTATATATATTAATTATTTTTGTTTCCTCATTGTCTAGATGTCCTTAGATTTTTATTTCTTTCTTTTTCAGAAAAAAAAAATCAAATAACAAAATAATTGATGCGGGCCGAAAAGGGGAAGAACGAGGGGATGAGAAACACTGAACTGATTTTACTTGGCCTGAATATATCGCGAATTCTTTCACATATCACAGGGATCGAAGTAAAATACTGCTAAGTGATCATGATGATATGGATTTGCACTGGCGACTCCCTTGGTAAACTTGACCTGCATTTGGGTCTGTTTGATATTTGTTCTTAAAAATGGAAGGTGGCAAACTTCAGTTATCACTCGATTTTGGCATTGGCAATAGCATGTTGAAATTGACCAGACATTCCGGTACGTGAGTGTCACATTCCGTGTCCTTATCCGTGACGTTATCGAATGAATACGAGAAAGGTAAACACGAGCTGCCTCAATTGCATGTGTGGTAGGCCTATTGCTAATTAATGTTTATGAAGAGCCAAGGTTAAGGACATGAACGAAACCATACATGGAACAAAAAGGGTGAAACTATTCCTCACTGCCATTTGAAATCTAAAAAAAAAAAAAAAAAAAAAAAGACACACGTCACAATGCAGTGGCGGATCTACGGGGGGGGGGTTAGGGGGTTTAAACCCCCCCCCTCCTTGGGCTGCCAAGTAAACATTTAATGTGCATAGGAAAACAAAAAAGAGAAAAAATAGAGCATGCAAGTATGCTTAAGATCGCAAGCTGGCAACCCTAAAAATGAAAAATCTCCCTACTGTGGGAGGGGGGTATCCCCCCTCCCACACCCTCCCCCCTCGCTCGCTTCGCTCGCTCGGGCTCGGTCGCTACGCTCCCTCGCAATACCCAGCTCAGCCCCTCAAACCCCCCCCCTTGGAAAAAAGCTAGATCCGCCCCTGCAATGGCATATGAATCATACAAAATATTGAGAAGACATTGTGACATCGAGGTTGTTTATTCGGTTCCACCATGTAGGCCTACCTGCACTGGTCAGTGGCGTATGTATGTAGGATTTTGTTATAAAAAAGAAAAAGGGGGGAGCACATAAATGCAGAGCTGTCAACTTTGGGGGACTGCTTGGAGGGAGATTCGTATTTTTTTTTCTTCTTGCCAGCCCAGTCGCTTAGTGGGGTGGGGGGGGGGGGGTGGCAAGAGTTTTTACGGGTCCAGTTTTCCTCCATAATTCTCTGACAAGCAAAAAACAAAAACCAAAAAAACCCAAACCCAAAAAACCCTTGGTTATCAGTTCTGAAAGGGGGTGCACAATGTATACTTTTCTGTCAAAGGGGGGGGGGGGGGAGCGCACGGGCCGGGATCCCCCCTAAATTTTTCATGAACCCTATAACCTTTTTTTTTTTTTTTTTTTAAATTGTCAAAAGTTGTCAGGGGGCAGTCTGTCCCCCCCCCCCCCCCCCCGGCTGCGCTAGTGTCCCGTACCAACAACAGTAGATCATATTTCGGGATAAAAGACTGACTCCTATCCACGAGTGCTCTCATTCACATTCTGATGTGAATTTTGAACGAGTCGACCGTGCCAGGAAATCAAAGCCATTGCTAGAGTAGTTCGATCTATTTTATTGTTGGGAGGTTGTGTTCATTCAGGTCCGAAATAATACTGCATTCATTTTGCCTACTGTGTATTGAAAGGTACGTAATAATACGTTGTTGTATTGAATGTTCTGCGTGAAGTGCGGAAATGTAAGAGCGCATTGAAATTATGATGGTGTGTACACTGCAAAAATCAGGGTGTTGATTCAACACCATCTCGGTATTAATATTATTATTGGGCCACACCCATTAGCGTAGCTGGGGGGGGGGGGCAGGGGGGCAGACGGCCCCTGACAGCTTTTGACAACAACAAAGATGAACCTCTTTTAGAATTGATACCGGTTTTTTTTTTTTTTTTTTTTTTTTTTTTTTTTTTTTTTTTTTTGCTGTTGCTTGTCAGAGAATTATGGAAGAAAACTGGACCCCATAAAATACCTTCTGACGATGATAACTTAAAAGTGGGGGAGATGGGGTAAAATTGACCCGACTTTGGGGTCTCTTTTGGGGTCTCTTTTGGGGGCTCTGGGGGCTAAACCCGTCGGCTACGTTCAGGCTGACAACCTTTTTGTCAATGACTTAGATGGTCTAGGCAACTTTAAGGGGTCAAATCTTATGGGTAAAATGGGGTGACTATTTCGGGACAGGCTCCCATACTATGAGAAAAAGAGGGGGGGGGGGAAATCAGTGGTACCCCACAACATCCCATATAGCTGATGACAGCGCCCGATATGCAATGCACTACTTCTGACAAAACTGTATTATCGGCTAACGCAGCCTCTATCATTGTATTTTTTTATTTTTTTGTTTGTTTGTTTGTTTGTGTTTGTTCTGTCAGAGAAAATACACAATTTGTTTCATTCTTTCGGAATCCACTTTCAATGATTTCATTCATGTAGGTAGAGGCATCATCGTAAGCGATTTTCGTAACCATGGCAACAACGATTCTCTTCTCTATCCTCGTTCTCCTTGGTGCCATGTTGCACCAAACATCAGGATGTACTTGTGTTAAAACTCTGGGTTTCTGTGGTTCAGACTTTGGTAATTACTATTTTATTATTATTATCATCATAATCACCATCACAATTTCTATTATCATTATTAATATTACTATTATTATTGTTATTATTATCATCATCATCATCATCATCATTATTATGAGTAGTAGTAATGTAGTAGTAGTAGTAGTAGTAGTAGTAGTAGTAGTAGTAGTAGTAGTAGTAGTAGTAATAATAGTGTCCTCGTGCATTATTTTGACAAAATGATTAAAAATTGAATAAAAACACGACTCCACCCCCCCCCCCCCTGCCCCCCTCCACTTTGGGCCTTTGGAAGGCAGGCAGGATTTCCGAGTTAATATGAATCCTGGAATATTAAATTTTGTCTGGAATTTATTTTCTTGCTGCCCGCCCCCTCATTCCTAAGAGAGCCTGTAAATGGCCGTTTAGATTCCTGAAAACTTGTTCCGTGGGAAAGAATTTATAGACAAATTTCGCCACCATGAACCCCCCCCCCCCCCCCCCCCCCCCCCCTCTTTAAAAAAAATCCTGTTTCAGGCCTCATGATAAAGAGTTCATAAAGCCATTTTACGAATACCTCCTTGTAATATTTTTCCCTTGTTTATCCGTTGCTATGTCAACAGCTATCATAGGAACCATTTTAGATATCCAAGGCAACCTCACGATGCAGTCACAGGAAGACGTGATCTATAGTGTTCAGGTAGAAGAGGTTTATCGTAACACATCAGATGGCATTGCGGTCAGTGAGACTATCGACAATGAGGCTCCTGGCCACACCTGCGGGGTTGGTCCCTTGGAAGATGGGAAGACGTACCTGATTTCCGGAGGTCAGTACTGACAAAGCGCCAAGTAATTTCATTACTCTGATTGCAATAATCTATAACATTCCAAGCTAATTAAGAATACTTTATTTGAAAGTTTGCGTTTGCATTTTTACCTATTTCCTCCCTTATATTCATTAATATGTTAGATGTGTTTGATGGAAGGAGCGCACGTTAACACAGGGTTGGACAAATCGTGAAATTAACAAACGTAGTTTCAAAATTAATTTTAAAAATGATTAGAGGTGCATGTAGATAAAATCTGTTTGGAAAATGAATCAATTATGAATACCATGAAATAACTTTGCTCAAACCCCGTTGATATCTATATACTCCATAAATTATGCCTCGTAAAATCTGAAATAATTAGTTACAGGTTAGCAAGAACAGAGCGTTTGTGTAACTGTGCTGAGTGAATTAAACTTTTTAATGAAAAAAATAAAAACAATATCAAGCGTGAAAAGTGTTATTATTCTGTCTCGAACGTATATAACATATAAAAAGCCTATTATATCGATAATGTTAGATATGGATGAGAACATAATATTTCCTTCTGATCATATCCTGCCGGAAAAGAACACAGTATCCCACAGTGAGTTCACAGTGTGTTCACAGTGTGTTCACATATAGTCGACCCTGTGAAGATGTGATTCACAATGTTAAAACGCTCGAATTTAACAGTGTGAAGATGATTCACACTGTGGATACCTCCACATTGTGGTTTACCACAGAGTGTTCGCAGAGTGATGTTCGATTTCACATTGTGAATTTACTTGCTCACAACGTGAAGATGTGATTCACAATGTTAAAACGCTCGAATTTAATAGTGTGAAGAAGATTTCACACTGTGAGCACACTGTGGGACACCGTGTGTTCTTTCCGGCATAGTCAAAATATTTCTTTTTGTTTTATATCATGAACTAGCGAATAAAAATAATTCTAAAATTGTACAAATACAGGCTATACATAGGCCTATACAAGGTTTGCCTACGGCGATCGTACGAGTCAGCTCCGAGACCAGTCAACACATCATTTTTATGTATGACAGGGACATCACTTAGCAAAATCATAGCCGGAATCATAGGGCGTAATCACTCCCCCCCTACCCCCCCCCCCCCCCCCCCTGATAACGCCGTAGGCCTACCAAAGTGGATGATTGGGGTGATAACATCGATCTCTAACGTGATAACGTACATGCTTGAAAATTGAGGGTGAATTTCTTGAGGGGGTGCATTGAGGCCTGTACGCACGGCATCCGCTTCCGTGACTTTCTGAAAAGCACCCTATAAAAGGAGGATTTAAGTCGAGAGGTTTTATTCAGAGAAACCCGTGAAAAATTTCTAATTTTTAGATCTTAAACAGGGATTTTTTTTTTTCTTTTTAGATCTTGCATAGTATTGTACACCCTATTCAAAGAATTGGTTCTTCTTGGCCCTTTTTTTTTGGGGGGGGCCCAAAAAGGAAGAGTTAAAGACAAATATTTCAGATTCAGATTTAGATTCATTTATTTCCTTCTCATAATCAACTACAAAATGAATTGTACTTTCACAATTAAAAATGGAGCAATACAAACTTCGAAGAAGATTCTGAGGAAACAAAAAATGAAGTCTATGTATAATACCTATATTTTGGGCAATTTTATTTTCTATTTCATGGATATGCGGTTTCCAAGACAACCGACTTTCTATACAAACGCCTAGAAATTTGGTCTTTTCAACTCTTGCAATTTCTATATTGTTCACTTTTATATTTATTTCATCTATACCAGGAATGTTGTCTTTTTTGCTGAATATAATAAAATTGCATTTCTTGGAGTGGATAGCCGCTTGGCTTGCAGCCATTCGCATACTTTACTTAAAGATAAAGTTCAGTTCTGGTCATGAGAATGAATTGTGAAAGAAAATGTCTCAAAGCAATTGGGAAAGGTTGATCACATAAGAATTGGTGTATGATGTAAGGTCTTGGAATCACCAAAATTATAAGAAATTGTCTCAATCCTCAGTTCTGAGAGTCACATGCACTGCACACAGAAATGTCTGGGACTACACACAGGTGTTCGGCCCGAATATTTCAGCTGTTTCTTGTCATATTTTAAATGTGAGAGCATTTGAAGAGCAATCCTTTTCAGGGGACATATTATTTACTATGATATTCTTCCAAACTAACATAAAAAGAATGAGAAAGTTCACAAATTATTTGTTACCTTTCCCAGGACTCAAGCTTTCGGCTTTATTGCACAGGGATTTAATATTTGTGTCAGAGTACAGTATATTTGTATCATCTGCATATAAAACAAAAGAGAGTTCTGGGGCAGATTTGTGAATGTCGTTTATGTAGATTAAGAACAAAAGAGGGCCTAGCTAGGAGTGATCCTGGGGAACTCCACATGAGATGCTATCAGATTCCGAGATTGTAGATTCATATTTTGTACATTGTTGACGATTATTCGGATAATTAGTAAACCAGTCATGTGAGACACCACGAATACCATAGTGATAGGGTTTTGATAGCAGAATTTTGTGATTAATAGTATCGAGTGCCTTCGAAAAATCAATATCAATACCTATTGTATACTCATTTCTTTGAAATGATTTGATTTGATTTGATTTTATTCAGATTCCACATTTACAATGAAATTACAACAATATGTATAAATTACAAACACTGCAAAAACAGAGAATACATAAATATGACATAGAAAGGTGACAAAATGATATGTGCAGGGATCTACTAAAAAGCTTAGCTTGTGTGATGTAGACCCCCTAATCGAATAATGATACAATAATATATGTTTAAAAAACAAAAAAACAAACAAACAAACAAAAAAGATTTTCGTTTAAATTAAAGTAATTGTTTGAGAGGGAGAAAATTACTAAACAAAACATATGTACATTATATACAGTTGAGCTAACATTACAATATAAAATTAATGAAATAAAAGAGATTTCGAGTGGAAATCAGTATATTATATATACACGTATATATAACTATTATTTAAAAAAAGATAAATACACTATTATGGAATGAAAAGAAAAGAAAAAATAAATAAAAGCAGAGTGAATTATTTACATCAGTATAAGTCAGTCAAGTGTTTCTTCACAAGATATTTGAACCTACTTAAGTTAGGGGTAAGTTTTAAATTCTGTTCTAATGAGTTCCAATATTTAGGACCATTGAAAAATATAGTTTTACTGGCAAAAGCCGTTCGAGTTTTGGGTAAATGATAATCGTTTGCTTGCCTGGTGTAGTACCTGTGTAAAGTGCTATTTTTTGCAAACAGTTGTTTCAAAACGAATGGCATATTATTTCTATCAAGATTGTACATGAATTGGTACAGCTGAAATCGATAAAGGTCATGAATTATGAGAATACGATTTTGGCGAAACAAAATATCAGTATGCGCTCTGTAAGATGTATTACATATTATTCTCAAAACCTTTTTCTGCAAGAGTAAAATTTTATCTAACCTGGATCTTGCTGCGTTTCCCCATGCCAAAATGCCATAATTCAGATATGGTAAGATGAGAGTTGAATATAACATCAGAAGTGCTGATAAAGGAAGAACATGCTTTAGTTGATGAATGACTCCAATATTTCTTGATATGGTTTTGCAAGTGTTATCAATATGCGAATTCCATGATAATTTATTGTCTATAGTAATACCTAAAAATTTGGTTGTTTTAACTTCTTTAATAACAGTGTTGTCAAATATAATTTGATCAGATAGATGTGATAAGGAATTACTAAACAACATATAATTTGTTTTTTGTAAATTTAAAGATAGTTTGTTAGCTTTTATCCAATCCGTCACCTTTTTAAGTTCGGCATTTAAAACAGTGACGAGTTCAATAGGATCGTGATGTGAGTAGAACAGATTGGAGTCGTCCGCAAAGAGTATAAAAGAGAGGATATCAGACGACCTTTTAATATCATTTACATAAATTATAAATAAAAGAGGGCCCAGAAGGCTTCCTTGAGGAACTCCGCAATTAACAGGTTTGGTAGAAGAGTCCGAATTGTTTACGCTAACAAATTGTACTCTACCTGAAAGATAACTCTTAAACCACTTCAGTGCATTCCCTCTGATGCCATAGTAAGCAAGTTTATGTAGTAGTATCTCGTGATTAATGGTATCAAAAGCCTTAGAGAAATCAAGGAACATACCCACAGTGTGATTAGACTTATCAAAAGAACTAGAGATTTGATCTATGAGAGTTAAAATAGCGTGGGTCGTGTTGTGTTTTTCTCTGAAACCAAACTGAGAGTCGGATATAATATTGTATTTTTTAAGAAAAGCAATAGTTCTTACGTAGACTACTTTTTCCAAAATTTTTGAAAACGAGGTTAATAAAGATATGGGGCGATAATTGTTGACAGACAGGTTATCACCTTTTTTGAATAATGGGATCACTTTAGCAATTTTCATTTTAGCTGGAACTTGGCCAGACTTCAAAGATAAATTGAATATGTAAAGCAACGGATCAGCAATGGAATCGACAATGCTTTTCAAGAGGAAATTGGTTATACCGTCGTAACCAGGAGATTTGTTTGATTTCAATCCTAAGACAATATTAACTAACTCCTGCCTAAATACTGGGGTAAAGAAAATAGAGTTGTCATTTGGCATTGTTAGAAATTCATGAAAGGATTTATCACCTGGAATAATAGTCTGAGATAATTTGGAGCCTACTTCAGAAAAATAGGTGTTAAATGTATCAGCTATTACGTGATTATCTTCAATAAAGGCGTCATCAACACGCAACTTAGAAATTGACTTGGATTTTTTACCCTTATTCAGAGCACCATTTATGATTTTCCAAGTGTTTTTAACGTCATTTTTAAATAGATCTAGTTGTTCCACGAAATATCCCCTTTTCGCCAAGCGAAGGGTTGTAGTAAGCACATTTTTGTAGGAAGTGTATTTCATTCGTGAAGAATCGCAAGGTTTAGAAATAAAGTCGATATATAAATTATTTTTGCGATTAATGGATCGTAGAATTGATTTTGTAACCCAAGGAAGTTTAGGTATGCGTTTATAATCATATTTCCGATGTTTTTTTCAATGGTATGCAAAAATTTATGCAATTATTTAACATGTTTAAAAATATTTCAAAGGCTTGATCAACATTTTCTTTCACAGAGTAAACATCAGACCAATCAGTAGAGTTTAACTTGTCCTGTAAAGAGGTTATATTTTCAGGAGTGAAAATACGACGTGCTCCTAAGTTCATACCATCATTTTTAGTATTTGGAAGTGCTAACTGAATGTGAGTAAAGATCAGAAAGTGATCAGAAATGTCAGTCACAATAATGCCAGCTTTAGGAACAGGTTGGCAATTACAGAATATGTTGTCTATAAGGGTGGCAGAGTGATCAGTCACTCTCGTAGGTTTAGAGATCAGTGGCAAAAATGATGAAGATAAAAGGTTAGTGAGGAAATCATTAGTAGCCGAATGATTGCTGGATAGGAGATTTATGTTAAAATCCCCTGTAATGATACAATTACTGTTTCTAAATGCACGGTTTTGAAGAAGATCATTGATAGCAATTAAAAATTCATTCATACAAGCAGACTGTGGTGGTCTGTATATAACACCGATGAGCAGTTTCTGACCTTTCTGAGTTACAACTTCAACAAATAAAGACTCAATTGCATCAGTCATACATTTCAAGTCGTCTATGACCACATAATCAAGTGAACATGGTATATATAGCGCCACGCCACCCCCTGGTTTGTTAGATCTGTTATTAGTGACGATCCTGTATTCAGGTAGCGTAACTAAATAATTAGCGGTTTCTGAAAACCAGGTTTCTGAGAGAGCAATAACCGGAGGCACTGACAATTCAGTATTTCCTAAAAATGATGATCGTAATTTCTCAAAATTTCTATTTGCACTTCTAATATTAAGGTGCAAGACAAATAAGTTGTCGTTCTCAAGTGTTTTAGCATAATCTTTGAATAAACATTCGGTATAGTACGCAGATGAAGGAAGATGAACTGCTTCGTCATGAGAATCAAATTCAAGTTGAAGCTCATCAAAATTGCTAGCAAGAGCATTGGTGGCGAAATGATCAAACCTCGTATTACTGTCATATCTATGCGAGATAACATCATTTCGGCTCCCCTGTACTACTGTTATAAATTCATCTTCGTCTAAATTGTTAAAAGCATCTATTATTTTGTTAGTGTTACTTTGGAACACATTACAGAATGATGTTTTCATTGAAAGAATAGAAAAGAACCTCTTTGGATTCATGAAAAAATATTCCGAATGGTACCGTCAAATTTCCTCCCCTTTTCGAAGATCTTTTCTCTTGACTAGTGACTTTGATCTGGTGGGGGGAAAAAACCTTTAGTTACTCGTTTTTCATGGACGCCTCAATGAGACATCCCCCCCCCCCCCCCCCCCCCCTCCCCGGGCTTCAGTGATATCAGTTGGGTTTATACTCTCTGGCATATTTATGTCAAGATCCAAAGACATGCACGAAGTGTACGCGATAGGAACCACAGCCTACGGTTTCGTAGCTTAGCAGATCTATTTAGTAAGATCACTAGGGCATTTGAGCAAAGCTACGATGGTAAGGCAATCTAAGCTGTATCATTCTTCACCGCTGTTATATCAAAATAACAGACACAATGGCCCATTTCTGAGTCCCTGGATCTAAGGTTGGGTTTAACAAAAACAGTTAGACCGAGACTGCTCTAAGGGTGCGTTTATAAATCCATTATCGTTTTGATACTTGTTTAGTTTCGTAGAACACAGTTTTAAACGACAGTTACAAAACTTACAAAAAGGCAGAAATATGCGTAATATAATGCGCCTGTACTACTGTATAATAAGAGCTATACACGAGGCACCGTGAAACCGTGTTTTTCAATACTGAGTGTTTCATATCTAACTCTGTTTTAAAATTGTGATTCTCGCTTCGCAAATGAGCTATAAACGCACCCTTTCTTTATTGTTAAACATGACCTTAGACCGAGCATCGGGGTTGTTGGTAAAATACCAAACAATGGGTTATGAATCATACAGAATACTGCGAAATTCTGAGACATTGTGGGCGTTTACCATCGATGGTGTTTATATTAATTGGTACCATGTACATCGCGCACTATACTCGCGCGCGCCAGCTAAATTAAAAACCAGATAATTACACACACATATCTGAGGATAACTAGTAGGCTAGCACATCAAATCCAGTCGGTTACTATACTGATAATATACGGGAGGATCAGTTTGTGAATGCTGTCATTGTGTGACTAGAAGCCATTGTTCATATATAGTATACTGAATAATTTGATCAGTTGCTGTGCGGGCTGCATTCCGGTTGGATTTATAGCTAGCTCACTTTATAATTACAAGGTAATTATACAGTATTTTACTAACGTAGTTGAGTTCTGTACGAATTAGTGCACAGAAAATTAATGTCAAGGGAATACAACAAGGTCGAGTATAGTACAGACCTACTACATGACTGTATTCACTCTGCTGTTCGTGTTGTTGTTGTTGTTGTTGTTGTTGTTGATTTGATGGCGATATCCATCGATTTCGATGATTTACGCCAGGCTGGTTGTTCGTGTTATGATTGTGTGCGCTTATATACGTACGTGCGCATGTGGCGTTCATTACGAAATGTAGGATTGGAGGGGGAGGGGGGGGGGGGGGGGGATAGCCGTGTCCGTCTCTGTTGATTACTACATAGTATGCATTCAATATGTCTAATTTCCATGAATATTAGTTTCATTTACAAAATTATAAATATACCCTTTTAAATATTCTTGGAAAATATAGCATGCAAACTTGTTCAAATTGAAAAAAAAGGTTACTACCTGACTGCTAAGAACAGGGGCCGCGGAGCGTTTTTGAAAGTGTGGGGGGGGGGGGCTGATCTGATTTCACTCTTCAGTGACATTTTTCGAGCCTTTTTTCCGATTTTTTTTTTAATGTGTTTACTCAAAAAAAGTGGGGGGCTGCAGCCCCAAGTCACCCCCCCCCCCGGCTCCGCGGCCCATGAAGAAAGCATGTGAATTGCTTGTAAGCAACCAGGGGACCGACGGCTTAAAGTCCTCTCCGAGGGGCCTGGTAATGAGGAATAATGCCTTACCAAAGGGCACTAGCGCATCTGCTTGGTTTCGAACCCGGGTCCTCCCAGTTACGAGGGCCACTGCTCTCTCAACGGCCTCCCTAGTATCTGTCCGGGGGCCCGTTGCACAAAACTTGCGTTTAATCGCAACTCCTAAAAATCAAACGCAAGTCCTTAATGCGCACTTCTGATTGGCTGAAAATAAAGTTGCGTTTGATTTTCCTGAGTTGCGTTCAAACGCAAGTTTTGTGCAACGGGCCCCAGATCACCTATCTCTACCACGTCAACGTGTGGGTATACAATTGAACGAGTGAAGAACTTTCATTGTACAATAAAATAAAACTAGTGGCGGATTCAGGATTCTCTCAGTGCAGACGAGGTGGGGGGGGGGGGGCAATCCCAAAAACTCTCTAACGAGCAATAATTTTTCCATCAATTTTTTTTAAAAATAAATTTAGCTGCAGGGCTCTCATCAGGAAGAACAGTGGGAATACTGATGAGGCTACCCTGGGTAATAAAGATTATTATCATTATTCATTATTACTTAGTTCGAGTCTCTGAAACACTTCTCCGCGATTTTATTCACAGAGAGTTTCCTTGCAACCACCATAATCGACTTCGCATGACCATGTCAACAATGATTGTATCCAGCGTCCTTGTTCTCTTCGCCATTTTGCACCAAACATCGGGATGTTCTTGTGTTAAAAATCCAGAATTCTGCGATTCGGATTTTGGTGATTATTATTAGGATCATCTTTTTTATTTTTAGCATATTTGACCTATGATAATAATAATAGCAATAATAATAATAATAATAATAATAATAATAATAATAATAATAATAATAATAATAATAATAATAATAATAATAATAATAATATTAATAATAATGATAATAATAATAATAATAATAATAATAATAATGATAATAATAATAATAATAATGATAATAATAATAATAATAATAATAATGATAATAATAATAATAATAATAATGATAATAATAATAATGATAATAATAATAATGATAATAATAATAATGATAATAATAATGATAATGAACAATTCTTATTAAGCGCCTATCACCACAGGGGTCTCTATGCGCTGAAAAGAAAAAAGAGGTAGAGGGAGAGGGGTAGTTTCAGTTATGATGGATCAAACGTTTGGGTAAAGAGAATCAACTCCATGCAGTAGCGGCTGGGTGAAAAATAATCATTTTTAAAAAGACATTACAATTAAAACTGAGAGAATAAGTAGGTTTACTTCATCGATCTCTACCTACTTTAAGAAAATGGCAGCTTCGTGTTCAAGTAATATGAGCGTCATTTCCGGTCGTGTCACTTCTATTGACTTTTTGTATACCCATGATGACAGTTAGAAATTTCACGTAGAAATTGGTAATTTTCAAGGATGTTTGTGAACGTTGAAACGATCGCGGATTCCAAGGGGGGAAAGGGTGTAGATTTTTTTTTTTTTTTTTTTTTTTTTTTGAAAGAGTCAGAAATTTGCCTAAAAAAGGGTCCTATATTTCAAAAAAGGACTTGCTACTCGAACAACATAAGCCCATACCGCGAAATACGGTACCTCTTTGTGATTAATCAAAACTAGATTAGGCCTACCGAAATATTAGAGTTCAGTTTTTCCGCAAAAAGGGGTCATATTTGGGGGGAAATGTTCTTGAAAGCATGCAAAATAGGGGCAATTTTCGACTCCGCTCTTGATTTTTTTTTTTTTTTTTCGTTACACCTTTGAATATGAAGTGGCACCATCACCGGGGCATGATAAGCATGAACCCCGGTACTATTAAAGCAGAATGCGATTTGTGTGTTGTGTGGAGTGATCGCAAAATGGTCATGAATGCGAGGGGAGGAGGGGGGGGGGGCAAGGAGATTGATTTGGCACTGAGAAAACGGTAGATGTAGCACAAAGACGATACCGGAAAAAGAAACTCAACAGGGACATTAAATAAACAGTTGGAGGGTAGGTCTACAGCTCGAGTATGTTCTCAGCAAGATAAAGCGCGACGGGTATTGTCCTTTGCGATATTAGGACCTATTTGTTATTGTGTAATTATCCCCATTTTGTTTCCTTTAAAGAGCTTTGTTTTTAAACTCGGTGTTGATCTTTTTAAAAAAAATAATAATTAAAAAAAATCATTATACATGTATACCGAAACGCTTCCAATTCAAGTGATAATTATGAAGAAAGGCCTACTTTGGGACTTGATATATAAATAGAAGTTTGATGACATTTTTACCACCATTTGAGATCTTCCCCTTATTTATCCATTGTGATATCAACAGCTATCAGAGGAACGATTCTTGAGATCGAAGGCAACGCCACGGCACAGGAAGATTTGATTTACAGTGTACAGGTGGAAAAGGTATACCGTAACACATCAGACGGCACTCCGGTCAATGCGATAATCAACATCGAGACTGGCGGGCACACCTGCGGGGTGAATCTGTTGATGAATGGGTCGACCTACCTGATTTCCGGATGTAAATACTGACATAGCACCTATGCCCGATGCACACGAGGCATCATTCCAATTGCCCTATATGTTACATGCACCAAATATTAAAGCCTGTGAAAGGAAACTGACGCATGCGCCAATACTTCAAAGCATTGCATATTGTGTTTATTTTGCACATGTTGCATGAAATTGTGTACGATGTCACTTTCACTTGGTGCGCAAAAGAGCGCACTCTTCTCTGACGCAGTACTCCGTCAGCATTTGACACCTCGCGTGCAATGGGCCTTACTATTCTGATTGCAATGATGTTATAGCTGGTAGATTATAATTGAATTAAAATTTACTTTTTAAATTTATCTATTAAGTCAATAATGAGAGTCATCGATCAATCTGATGATAATTACCACTACATAAAATCATGATATCAGAATCAAATCATTTTATGAATTATATGAAATCTAGTGAAGTATCAGCGATACTCTTTTATGGTGGAGAAAATGAATTGTAGCCTAAGTTTTCAGGATTACACCATGTAATCTTTCAAGGAATAAGAGCACTGAAAAGGGCTCGTGAGCTCGGCTAAGAGCTCTTTGGTTCTCGACGTTTCGATTGGAAAATCTTCCTTGAAAGATTATATTGTGTGACACTGAAAACTTATGTGAAATCTGTTTAGAAAATGAAGCAATTAACAATTCCATATAATAACTACGACTCCTTTAACTTGATATCATTCTTCATTCAAAGTATATGATACATCCTACTCGATGGATAGATGCAATTCTGTCGTGATAAACTACGATGAATACTACAATGTCAACGATTTAGGGATCCCCTGCTCGGCATCATTGACCACCATCACGTCGTATGTCGTCATCGTCTGTGCCCTTCTCCATCTCATTCTGTGCTGATGACCGGATTGATCGGGGAAATATATTCTACCTAAAAGTAGGTTCCTCTGACACTTTTCAATTTAACTCGAGAAGTTAGTGACGAAATATGCAATATTTTCTTTTGTAAGTACTTTGCTTGTTTATAAGCAATTGGTATAAGAAAAAGAGTTGCACTCTGTGTTTCATAATGCATTGCAGGGTTTACATGTGTATACTCTTTTTCAATTCTCTTCATATTTTGTTTATGTAATTTTGTTTATTTTAATTTGTCATCCAGATTCGTTAAACTGTATTAAAAGAAATCACAATTCTAATTACAAGTTATGCGCCTGTACATGAACAAAAGAATTGAGTTGATTACAGTCACACATGAACACCCTGCACTGCAATTTGCAACGCAAAGTAAAAACATTTTTCTCTAATACCGACTGCAATAAAAAACATAATTTCATTATGAAAACATCATCAACATAAACAAACAACCAATCAAAATGTGGGTAAAAAGAATCTGCATACTTTGATTTATGAATGAATAAATTTCATCGAGTATTTCTCGAGTTGTATTGAAAAATGTTAAGGGGAAGCATTTGGTTGAGTATATCAAAGCCTACGTTGGCAACGCTGTATTTGCACGAACAAAAGTACTATGCAGTTTATGTATACATGTATATACATGGGCGTTTAAAAATTCAATGTTAAGTTACGTTTTCAATAGCCAGAATGAGCCCAAGTTGAGTTTTTATGTTAGAATTAGGGTTACGTATCTGTTGGGGGTAGTTGGAGTAGGAAATTGACTTCAGCGCAGTTGTCGCCGGGGTATGTTTCCTTTCACCCATGTCATACAACATGACATGTTCTTGGACAATGTTTTGAAGCCTTAATTGAATTGTATCAAAAATCATATTTCCAGATTTTAAAATGATTATATAAATATATATATATATATATTCCACTTTTCAACAGGATTTCTTAAAGCTCACAGACAGTCTCGGTAGCAAAAATCATACTGGCAAGAAACTTAGCTGAAATAGTCACATACTATTCTCCTTTTATCATAAGACATATGTACGAGATTATTTAACATTCCATTCACGACTTCGAACAAATTTTAGTGTAAATATCTATAAGAAACGCTTGGTAACGGCTTTTCACTGCCTCACGCTAAGACCATATCCACCCGAAGGTTCCCCGCACAATAAACCCAGCGCTTCGCATTATGTGTAGCGTATTCTACACACACAGCAATCCTCATGTAAGTAGTGTGTGTGTGGCCGTTGTTTTGAATTTACATCCCCTCTTTTTTGGGCCAGGGATTTTTATTACTTTTCACCTCTCATTCGATAAATATTTCACTTGAGGAGGAAAAAACTTCACAGCATCTTAGTTATGTTAGTACCCTGCTGTTTATTAAGTAAAATCAACGAATTCTCACGAAAAGTTTTTGAGGGCTCCCCAAAACTATCTGTTACCTTTAATAAACTATAGTATTTGTAATAGTTATTGTCAAGCTTTCAGGTGCGAAATGGTTCGAGTCTCAAGTCAGAATAAAGGTTTTATTCACATTTAAAACCCATCAATGTTATCTTCTGATTTTCGAAGATGAATGTCCTTTTTCATATTAGCAATTAGCTAAATGTATACAAGAACGTGGTTCTTTGTAAGGATTTGTTTTATTCTGGTATTATTCTGGTATTACATGAAGACTCTTTTTTAAGTGTATACATCGTTTAGAAATTATTTCACTCTCATATACTAATACTACCCAGTACTAACTTTTTTTTATACATGTATTCTGAAACTGATATTATATTTCGCTCCTACAGAAGTATGGATGTCGTTGACTATTGTATATATGGTTGTTAAAGTGTTTAGTGATAACAATAGACGAGCAGTATATTCATGATTTTTTTTTTAAAGTGTAGTCTTAGTGTTTATGAATCATTTCCGGATGCTAGAACGTGTAAAATTAAAACAAAACTTGTATATGGCAATAATGCTGTATGTATGTATGTATGTATATAATCTTTTTCATCCTTTTTTAAAAATAAATCATCTTTTATTAATCAATGAAGGGAATGCAATAAACCCAGGTACAGGGAGCATTACAAATAATACATAAGTAACAAAGAAAAATGCACATGGAAAGAGATTTCAATACTGCATCACTGGCGTAGCCAGGATTTTTCAAGAGGGGGGGCCAAGGCGAGGGAGCGAAGCGACCGAGCGGGGGAGGGGGTGGGAGGGGGTTCCCCCTCCCACGGTAGGAAAATTTTTTAAAACCAGGTCATGAAAATGGCATTTTCTGCACCCTAAAATTCTATTCTGGTGTAACCTACTTGAGAAGTGACAGATGAAATAGGATTTTTTTTTTCTCTACTCCGCTGGAATGAATTGTAGTGGAAGGATTACCACTCCTTGGGGCTCCAGAATTCCAAGCAATACGCAAAATTACATGTAGTTGGTGTGTATAAATAGCTGTACCAGTGTACATACGAAACGTTGAAACCCGTGTTTTCGGATAGGAAAATATACAGACTAACAACCAAAAACCCACACGCAGACACACTGACTATTGACTAACATATGACTAAGAGGACGCCCTTTCTCATGGAGTGGAATTTATATCTCATCTCAAGCGGTAGTCTCATTTGAAAACACATGCAACATCTTTATTAGGTGTATGTAAAAGACTTTAGCAATTTATTTAGCTGCCTTGTTTAGCTCTTTATCTCATTTTCTCGGTTAGAGGTTGTTCATTAGTTGCCTAATTCGTACATACTACACGAATCCAGCTACGTACTCCTTCATTTAAGTACTGAGGAATTATATAGTTTGATTAATTTTTGTAACCAAAATGAACATCAATGTGAGTATTTAGCACGGAAAAATATTAGAATTACATCGTGTAAAGAGTATAGAGATCACAATTTGTAATAAAAACATATGGAAATAATGTAATTACACATAGAGAACGGGCTAAACAAAGTCTTCATACAACCAAGTCAAGCGCACATGATTTGCCACATGTGAAGGCCGTTTTTGTCATTCAATTTAGTGATAATAGATTTGACTCAAAACTGTAAACATCAAAGCAGAAAGCATCTCGTCCGATGACTTACTAGTATATAAAATACGACTTGAACAAAGAATGAAATTGTATCTTTTTTGAATATTCCTCTATAAAATCGAACTCTACCTTGAAAAACAGTGTTTTGCTTCTCCTCGGATGAAGACCATAAAAATGATATAACGGTGACATTGTTTTCGTATAAAAGCAATGTTGGCTACCACAATGATAACTCTTAAACAAACTCAAGATTTACAAAACGAAGAAAATGGTTATTGCCTCCATCGGACATATACCCATTCACAAAGAGAGGTTTATATTCGGCAAGAATAACTGATACGCCTCTTCATCATTCTGAGTACAATTTCTTTCAACTCTCGACAAACTAAAAGAAATATAAATGTTCTGTTACCAATCTACTTAGTCAAT
This sequence comes from Heliocidaris tuberculata, assembly GCA_025618425.1. Classification (NCBI taxonomy): domain Eukaryota; kingdom Metazoa; phylum Echinodermata; class Echinoidea; order Camarodonta; family Echinometridae; genus Heliocidaris; species Heliocidaris tuberculata. Next base: position 27,272,413 of record CM046847.1, read on the forward strand.
GTTGTTAACAAAGTTTCGGGGTTATGATTTGGAAAGGAACAGTTTTTGCTGGAAATGAAAGCAGTGTTTATTTTGTTTACTTTTTTGGTAATATTTCCATTTTATTTTTCCTTATTTCGATTGTAAGGTAGGGGTAGGGTAAGTCCTAGTAAGACCAGCATGTGAAAAGGAAATTAGTTGTTTTTTTTTTTTTTTTTTTTTTGTTTTTTTTTTGCTCTCCGATCAACAGGGGGGGCCATGGCCCCCTTGTGCCCCCCCCCTGGCTACGCCAGTGTACTGCATCGTGTCTTAGGTTATTCTTATTTTGTTGATAGCTCGTCATTCGGTTTTGTTTAGTATAATATGAATTAAAATGAAAACTAAAGCGATAGATTGTCGTTGCTATTACGAAACATAATCTGAACCTTTCAGGTATGATTTCTTTATACATGCTGTATGTAAATATTTAAGCAATAACTGAACATAATTTTTATAGTATTTCAATTGCATTCACCATGTTCACATAGCAAAATATATAAATTCTACCACATAATCTTATCCGAATGTTAAAGTTGAGAAATTGCCTGCTTTATAGCCACGAAGGGACCCTAGATATTTCACTTGAAGAGTTTCGTGTTTTGGTCTTCAATGTTGTTTGTTTGCCATTCATTGATGATGGTCAGTTAATTATCTTCTTCATAATTTGTAACTATTAAAACTTCAGGGTCTAAACGTCAGAAAAAGAGATGATTAAAGAGTAAATTAAGTTCTGTTTATGGGATTATACTTTGTGACAGAAACTATATGCAGTACATGATAATGATTGGTATGTACTGTGAGGTTTTGGAATCACCAAATTGATAAGAAAATGACTCAGTCTTGGTGATAGCCACGTGCACTACACAAGCAAATGGGTATATGGGACTACACACAAATATGGCATGAAGGTTTAGTCCTAACCTTTCGGTTATTTTCTCGTCATATTTCGAATATGGGGGGGGGGGCATTTAAAGAGCAATCCTTTTCAGGGGACATTTCTTCTATAATACTCTTCCAAACTGATATTTAAAAAAAAAGAATTAGAAAGCTCACATATTATTTTTCATCTTTACCAGGTCGGACTCAACTTCCTCTTAAGCATTATACATGCATTTGCAAGCAACTGTAGGACCTGTGCAAGTCAGTGTCATTTTTTAAATTAGAAACAGTAAACCTAAGGTTAGAAATAAAGATATTGCGTTGAATTAATTTCATTGTATGAAATGAAATATGTCTGTATATAATATCTCACAAGCCCACTGCCAGTTCTACAATGAAAAGCTAGCTATGCCAATGTCATTTTATATTAAGGATGCTATAATAGCATTCTTAAGGCTTTACTTTTCAAAATCGTTCCCATTTACAAGAATTCATAATCATTTTAGTCCTCAAGCTCACTGAAAATGTTTAGTAGATGAACATATATAGGAACTTTTTTCAGCCCGCTTGTAGTGGGTCCATGCCAAAAGAGGCTGCCCAGATATGGTCCTACCCCTCCCCAATCTGGGGGGAAGGGGGTGGGGGAATTGACCCTCCCCCCCCCCCCCCGTGTTTATCAATGTGCTTGATATGTCGTGAAATGTACATGTATATTCTGCGCTGTGCGAATTAAACTTTTTTTTAATTTTTAACTGTACATCAATTTTGAAACGCGTAATTTATCTGTGTCCCAAACGTAACGTGTCTCCACATTGAGATATAATTGGCCAGGGATGTCTCACGTGACATAAAATACTTCCACCATGAAGAAACAATAGACATGGCGTGACGTCAAACGGGGTTTATTTTTTTTATTTTTTTTATATACCCCGCTTCACTATGAAAATATCGATAGGCCTATCGCGATGTCATCACTAGTCACACTTTTGGTCACGTTACTGTGCATGTATGTACATGTATAATGCGGCTGTTGACAAAGACCATGAAGATGGTGATTTGATACATGTATTTATTTTCAGATATATTTCTTTATAGTATACATTTTTATTTTGTATTTTTTTAAAACTAAAACATACCATGATGCACTCTTTTCGAGGCACCGGTAAAGTTATGGTTATGGATCTTCGGTGACTGGCATACTTAAGTTACCCTTTTCTTCGAGGCTGTGCCCCTCAAAAAAAATAGTACTATGCCAGTCATCTCAGAGAATCCGTAATTTCAACTGAAGCCTCTCGGTCAGGGGCGTGGATCCTGGGGGGGGACAGAGGGGCAGTGCCCCCCGAAATTATTGGGGCAAACATTGTTTTTGCCCCCCCCCCCCCAATAAACTTGGGGGTGTAAAATAAAGTAAGGGAAAACGATGCAAAACTCGGGAAATGAAACCTTCCAAAAAATGACATACAAATTACATAGTCTGGGAGCCTGTCCCGAAATAGTCACCCCATTTTACCCATAAAATTTGACCATGTAAAGTTAGTTAGACCATCTAAGTCATTGACAAAAAGGTTGTCAGCCTGACCGTAGCCGCCGGGTTAAGCCCCCAGAACCCCCAAAAGGGACCCCAAAGTCGGGTCGATTTCACCCCATCTCACCCATGCACCAAACTTTGTCAGTAGGAAGTAGTATGACTGGACATTACAAAACACAAAAAACTGACAAAAATTTCCGTCGCGATGGGGTGTCAGACGGCCCCTAAAAATTGGGGTAAATTTTTCCCCTTAAAGCCCAGAGACCAAATTTTGTCAGAAGGAAGAGCTATGGATGTACATTCCAAAAATATAAAAACTGACAAAATTGTCCATCGGGAAGGGGGTGTCAGACCCCCTGAAATGAAAACCCCAAAGTGCCCTTTGACAATGCTTTGCCCCCCAAAATGCTCTGTATGGAAAGAAAAACCATTTTCTTACCTTCTGACTATGATCATTCAAAAGCGTTTCATTCAATTCACTGTAAATTTTCATAACATAATTTTAAGTATAATAATCTTCTTGAAATGCAATTTGGTGTTAATTAGTATTTTGGTTAATAAGTTATTAAATTGTGAAAAATGTATTGCTTTCTCAAAAGTACCCAAAAAATATTGTCAGGATTATGTAAACACAGCCATTGACCACCTGACAAGGCATAATAGAGGAGCTTGCTTGGTATCTGTGCAATTAACACATGAATAGTACATTTCTGCCTGGCAGTCACATACCACAGATACCTGAAAAGCTTTTCTATTATGCCTTGTCAAACAGGTGAAGATGGACAATGGGTGTGTTTACATAATCCTGACAATATTTTTTGGCTACTTTTGAGAAAGCAATACATTTTTCACAATTTAATATCATAATAACCAGAAGTCCAATTAACACCAAATTGCACCTGAAGAAGATTATTATACTCAAAATTATGTTATGAAAATTTAAAGTGAATTGAATGAAACGCTTTTGAATGATCATTTCAGAAGTTAAGAAAATGGTTTTTCTTTCCATACAGAGCATTTTGGGGGGCAAAGCATTGTCAAAGGGCACTTTGGGGTTTTCATTTCAGGGGATCTGACACCCCCTTCCTGATGGACAATTTTGTCAGTTTTTATATTTTTAGAATATACATCCATAGCTCTTCCTTCCGACAAAATTTGGTCTCTGGGCTTTAAGGGGAAAAATTCACCCCAATTTTTAGGGGCTGTCTGACACCCCATCCCGACGGAAATTTTTGTCAGTTTTTTGTGTTTTGTAATGTCCAGTTATACTACTTCCTACTGACAAAGTTTGGTGCATGGGTGAGATGGGGTGAAATCGACCCGACTTTGGGGTCCCTTTTGGGGGTTCTGGGGGCTTAACCCGGCCGCTACGGTCAGGCTGACAACCTTTTTGTCAATGACTTAGATGGTCTAAGTAACTTTACGGGGTCAAATCTTATGGGTAAAATGGGGTGACTATTTCGGGACAGGCTCCTGGCGCGCTCCGTGCACAAATTCTCTAATTTTTACTGCTTCCAGAGGCGCTCCGAGGGGGGGGGGGCAGGGAGGCACAGTGCCCCCACTCTTTCAATGATCCAAACAGTGCCCTTTTATTTCTGAAAATGCCCTCTTTCTCTCTGATAAGTGCCCTTTTTACCACTAAAAGTGCCCATTTTCCTTTCTAATAAGTGCCCTTTCCCCTTCTCATAAGTGCCCTTTTTTCTCCTTCTGATAAATGCCCCTTTTCAAATCTTATAATTGCCTCCTTATCTCTGTAATAAGTGCCCTTTTCTCCTTCTGATAAGTGCAATTTCATTTCAGATAGGTGTCCCTTTTTCTTTCTTATAAGTGACCTTTGCCCTTCTGATAAGTGCTCCTAATTTCTTTCTAATTTGTGCCCTTTTCTCCTTTGATAAGTGCATTTTTACTTCTGCTAGGTGCCCCTTTTCCCTTCTAATAAATGCCCACTTTCCCCCTTCTGATAAGTGCTCCTTTCCACCTCTGATAAGCGCCCTTTCCTCTTCTGATAAATGTCCCTTTTACCTATATTTCCCACTTTTTCTTACCAAAAGAGCCATATCTACCGTATAACTTCAAAGAATCGGTGCGGCTTTAGTAACAGATTACTACAACTACAATGTAAGGCAGTGGAGATGGAGGCAAGAGGGGCATAATGCCTACCCTCCCCCCCCCCCCCCCCCCCCCCGGCGAAGGATTTCTCATTCCGCTCTCTCGAATGTGCCCATAAGTTACACCAAGTAAGGGCAATATTTTCTGAAAATTTCCCCAAAACTCTCTCGCTACGCTCGCTAGCTCTTAATACATAATGAATCAAGAATATCTCATTAAGACATGTTGATATCGATGTAATCCTAAAGAAAAACGACAGGGTTAATGTGTGAATTGAAAGATCGTTCGACATTCCCCCAAATTAATTTGCTCTTATCATTTTCATTATCTCGCTGTAAATAATGCACAAAGGACTTCAGCGTTAGAAAGAAAGTCTGAACATTTTTGCTCGCTCGCTTCGCTCGCTCGCACATGGATCATTGAACCATCTCACACAAATGCCAATTAGGGAAGCTGAAACAGTGTCCAGAACCACAATTAAAAAGGAAGAAGAGGATGCTTGATTGTATTAATCATGTTAATTAGACAGTAGTGTAATACCATTGTCACAAAACTGTCCCTTTTTTCGCTTATGTTCACCCCTTTTATGTGCCCCCTTTCCCCTAAAGTGCCCTTTTTCTGCCCCCCCCCCCCCACTTTGAAAGACGCTCCGCCGCCCCTGCCTGCTTCATGTAACCCTGGAGAAGCTGATAATTAAGAGGCATTAAAAAATCATATACCTTCATTGCCCCCACCCCTCCGAAAAATTGGATCGACGCCCTGCTCTCAGTGCATGGTATATTTTTTATTATTATATCCGACATCATAAAATTCCTGTGCAAGGATTGGCCAGAAATATCTCAGGTGACATAAAATACTTTCACCATGAAGAAAAACTTGATATCTCTCAGTGTATGTAGGTCTAGATTCTACAATTTTAGTTTTTATTTATTTTTATATTTTTTATCTTTCTATAGGCTTACTCTGTAGGGTACCGGTAGGCACCGGTTAAAATTAAGGATATTTCGGTGATGGCCTAGTTACTATTTTCTTCGGGGCTAGGCTGCTCCCCTCAGAAATTAGTGCTATGCTGGTCACCTCCGAGAATCCATACTTTCAACTGGAGCCTCTCAGTGCAAGATATATTTGATTATTATTGAATGTCTGTCAAAAAAATTGCTCCTTTCCCGGGGTAGTGGATCGTTTCGATTTTCGATCCGCCTTTGAACATGTTGCATTAAGTACACAACATCAATAATATACATGTACCTCTATTTCTAAACAATATAAAATAGGAAGGCAAACTTAATATATACAATACGATTACAATAAATTACCATTATAACCATTTTGAGGTGATACCTTTTTTCGGGGGGGGGGGGTATCAGACCCTGCCCCATCTCCCCTTCTGTTATTCATACCCCTCCATCTTTTTCTGTTTATCTTGTAGGATACACGGGTTCCTACTCGATGGATGTATGTACATCTGTCGTGCTGGAGTACAACGATGTCGGCGAGTCGAGTGTTGATGTGGGCGTCCCGTGCTCGGCATCATGCATTGACCACCATCACCTCGTCATGTCGTCATCATCTGTGCCCTCCTCAATTTCATTTTCCCATTAAGTACCAGGATCTGTAGAAAGGAAGAATGGACTATACCCTCACATGTATAATTTGTACCAAGGCCTATTACCTGCATACAAGGTGTCGTTTTGCCGACACAGGATTGCGTCAGCGACTTGTGTGGTCTTCGATGCGCCGTGCGAGAGTGCAGCCGTGTCAAAAGTGATTTATAAATGAACCGTGTAAATTGTGTTGAATAATTAAGCCAGTTTGTATAAATAATTGCTATTTGCGCATGTGCAGTTGAAGGTCAATAAACCAGTTTGTAATAACAATGTGCGCATGTGCAGATGAAGTTAATTTGTACCGAGTACAATTGACCTTTAAGTCCGGCTCACACGTCATTTGCTGACGTTAGGACCACGTCAGTGATTTGTACGGCCGCTTGCGCGTCATGAAAGAGTGATGTCGTATAAAAAGTAATTGCAAAATGAACAATCCAAACAATACTTTTATAACTGACGTATGGGTTGATTGCCGTCACATGCGATTAGTGCAGGTTCTGACGCAATCGAAATGACGTCTCGTGTGAGCCCGGCTTTATACGCTGTCATTTTTGTGCGAACCATGATATGATGCGCGCACCAGTATGATTTTACATACATGTATAAATTGGGGTCATTTCAGGGTCATTAACCATGAACCAATTACGAACTGGGGCGGTATTCTGAAAACTCACTTAGCGCTCAATTATGTAATTGGTATTCTGAAAGCTCAATTAAGTGTTGATACAATTAAGCCACAGTCTCGGAGTTGGTCTTCAAAGTTTTGTCGATGTTTGAAATCAACTTAGAAAGTCAAATTATCGCAAGGCCGTCGACGGCGTCTGATTTCATTTTACAGCGGCTCGCGTGCGATTCATACACATTTTGCTATGTTGAAGCTGGAGCGCGTATACACCATTTTTCTTTTACAGCGCATCTGATTGGTGGAAATGGACTAAAAAGTGGAGCAGCATATTCTGACCTTTATTGACTTTATTGAGCGCTAGGTGAGCTTTCAGAATACCGATTTGGTGGTCTATTAGCGCTCGATTAAATATGGGATTTACTATAAGTTAGAGGGAAAGTGAAGAGAGCTTTCAGAATACCGTCCCTAGATCTTTAATGGGGATGCGGGCTAACTCGGCACTAGGGCGAACTCGGCCTTGGCGGAAAATCGCCGCGGAGTGAGCCCAGAGAGTTAAAGTGATCGCAAACACTTGTGTTGAATTTCGCATTTAATTACACATTTCAAAACACTTAAATTCAAATTATTTGATATCAATGTGTAAAATGATTAGCAAAGAAGTAATGCTGACAATTTCAAGAAGTAAAAATATGCAAAACATGAAATTTAAGGATAAAAAAGGGTACGGTGCGTAGCGTGGACTTCAACTCTTGAAACCTAGTCACCGCGCAGTGCCGAGTTCGCCCTAGTGCCGAGTTAGCCCGACCCCTTTAAGGGCGTGTGGGCTAACCTTCCTTCAGAGACTGATTGGCGCAGCGCAGCTTTACTTTCCTTACTTTCTCTTTCTTTTAGCTTTTTTTTTTCATTTTTTTTTTCCTGCCATAATGCAGAAAAATTATTTAGATTAAAAGTATGTGTAATTATTCTCGATTTAGAGGGTTGAGTCGGTAGCTTTCCTTTATAATGCAATTTTGCATACGGCGGGTGACAACTAGAGAGCAATTTAGTTGCCAACTAGCTTAGTAGGGTTTTATGAATATGGGCCCAGGAGCGGGGCTTCTTTCGTCAGTATAATATGCTGGGGTCGGATGTATTTTCTAAAGAGACATTTATTTAACCCTTTGAATTCATGTACTATGTTACGTTCTTATGCAAAACATGTCTCAATGATGTAATGTACATAATAATACAATTAAGCAGGGCAAATATGTTGGATTTAAATCAATGAATATTGCCAATCTTTGATGCAAGGACGTATACATTTAAAACAATATCAATGAGCACTATAGATTCATTTAATTTTCTACACTAATTTTTTTATTATACATTTACACAAGACAACTGTGCCAGCACAAAGTGTGAGTCAAAAATGTAGATAAGTAGGCCTACTCGGTGTATTAAAAAACACAACATTTGACATCTTTGTTCGTTATTAACTAAAAAGTTAAATCAAATCAGACTGTGGTTTTCACATTATAGAGTGGAAGGACATCAAATTAATATTTGGAGTAAGTATAATGACATCTCTTTGTTCTAAAACCAATACTCTGAATATTTGACCAGATTTTCACTTTTTGAAAAATCAAGGCCACAAAACCTGTGTAGTAAAGTTTAATTCAGAGCACAATTGCCACTGTGCATTGCAGCTGAAATTAGAGAGCACCTCTTTTAACCCAGTCATGAATCATTACTGACACTGGATAGCAAAAGGTTGGCAGAAATGACAGGTGAGATGCACAATGGCAATTTTTATCTTCTGAATTAATTACTGATACACACAGACTTTCGAGTCTCAATTTTTCAAAAAGTGAAAGATCTAATTAAATATTCAGAGCACTATTTCAAGAAAATCAATGAAGGAAATTTTACAATTTTTTTTTTCAAATAAATTTGACATCCTTCAATTTTACATTTTGAAAACCTCAGTCTGATACGAGTTTTAAATTTTGAGTTTAATATTAACAATCAAAAGTGTCAAATGTTTTTTTTTACACCTAGTATAACAAGGAAAGGGGAAGTATGATAACTTTGCATAGAATAATATATCAACAAAATAGTATTCTTTTTCTGAATAAAAGTGCACTAGAATTGTATACCAGTCTCCAGTATTGTCTGTTATGTTAAAGGACAAAAGTGTACAGGAAGTGGGATATGCATAGAGGAATAGAACAAAACCGAAAGTGAATCAGAATATATCTACCAATATTATGAAAATCATAACATTACCTACTGACACTTAAAAAAAAACAAAAACAACAACAAAAGAAAAAAGAACCACTGTACATGTACTACATAAAAATGAATATGGAATATCCCCAAAACAAAAAACAAAAAACAAACACCATGGTGGATGATCAAAAAAAGTAATAATTGGCTACAAGTTGTTTCATCTGATGAAATGGAAGGAAAAAAAGAACCTAAACTTCAATAACAATTTAGGTGATACAAATTTCTATGTAAAATCAACAGAATAGAAATCAGACCAAAATTGAGGGAGCATAATATTTCGGGTCCGCTCACTATTCATAGAAAACCGCTATTCAATTAACACGTGTTACGAATAGTTATGAATAGTGGTCTTTATGAACGGAGGTCCTTATGAATAGCGGGGTAATTTGTCTATGGTTTGCTCGCTATGTAGAAGTACCGCTATTCACACAAAAACCGCTATTCATTTAGTCACGCGTTATGGATAGTGGTCCTTATGAATAAGTGGTCCTTATGAATAGCGGTCCTTATGACTAGCGAGGTTACCCCTAATATTTTAAGATGAATATGTGCATAATTTAAAAGATTGCATCTAACAGGCCGGTGTGATTCATGATTCACTTTCAAATGCTTCATTTTACATACATCTACAAAATTATGTGCTTTTAAATTTTGGTTTCTTTAACCCTTTCGAGACAATTGACCACATTTTGTGGTTTGGCTCAATAACTTTTGATTCAGAGCTCTAAAAAATATACCAGATGCATGAGTAGAAAGAGCAAATTTTTCTGCACACTCTATGTCCATTTTTGTTGCATGATCAGATTGCGTTTGATGCCAGGAATTTAAAAAATGAGATTAAGCTTTAAAATCCTTAAATTGGCAACACATCGAGAAGTTCAAAATCATTGTTTTTAAACAAAATTGGCAATTTTTAAAACTTTTCAACAAAATTTGTGACCATATATATTGTTTTCAAAGACATTACACCTTATTAGAACCATGTAGCAGTAAAAGAAAAATATTATTGTTGCCAATTTGAAGAACGAAATGTGATCAATTTAGCCCTTAAATAATTCCTGTCCTGAAAGGGTTAACTACATGTGCCACATGCCTACAAATATATGTTATTCATCACTTATTTTCAAAATGCTTCATTGTAAATTTAAACCATCACAAGCTGTGTGAGAATGAACACTTTCAACCACATTTTGTTGCCATATCCATTATCCACAGAAATAACTTTAAAACTTTGACTGACCGTCAAAACCCTGAAACTCGTGAAATATTTCTTAATCAAAATAAACGTCTTGAAGCCTCTTTGAAACAGAACATGACTTTGTTGTGCAATGTTCAAGAATGTTTAACACAGATAGGAATGTTATATTATCCACATTATTAGTATGCAAGCATTGCATAAATTGGAAAGCTTTTATTGTATGAGTATTTTTTTTAAATACATATTTCCTATTTTTGGTAGTAGATTTTAAAGGTACTCCCGAATTCAGGCAATGGTGGAAAATAAATCCTCACTGAATCAACAAGTTTAAGACTTACAAAATAAAATATATCGGCCATACAAATTTTGGTAGAAAATATATAACAGCTGAGTAACAAGGAAAGAACGATAAAATTGAGGTAGAAGTCCCGACCACATGTAGCATGCTATATGTAGAAATATGAGTTGTGCTTTTCAGGGAATGTGATTTCTAACAAGAGTTCATTCAATTACATGTATTTAGATTTTGCTACATTATTATAAACAATTCAGAATTACTTTACTTTCTCCAAACGCTACTTCAATTAGTACCAGAATGCCAGATTAGCTTGAAATAAGTAAAGACTTGATTTGATCATGATTTGTATAATGTTGGACTGAGTGAGCACATTCTAGTAGTCACACACAATAGGGTTTACAGGGTGTGTGGGTGAATGGTTGAAAGTAGAGTTAAAAACATATATATCTATATTATCACATGGGCATGAATGAGTGAAAGACTTGAACATGATTTCTAAGAATGGCATTGAAAAGGTGGATAGTGAAGCTCTTTCACCTTGCACTTATCAGACTACTCCGCAAGAATGAACAAAAAGCTGAAATCGAACAATATAAATAGAAATTAAAGGAACAAAACGCATGGAAAATGGCGGGCTCTGATTGGCTGTCTAAACATAACAGGAATTTAGGCTTATTGCCTAGTTTGCAGGCACATACCCTGGTCAGTCGTAAAAGAGTGTCTGCACTGTAAGACTAACCTAGGCCCTGTACTATAGCTGCTCCTGACACATACTGACACTAAAGGAACAAAATGCATGAAAAATACAGGAATAACAGGAATTTAGGCTCATTGCCCAGTTTGCAGGCACATACCCTGGTCAGTCTAAGAGTGTCTGCACTGTAAGACTACTCTAGGCCCTGTACTACAGCTGCTCCTGACACATATTGACACGACCAGTAGGTAGCTGGGTTAGGCTTCTCTCAAGACAATGATTTTCTAATAAAGTGTCAAAGTGCTTGCAGACTAATTATTGCCAGCCATTTTGTTGTTGTTGTAACAAGTGAATGAGTAAATTACGCAATGCGTAATAAATGTCCCCGCCGGAAGTGCAGATCTGTGGAAATTAACTAGCCTGAACCTTAAAACTTCAGTGAAAAACTTTAGTGAATAAAATAATAATGTTACTGCATGCAAAAGAAGAGAATACCAACAATGCATGTATACAACTGAAATATAAAACATGAAAACATTATGAACCTTCAGCCATTTTGAATAAATTTGCATAAATTTGCATGAATAATGAATTTCAAAATTCTGTGTAGAAGTTTGGAAGCCCCCACCCAGCCCTATCAGATAAAACAATCGGAATCAAAATCCGATGTGAAATAGAGGAGAAGTAGCATTTTTCGTCAATTTTGAATAAATTTGCATAAATTTGCATAATTAAAGAATTTCAAAATTCTGTGTAGAAGTTTGGAAGCCCCCACCCAGCCCTATCAGATAAAACAATCGGAATCAAAATCCGATGTGAAATAGAGAAGTAGCATTTTTCGTCAATTTTGAATAAATTTGCATAAATTTGCATAATTAATGAATTTCAAAATTCTGTGTAGAAGTTTGGCAGCCCCCACCCAGCCCTATCAGATAAAACAATCGGAATCAAAATCCGATGTGAAATAGAGGAGAAGTAGCATTTTTCGTCAATTTTGAATAAATTTGCATAAATTTGCATAATTATTGAATTTCAAAATTCTGTGTAGAAGTTTGGAAGCCCCCACCCAGCCCTATCAGATAAAACAATCGGAATCAAAATCCGATGTGAAATAGAGGAGAAGTAGCATTTTTCGTCGATTTTGAATAAACTTGCATAAATTTGCATAATTAATGAATTTCAAAATTCTGTGTAGAAGTTTGGAAGCCCCCACCCAGCCCTATCAGATAAAACAATCGGAATCAAAATCGGCCAAGAAATGACGGAGAAGTAGCATTTTCTAACATTTGAGCACACACGGACAGACGGACGGACGGACAGACGGACACACACACACACGCACACACACACACGCACACACGTACGGAGCCAGTTTCATAGTCCCCTCGCGAACTTCGTTCGGCGGGGACAATAACAGGATACTAGCTAAAATACATGTAATACAATCGTCCTCATAAACTCTTCTATAATGCTGGACTGAGTAAGCTTATTCTATTAGTCACACACATTGTGAGGGTGGGTGGGTGAATGGTTGAAAGTGGAGTTAAAGAGAAGGTCGAGTTCTGGGAAAGGTGACAAATAATTGAGCTTTCTCATTCTTTTTATGTCAGTTTGGAAGAACATCATAGAAGAAACGTCCCCTGAAAAGGATTGCTGTTCAAATGCCCTCATATTCGAAATATGACAAGAAACAGCTGAATTGTTCATGCAGAACATTCATGCCATGTGTGTGCAGTCCCATATACTCATTTCTGTGTGCAGTGCTTGTGCTTTGCAGCGATATTGGGTCAATTTATAATCATTTTGATGATTCCAAAGCCTCACAGTATACATCAATTCTTATAGAGACATGATGAACCTTTCCCAATCGCTTTGAGGTTTCTTTCACTTTGTAATATCACATGACCAGAACTCAACTTTAAAAAATATCTATTGTTAAAAACATATCTATATAATTGTGATATCCCTTACACAAGAACAAATGCTATTCTTATGTAGGACAATATGATCTTCCTAAGAAAATTCTTAAAACTAAGTTTTTCTCTCTTCATATTCAAAATATAACATTTCATTTTACTTACAAAACTATGGGGTGGGTTCAATATTGCATACAAAGAGAATTTTCAGTTTTGATCTAGGTAAACACATTCAACTTGCAGACATCTTATAGGGTGCTATCTAATAACCACATATGCAGCATCTTATTTCATGCATTTTAAGACTTTTACCATTTTCACAACTGAATACAATTTGATTTTAGTATTTAGTATAACATTCATTTCCCCACAGACCTCAGCATGAGACATTCCAAGATTACTGTTCAACAGAATAAGAGAGACACAAAAAGTACATGCAGCATGTCTGAAATCTAGTATTAAACATACCAGTATATGTGATACATATTTACCCCCAAATTCCATTATCAGTGTCCAAAATGACTTTATACAAGTTAACGATTTACATTTTACATAGAAATAGTTCATGTGAAAGAACCATATAATATGTCTATATACTGTACAATGCCAATGTGTCTCCTAATGGCAAATTGACAGTACAAATATTTGGGGTATTTGAATTAGGAGATATAAAATGCATCTGAAATATCTAACCGCAAAAGTTGTTTCAATTCACAAGTACAAGTACTTTACAAATCTGATTATAGCACAGTCATAGAAACAGCCTATATAATGAAGAAAATCAGTCTCTTAAATAAGAAAGCACCTAGTGAAAAAGACACACAGAGATTTATAGTACTGATGTGAAAATATAAGAAATATCAAATATTGATAAGATAGAGGAATGCTGATATACCAATAATCTTTAAATATAATATACTACATTTCTTGCAACTTTTTCACAAACAGATTACATGAAATATAAAGTTACATGTATATGTAAGATAACAAGTGAATGAGTAAATTACGCAATGCGTAATAAATGTCCCCGCCGGAAGTGCAGATCTGTGGAAATTAACTAGCCTGAAACTTAAAACTTTAGTGAATAAAATAATAATGTTACTGCATGCAAAAGAAGAGAATACCAACAATGCATGTATACAACTGAAATATAAAACATGAAAACATTATGAACCTTCAGCATTTTGAATAAATTTGCATAAATTTGCATGAATAATGAATTTCAAAATTCTGTGTAGAAGTTTGGAAGCCCCCACCCAGCCCTACCAGATAAAACAATCGGAATCAAAATCCGATGTGAAATAGAGGAGAAGTAGCATTTTTTGTCAATTTTGAATAAATTTGCATAAATTTGCATAATTAATGAATTTCAAAATTCTGTGTAGAAGTTTGGAAGCCCCCACCCAGCCCTATCAGATAAAACAATCGGAATCAAAATCCGATGTGAAATAGAGGAGAAGTAGCATTTTTCGTCAATTTTGAATAAATTTGCATAAATTTGCATAATTAATGAATTTCAAAATTCTGTGTAGAAGTTGGAAGCCCCCACCCAGCCCTATCAGATAAAACAATCGGAATCAAAATCCGATGTGAAATAGAGGAGAAGTAGCATTTTTCGTCAATTTTGAATAAATTTGCATAAATTCAAAATTCTGTGTAGAAGTTTGGAAGCCCCCACCCAGCCCTATCAGATAAAACAATCGGAATCAAAATCCGATGTGAAATAGAGGAGAAGTAGCATTTTTTGTCAATTTTGAATAAATTTGCATAAATTTGCATAATTAATGAATTTCAAAATTCTGTGTAGAAGTTTGGAAGCCCCCACCCAGCCCTATCAGATAAAACAATCGGAATCAAAATCCGATGTGAAATAGAGGAGAAGTAGCATTTTTCGTCAATTTTGAATAAATTTGCATAAATTTGCATAATTAATGAATTTCAAAATTCTGTGTAGAAGTTGGAAGCCCCCACCCAGCCCTATCAGATAAAACAATCGGAATCAAAATCCGATGTGAAATAGAGGAGAAGTAGCATTTTTCGTCAATTTTGAATAAATTTGCATAAATTCAAAATTCTGTGTAGAAGTTTGGAAGCCCCCACCCAGCCCTATCAGATAAAACAATCGGAATCAAAATCCGATGTGAAATAGAGGAGAAGTAGCATTTTTCGTCAATTTTGAATAAATTTGCATAAATTTGCATAATTAATGAATTTCAAAATTCTGTGTAGAAGTTTGGAAGCCCCCACCCAGCCCTATCAGATAAAACAATCGGAATCAAAATCGGCCAAGAAATGACGGAGAAGTAGCATTTTCTAACATTTGAGCACACACGGACAGACGGACGGACGGACGGACGGACGGACGGACGGACGGACGGACGGACACACACACGCACACACGTACGGAGCCCGTTTCATAGTCCCCTCGTGAACTTCGTTCGGCGGGGACAATTAATCTATAATATTTACAATGATCACAGGAGCACTCAAAGAATCATTAATTGCGTATACCTTTCCATCACCAGACATAAGACCTGTTTAACAATTGCTTGAACATTCAAAAACAAATTTATACATGCACTGGTCTAACTATATAAATTTATTGGTGGCTCACATAGTTTCCAAATTAAGGCAAATTTAGGCAAGTAAATGCATCTCTTTGAGTTCCAAGTAAAGAGAATTCTATTTCAACATTTTCAAGTAGTTCCTTAGCAGCAGGACATTATTTCATAAATATTTTATACGAATAACTCATTCATTTTCCTCCACAAATCTTAAGATATATGTAAAAAACTGTGGTAAAAAATTATTGAATATAAAAATATATTAAACCCCTTCACAAGAACAATTATTCAAGTTTTCAAGAACAAAAATTAAATAATCCTCCATGGAGAATAGCTAAGTACACTCTCATCCATTAAGAGTTGTTTAGACATTTCAACTGTATGATTAACTATTTTTTATTGAGTTGCTAATGTAATTCTGGCAAAAATTTAGTAGCTATGTTCTGATATCAATCAATGCTCTCTTGCTTAAGTAGATCTGCAGATTGCAGTGATTTAAAATTATCTTTAAATTAGAAAAAAAAAGCTGCTCTGTGAAGAATATACTGTAGTATCCATTTCAAAATAAAGAAAATTATCTTCATTGTTATTACAACAATCTCAACAGGAACCATTCACTTTAGTTCTGGCATCCTTTTTGAACTGTTCACTAAAGGGAGCGAAAAGTCACCAATCGTGGTGTTTTGGAGCTTGGCCCGGTTCGGGTAATATTCAGGAATCTCCGTACATCTTCGGCAAATGCATGAATTGTGTGTATGCAGCACGCATTCGACCGAAGAAACACGAACTGAAGAAACACGAACTGAACAACCCAACTGACAAACTACCCCACCCTCGACGGCAATTGTTCGCTGCTCCAAGATTGTTGTTATGCACAGCCTTGCGATAGGGGCAAGCGAATGAAATTGAACATACATGGATATCGAGCGGTGGCTATCTTTAAGTAAAGTTTTTGCACAGGTTTGAATATTTAGGCATCATTACATGTAACCTCAAAGTCGATTACTCGAAACTCGAAGTCGATCCATTAATTACCAAGTCCCCAGGATAGGACTTAATGACACAGGTCCCCTTGGTTGCTTGCCTACAAGCATATACAGGTGTACATGTACTTGCTTTCTTGGAGTCCCACTGTCAAATTACCAATCACATGACAGAGCTGCTTCAATCGCTCCCTTCTGATTGGTTGATTCTGGTGAAGGTGACAAAGAGTTCTCTTGGTCTTGCCATGGGTAGCCACTTGTAATCAAGATTTTCCTGCTGTTCACCTAATGTCCAGTTGTATTTACCAACCAGATACTTGCTGACCATCTACACATACATTCAAACAGAGCAGAGAAATAATTTACATGTAGTTAAAGTCAGATTATCTTGCTTTCTTAATGGGAATTTGCCACCATTTGGGTATTCACCTAAACAATAACGGATGTCACAAAATCATGGAAAGTGGAATTCCCTTTTACGACCGACATACATGTAGTACGCTTATCATTCTACAAACTATAAACAAAGCACACCAAAGAACAATAGCCTGGACTTACCTCGTGGAAACAATTCTCTACATGTGGCCTACTTAACTTGAATGTTAAATAACCTTTAAACATAAAATATCAAATGACCTTAAACATTCAAGTGGTATGGGTTAATCTTACCTTGATCAAGTTTCTCATGAGTGATGTACCAACACAGCATCTTGGTCCAGCACCATAGCAAAATAACAGTTTCTCTTTCTCCTTGCAACTGCAAAGAACAAAGAAAAAAATGCAATGGAGGTCAAATAAAATCTGTATTCAAATGTTATAGTCAGATCCCAACTAATTTTTTCTTTTCTTTTTTGTTTATGAGAACTAGGTTTTGTCTTGCAGAAGGAGAGGAAATTAAAATCAGAAATGGAAAAAGAATCAAGAATGAATGAAACATTGTTTTTTTTAAAAAATTGAATAAATAAACAAACAAAAACGTTCAAAAATAAGAGGTACAGATTAAAAATCCTTAACATTTTATATCAAAGAAAATAGAATACAGTCACTAAAAACAATATATCAAATTCATCTATGTCATATTTTTCAAAGATGTTATAATGTACTGAGCCTGATCGGTTAAGAGTGAGCATTGGGGTGAAAATTTAATTTTCAGATTTTTATGATGAAATCACTTTCAGGTTTTTCATTAATATCTAAAGTTACTAAAATTCACGTTTGTTTAATTGACAAGGTCGGGAAAGTCATTGGATTGGCCCATTTTTCAACAGGGGTGATGAACACTAATGTCAAGGACGGAAATTTTCTAGAAAGATTGATTTGGTCCTAGTTTAACACTTTCTAAACTTTCTTAAGTTTTGTTAGCAAATAATTATAGATCAAACACCATTCCATTGAAAACCAAAAAATATTTGAAAATATTTGTACAGAAATGGTTGTGCCGCATGGTCTTTCACATCTTGATGCAAATTTGTCCGTCCGTGACAGAAAAAATTTGTAAAAGTTTTTTTTCCATTGGTGGGGCAAAAGTGAAAACAAAAACCATGCTGAGCTATCTCACTAGCTAGAGACCTATACCATGTATGAATAAAACCTTGATCAATTAAATATACATATACTAAAAACGAATTTGAAAGTTGTCACGGACGGACACTAATTTTGTCACGGACGGACAATGCAATATATACTGCAATGGTAAATGCTGTGAGATTTCAAATTCAATGAATTGTTTTATTGTTTATTGGTTCATGGAACATATTTAATCCAAAATATCACGTACAATGAAACCTGTCTATAAAGACCGCTCAAGACAGACAAGAAAAGCTGTCTTTACAAGCAGGTGGTCTTTTACTTACAGGTTCCTTTAATACATGATTTACTGAGAAACAGTTTTAAAGGGAAACAAAAATTGTGGTCTTTATAGACAGGTAGTCTTTCTATACAGGTGGTCGCTAAAGCAGGTTGGACTGTATATGGTATTGTGATCCCCCATATGAATGCAAAAATTTTGAAAAATTATGTAATCACATAACATAAGAAGAAACCTTTTTAGACACTATATAATTTTAAATGCTTATAACTGAATTGGTTCCATCAACCCTGAAACAGTTTTTTATGGGGAAGGGGGTCAGAAAATTATAATATATGACTTACACTAGTCATGTTGGGCAATCCCTCAACTAACAGGACATAAAGGCTCTATGGGCTCTATACACTCAACTGTTGCCATTAGGGCCTTTGTTCAGAAAGCAAACATTGTTCTTAAAGTGATAGAGACCTTACTGAAAAAGTAAACTATGGTATGAGAAAGATTTAGACAATGATCTGCATTTCATGATTTGGTTTTCACCCTCTTAAACAGAACTATTGAAAAATATGAGATGTTATAAAGAGTACTGGTATATGATGTTGTAAACCAAATGAGAAATTGATAATGATCAATCACACATAATCCTATTTCTATATTACCTCTATGTTTGAAACAAAATATGTAACTTTGAGCTGTAAAGTAAATTAAAATACTAAATATTTACTTTACTGTAATGTAAAGGGTTATATTTTGAAAGCTTACATCACATTCTTCTCAACATGTTCATTTTGGTTTGTAGCATATATTGTACATGTACAGTTGTACACTACATGAGTACATGCACTTGTACATTGTCGTATCCGGACACCTACCCCCTGGACAACCACCCCCCGGATTACCACCCCTAGGATAACCACCCTCTAGGACAACTACCCCCTAAGACAACTACCCCCTAGGGCAACCACCCCCTAGGACGACTACCCCCCGGGACAATTACCCTCTAGGATGATTACCCCCCGACTAACTACCCCCTAGGGCAACCACCCTCTAGGACAACTACCCCCGGACAACTACCCCCCAGACAACTATCCCCTAGGACAAACACCCTCTGGACAACTACCCCCCGGACAACTACCCCCCAGACAACTACCCCCTAGGACAACCACCCTCTAGGACAACTACCCCCGGATAACTACCCCCCGGACACGTGTCCTAGGGGGTAGTTGTCTGGGGGGTAGTTGTCCAGGGAGTAGTTGTCCTAGAGGGTAGTTGTCCGGGGGGTAGTTGTACGGGGGGTAGTTGTCCTAGAGGGTGTTTGTCCTAGGGGGTAGTTGTCTGGGGGGTAGTTGTCCGGGGGGTAGTTGTCCTAGAGGGTGGTTGCCCTAGGGGGTAGTTAGTCGGGGGGTAATCATCCTAGAGGGTAATTGTCCCGGGGGTAGTCGTCCTAGAGGGTGGTTGCCCTAGGGGGTAATTGTCCTAGGGGGTAGTTGTCCTAGAGGGTGGTTATCCTAGGGGTGGTTATCCGGGGGGTGGTTGTCCAGGGGGTAGGTGTCCTAGAACCGTACATTGTGTATACAGGCATCTACTTTTGACATAGATTCCACTTAAAAACCAAGTTTTTCAAGCTAAGTTTTGCTTAATAGTGGAATAAAATCAATTTCAAACAAAAAGTAGAAACCAAGAAGTACATTTGCGCGATTTCAGAGAGGAACACATGCAGTTTTTAAGTTAATGTCCGTCCGTGACGCTCAAAATGTCCGTCCGTGACGCCCAAATGTCCGTCCGTGACAAAAAGTTTTCGGACCTCTAGCAAAAGTTACAGCTTGCTTTAAAATTCTATGTATGTGACAGGGAAGTCAATTTACTTGACTAACATTTGCAGTCAAAAAAAATTTGTCAGTGACAGTTTGTTTAGATAGAAAAGACAAAAGATTACCGATAAGTCAAGAAACCCATTTCTATCTTGTCTGTCCGTGACATTGAATATTTAATGGATTCTATTTTTAGTAGGTAACCATGGCAACCAAATTTTATCATCATTTAGCACCTTCAGTGGTACCCTTCACACTGAAACATAAAACAGCTCAACACATCTCATAACTTCTTTTTTACAGGCCTTCAAACTTTCAAAATTTGTCAAATGTCTGTCCGTGACTAACCGATCAGGCTCTACTGATTTTCTTTTTCTTTCCTTTTTTCCCCTCTTGGTTGGGGGAGGGGGGGGGGGGTGGTGGTGAGGTGGTGAGGTCTGGCAAGAATTTTCTGCAAATTTTTAGTTGCAATCTCTGATTTCTATAGCTATGCTCGTCTATTTCACTTACCCGTCAGCCCATCTAGTTGGATCAAAGCTGCTGGGATTCTTGAACACTTTAGGATCTCGGTGAGCAACTGATGAGACATAGATGACTGCATAGCCTTTAGGGACTTTATAGCCATCCAGTACGAAATCCTGCACAGTAACAAAAGGAGTAGCATTTAAACATATAGCCAGTGTGTATTAATATGTTTTAAAAATTGAACAAAACTCTAATCCCCTTTTCAATAGGGGTAGGAGTGGTCTTAGTCCGCACTTGGCTGTGACTAAGCCTTAATACCAAAGCTAATATGAAAGCTATCAGCTTCAGCAAACCCGCTTTTAGTCAGGACTAAATGCTGACTTCTCTAACCACTTCTCAAGCAGGGTTAAGTCCCGACTAAGCCCTGACCGGAAGTGGGTTGACTTGTAAATACCGTAATATAAACACTATCCACGCAACACAGATGCAATGTGGTCTTCCTGCTGAAATATGAAAGCTATCAGGTCTTATAGAAGAAGATCTCTTGACCCTGACTAAGCCCTGACTAAGCCCACTTTGGCAGTGAACATGAAAACAGTATATAAGACTAAGCTTAAGTCAGGTTGACAACAGCCTTGTCAGGAAAAGCTATAGTAGATTGCATCATTGCATATTAGTGTAGTCTACAGCATGGATAGTTCAGAACCTTACATGTTAGCATGTTAAGGGTTAGTGCCTACAAACTAATAGTGTGCCTACAAACTAATGGTGTACCATACCAGAAATAACTGTGCTTTGATAATTTAGCACACTGAGCACTTGTTACGAAGCATTAGTTGTTGATAATCAACAGGGTTTTTCTCCCTTGTACACACTAACACTAAATATCGTTGCTTCAAATATTCAGAAGTACCTTTCATATCATCAATCATACTTTTAGGGATCATTTCTATAGTACCATGTATCATTCTCTTACAACACACTAGATCAATGGTAAAGGTTTTTGTTTGGGGTGGCAATATCAAAAAATCCCACTCGGATATGTCAAGGAAATCCACACATTACCTCCTTGACAAGTCTCCTTCCTCCTAGCACTGGAGGCCAGAGCCGTTCTGTCTCCAGCAAACACCATTCTAGGTAATCCTTGTTCTCTCTTGCCTTCTCCTGCATGTGTTCCTGCATGTATACGGAAAATAGTCATACCAACACATGGTTACTACATATGGACTGAGAATGGTCAGTGCCTTGATGAGGGCTTGAACCAACGACCTTCACATCTACAGGCAAGTATTCGAACCCTCAGCCTACTAAACCTCTATATATGATTATTTCAAATTTATTTCAAAATTTTCAAACATGCTTTACTTCTTCTGTGCCATGAAATTTATAAGATAATCATCAAGTTACTTTCAAGAGTGGAATTCTAAGTTTTCATTATTTGCAATGTATTAAAGGGAAAGTCCACCCTGATTACAAGGTGATTTTAAAAGAAGCAGACAAATTAAAGAAACAGATCAGTGGAGGTTTGAGCAACATACGATAAGAAATAAGAAAGTTGTGAATATTTGAAGTTGTCATCAGTCATACACATATTGGCAACTCTGTGACGTATCTTGGGAGCTCCTCTCCCATTTGCTCTGTACCCCAAAAATCATTAATTTCCATTTTCTCTCAAGAAAATATTCAATCATACACGCACCTTAGATAATATAATTGCTCCTATGTGTTTACAAAAATATGTATGAAACAAATCTATTCCTTCATCAAAAAAATTATGAGATTTTCTGTACTGAGCATATGGGAGAGGAGCTCGCAAGATACGTCACATAGTTGCCAATTTGTGTTTGATTGATTACAACTTCAAAAAATCATGGCTTTCTCATTTCTTGTCGGTTTTTGTTGAAACTTCAACTTATCTGTTGCTCTCATTTTTCTTCTTATATTCAAATCAACTTAATACCTGGGTGGACTTTCCCTTTAAGTTCAACACAATACATGTAGTTCTCTGCAAGGTTTTAAATTTGACTGAATCCATGAGAATAAGCTTCAAAATACATTAATTTACATTATGTTTCACAAAGACAAAAATAGGCATTCTAGTTAAACATATTGCTCAACATTCAAATTCTTTGAGCAGGACTTGCCACCCATGGGGAGGAAGGAACTAACTAGAAATGCATATATTACCTGGTTATCAGAGCAGAGAGCAAGTGTGAAGGATGCCAGTAGGGATGCTATAGCTTTAGGAACCAAAGATGATACAAAGGGTAAGATGTGCTGTTCAAGCTCTGCGTGGTCCTTGAATCCAGCTTGCCTGGCCCGTGTCATGAAAGAGCCCTCGTCTCTCTGGCTGGCAAGACGGTCTCGTATCACCTCAAGTAGTCTGTCCTGGTTTACAGAAAAAAGTAGTGGTTAATGTTTAAAAAAGGCAATTGCAATAATAAACCGACAATATCATGGTTATCTGATAAAAAACATTTTGTCAATAAAAAAAACTTGATGAGGGTGGGCTTTCCCTTTAACCCTTTCCCTTAGGTGGCCCGCCCATGAATTTGAGTCCTGTACAATGTGTTTGGACGATGAAGGTCTACATTTTTCTTCCAGAAACAGAACCAGTTATCTTTTTTATGATGAGTATATCCACTGAAGATATTCAGTGCCCACATTTTGAATGAAACAAAGCATTTTTTTTTAAGTCAAAATTTTACCCTTGTTAGTTCATTTATCACAGTCATCCAAAATCTTGGTGGCCAAGAGGGGGGTTATTAAACATATATTTGTGCAATGTGAACTGGATTAATAAGAGATTAGAGTTAATCCTGAAGTGCAGCCTACCTTGGCTTCCACAGCCCTCTTGCAGGATGATGACCAGTAAGATACTTTCCAGTTAAGAGGAACAGAAATCACTCCTTAAATTAAAGAGAAAACATTCAAATTTCTAATGACTATGGATCACCTGATCTGATCCCTAGTTCGAATCACAACAGCAAATTAGAGCTCTGAATCAAACCACAAATGTGGTCAATTGTCTTAAAGGGATAATACCTAGGAGAGAGTGGAAACCCTTGAGGATTGCAGAATGCTGTAATGATTGCCAATTGCCATTTGCACATGTATATGGGAGTAATAACCCCCAGGGAGTAGAGATGGTTATACACATTTTGTGCCAGCCTAAAATCCATTGACAGGGTAGTAACATAATGGATTGATTACTTTTACCTGACTGCTAAGAAAGCAAGTATGCATTATCTAAACAACTAGTGGACCTACAGCGTCAAATCCTATACGATAGACATGGTAAATGAGAATTAATGCCTTACCAAAGAGCATTGGAACATTGACTTAGATTTTGAATCTGGGTCCTCCTGGTTACAAGGCCATTGCTCTACCACTGAGCCATCATGTTTCCTCTAAAAGTGCCTTGATCATCCCAGTTCTTGAACATTGTAGTGTTACAACTTCATATCATTAACTAGTTAGATGATAATTTGTAAGCCACCTTACCATGCCAGTGTGTGGTGGCCAAAGATGCTACATCATGTACCAGATCAGGGGAATCAGAAACGTCTAGGTCAAGAAACAGCGCCAACATGAGCTCAGTTGCAAATAGTTTGAATGTGTCATAGACCTGAACAGAATTTCTGTGACAGCATGAAAAAGGATGATTTATTAATATCTACAGGGAAATTACAGCATTCAATATCTAGGATACAATGAAAAATCTTGCGAATAATGGGAAACATACATGTACTTCTTTGTCCCAATTGGGAGGTACATATAATGTATGATACATGTACATTTTGTAATGTAAACTAAATTTTAACAATTGACCTCGATCTTTGACATTTGACCTTACACCTTATAACCCAAAAGTCTGATCACTTTATCTCCTCCTAGTCATGAATACAAAATAGTTGAGATATGGTGATAACAAAGGTAAAAAAACATTAATTTCACATACACCTGTATAATGACCTCTATGACCTGTCACCTTTGACCTACGTGAACAAAAATCTAATCAGTTTGTCTCATTATGGTGATGCATACTAGTTCCAAGTTTGAAGTTAATGGATCAAATGGTTCTTGAGATATCATGTTAAGGCTAAAACCTGCAATTTCAGAATTGACCTCTATGACCTTTGACCTTTGACCTACGTATCCCAAAATCTACTCAGATCGTATTTCTATGGTGATACATACTAGTACCAAGTTTGAAGTTCATACCTCAAATGGTTCTTGAGATATCACGTTAACAAGGCTAACACCTGCAATTTCAGAAATTGACCTGTGACCTTTGACCTACATACCCCAAAATCTAATCAGATCCTGTTCCTATGGTTATACATACTAGCATCAAGTTTAAAGTTCATACCTCAAATGGTTCTTGAGTTATCGCGAGAACGAGGCTAACATCTGAAATTTCAGAAATTGGCCTCTGTGACCTTGACCTTTGACCTACGTTCCCCAAAATCTAATTAGATTGTCTTCTTATGGTGATACATACTAGCACTAAGTTTGAAGTTCATACCTCAAATGGTTCTTGAGTTATCGCTAGAACGAGACTAACACCTGAAATTTCAGAAATTGGCCTCTGTGACCTTGACGAAAATATTAGGATGTAGAATTAATATTTACCTCTTTGAACACTTTGGGTAAGATAATATGAAAACTTTTTATTCAGATATGTCTGATTCTAATTTTAGAAGCACAGACAAAACTAGCAATTTTCCTCTTTGCTTCTTTCCCGCGACTTTATGCGCCATTTCTTTTCACTAAGCCACCTTACAACGTTCCCTTTTGTAACATGGTTAGATATCATCACAAGTAACATGACAATACAACAGGATGTTAACAAAACAAAGTACTACCACTGAACGCATGAATTCTCCCTCTTCATCATTTAAACCTTTGCATGTTAATACCTTGAATGCAAGTCGCTGAAATGCCTATGAATGTACTTGTGGACGATGCTGTCAAAGTTTGGCAGGGCATGCTGGATGAAAACATGGTGCATGAGAGCATGGAGTCTGTCGGCCTCCCCTGCTTCTTCAAACATGATGTTGTCGCCATAGAGATGATGGAGCATGGCCTTGTATCCCAGGTTCATTTTGGTATGGTGTTCTGAGAGATGGAGAGGATGGAGATGGAATTTGTACCCTCTTTACAAATTTCTTTGTGAATAATATTCCCCATGTGGACGAATTTTGGTTCATTAACTTTGTCTTGGATTGGTAACTGCAAACAACATGTGGGGGAGGGTCGATTCAGCCGCGCCCCCCCCCCCTTTTTGAAACCCAACTGGCATACCTTAAGTACACAATAAAAAAAATTACCTCCTTAATTGTGTACTTTTCCGGCTCCAGCCCCCACATTTACAAAATCCTGGATCCGCACCTGAGATGGCATATTGTTATAGGTCCTCATGAATGAAAAAAGATCCTAATGAGTAATACATTTTGAAAAAAAAGACATTTTAGTCATTTGTGTGTTGAAGCGAATGGGAGAGTTGTTCGCCACTACATCACATTACCGATTCGGCCAATTTGAAATTCCCATATATTGATTACAACTTTCCAAAATTCAAAACTTTCATATTCCTTACAGTTCGATTTCGAACAAACTTTCACTTATCTGCTTCTCTGATTTTTTTCTTTCTTTCAGAACAACTTGCTATTAAGGTTGGATTTCTCTTTAATTCATTGTAAATTCTTAATAACTTCAAAATTTATGTACATTGTGTCCCAGAATAAAAGAAACCGGATTTCAGGGCATAAATTTTCTATCATAATGAATGATTTCCTTGATGAGATATACATGTATGAAAAGCTCTGCTTCTCTTCTTTCATTTGATGCACAACTTAATATTCATAATTCACGCTTGATTGAATTTAAACAATGGATAGTGGTGCTACCAAAATTTCATTTGCACGCACAAATTGCAACTTTGAGTGAGTTTTTAGGGTAGTAAACATAATCATTAAATTGGGAAAAAGAAAAACATCACATAAAACTTCATAATTTCCTCATGACACCTCATGTGTAAAGAATGAACGGCGTATGCCAGAGAACAGGTAAAATGAAAACATGCTTGATTTCTGCCCAAATGAGTGGAAAGTTGAATAAGAAGCCATTCAGCTTTCCTGACCTAGCAGCTAACAATGAATTTAATGCTTGGATGAATTTACAGAAACATGGGGAATGAAAAGGAACATCAGATACGTTTGGGGTATATAAAGGCTGAAAATTAAACAATCTGTCATTAGATTGCCTGACCATGCAGCTGACCACAGAACGGTGTTCATCGTAACAAAATCCTCTTCCGACCTGACAGTTCTTCAACGATATCGACCCTTGTTGGCATTGAAGCTCATCCCTTCCTGCTGATATTTTCCTATGCTTCTCCATAACATAGACTTTGCTGGAACGTCGCGATCTGGAAATCTCTCATTGAAGGCTGCAGCAACTTGCCGCAAGCTTCTAGAGCGAGGCCTTTTAGTTACGATGAACACCCTGCATGTATGTTCTGTGGTCAGCTGCACGGTCAGGCAAGCCAATGATGGTTTAATTTTCAGCCTTTTCATACCCCAACCATCTCTTATGTTCCTTTTCATTCCCCATGTTTGTGTAAATTTACCCAAGCATTAACTCCATTGTCATCTGTTAGGTCAGGAAAGCTGAATGGCTTCTTATTCAACTATCCTCTCACTTGGACAGAAATCAAGCGCGTTTTAATTTTACTAGTTCTCTGGCATACATCATTCATTCTTTACACATGAGGTGTCATATGAAAGAGGAAATTATGAAGTTCTATGTGATGCTTTTCTTTTTTCAAAATGATTACATTTACTACCCTAAAAACTCACTCAAGTTGCAATTTGTGCATGCAAATGAAATTTTGGTAGCACCACTATCCATTGTTTTAATTCAATCAAGCATGAATTATGAATATTAAGTTGTGCAGCAAATGAAAGAAGAGAAGCAGAGCTTTTCATAAATTCATACATGTATATCTCATCAAGGAAATTATTCATTATGATAGAAAATTTCTGCCCTGAAATACAGTTTCCTTTTTTCTGAGACACACTGTCTAGAAACCTTCAAATATCATGTGTTAATAAAAAATTGCTCAAGAACAACCGCAACAAAATATATCACTGTAGTTACTTCCTTGAACCCTCTATAAAACATCCTCATCACAAGGACCTACATCATGTATATAAATAAACTCAGAGTCTGCAGGCATATATATATAGTGCACTTATCCGGTAAGGCTGGCAACCTATACACTGTACAAATGAGAGTATCGAGCCGTGCAAGCATCTCCCCTTTATTGATTTAGAAGGTCCTAATTATATGTGACATGAGTTGCTATGGAAACAGATACACTAGAGAGGACTTGATTAGATCAGTCTACCTTCTCACACCTCTATCAGTCAAGGATCAACTGGGGGTAGTGGGTTATATACATGAATATGTAATACAGCTTTATTGATGTAAATAATTAGATCAAACAAAAATTCCATTAATTTAGTGTGTTTATGACTATGGAGACATGTGTCATTTTATTACAGTACAAGGCATTTTCCTAATGTAGTTGAGAAGATGTAGGCATAATGTATAGAATTTCTGTCTCTGTACTATAGTTAAATTAAGAGCACATACGACATTTGAAGGGTCAGTTTTGTCATTGTGAAATCCGTTTAAAAACTGTTTACCTTCTGCAGGCCTAAAATATTAACATTGACCTTATAAAACATGTATCGTGCAATGAGCATGCAAGAAAGATTTTATTTTTGATGGGTACTCGAAATAAGGTAGCGCAGCAAAACGTTGTGGTGCGTAATAACACGGGGAAGACGCATATATATGACAAAATTATTCAAAATCATCATTTTATTCTATAAAGCCAGAACCAAAATATTAGGATGTAGAATTAGTATTGAAATCTTTGAACACTTTTAAGCAAAATAATATGAAAACTTTTATTCAGATATGTCTGAAATTAATTTTAGAAGCACATGTATACAAAACTGGCAATTTTCCTGTTTGCGTCTTTCCAACATCTTCATGCGCCATTGCGTTCAGCTAAGCTACCTTAATATATGCCAATCAATAACAACACAGACCTGTTTACTACTGTATTTCAATCATTGCTTGTGTCTCTAAAGAACCCCTGGTTACTAACTATTCAATTCACCTGCTATGTATAATGGCATCTCTATGAATGGAATCCACAGGAATCCACAGGAATCCACAGGAATTGTTGCTATGTCTGACAAGCCTCTGGCAAGCTTCTGAGTTGTCAAAAGCGACTTTTGTTCAAGAAGTATGCATGAAATTAGTATAAGAGTCTATTATTATACATGTTGGTACACTGATTTTGCTTTACTTTACCTGTCAATAACTCTTGGACTGCATTGGCTGAGCAGATGAAGACGGTGGGTTTGTTGAGAATCCTTGACTGAAAGATCCTGGCTCCATACTCCTCGATACGGCTGTTGACGTAGAGAGGTACATTGCGGTAGAACTCCAATGAGCTATCTCCAACGATGGGGTATCCGATCTTCCCTTTAGGGGTTGCCATTGTGATGAAAGGATGATGATGATGATGATGATGGTGGTGGTGATAAGGAGGTAGAGACTCTTAATGCATCTTGCGAGCACAACAGATCAAGTCATAAGGTAATTGCTGGTTGGTGTTTACCTGCAGTAGTGGAAATTATAGAACACGAGACTGAAATTGCCCAGGCGGAGTTCCTCAACCACTGATGATGATGATGATGATGATGATTATGGATGGTGGTGGTGATAAAGGAGGTTGAGACTCTTAATGCATCTTGGGAGCACAACAGATCAAGTCATAAGGTAATTGCTGGTTGGTGCATGGTGTTTAGCTGCAGTAGTGGAAAAAATAGAACAATAGATTGAAATTGCCCAGGCAGAGTTCCTCAACCACTGATGATGATGATGATGATGATGATGATGATGATGATGATGATGATGATGATGATGATAATGGTGGTGATAAAAGAGGTTAAACTCTTAATGCATCTTGGGAGCACAACAGATCAAGTCATAAGGTAATTGCTGGTTGGTGCATGGTGTTTAGCTGCAGTAGTGGAAAAAATGGAGCAATAGATTGAAATTGCCCAGGCAGAGTTCCTCAACCACTGATGATGATGATGATGATGATGATGATGATGATGATGATGATGATGATGATGATAATGGTGGTTATAAAAGAGGTTAAACTCTTAATGCATCTTGGGAGCACAACAGATAAAGTCATAAGGTAATTGCTGGTTGCAGGTGTGTACCTGCAGTAGTGGAAAAATAGAACAAGAGAACGAAATTGCCCAGGGGGATAGTGGGCCTCTTCGTTGATTTTGTCATGCCTTGGGCTGGAATGGATACGATGCGGCTGAATGAGTTCAGTGCACATAAATTATGTTTCTTTGTCCAGTTCAGGGTCGGTGGGGTCGGGACGCACTCCACAATTAAATTTTTGTTTGGACCTGAATGTGAGAAAGCGAAATGAGAGATTACTGGGCTGTGGGTGGAATTATGGGGGTGTGAAGAGGAACGATCAGATAGTGAGAAAGAGGTCATAATCAAGAAGCTACTTGTAAGTTGTACTTTTGTAGCTGTTTATTATGATCTAGTAGGTTACAGGCAATGTTTAAATAGTGATGATGATGGTCTGATCATGTGGTATTTATGTATGGAACACGTGTGTTTTTGTGGAGCATGTCCAGGCTTCGGTGGCCCTTGACAGGATGGAATGGAATAGGTCTTGGCAGCTAGGGGGACTCCCCAATGCGCAATTTTAATGAACAGTACGGTATTCTATTTTTTCTCAGTGGCTTCGTATTGCTCACTATAATAATGTTATTGGATTAAATATATCTTCTATTTCTTGTCACTTTTTTATTTTTATTTTTTTTAATGTCTTTTTTGTTGTGTAGGCCTACCACCAATCATTGTTGATGACATGTAAATATTTTGATTTTTGTCTTTATCTTCTTCTTCTTCTTGATTTGTTTTTGTTTGCCAATCAGTCATAATTGACTATTTTTGCCACACACTATACATAATTATGTAGACCTACTTAACATTTCTTCTTTTTTTTTTAATATCGGTATTCTTTAAACGAGAGAAAAAAAAACAAAAAAAACAAAAAAAACAAAACAAAAACAAACAAAACAAAACAAAACAAAACCAAAAAAAACAACAAAAAACAAAACAAACAAAAAAAAACAATATAACCATATGCACACACCCACATACAGTCAAAATGTATAACATTTCATCTTTAGACTAGTTTACATGACCTTTTTTTTGTTGTTGTTGTTGTTTCAATGCAAGAGCTAGAGAGAGGGGAAATTATGAAAAAGAGAATGAAGCCAAACACTCCAAATGATACACAAATAAATTTTAAACAAAAAGTTAACTTGGACTGAAAAGAAACAGACAAAGCAAGAAGAGCTCCCTCCCACACCCGTACCGCAGTGCGGGGGTACGGCTGTCCCGTTGATGGGACACATGGGGACACATGGACCCACCAACATCTGTGAAGTCTCGATCTTTCCCGGAGACAGCCGCCTTTAACCTACCTACGGGGGAAAAACAGGGGCCCTTGCAGAAGGGAGCCCCTCCTCCTCCTATCATGCCTCCTGGTCAGTCATCTAAGTGTACTTAACAATAGTGTACATAGAATTTGTTTTAAATTGTTTATAGGCGAAAAAAAAAATACATTATATACATATACAGATATACATTTGCATATACATGATTACATAATATATAGATATATAAACCCACACATTATACATACATACACATGCATGTACAATTAAATAAATTTGGAATATTTTTCCCCATTTCTGTATAAGCTTACTCTCTTTCATTCTCTCCTCTCCCTTCTCCAGAAACGAGTGCTGTTTAATTTTTTTTTTTTTCTAACAATGTGTATCATGATATGCATACATTATGTAGAGATACTGCATTCTTAAAAGTCATACATTTAGATTAGTTCAGTTTTACGTCATTGGCCTATGTTATTGTTAGAGAGTAATGCATAGCGATCGGTTAAGTGAAGGTTATAGTTGCAAGATATTGTGGGCTGTTAGAAATCAAATGGAAGATGTAACTTAAATTAGTTATTCCTACTTTCTTTTTTATATGAATTTTTCAGCTTCCATTCAAAAGCTAATGTAACTTCTTAAATTACTTTCCCCCTAAATTGTAACAAGACATTAACATAGGCAATTACAATAATAATACGATTGCATGTCGTTTTCTGCGCTTATCTACAGGCCTATTGTGCCATAAATAACATGATTTTTTTTTTCTTTTGTTTGACTATAGCATGAGTATCACATATGAAAATACAGCCTATACTATAGGCATTTATAAATAGGGATACAACTTTTTACAAGCTTATCTTCAGATAAGCTTGTAGTCTACATGTATGTGCTCAGGACCGTTATTTGGAATGGCGACAGAAAGAAAACAAGGAGATCGAGAAGGGGGAACTTCAGGATATGTAGAAACAAGATATTTAAAGAAATTCGCATAAACCCCTAAATAAAATGACTTTTTAGCGGCTCAAAACAAAGTGCGTAGCTTTAGGTTCCCCCATCATCTGATCATTAACTATGTCTATGTGAACTTCCTGGCCGGCCTTGGATACATACGAAGCCCCGTAAGGGCCAAATTGACAACGTAAAAAAAAAATATATATTACGTACGTACGTAATAATTACTACGTACGTACGTACGTACGTAATAATTATTACGTACGTACGTGATAATACTACGTACGTACGTAATAATTACTACGTACGTACGTAATAATTACTACGTACGTACGTAGTAATTATTACGTACGTACGTGATAATACTACGTACGTACGTAATAATTACTACGTACGTACGTAATAATACTACGTACGTACGTAATAAATAATACGTGAAAAAGGTCTATATCCACATTTTGAAATTACACAGCTGCCTTATTATTATCCGTCGATTCCCGTTGATTTGCCACAATAATATGAGCTTGTGGGCTGTAGCTTGTCTAGTGTGAAGAATCCTCAACATTTGTGTGATGTGTGTGTGACGTGTGTTGGTGGATATGTGTGTGTGTCGCTTCATTTTCCCAGCGGCAAGTCCGGTCCCGATACAAATCAAAACAGAATAAAGCAGTTCGACTTTGTTCGCGAGTAAAATCGAACAAAATGAAGTTATGAATCTTTATAACACTAAAAACTATCTGACACTGTATAGTCTGCAAGTTATGAAACGCTGAAAACTACTGAAAACAAAGAAAATCACTACACAAACTGACCACTTTGTCATGAATTTGTAACGTCTGATATCCTCATCACAAGCCGTCAATTGGCCTTCATATCCTCAATTTATGTCCCAGAATATGATTTCCTCATAACTTGAATCTAATTATAGACGATTTGTGGTAATATGTTTTTTTACATGTATCCGGGGAAAAGGTCAGTGAGACTGCTTTCAAAATATTACATATTCCTAGTCATTGTTTATTTTTTTTTTTATTTATATTTTCATGCTGTTAATATCAAGAAATTCATTTTTTCTGTATTAACACACACATGCAAAAATATATGAGTAAAATATAATTGCATTCAATTTATGAAGAAATCATAGGCCTATTCTTGGACAAAACGTAAAATGTTTTATTAATAGGCCTGTGGTAAACAGATAATTGTTTTTTCGTCAGCACTGATCTCTATATAATTTTTTTTTTTTACGTAGAGATCACTGAGTGGTCGTGAGGGAAAGACGTCAAAACTCATGACTAAGTTGTCTAGTGATTTTCATTTTTGTTCATATTTATTCATGTCTTTAAAAGAAATCACATGTTATTTTGTTATATGTCCGATTTTCGTCTAACCTTTTTTTTTTTTTCACAAAATCTGCTTTCTCCCCTAATTTTTAAGTTCTGCGCCAGGGGCAGCGGAGTGTCTTTCAAAGTGGGGGGGGGGGTACCAACAAAAAAGGACACCTGAGGGCACCTGCAAGGGGTGCATATAAAGCAACATTGGTATTATTATCAAGCACCTTCTTATGGTGATTCTGCTTCAGCTTGAGTTTCCACAATTAGCAGTTGTGTGTGCAATTGTCTAATGATGCACGTGCGAGTCACTAAATCTTAAAGACTTTTTCTAATGTTGTTCATGTTGTTATGTTTTCTTTAGGAGATATCAACATTATTATGGTATCTGCTTGATTTCATAGGCCTACTAGTCTTGGGACATTTTCTGAAAATATTGACCTTATTTTGTGTAAGTTACGGGCACATTCGAGCTAGCGGAATATGAATTCCTTTGCGGGAGGGGGGGGGGAGGGATGAGCATTGTGCCACTCTGCTGGCTTACATTGTAGTTGTAGTAATATGGGTAGGTACATGTTGCTACATAAAGCCGCACTGATTCTTGAAGCTAGATATCAGAAGGGGGAAATGTGAACTTATTGGGGAAAAGGGGCACTTAACAGATTTAGAATGAGGCACTTATCAGAAGGGGAAAATGTGCACTTATTGGGGAAAGGGGTACTTCCAGTAGTAAAAAGGGCACCTATCAGAGAGAAAGGGGCATTTTAAAAGTGTGGGGGCACTGTGCCCCCTGCCCCGGGTGCGCCACTTCTGATTTTAAAAAATTGTTTCTCAGAACGAACTTGACTTTTACTTATTGACGCTGGAGCCCCAAAGATTAATTTTTGAATTGGGCCTAAGGAGATTGAACTGTTTTGTCTTGCAAAATACATGTAGCAAACATGAAAATATTTACATAATTCAGTGTCAGGCTGAGCCTGAACATATAGTGAACAATAGTGAACATATATTTCATGGAATTGTTCCAACACTGCAGTAAGACAATACTGACAATGGACAGTGATTTATCCCTTTCAACTGAATTAGATGAATTATGCATGTCATTTGGGACAAACAGATGTGCCATACTTTTCTTTACATTTTACAAGAAAACAGACAAATCTTCTACTGTTCTTCAATAACCAATCACTATTTTGTCTACAAAAGAGATAGGAAGACATTAACATTACCAAAAAAGAACTAAAAATCTGATCTGCCCTTACTACTATTTAAAACAAAACAGACTAGAGTTTTCTCAGTAGAAAGTGTTCTGAGGCTAAACACACTTTAAAAAGATAAAAAGGAAAAAAAAATGAATGGATGTACTTCAGGCGTACGTTTTCTCTAGACAGGGGCGTCGATCTTGGGGAGGGGGGCAGGGGGCGATTGCCCCCAAAGAAAATATTGGAGGGGCAAACATATCATTTTGCCCCCCCCCCCCCCAATAAATCCGGAGGTGTAAGATAAAATAAGGAAAAAACTGATGCAAAACTCGGGAAATGAAACCTTCCAAACAATGAAATACAAAAGGTTTTACACGATCAGACTTCAATTTCGCCGCGCACTCCGCGCGCAAATTCTCTAATCTTTACTGCGTCATGTAACCGTGGAGAAGCTGTTTTTAAGAGGCGTTCCAAAAAATCATGACGCTATTAAAAAACGTTCTGAACATACATAATTCAATTCAAAGTTTAAATTTTTATATTCATTTAGTTTTTTCTCTATTTGTTCATATTTTATTAGTGTTTATTTTTGTCCATTATTTTGTGTTATATCTTCTCTATACTCAATTTGCTGTTATGTAAAATATATTTTCCCATCATTTTGTCGTTTTCCACGTGATCTTTAATTCCATTTTCTAAATTCAAATTCAAATTCATGTTTATTTCATTTCCAACAGAAACTTGGCTTTACAGATATTATAACAGAAAATATGAAAAACATATGTACAAATTCATTTTTTTCTTAATAAGTGTACAAGTACACTAAACATATAAATAAATTATTATAATGAATTATTAAAAGAAATTCTGTTCATGATATATGCATACTTTACTTAAGTTCAAATTACCATCATAATTTATCAATGCTATGATGATCAGAGGTAGCGCTCCGGGGAAGGGGGGGGGGAGTGGGCAGAGGCACAGTGCCCCCCCTCACTTTTTCAAGTACCCCAAAAGTGCCCCTTTTCATAGCTGATATAAGTCCCTTTTTCTTCGTATAGTGCCCCCCTTTCTTTCTAATAAGTGTCTTTTTTACCTTCTGATGAGTGTCCCCTTTCAACCTCAGAAATTAGCGCCCCTTTTGTTTTCTGATAAATGCGACATCGGTAGATACTGGTATATAAAAAAGTATATGGGTATGTATGAAGTCCACAAAGGAGCCTTATACATATAGCTCCAAATAATCATCAGAGAGGCTTCATAATAATACATTCCTCTACTGATATCAGCACAATAGTGAGGCAGTAGAGCAGGGGGTAGGAGGGGCCCAATGCCCTAAATTATACAAGAATGAACAGTGCTCCTAAATTATAAAAGGAACGAGGACAATTTTTTTCTAAATTTTTTCTAAAGCTCACTCGCTACGCTCGCTCGCATTTGCTATTATCTTCTTATCATATTAGGAAAATCGCTGTATATAATTCAACACCCGTTGCCTTCAGCGTTAGAAATAAATCTTAAATTTTTTGCTCGCTCGCAGATGAATAATCAGGCTATTACACTCAACTGCAAAGTAGTTTTATCTAGAACCATGTTAAGATAGAAACAATAGCGTGTCGAAAATGATCCTCGGTTGTGTATTGATCAGAATGTACCAGTATACTAATGTATCGAAGTGGTATTTTCCGCCTTGTTTCCACCCTTTGTAGGTGCCCCTTTTTGTTCGTCCCCCCCCCCCCACTTTGAAAGACGCACCGCCGCCCCTGTTGATGATTGAATTGAGTGCGGAAATGATCATGTTTACGATAGACTGTTTTGCCCCCCCTCCCATCCGAAAAACGGATCGACGCCCCTGTCTCTAGATACATCAAACATTTCGCGTGCATCCAACGATATCCGTGCAATTTCCCAGATGTATTTGATAGGATGTTCAATATGTAGAGTGCAACGTCAAGGATATTTGAAGGTTTTCTTCGAAATAATGCAAGGCTTTTTAAGACGCACTTTCGGGTTCTGTTGCTACTAGACTATTCTATGCTTGGAAATTAAATAATACAGTATTTCCCTCTGAGTAAATCCAATTTCAAAATATAAACGCACGAGTCTGTCCCTCTCTGCCGCCGCCATTGATCGTCATCAATACTACGTACGTACGTAATAATACTACGTACGTACGTAATAAATACTACGTACGTACGTAATAAATACTACGTACGTACGTACGTAATAAATACTACGTACGTACGTAGTATTATTACGTACGTACGTAGTAATTATTACGTACGTACGTAGTATATTACGTACGTACGTAGTAATTATTACGTACGTACGTAGTATTATTACGTACGTACGTAGTATTATTACGTACGTACGTAATATTTTTTTTTTTTTACGTTGTCAATTTGGCCCTAACGGGGCTTCGTAGATACGGCTAAAAGCGACTGGAGCAGCATGGACAGTAATAAAGCACAGCATTCATGCAGTCACAACAACCTGAAGGCTGAATCTGAAATATCGCTGGAGACTTAAAATCACAAGTCCTGAATTGGGTTTCATGGATTGTCCTTCTCGCCGACTGTATAAGAAAGATTTCTTGACAAATCAGTTACCGGGTATTTACTTACCACCAATAAAGTGAATTCCACTTGAGTATTACCGACAAATAGCCCCTTAAAATGTACCGGTACTGTGTCTGACTGTGGGTGGTACCGTACCGTAGAACTGTATGTACCGTACCGGTATATTGTTTACGTTCTAGCCTTGGCGCTGGCTCTATGGCAGCACAGTATCATGAGTATCGTACCGCGCCACGCCGGCGCGGACTCGATCGAGGCGGCTGGCAGGCCGGCCCCGCACGTCTAGTCGATCTAGTCTAGCTAGCTAGCTATAGCTAGCTTAGCTTAGCTTTAGCGCGCGCGCGCTAGCTGTTAAGATCAGTAGACTCTAAGTGGAAATAGTTAGTGACTTGTCTTGTGACTTTCACGTCATATCAAAATCCTTGCCCTATCGTCAGAATAACCGTATCCTGTAAGTGTACCTTACCGTATAGATCCGTATGTTATGATACAAATATTTTGCAATATGGTACGGTAGTTATTCTGTGATTATTTTGGCCATGATACTTGATAGTGATACTGATAGGCGGCATGGATGGTGAATGAATTTGTGCCACTTGACTGAGAGTCTGAGTCTTGACTTGTCATGCTT
Organism: Heliocidaris tuberculata; assembly: GCA_025618425.1. Classification (NCBI taxonomy): domain Eukaryota; kingdom Metazoa; phylum Echinodermata; class Echinoidea; order Camarodonta; family Echinometridae; genus Heliocidaris; species Heliocidaris tuberculata. The sequence goes on from CM046847.1 coordinate 27,310,460, forward strand.
GTGATTATGTCAATGTGTACCGTCCTTAGTAGACCTAGACCTATGCCAAAGCAGACATAACAGGAATCAAAACAGAGCTGAATAAATTCCGTAAAGAATTCTGTACTACAATCTCAAATACTGATGCTGTTGAATATATGTGGAATGTCTTCAATCATGTCGAAGAGCATTATTATGCCTTTATGGATAAATTAAATTCTTGCATGACTAGGCCTAAGTTAATTAGGCCAATCTACTACTACTGTATGGTCAGGGGTCCTAAAGCTACGCAGGTCCTAAAGCTACGCACCCCGCAAATACGCGCAATGCGACGCGTTCAATGCGCCAAACTTTTGTGTGACTGAGCAACGAGATTATCATTTTACGTTCGCCAAAAAGAATGAGTAATTTTCCTTTATTTTTGGTAATATTATCACTCATTGCAAATCGGGATGAAATTCACGTCAGTCAGCTTAAAAATTAAGATTTGCATTCATTTATTACGTGTGCGTAGCTTTAGGACCCTTTCATTTTTTCCACCAAATTCGACATGGGTAATCGACATCAATTTGAAAATTAATGTTATTGATATTTTTCCGTCATAATTTTCTCAGGAATTTAATTTAAGAATATGTAGAACCAAGATATATAAAAGAATTTCACATAAATCATTGAAAAGGTGACTTTTTAGCCACTGGAAACAAAGTGCGTAGCTTTAGGTCCCCCCATCATACTAGTACCGTCATTGATTTAATTCATTAGTAAACAGAACAAAACCCCTTAGAGTTAGATAATCCCAAAGCCAAAGGTACTTAAATAAAGGTGCAGGGCTGCCAACTCTCACGCATTGAGCGTGAGACTCACGCAATTCACCCAATTCTGACTGTCTCACTCTGATAAACAAATTCTCAAGCTGAACCCCCAAAATAGAAAGTAAAAAAAAAAAAATCTCTCCAAAATCTCTGATATTCCAAATATTCAATATGCCCAAGGCCTTTTGAGATTTTCCCGCGGGCACAAAGCAAAGCTTAACCAATGAAAATCATTTTCGGTAGTGTGCAAAGATTGGATTGGATTGGATTACGATTGGTTATACTGCGTGTATGTATATACGTGTGACGACTATGATGAGTGTAACTAGATGGCCGGACTGACATGGCTTTGGTGCGGCAGCCCACCCGGGGCCCAAGCCCGGCTGCGCTGCATACGTGGCTCAGCAGAGTTTTCCGTCGATCGTACACCAACGTAATAGCCCGCACATCCCTCTACGGCCGGACAGCAGGATCTCAAAATTCTTATTAAAAATCATGCAGTATTAAACAAATCTGGAATTTTGTAATTTTTCATGCTGTCAGTGAACTACATGTGGCATTAATAACAATGTAACCTATTTATTACTTATTCAATTCACTTTAGTAAATTAACGTTAATGCTGCTTCTGCTATGACTATATACCGTATGTGTTGAAATCATGACTAAAGTATGCACCAGATTGCACCATTTAAAATGTAAAATTGTCAGAGCTCCCTACCGTGGAAGGGGGGACACCCCCCCCCCCCCCCCTTCCACCCCCGGTCGCTTCGCTCCCTCGCAATGTCTCACTCTAATTAACTCTCACTCAAGGTTGGCAGCCCTGGTATAGACCTATTTAGTTTTGGAAGTTCACAGAAAATAATTTGTGATTATTCTACTTTCATTGCACCAATGATATGAAAGAGTACCGGTACCTCAATAAACCCCAGTGAACAAAAGGATTTGTAATATTTTCAGACTGTCAAATAAGCAATTAAACAGTGCAATAATTTGGTGCCACACCGTGCCAGGACAGGAACGTAAATTATTTCGATCGGCGATTTGATTTGATTTGATTTGATCGAGGATTTGAAATCGTATAGCTCCCTCTAAAGGGCCTATCTCATTGGCGGAGACACATGGAGACCCAAAAAATGGCTTCTGCTCTCACCAAGGCGATACCAGGGCAATGTCTCCAGACAAGGTGACAAGCATTTCACCCGGAAGTCACCGTGACTGCCGGAGATGTCTCCGGCAGTCATGGTGATGTCTCCGAGATGACTTCTCAGTTGCGGCAACGTCTCCATGACGTCTCCTCAGTTTCCTTGGTCTCCGGCAGGTCTCGGAGACGTCGCGGACAAAATTAGTCTCCACAACTGATGGAGACGTCATCCGTGATGTCTCCGCAACCAGCGGGTCGCCACCAGGTCACCACCTAGTCTTCAGGCCAGTGAGATAGGCCCTTATACATATAGTCGAGAAAGATCATAATATTTATATGATCGATCTGCAGCCGCTTGCTCATCGGTGAATCCATAGACGCAAACAGCACACCTATAACAAAGCCAGAAACTCAGGGAATGATTCTGATTGGGAGAAATTTAGGCAAATTAGAAAAGAAACACACAAGTTGACTAAGTTTGCATAGATATATAGGAAACACATTAGAGATTTTTGCCTAGAATCAAAGAAAAAGTTTTGGTCCTTTGTCAAAAGTCTAAGGAAAGACTCATCAGGAATTCTTGCCGTAAAAGATAAAGGTGTTCTCTATTTAGAGAATAGACAGAAGGCTGAGATCCTGAACGAACAGTGTCCGGTCTAAATGTTCATGCCATTCTATAAATTTCTATTATTTGTGCCTTTTGTAAACATTTTCTGAACATTACAACAATGACCAAGGAAAGGGGGACATGCTGGATTTGCCTGACATAGCAATACCTTTGTTTATTAATGTATGAAAGGTTGTTTGGTAGCATTGTGTGACATTAATGCTTCAGTGCCCTTGTCTGTGCTTTTGCACCTGCAAGGTGCTCTGAGGCATCTGAGCATGCTTCGGTGCACAACTTGATATGCCAACTATTTGTTTGAACCAATAAGCATGTGTTCGAGTATTTCCTCAGGTATCAGATCTCAAGCAAAAGGTTGGGTCATACAGTGTAGCTATTGTCTAAAGCATTTGTTTGAGTGCAAGCTTTTACTAGATAATATTTCAAATGCTAGTTTTTATTGATATGGCCCAATGTGTGCCCTGCACCCAATACTAACAATGTTGTTAATCTTGTGCAATGAAACCTGTGATACAATACAATAGACCGCTTCTGTAATGTATACCAATTTATGCACATATATTCTCTGAGCACCTAGTGACGAGCTATTCCATTAACCTGCTTTTTATAAATGAGCCTCAGTGCTTGGAATCCAGTTTGCATACATTATTTGTTGCTATGTCCGGCAAGCCTCCGGCAAGCTTTCAGGTTGTCAAGAACAACCTTTGTTTGAAAGGTATGTATAAAATTTGCATACATTACCGAAGCGGTCTATTCCCTGGTATGCGTCACAGGTTATGCTACATAATATGAATATTAAACACACTGGCCCGAATTCACAAGGGAGGTTTAAACCTAAACCATGGTTTAAACCACCTTTGTGGATTCGGGGAACTGGATTTTGATATGCAAATTAAACAAATTGCTAAAGGTTGTCCTAGCTCTGGCAACAAAGCTGAAAACGTTCTTTGACCACTTATGATTATAAATCAACCAAAAAACTTCAAAAAAAGAATTTTTCTAGGCTCACTGTTGGCTGTAAAGGAGTGTCAAATTCACACTGGTCAGCAAGACTAGTGGTCAATACTGACTTTATTCACTTCTGCAATTAAAGGCATTGATTAACTTTGCCCAGGATTGAAAAAAAAAAATCACTGTTCCAGCTAATGCTGTAATCATAATTGCAAACCTTTAGCTCAGACAGGAATCGCCTGAGTTTTATAAGCTGATCGGTCGTTTATATATCAAGATATTTACGATTGAACATTGATGTCGGCATAGAGTACCACCAAACCCTAAAGAACTCTTACGGTTGGCATACCTCGCTCTATCACAGAATATCGCCAAGCGCTGGTGCTTGGTTTTTGTGACTGCAGCGCAGCGAAGAAGCCGAGCGACTTGCGCTAGCGATTGATCGCGATTTTCTCTTTTTTAGGATAGTAAACGGGTTCCATTTTCTCTCATACTTTCACATGTATCCTTCATGTAGTTAGAGGACTGCACACAATTCACTGGCATTTGAGCTGATTTTACAATTTTTCACAAAGTTAATCAATCACTTTAAGATAGTCCAACAGATTAAGATAGATTTACCATGTCTAGACACAAGTCAATCTTAAGTCACTTGTTATAGGCCCATGCCTATGTGGGACTGAGTCAAACATACGTAGAATATAGATGTCACAACTCACTTCTCACTCCCTTTACATGTATATTCACCCATCTACATCAAAGTCTAACAGTAAGACAGCAGTCTGGTGTAAATATTCGCAGTTGAATGACATGCGCCGTTAAAACTAATCCACAACAACAACATCCCCTACCCCTCCCTCTTATCTCAGCCGTTTTTATCAATCTCACTGAGGCCCGCCAGTACTACTAATATAATATGTAGAATAATTTAGACAGAGAAGTTCTGTACATGCAATATACCTGTTCACAAATATATTCAAATTTTATGCATACTTTTACTTTGTGAACAGGTCTATTCTTCCAATAGACCTGTTCACAAAGTTATTCAAATTTATGGATGTTTCTTTCCTGGGGACCTAGTAATGAGGTATTCTATTAACCTGTTATTAATGAATGAACTACAATACTTGGAATCCAGTTTGCATACATTACTGGTTGCTATGTCTGACAAGCCTCTGACTAGCTTTCAGGTTGTCAAGAACAACCTTTGTTTTAAAAGTATGCATAAAATTTGAATATTTTTGTGAACAGGTCTATCATCAGGCTTTGCATGAATGAAGATGCCCGTATTGATGTCATCACTGAACATTCTCATGCACGAGCTATTCTGATAATAGTGTAAAGACAGATCTGTAAATGTAATGTTGAATAACGTAGGGAATCTTGCAGTTTAGCTTTTTTTTATTGTCTATTTTCAACAGATAATCTTCATGCTTGATGAGAAGGCCTGAAGATGAAGTGCCTACTTGTAGTGCGCAATCCTAGCATGCCAGACATTGTCTTCATGTGGAATGATTGTGAGTTCAAAAGACACCTAGCCAAGTCTGCCTTCGACAGAGGCCTCACAGACGTAAGTGAACTGTATATCTTTGAAACTGAGATCATTTCAACAAGTTGGATATGATTTGATTTTCATATATATTTTCCATAGGCTCTAGCCAGAGTGACCTTGGGCATAGTATTCAGTGGCTTACTTTGAACCATTGTGTGATCACATTCACGTCATGTCTTCACGTTACACGACCTTTCATGAATGCTAAGTCCTCTAAATTCACAAAGGGTAGGGTGTAACGTTATGAAATACCCCTCCCCCCCCCCCCCCTCTTATTGATGAAGTGTCGGGTCTAGTTTACCCGATATTTTATAAGAAAGTATTGCAAATATATGAATACTCGCATCTCGAACCCGAAACTTTGTCAGTACGAGGGGGATATTTCACAAACATTACACCCTACCCTTCGTGAATTTAGGGCTTAGTATTAACGAAAGGTTGTGTAACTTGACGACGTAACGTGAACGTGATCACATGATGGTTCAAAGTAAGCCGCATTCAATTCAATTCAATTTCAGTTTTATTATAAAAAGTACATGACAAAAGTCCAAAGACTAAAATTGTCATATTTACAATAAAATACAACAAATATGAAAGAAACTTATGAACAAACAAAATATCAAGAACAACTAAATAAGGACTTAACACTGATCATAATAGAAATGATTAAGATGTATAAATCAACAAAAGTTTGCAAAAGGATTGTTTTCTTTAAAAAGTAGATTTTTTTTAGAGAGAGACAAGTGTATAATGAATTAGGTTCAGTGGTAATTGTAATAACAAACTAAGGGAGTTGTGGTGATTTAGAAAACCAGTAGTGAAACAAATTGATAAAACAATATCAGGACTGTATATAATTCAGTAATTGCAAAATAATATTGCACAAAACAGGTCAGTTTATTTCAGAAACTGTTGTAATTGGCAGAAGTAGATTTATGCACTGTCCCCTTTTGAAATATATTGAATTCAAATATTTAAATAATTACAATTTGATATACATGCACCAATCACCTATGAATTTGTACAATGTAATGCAAAAATGTGAAATATAAAATCTTTCAATTATTGAAATTAAATATTCATAATACAGGTTGATAATATTAGAAAAATTGATTATGAATTTAATGAGTAAGGAAAATAAACTAAGTAATACATGTACATGTACATTATAAAATTTTCCAGTGATTGCAATTTAAATTCATTAGACAGATGATGACAAAAAGAATTGCTTATGAATGTCAAGATTCACAATACATGTGTAAACTGTGTAAATTGTGCATGTCTAATCATTAGTCACAGAAACTTTACAGCTACAGCCTGTACAGTAAATTACATGCATACTGTTGTCAACTAACTGTAATCACCATGACAGCTGAACTCTGTGAACAAAAAAATAAAATCATCTTTCAGATTCCCTTTCCATATTGAGCATTACCTTATTTAATTTTTACGTAAGCAATAACACGCAGAAAATAGATACAGTGCAAAAAATTGTGCTCTTTTTAGCTCAAGCATTTGTATTTTTAGGGCTCTAATTAAATAGTTATTGAGCCAGCCACAAAATGTGAGCAATTTCATGGTCGCAATTCTTCTAATAAACTTGTCTTTCTTTCACAGCCCGATGAGATCCTGGGAGATATAGACATTAGTGTCGTGACCCAGTTCTTCTCACCAATCATTGCATCTCATGGACTGCTCTCATCGGAGATGAACTGTCCGTACTCCAGCATTACCTGCAACAATGATTTCATCTTTGTCATGAAACAAGTGAGTAATGTCTACAGAATACATGTTAGGTGTTACAAATATACTTGACATAGGCATATCTTGATGAAAGTCAGGGGATCATGAATGCAGTGGCGGATCCAGGGGGGCCTAGGGGGCCCAGGCCTCCTCCCCTGGGAAAATAAAAGAGCGCCCCAATTTTTTTTTTTTTTTTTTTTTTTTAGAATTTTTTTTAGCATTTTTTTTTTGTTTTGAGGGCTGGCGAATTTTTTTTTTTCTCACTTAGCCCCCCCCCCCCCCCCCCCCACTGAGCGACTTTTGAAGGGCTGGCGAGAAGAAAAAAATATGGATCTCCCTCCAAGCAGTTTCTGCTCATCATTTCCTCTTAAGTTTTGTCCCTCTTGACGCCAAGGTCTAGTTACTCCACTGGCCCCCTCCATCACAAAATCCTGGATCTGCCACCGCATGAATCTCACCTTTTTGTCTGTCACTTGTCTGAGATTTTTTTGATAGATCAAAATACCCAAACTCTGATTCTTTTTTTTTAGACGGCAAGGAATCCAGGATCCATCCCTGCTTGAGGTCCCCCGAATTTCCCCCATTCCAAAACAGAATACATGTCATTACTTGTGTGACCTAATATACACCTTTTGTATTTCTAAACCTATGGTGACTACATTGTGTCATTTTACAAAACTGTCATCTCAGTTTTTCTTACATTTAGCTGAATAAACAATTTTATTAATCGTCCAAATGATAAATTTCAGTTAGTCATTCATTGTGCAAACCGTTCTGGATATGACACCTAAGATTTCATGTCAAATAGAATAGATATCAGTGAACATGTATAGCAGAACATGCAACGTTGAAATTTGTAAGCCTCTTCAGTAACTCCACCATTTTACCATTTTCTTTCACATTTTTAGTTTGGCCAGCACCTGTACATTACAGTCAATGGAGATGGGGAGGAGACAGAACAATTCCTTCACAAGAAACTGTTGGTTTTTCATCGGATTATTCAATTCTTCTTCGGTGCTTCAACAGAACAGTAAGAGTCATTTTGTCCTGTTGTCCATCTGTGGTTCTTTCTGTCTGTTAGGACTTGCCCTTTTTATATGTAGATTTTAGCTGGATTTTCTTTTTTTTTAGTCGTACCTGACTTTTCTTCTACTACACAGTCTTAATTATAACAGTTTTGATTATTAGATTATTGTTTGGATAGAATTTGATACATTTTCCTCTGTATGCACTCAACCGTAATCCTCTCCATCATTTCATGTACATGGATGGATGGGCGACAGGGTTGAAAAGTTCAGACCATATAATTTGCCCTAAAAGTGCATTTTCAGTGGGATTTTTTATTCATTTATTCATTTCTGATATCTATACAGGGTAGCACATTTTCACCAAGAGTGGCTTCCATGAGGCCCTGTTTGATAACCAAGATATTAAGGAACAATATGAACTCATTACAGCAACAAAACAAAAGACAGATGATACTTATTAAGTATGTATAGAGTACATGTTATCTGGTATTCTCGTAATAAATGGAATTTTTCAATAACGTGTTGGTGCATACATGTATTTCTAAAATCTAATTAATTCTAATTTTGGACCTAGTTCACAATGGATATTATTGTTTTTAAAGGGTACCAATCACCAAAAAATATTTTGCCCTGTATGTTAGAGGTCCCATGTCGTTGTACTATATTCAAAATATGGGCTTCAAATATTACTTCTTTAAAGAGATACTGCAAGTTTAATTAAACTCTCTGTAAGCATAAAAGCGACTCATGAGTAGACTACTAGATGTACTCTTATGCGCTCGCCAAGATAAGGGCTCGCGCGGAACTGAACTCAAAGTTTGGTTCTGCGTGAGCACCTTAATGTTATCCTTTATTTCCTTCATATTCCTTAACTGTTGACCTATAGAATGCAAGATAAAGTTCTTTGAGGTTAATGTTATACTTTCTAGCGGAATGCAAATTATTTTTTCAGGTGGTTGGTACACTTTAGCGGAATACAAATTATTTTTTCAGATGGTTGGTACACTTTAAAAGAAATGAGCTGCTGTGATATTGATAATAAATGTTCTGTCCCCTGAATCTCTTCACCTTTGCAGGTTACGAAAGGATAGTCCGAGTCAGAGGGGTGCATTGTGGGATACTTTAGGCTCCGTCTTGGACAGCTGGTGTGAGTTGTATCACAGTGAACAGTCCTTCCTTTTGGAGGTTAGCGAGTCCCATGACTTTTCTAAACCAATATAAACAATAAAAGCAATCTGAATCAATCAGCTGTGCCTCCTCAAATTGGCACCAGATGACGTGGTAAAAGGCTTTAAAAAAAACACAGTGACAAAATTTTACATATACATGTAAATGAACAGCATGAGGCAATGTTGTAGGGCAAAAATTTATAGCTGCCTCTAGAGAGGCACCTGTTCTCAATGATCTGTGTGTTTTTTGTTAGATACATGTATGTGATACATGCTTTGCCTATTCATTTTATTTTGCTGCTGCATTGTTTAGTTTTAAAGCAATTACAAGCCTCATGTAGCAACAAAGCTTTAGCGTATGAGTATTATTTTGTCAGATCCAGTGATTGGAAGAATGACTCTTTAAACCATCCATTTTGAAATTGTTCTTCTCCTTTCTGTTGCGTGGTCTGGACACAAGGCTGTAGAGACCTTGGAGGTCAACCAAACCCTCAATGAACTTTGTATTGGTCTGCTGGAATCCGTCTTACTCAAATTCCGGTCAGCAGGGGACAAGAATGCAGTCCATGCCATGCTGATTACTGGAGCCAAGCTTCTGGCTCTTTATTCAAGGTAATTTTGCTATGAATTGTTATTTCTAAAGTTACGTTTCACACGATGGGAGCTAAACTTTAAGTTTCGCTTGTAGTTTTCAAAACTTTAAGTTAACTTGTAGTTATCTTGTAGTTTCAGACCGTATGAACAGACTTGTAGTTTCGAAACTTTAAGTTTACAAGTAGTTCTAGAACCACAAGCGAGCTCGTTGTTAAGGCCGAAACCACGAGCAGTGGGTGGTCCTCCGTCGAAGTTTCAGGCCATGTGAATGGAATAAACTTTAAGTTTCGCAAGCTTGTAGTTCGCGATGACCTCGCTGTTCATGTTAAATTTCTGGGTCTTACCCTTTGCGTGAATTATGAACACAGGAACTGTATGTGTACTGTACACACAATCGGTAGTATCTACTTCCGAGGTTAACCACAACGATCACTCTGCTTGTAGTTTCAGCTTGTTGTTTAGGGCTCGTGTGAACCCTCGTTGCGGTTAGGGGGTTGTAGTTTTGTTAACTTAAAGTTTCGCTAACTTAAAGTTTCGAAACCACAAGTCCCGTATGAACATAGCTTAATTCATCTTTGTACATTCCATACATTTTTTTATTCCATTTCAGTCAGGGAATCTGTTTTTAAAAAGACAGCGTGTCATTGCTTATATGTACATATAGCATTTTGATGAATTGTTCAATCAGTAGCAGTTGCTCTAAAATTGTCCCACTTTGATTATGGTAGTGTTGAAACCAAAGATATATGAGACGAAAAGGAACCACAAGTCACTAGAATGAACAATCTGGAACTTTTCTCAATTTGATCATTTCAACTCAAAGACTATTCTTAAAAGTGAACAAATTTTAGGCCAGGTCTAAGTCTCAACTAGTGTTGGTTAGTCCACTGAATTTTGGAGCACTAAGTTATGACCTAATTTTTCAGAAATTACAATAATACCTGTATGTCACAAAATTAAGAGGTAAACTTTCTGTCCTCATGATATTATTTGATTCATTTGTTAATTCATTAATTATAGTAATACATGTATGTACAAAATGCAAAGGCACACTCTGGGCATTCCATACATGAAGTAAGGGTTAACTAACTCTGCTTTCAAGAACTACAAGACATCAGGCAAATCCAATTTGTGGGACTGCAAGTACTATTTCATTTCACCTGTAGTCGCAATGCAGCTGAGCTTCCCCCATCTGACGTACTCCTGATCATCACCCTAGCCCGGTCACTCTACCCCGCCCCGAAGGGTCCACTGCAGGAGATGCAGGATGAAGCTCCATCTCAGAGAGGAGGAGGATCGGATCGGGAGAACCGACAGTCTGGGGTCTTCAGCGATGGAGAGTTCCTTAGTGCTGGAGAGGGAGGAGGGTCTGATGGGGTAAGTTTGGACGGATCATCATCATCATCATTATTTTGTAGGAATCGAGGAGATGATGTGGCTCAGCAGACTAGGGTGATTGTTTTGAAAATTGAGAAAACCAGAGTCTGAGTCCAGGTTTAATAGTGCAGTAGAAGCATTCATACTGTGCAGAGAACCTACATGGTCATAATTGATGTAAATGATTACTGTCATTATTTTAGTGATGATGATGATCATCATCATCACTATTACTCGTTGATACCCTGCTCCTTTGAATATGACTAAGTCCCCAGAAGCTTTCTTACAAGGATATAGCTTTTGCTTTCCTTGCACTCTGGTCAGATTTAACAGTAACCTGTCAGTTACTGTTCATGTCATGCCTCATGTTTTACTGCTTTTTGCCAGCTTGTCAAATATTTGAATTAATAATCTTGGTTGACATCCTTTTCCCTGTTTACTTTAGTTTGGTTCTAATACCTTCACCCTTTTGAGACAACTGATCACATTTTGTGGTTTGGCTCAATAACTTTTGATCCAGAGCTCTAAAAAATATACCAGATGCATGAGTAGAAAGACCAACAATCTCTGCATATACTACGTAAATATTTGTTGTATGACTATATTGCATTTGATGCCAGCAATTTAAAAAACGAGAATAAGCTTTAAAATCCTCAAATTGGCAACACATTAAGAGTTCAAAATCATTGTTTTTTATCAAAATTGGTAATTTTTTCAACTTTTGGACAAAATTTGTTGCCATGTAAATTGTTTTCAAAGACATTACTCCTTATTCAAACCATGTAGCACTAACAGAAAAATATTAGTGTTGCCAATTTGAAGAATGAAATGTGTTCAAAATTGGCCCTTAAATAATTCCTGTCATAAAAGGGTTAAACTATTGACATAGTCATACTGCATTCCCTTCTTTTCTCCATCCGTAACCTTCATGGTTGATGAAAATCGATTGTAATTTATTTATTTTATCAGTAATGCCCCATTAAGGTGGCATAGTAACATGTTTGAGCAAACGAAATATCTAAAAAGTATGAAGATATGACTGTTGAACCTACCAGAATACATTTATGAATGTTGATATGTCTTTTATGATATTCCATCAGCCATATGAAGGAAGAAGTTTCTGAGTATCAACAGCATTTACTTTTCCATTCTAGTCACAGTACTATAGTCCTGCCAACACACATGAAGAGCGTAGCCCCCTACCCTCAGATGACCCTGATGAAGAAAACTCTGGTGTCGAAACCAATGCTCCCTTAAATGAAAGTCAGCCGATATCAGAGGGAGAAGAGCAAGGGTCAATAACAGCCACAAAGTCAGAGGGGTTAGGTGAAGGTAGGAGGTCAGGGGACAAGAGTACATCTGAGGATTCTCACACGGACAGTTGGTGTGACCTGGCAGGGGGGCATGGGGCAGACACGGCTAGCATACCCTCAATCGACTGCACCCCAGGTGGGCGTGTCCCTGAACCTCCGAACTCACAGACCATCTGGTATACTCCAATAGAAGTAAGTCATCATCCATTTGATGTTTGCATAATTATTTCATTTGATTGATATGGGCCAGGAAATATAGAAGCTCACTTCAAAGTTTAACATGTGGATAAATGTGCCTTTACTAAATAGTTTTACAAGCAAAATGCTGATACACATAAAGAAAAAAAGGGACAAACACATATGCATATATCTATGAGCATTTGTTAATATTTGGGTACAGACATCAGCAAATTATTTATAGTTCCTTACAGCTTACCGTGTTCTATCATTGATGCATTCACATATATTATATTTTTTGTAATCTTAATTCTGTGTGCAGCAATCAGCAATGATTAAACATCAGTTGTTGTATTGGTGTTTGGATAGTGCCAAGAAAAATATCAGTTAACCAGGATCAAACTTTGAAATACTCATCATATTTCAACATCTATCTCTATATGTACACAAGGAACCAAAGCCTCATGATATTGACACTAGTAGCACATCAACCCTCAACTCTGATAATCCATCAACTCCCACCAAATCAGCAGTACCAACCCCAAGCACCCCCGCAGCGGTGAGTCAGCCCCAGGCATTCTCCTCCTCTTCTCCAGCCTCTGCTAGCCGCCAGTCCGCTACATCTCCAACACCATCTTCTACTACCTCTAGGAGGAGTAAAGGAGGAAAGAAAAGAGGAACATTGGAAGATGCCGCTCAGATGACAGTATTTCTTCAGCAGTCTTGTCCCTGTAGTCCACATGTCCTGCATATGGTGCGACTCCTACCAAGTATTGTCTTGGTGGTTGTAACAGAGGTAAGTACTAAGAGCTAGAGCATGTTAAATTTGTAGAAGCTGTATTGCATTGTTCCTGTGCTTTTTGTTTCCAGGAAGAGAGTTAAAGTAGAGTTGGGCCAGAGAATTAGTTCTGTTTAAATATTTAAATCTGAACAACAGTTTTGGGGGGCATACAGCAAGTACTCAAGAGCTTTGAGTATATGTATATTGTCCTGATTTATATTGAAAGAAAAAAAATTATCAAAGAAGGCTTTTTTATTTTTTTCTCTCAATTTAGATAATCAATTTGATTGGTATCTTTTCAGGTCAACAACCAGGTCGCGACTTGGGTCAGTCACTGCTTGAAGCGTCTGAGTGACCTCTTGAATGCCATCTCAAGGACAGAGACCAGTGAGGCACTTCATAGACAGAGCAGTGTGGGTAAACTTGATGCAGATCTTAAGCAGCTTGGCAATGCTGTCAAGAAATCTAGGGTAAGTCACTGTTTGATTATTAGAATATGTGCTGATGTCTCATTTTCATTTTATTTTAGGACATTAAATTACTAGGACATTGGAATTAAACCATTTTAGCTATCCTGTTAGATTCTGTGGATTGATTGTACTTACTGGTAATCTTGAGTTCTAATCATGATGGAAAATTGATTCTCGCAGAATATAATGAAACTTTCACTAAATGTTCTAGAGTACAAATCAATGATATCTACCAATTGATTGTGGTGGAAACTGTATAAGAGCTAAATAATGAGCAAAGAAATGAGGAAATCGAGCTAGTAGTCTTGATCCATATGCATAACAGGTGTTCCCTTAGGAGATTTTCTGTTTAATGAACATGATTTCCAGCAGTTTTTATGCCTCCATCCACCGCAGGTGGTGCCAGAGGCATTATGTTTTGGGGGTTTTCCATCCATCTGTCCGTGTGTCTGTATGTCCGTCTGTCTGTCCCACTTTCTTTCTCGCGTGATAACTCAAGAACCATTTGAGGTATGAGCTTCAAGCTTAGTGCTAGGATGTATCACCATAGGAATACAATATGATTAGATTTTGGGATATGTACATTGTAGGTAAAAGGTCACAGAGATCAATTCTAAAATTGCAGGTTTTAGCCTTGTTAACATTATATCTCAAGAATTTGAGGTATGAACTTCAAACTTACTGCTAGTATGCATCACCATAATCAGACAAAGATTTGGGGATGATTAGGTCAAAGGTTAAAGATCATTACTTTGAAATTTCAGGTTTTCAGCCTTGTTATTGCAATATCTCTTGAACAAAATTAGCCATTGATTTCAAACTTGAAACTAGTATGCATCACCATAGTGAGACAGACTGATTAGATTTTTATTTACGCAGGTCATAGAGGTCATTATGTTTTATTTTTTTATTTTTTTTTTTTTTTTTTTTTTTTTTTAAGCTTTCTTATCACCATATCTCAAATATTTTTTATTCATGACTAGGAGGAGATAAAGTGATCAGACTTTGGGGTTATAAGGTCCTAGGTCAAAGAGGTCAATTAACATGTAATTGTAGGCATTTCATTCTGGTTATCACAATATTTGAAGAAGAGTTTGAGCCATAAGCTTAACTGAATTTAGGTGGAGGCATGTAGGAGACACAATCACATTCATCTTGTTTTGTATTGTTTTGTTTTTGTCTTGTTTATCTCGTCTGGCCCAAATAGGCCTGATGGGCTTATGCCATGGCGTGGCATCCGCCGTCTGCCCACAATTTCAAAATGCTTCTTCTTTGTTATTTCTCATCTGAGTTTGTCTGTTTGCTTGATATGATAGGGCTAGGTGGGGGATTTCAAACTCATAGAATTTTGAATTTCGTTAATTATGCTAATCTATGCAAATTTATTCAAAATCACAAAAAGTGCTTCCTCTCCAACTGATTTTGATTTTAGTTAGTAAATGAAGAAGCTTAATGGGGGGAATTTTAATTTGTTTGTTTCAGGTGGTAGATCTAAGTGAGATAAACAGAAATTCTGACCAGAATGCAGAAATTTCACTTCAAACATTAATTATGATAATTCATGCAAATTCGTTCAAAATTTACAAAAAATGCCTCTTCTCTTTCATTTCCCAACCAATGTAGTAGAGGAATGAAAATCATGACACTTGCCTTAGCCAGATGCAAGATGAGCACTACGTCATTGACGTTCTTTTTTTTTTTTTTTGTCCAAACAACCCATCTACAGATTAATAAGCAATTTAGAATTGATCTAAACTTGTTCTCTTAAAATGCAGTGCCATTATGGGAACTCAAGATGATTTCAAGTTCTTTCTATCTGTTGTGTCCATGTCCGTATAGATCCAAGGTGTTCAACAGGTACATACAGAACTCATCAAGAAGTGGATGATTGCTAAGGGGTGTGGTTTGACAACAAGCCAGGGCTCCAGTGCTGTTATGGCTCATAGGTAAGGTAGCTTTAAAGCAAAAAAATGTAGCATGTAAAAACAGATTCTTGTCTCGCCTGCATAGCAGAGCGAGATTATAGGCATCACTATTTCAAAAGCGGCGGCATCAGCGGCGGCGTCAGTCATGCTGTAATCGCAATAACCTTTTTATAGATTTGAGGTAGAATCACCAAAATCATACCACAGGTACATTTCTTAAAGGTGCAGGTTAACTTCGAAAATGAGTTGAATCTGACCAAGGTCAAAGGTCAATGAACTTTCTGCAAAAAGCACTGAAATGATTTGAGGTAGAATCACCAAAATCATACCACAGGTACATCTCGTAAAGTTGCAGGTCAAGTTTGAAAATGAGATGAATCTGACGAAGGTCAAGAGGTCAATGAACTTTCAGTGAAAAATCACCTCACATGTAATAACTTTTTGTACCTTTGAGTTAGGATCACCAAATTCAAATCACAAGTATATATCTTGAAATGGGTTAATATAAAAGGTCAAAGGACGATAAAATATTAGTGAAAAATCACTTTATATGCAATAACGTTTTGTACCTTTGAGGTATGATCACCAGATTCATACCAACAGGGTTGTCACCAGGGACTTTTTAGTGGTGGAAATTTTATTGCCCGACACCTTGCCACGGGGGTTCAGGGGGACAAAAACTTGTTGGTTTCCTGGGCTTATAAGTTATAGTTAAAACAGTAAAAATATCATGTATCTACACAGTACACACTGTACTGTAGCTGCAGCATTAAGCATAGTAACTGCTGTACTAGTATTTGGTTTATTTTGTACATATACCTGCTGTGAGTGCTGTCAGATTACTGGCTTAAACCACAGTTGCATGTTCGTAGGTCAAAATTGTAGTATTTTTTTCTTTGTCAGTGGGGAAATTAGTGCCGGGCTGGCGGGTGTGATATTGCATTGAGTGCCGGTCGGAAATTTCGAGTGGTGGAAGGTTCCGACCGGCGCCGACCACCGTAGTGACAACGCTGCATACCATAGTTACATCCCTTGAAGGCACAGGTCCAGCTCGAAAATGAGTCAAATCTGACCAAGGTCAAAGGTCAAAAGGTCAATGAACTTTCTGCAAAATGCACTGTAAGCAAAATAACCTTCTATGGATTTATGTATGTACGTCATTGTCTCATTTTCCAGGGACAAAATGTATGTACCATCATCATTATTGCTTAGTATAATAAAGCTGCCAGACCAAAGTTCACCTTATCATTCACATCACAAGATGCAGGCGAGACCACGCTTGGCGTTTGCCTTGTTTGTAATAAGCATCTGTCTCCCTATCTAAAACTTTCTATTCAGGCATGCACCGGAGTACACATTATGATATCCAATCCATGCCTGCCAGCAGGGATTTTGTCAGTGCTTAGCCACTCAAGATACCTGACAGATAGCTTAGGTTGCAATAGTTTGTAAGCTAAAACAGAAATTTGAGTAATCAAGTGTTTAATGGATTTTGATTATCAAATTCTTGAAGAAACTGTAAACACCTTTGCTAAACTTCATGTAGGTAAATTAGTAAGATTCAGACTGTATGTCTGCATCTGTTGTAGACATTAGGACATCTGCTAGGGAATTTCTAGTGCCTTGATATATAATTTGCTACTTATACCTCAAAACTATAAATTCACCTTTTTGATATCTTGTAAAGAATTGATTTTCTGCATTACAATGTATGTAATTTATTGTTTTTTTCTTTCTGTTGTAAGTATAGACTGGAGTCCATCCTCACTGAAATGAACAAGACCCTGAAGAGCATCTTCTCACGTTGCTACATCCATCGCAACGCCCCTCTGGTACGCCCTCCAACCCGCTACCTACCGGTTATTGGGGATGTCCGCATATCCCTGGTGGAAGCCCTGACGCTCTACCATGACTACCTGGCGGTCCGGGCAGAGCGCAACATCACCATGACCAACTACTTGGAGGACTACCCTGGGCTGGTGCATTTTGTTCATGTGAACAGGACAACCGACCATGTTGTGGCACCCTCTATCAGTGTCAGCTGTGAATCAGAACACATGGGTGCACGGAAGAAGCTCCTCCAAGAGAAGGTAACTAGATTTGATGAAGTACACAGAGCCTAAAGTATGTAAACTTCAGTTGTAACTCCTTAGAAATACATGTTCAAAGAAAATGGAACCGTGTTTCACAGGTTAATGAAACAAAATGATGTACATGATTGAGGACAGAAGCTATTTTGTATATGGATCATTTATCTATAAGTTTTTTATAACTTCTTGATGACCCCACCACTTCATAGTTTCCTTAAAGTCTGTTTTTAAATGTTATTGTCTTTACTTTTTGTAAAAAAAATGTTTTGTTGTATTCTTTGACTTTGCATGTTTTTTATGAAAGTGGGGAATAAATTCAATTCAATTCAATTCAATTCAATTCAGCACAAATAGGGAGGACATATTGGGGGACTCCACCACCAATTTCTGAATTTGAATTCATTAATAATCAACATTTTGTTCTTGACATGTAAACTGGTGAGCACTATATGCAGATTTTAAAGATCTTATAATTCACAGTCATTAAAGGAATTGATTAACTTTGCCCAGGATTGAAAAAAAAAATCACTGTTCCAGCTAATGCCTTAATCATAATTGCAAACCTTTAGCTCAGATAGGAATCGCCTGAGTTTTATAAGCTGATTGGTCGTTTATATATCAAGATATTTACGATTGAACATTGATGTCGGGATAGAGTACCACCGAACCCTAAAGAACTCTTACGGTTGGCATACCTCGCTCTATCACAGAATACCGTACGGGCTGGAAACCCGCTCTGAAATCGCCAAGCGCTGGTGCTTGGTTTTTGTGACTGCAGTGCAGCGAAGAAGCCGAGCGACTTGCGCTAGCGATTGATCGCGATTTTCTCTTTTCTAGGATAGTAAACGGGTTCCATTTTCTCTCATACATGTACTTTCACATATCCTTAATTATATATGTAGTTAGAGGACTGCACACAATTCACTGGCATTTGAGCTGATTTTACAATTTTTCACAAAGTTAATCAATCACTTTAAATAAGCTAGGTAACATAGAAGAAGGGAGTATTAATCATGGAATAGTTATTTTTCCTATCAGGTTTGGGGCATGGTTGAACAGTGTCATGAGAAACTGCAGCAAGGCTACATCATGGAAACAGTACGAGAGGGAGACTTCACACTCTCCTATCTTCTATACTTTGAAGACCCAAATGTAAGTGGCACAGTGTTTCTTCCTTATACATATGTTTTCTTTGTATTTGGTACTACAATAAAACAAAAAGGACAAATTTCTTCATATGACTAGCATATTTGTTTTATATCACTACCATTAGTCTGTGGTTATATTAAAAGATTTTTCATTTTTAGATGAAAAAAAAATAGATAAAAGTCATATGCAATAGGGGACACTGTCACACTTGGTGTGGAATTCCCTTTCTACAGCAATTCATCTTTTAGTCCTTATGATATCTTAATTGCTTCACATGACATCAGCACTGGCCATTTTTTAAAGTTTTAATCAGTCTGACTTGTTTATCGTGCAACATGAAATGGTTTCACTTTCGTCATGCAGGGTCTTCTGGTGTTCAACCGAGGGCTGCCCCGAAATACAAGGAATCCAATTCCTGGTATACTAGCTGGAAAATATTTCAAGTAAATATCACTTTCATGTCATTGCAGTGCAGAAATCTATGTAAAACCTGAATCTTACCACTTTTATGTCGTTGCAGTGAAGACAATCACAGATCTATGTAAAACCTGAATCTCGTCACTTTCATGTCATTGCAGTGAAGACAATCACAGATCTACGTAAAACCTGAATCTCATCACTTTCATGTCATTGCAGTGAATACAATCGCAGATCTATGTAAAACCTGAATTTTATCACTTTAATGTCGTTGCAGTGAAGACAATCACAGATCTATGTAAAACCTGAATTTTACCACTTTAATGTCGTTGCAGTGAAGACAATCACAGATCTATGTAAAACCTGAATTTTACCACTTTAATGTCGTTGCAGTGAAGACAATCACAGATCTATGTAAAACCTGAATTTTATCACTTTAATGTCGTTGCAGTGAAGACAATCACAGATCTGTGTAAAACCTGAATCTTATCACTTTAATGTCGTTGCAGTGAAGACAATCACAGATCTACGTAAAACCTGAATTTTATCACTTCATGTCATTGCAGTGAAGACAATCGCGGATCTATGTAAAACCTGAATCTTATCACTTTCATGTCATTGCAGTGAAGACAATCACAGATCTATGTAAAACCTGAATCTTATCACTTCATGTCATTGCAGTGAAGACAATCACAGATCTATGTAAAACCTGAATCTTATCACTTTCATGTCATTGCAGTGAAGACAATCCCAGATCTATGTAAAACCTGAATTTTATCACTTCATGTCATTGCAGTGAAGACAATCACAGATCTACGTAAAACCTAAATCTTGTCACTTTTATGTCATTGCAGTGAAGACAATCACAAATCTATGTTAAACCTGAATCTTTTGTGTGCATTAAACTATCAGTACATTGAATCATAATATGGAATTTTTGCCATTCATGAAAGTTTCCTTCTGAAAGGAAAAAAAACTGTTAACAACTGGCAAATTTTTCTGGTTCTACACTAAAATCTTGTTTTAATTTGAAAAACATCCTGACCTTATATGCTTTTTATGGAAATGAATTTCTTATAAGAGTTATGTTTCAAATTACTGTTTATTTGAAAAACTTTACATTTTCCTGAAAGGAGAGGGGTTTTTTTGAACTTCAAGTATAGTTCTCTCATGGTGTAATTTCATTACATGTATTTTTACAGAGAAGTTGTAAGCCACGCCTTTCCTGGGTTGTCTGGAGTAACCTGCTGTGAGTTGTTCTGCATCCATCTTTCAGTGGTGCCCTTACCCATGATAGCCAATCACATTCGTAGGATAAGGATCATGCTCCGCTCAGGTGATACTGTCGTTCCAGTTAATCTCCTCTGAGTGACCCATGGGATCTTGTGAACCACACCTTTCTTGGGTCTTCGGGTGTGACATGCTGTGAGTTGTTCTGCATCCATCTCTCAGTGGTGTCCTCACCCAGGATAGCCAATCTTGCTGCATTCGAGTGATGCTATTGCTCCAGTCAATCGCCTCTAATAAATGCACAGATGCAGTCTCACTATGTAGATGACGACAAGTCCATTCTAGCCTGAGCGGTCTCGAGCTTGCGGAACGAGACCTATCAGTGCTACCCCAGAAAGTAGTTCAAAGTTGGAGTACCCTGTAAATACCTGACACGCTCTGCTCTGTTTAGAAATTAGCAATGGACAGAGCATGAGCAGTAAGGAGTAAATGTTCAATTGTGTACAAAAGACTGCAGTAGGTCACAAGTGCCCCATCCCAATGGAAACTGGAAGAATTATTTTAACAAATTGTACTCACTGTAATTTCATTTATGATTAGTCATAAATTTTGCACAGATGCTATGAGGAGAAGGTTTCTGAAAGGTAGTGAAAGTTGGATTTTACTTAATATGTCACTTTTATTAACTGGATATTTCTTCTCATGAAATAATGTTCCCATTCTTTTCCAATACAATGTTTATTCTGTACACTGTTATAGGTCAAATTGACAACCATCTCCTGGTATATATTTTTGAGTAGGGCTGTTATCAGATTATCATGCTTATTAGGGATCAGTAATTGATATGCACTGGAGTACCTAAGCCAGCAATCTAAACTTGCTGTGCAATTTGAATTATATTCTAAGTATATTTGAAATTACTCATCTGCTCATCTGCAGATTTTTATATCCCATATGCAAGAACATCAGTTTCCCAAAGAACAAGTTATTATGCAGGTCCAAAACTATTGAATTCCTTACCAACTAGTCTCAAAATGACATGCTCACTTAATGTTTTTAAATAGCAATACAAAGAAAGGCTTTTACACATTCGTACGTGAGTCACCTGTTTTATTCACTTGTTTTTCTACAGTCCCTTTGATTTGTTTCTATTGTAAGTCATCTAGTTTGTTATGTTACAATTCCTATTACTATGGGGTCGAATAGCCAAGATCTTAAAAGATCTTTAATCTCGATCCCCACTCATTCATGTCCCTTGTTTTTCCTTACAAGTGTTTATTCTTAATGTACTTTTTTATGTTTTCATATTTTAAATGTGTTCTTATATGTATGACTATTCATGCAATTATGCACTTTATATGTATGTTGTTTTTATATTGAGTGAAATAAAGAATCTGGAATCGTGAATCTTACTAACCCATCATATGATATATTTTAGATTATATTGAATTTAGCTGCTCAGTTTATAAATGAATTATGCAGTGGATTGTACATGTTGTAATTTAATGTCTCTACAGTGTAAATTTCTTTTTATTTTAAATGCTGGCATTTCTTTTGCGAAATTTTGTATTCGTAATTAGTGCAACAACTTAGTCATTTGTGTGTGTACATACAAGCATAGGTGCTAATTTTCTGTTGTTTATTTCATAAATGAAAAGAGGAGAAGAAATTCGGAAAGTAATGATCCCTTCATGTGGAACAAAGTTTCTTGTTCGAGACTTGTTTTTGCACAACAGAAGGGGTCAACATTGTGCTGGTTTGTTGGTACATGTACATACACTAGGTGTAAACAAAGGTGTATTTGCTTCTTACAAAACATGAAGATACTTTTTCTGATGATTGTATGTCATATAATTTGAACAGATATGAAAGTTGGATCACATCTAATACAGATATTCTTCAGGCTCGTCCACACATGCCGCGGTAAACAGCCGCAAAAACACCGCCGCGTTTATTTTTTCAAATGAATTAAATGAATGACAAATGGTAATGCATGATGGAACAAAGTTCCTACGCATGCTCACTTAGTTGTGTGTCATAAGATACAGAAATATGAAGCACAGTATTTTTTTTTTTTTTAAACGCGAGTTTTCTGAGGCGGTGTACTGCTGCATATTTGAACGAGTCTTTATGCTGTCAATGAAAAATTGTATATATTTTGTTCACTAAAATAAGAATTCTTTTAAAGATGGAATAGCTTTCGATTCTGTCGTCTGTTATTGTCGTTCACCTGACAGAAGTCAGTTGACAGGGCTCATCATATGCAGTTCGATAACTTGAACCCCGACTCGACGAAACAGCTTAATTTTTTGCCGCTGTAAAAAGAATATACAAATATGCAATCTGATAGGAAGACAGCCGGTAAAACCCTGTTCACATATGACAAAGTAAAGAGCATGTAAAAATAAAATGGTGCACTAAAACCTTAAAAAAAAAATATATATATTTCTGATATTTAGACAGGGTGACTCATCATCACAAATAGTGGTGTTCTTCCATGAGGCCCTGATAGCAGTAATAAGTAACAATAATAGTCAACAAAATCATGAATGTAAACTCATAACAAGGAAGAAATAACATACATAAATATATATATATGTATAAATATATATATATATATATATATACAAAGTATTTGGTATCCTCGAAATTAATGTTTGTATTTTTCAAAAATGTTGTTGCACATTTCTAGTATCTTAATATATCATCATCATATATATAGACGGTAATTATTTTCTAAAATCCGTTTAAAAATAACCATGTATGTTTTAATCATTTTGAAAAGGCATTATATAGTTTTGAAATTATATACCGTTACACAAAGTATAAAGACTACTTTATCTCAGTATAGAAACGTACTTGCGATACCAAAATTGTTATATACATAGTTACAAAACATGTTACAGGATAGTATACTTGTTCAAGGATTACACAATGATTGCATGTAATATAGTATAGCATTTGAATGTACAGTGTCTCTTAGATAACAGTAAAAATACAAATATATTTATTACTGATAATGAATGATATGAAATTCAGTTTGAAAAGCATTATTCAGTACGTCATCCAAATTTTTGGGCATGATGCACCATACATTTCTTTATCCTACAACACAAGGATGAGTACATGCAAGTATGCTTAGAAGCCTTTGTTGCATGCAAGCGTCTCTTTCCAGGGCCCTGTTTCATAAAACTTGCATCAATGACAAGTTGCAATAACTGTTATAAGCTAATGAAATCCTTGCGTCTGATTGGCTGAGAGCAAATTTGTCAGTAAAAATCACTGACAAAGACACTTGATGAAATGCCCCCCCCCCCCCCAGGAGTTATCTTTTGGGTAACAATATTTTAGGTCAAGTACTATCAATAGCCTTGAAGTCTTTTTTGTTTTACTCATGCATGCCAAATAGTATTTTTCTTTTATAAATATGAATATTTTAGGTCAAGTACTATCAATAGCCTTGACGTCTTTTTTACTTTACTCATGCAAATAGTATTTTTCTTTTATAAATATGACTGTGTGTACATACGGTGAAATTATTCATTATCTGAATCTTGCCAGACCTTCCATCTTTTATGTTACTTATCAGTTATTGTGCCCATTAAATGATCAAAGAATTTCTGTTACATCATTATGTTGTAAAATCCGTAATAGTAGTAAATATAAAGTGTTGTTTTTTTTTTGTTTTTGTTTTTTTTTTTTTAAGAATCTAGCATCCCACCTAAAATTGGCTTCCCAATGCCAACAGTATCAGCCACTTATCTCAGATATATTGTGTAACTTGCATGAGAGATGCAACAATACTTATTTCTTATTAGTAAATGAGATGAAATCATTAGATTGTGTGCAAAAGTTGAAAGGAGGACTATTGTTAAATGTTGGGTGTAGAACTGTGGGTCGTTGTACCAATTGTTGCGAGTCTGCATGTAGATAAAACTGAAATTGACCTTGAATTTGAAGCCTTGTGAAAAGAGATTTTTTTTAAATTGTGAGGACTTTGAAAAATAAGTTGGAATACTACTCACGTGTTGATATCTTCAAGACTGAGCAGAAGAAAATCATTTTTGCTAGTTGTTTTGATAAGAGATTTTAAAGATATTGTTACAGCTTCAAGTATTGTGCCCTTTTTCTTTGGAAAAATTCAAACCCAAATCGCTAACTGCTGTAATTCTGTATTTATAAATGTATCATAATCTGTATCTTATACATGGAAATTATATCATCTGTATCTCAAAGAATATATGTTCTTGTTGATGCGATTATGCAATGTGCAATCAGTTATATTATATTATATCATATATTAATATTCATAAACATCAGTCGTTATCAGGTGTTTTGGATTGAGTATTGTAATTGTGAAGAGAGAAAGCAGAAAAATGTCTGAAAGATGAAGAGAAGAAAGAAAGAAAGAAAGAAAGACAGTATAAAATAAAAGAAATTAGATTAACTTGATAGAGTCTGATGTGAAGAATGGAGACGGACTTCAACGTGAACTCCTTATGAAAGGAACGACGTGGGAGTTGTGTTATAGAAATTATTGAGATAGAGAGAGATATATAATTTTGAAGAAAGTTTTGAAGAAAGGCGAGAGGTGCTATTATCTGGCCCCTTTTTACTTATACCAATGCCTTTCTTTCTTTATATGTAAATATCATTGTATGAAAATGTATTGTACTTAATGGTGTTGAGGGTAATACATAAATCAATCAATATGTTTACACAATACAACTGTAATGCTGTTTCTAACATGTTCAGTACATTTACTTAACAAAATTTGCTCAACATCGCCATGGGATGTCATGAAGTAAACCGAAAAGGCGTCTCAATTTGGAAATGTAAATAAAACGATTAAGATTTGAAAAGGCCAAAACACCCTAAACCAACAGAACCACTGAACATACACCATGTACACAACCAGTACTTACATCTTATGTTTATATTACTGGAGTTTGGACTGCCATATATATGGACCGTGAGAAAAAATTTATCCTTCGTGATTACCATTCGAGTACCATTGTTCGTCTGGGTTTTTCAAGTCTTTATTTCCTCTGCGGACTACTTTCCCAGGTATTATTATCGAACAGGGCCTCGGAAATCATGCTGACAAATACATTCACCGCCTTTCTTT
The DNA here is from genome assembly GCA_025618425.1 of Heliocidaris tuberculata. Lineage (NCBI taxonomy): Eukaryota > Metazoa > Echinodermata > Echinoidea > Camarodonta > Echinometridae > Heliocidaris > Heliocidaris tuberculata. Next base: position 27,336,112 of record CM046847.1, read on the forward strand.
TGTAGCCCTGTCGGTCACAATCATAACCACAATACTGTGCAGTTTATTCTTGTATTTACTCGCGAGGAGTTCCCAATATTTGCATGTCTAACATTTTGACAATAAAAAGGGGGAAAAAAAGCAATTTCATGCTGTGTTATTTAAGCAGCTGCCAAAGTTTCCTAGATGAAAGTTATTAATCTAGAATACATGTACGACAAGTACTGGAGAAGACGCAAATTACTGCTCGCTGAATTCGAAGAAGTGTAATTCAATACATAAATTTTTGTTCGTCTTTCGTCTATTGGTAAGTTGAGAGCAATAATGGCGTACCAGGAGGGTGGGGGAGGGAGGGGGACTGCAGCCCAGAAGTTTTAAAAGTTCCAATATTAGGGCAACCATAACCACCTCAAATCGAGCAGCGTGGTGCCCGAATAGGCTCATGTTTGGGCAACGAGGTGCCGAAATATCCTCATTCGGGCAGCGAGGTCCCCGAATATCTAATTGCTGTATATTTTCATTACAATAAAGAGTCAGAAATCGGAAGAAGACGCAAAATTACTGCTCGCTGCATTCCAAGAAGTGTGATTCCATAGTCATAGTCATGTACTTTAGAACTGATATTTCCTTGGGTAGTTTGAGAGACTTTTTACTGTTATAATTATTTTCAATGGTCAATGATTAGGTTTTGAGTGGTGTAAGAGAGACAGAATGAAAATGTATTTCGTGAATTACAAAGGGGTGGACAGAGAAAGAGATTATAAGAAGAGAGAGGGTAAAGGGTGACGCAGAGACAGATAGATAAATGTATAGACAAACACACACACACAAAACCTCACTTTAATAACATTTTCAAATATATTTACATATGATTTCTAAGTCTAAAAGGATAAATGCATGATGTCGGCAACTCCTCATTAAGTTAGTATATTTTCTTTTCTCACAAAGTGTAATATTAGATGTTCTCTGAAGGTTGGTGCTTGCATCGTGGAATAGAAAACATTGATGAGGTTTACAGTTCACCTTAGAGAAGGATGGTAGAGCAAGGAGAAAAGAGGAGATATATAACCCTAAACCACATCTGGTTTACTAGTCCTTTTCAGGACTTCACCTTTAAAGAAAGAATACTCTCTACTCCTTTTCTATCTTTCGCTCTTTTATATCTCCTCTTCTCTCCTCGCTTACTATCCTTCTCTAACCCGACAGTCCTTTTCAGGACTTACACACATGGTGAACTGTATAAACCTCATCAATGTTAACTGTAATATTATTTGCACTCTAGGTCATATAGCAAATATGAGTCCCATCGCTGACTCATACATGTTCTACTTCTCTCTTGTAGCTTTGTCAGTCAAGAATACTATACTTATGTATTTACTCCTGATCAATTCCCAATATTTGCCCATCAAACATTCAATAAAGAAAATAAATGCAATATCATCCTGGTTTTCTTTGCAGGTACCACCTAAGTGTTCTTTCGTATTTTCTTGAGAGTGGGTAATCGGGAAGTACGGATGAAGACGCACAATAATGCTTACAACTGTCTTTAAATAATGGACTGATTTTATACTGTCGCTTTTGGTTGTATGACTTCAGATTTGATTTCCTCGTTATAGTAAGTTTAAAAATTGTTTTACCATACGTGAGAAGTTATAGAAGAAGAAGCAGAAGCAGCAGCAGTAGTAGTAGAAATAGACACTGGCAGATGTAGTATAATAAGTGGTAGTCTTCGTCAAAATAGTTGTATCAGCAGTTATTTTAGTAGGCGTTATTTGTAGGTTTATATCCAATCAAATTCGAATTATTCTTCATGATTACTTTTTTTTTTCATTAAATCGATAGGTCAACATGCAGATTTGAAAGTTGTTTAGAAAAAGAATCAAAGAAGAATTTCGAAGAAAAGAAAATGCCTTCTTTTTAGGCCTATTTCTCTTTTCTTCTTTGCCCTTTTACGGACAATACGTTTTCATGAATTTGGGGAGGGCGAACATCTTACTAAAAAGAACATTTTGCTGATAGGAAACATAATATTATGACCCTTGAAAGCAAAACAAAGCCCATCAAAGTACTTTTTCTTTCATTGTCTCGGGGTATATTTTGTTTAAAGCTTGTACTGTCAAGAGCTTTTTGTTAGCAAATAACTTTTTAATGACATGTCACATGTGTATGTGTGTCTATTGGTGTCTTACCTGAGTGATGCTTTTCAATTTAGACTAACTTCACATCATTGACCAACATGGTATCATTTTATTTAACTCTTCTGTCCCTACAGATCTCATACATCATGTTTCATCAACAAGTCTTTCGATCCTTGTTAACATTAGCATTTGGAATTCATGTATGCAGTGCAAATATCGAAATTGCCTTTGAAAACCTCACGGAAGTGTACGTTGAAGAGGGAGAAGAACTCGATCTGAACTTGACACTTGTAGCGTACAATGGCTCAGAGAGTACGATGTTCTTTCAAAGCGTGAACGAGAATGCGTTTGAAATAATTAATCCACGGTCTTACAGTCTCTCTGCCGATATGGTATTACCTCGAGCATACGGTGTTAAGATACGAGGAAATAATTTTTACGTTTCGAGTATGGTGATTTGGGTGACAGGAGTGGGATCAGAGAAAACGACACGTGTGGCTGAAATCACCGTCAAGATTCTACGCGTAGGTAACTACTTTTACGAGAACGTTGTGAGATACCTATTCTTCATTCCAATATCTATCAACTATTTTTTGATGGGCTTCACACTGGACATGAATATTGTTTGGAAGAGCCTAAAGCGTCCTTTGGCTATATCCATTGGATTCACCTGTCAGTTCGTGCTAATGCCGGCATTAGCATTTGGCATCGGTAAGATGATGCAGCTGGAGCCATTTACAGCTATTGGTTTTCTACTGCTTGGTTGTTGTCCTGGGGGCAAGCTCAGCAATGATCTGAGCATCCTTGTAGATGCAGATATCATGTTGAGTATCACTATGACAGCCTTCTCAACGCTCCTGGCGCTTGCTACTATGCCACTTAACATATTCATCTACACTCCTTTCATCGCGGACTCCAGACTGGAGACGCCCTACGACCAAGTTGCTATCCAGTTGGCCTCTATGCTCATCCCTCTCATAGCGGGTGTCCTAGCACGCTTCAGGTGGCCACATTTGGAGAAGAAAGTTTTGAAGGTCCTGAAGCCTGTCACTGCAGTCGTCTTCATTGTAGTTGCAGTTGTTTCGATACCGTTCCAGCTCTACATATTCTCCGCCCCCTGGCAAATTTATGTGTCTTCTCTGCTGTTGCCCTCTATCGGAGGCACCTTAGGCGCCATCTTTGCAAAGATGGCTCGTTTAAAGAAAAAGCAGATAGCGACAATTGCCTTTGAAACTGGAGTCCAGAACGGGATTATAGCCTACGTGATCCTAATCAACGCGTTCCCCCACCCGGAGGCGGATCTTGCAGGGCGGGTCCCCTTTATTGGCCTCATGCTACAGTTCTTCCTTGGTGTGACTATTGTCACTATCTACAACCTGCTAAAACGATTCGTTTTCGAAACGAACAAGGAGCAGCAGGAGGACAAGGAGGAAATGACTAACGATATTGTTAATGACCGTTCAATCAATGATGGGACTTACCGATCCACTTCAGACTCCCTGAAGCAAAACTATGATGATCTTGATGAAAAGCAGACTCCAGCTGAACAAGTCAACGATGATGTATCTGGCCATTGAATATCCGGCTGGAATTGTCATTATTTTTCGACGTTAAACAAAAAAAAAAATAATAATCAAAAAATGGCATTGTGATTTCCGGCTTAAAAATCATGGTAGTTATGTGTCATGTGTCTGATAACTTGAATGTAAAATCATTTCTTTGAAGGTGGTGGCATTCATAGATGGTGTAGAATTTGTCCAAAGGGCATATATCCGTTCCTAAGGGTATTTCTATGATACCATTCCGCAGTCACATACATAACCGTAAACTATGAAGCAGTGTCGATTCTTGGAGGGGGCATGCAGCAGTTGTTCCCAATGGTTTGGAGATGGTAGCGATCCAAAGGCATATACATGCCTGATGGGCCAACAAAAGAACACTCTTGTCCATGGGCTATCGAAACCTTGCAGATTCGCCTTGCTGGTCTCTCCATTCTGACAGGGATTAAAAATTCATGCGTTATGTGAAAGATTCATCAAAACGGGTGAGGGTGATCCAAGAAGAGAAACTTTGAAATACAGGCTATATGTGAACGACACATACAGATCATATAGAAATTATTGAGGGAAACAAAATAAGAAATACAGAATATAATGAGTACACAAAAGACTGATGGAGATTATTAAAGAAGACTGAAATTTAGAAATACAGAATATAATGAGTACACATAAGACTGATGGAGATTATTGAAGAAGACTGAAATTTAGAAATGCCGGCTATATGACGATGTCACATATTATGTACCGCAAAAAAAGAAGAAGTTTCAACTGCTACGTATTATTCAATTCAATTCAATTCATTTTATTCATTCTCCATAAAAATACACCAATAATTATGATACATGATACATGAGATAAAAATTGTGACATAAAACAAACTTAGGTACATGATTGATATGATAACACTGGGGATGTACATTTAAAAAAAAACAATTAAACGAGAGACATTTTATGGGAATGGGGGTCAACAAAAAGAGCATTTAGCCTTATAAAATGTTGACCCCTTAGATCAATCATAAAGCAAGTAAATCGGATAGTTTTTACACAAAAAGTTAGACAGAAAGAAAGAAGCAAACACAGAGAGAAACTAAATCAAATAAATCAATCTCATACATACTCACAAGATGGGATTTAAAATATTTTTTAAAACTCTTCAAAAAAGGAATATTTCTTAAAGTGTTTGGGATATTGTTCCATACTACTGGACCTTTAAAAAAATTGAATTTTTTGAAACATTTGATCTAATTTGGGGCAAATGAAAATTAGGCATATCCGGTTAAAAAAAACCTAACCAAAAAATAATAATTGCTGCGCCAAGTTATTATGTGATATGATTCTACAAATGTGAAGTACAGTAGCGCCACCTGGCGTCGTCCTCTTGGCCATGGTAATAAACACTATCACAGATCATACCTCAAAGTCGTCCGGTATTTTCCTTTATTTAATTAACCAATTGGTATTTAACTAACCTTTGGCGTGGTGGCAGCTAGGTCTGATTCACGCCTATCGAGTTGTTAAACATTTTAAAGAAAATTAACCCTCAACATAGGGGCTGGGCGTGCCGTGCTAAATCGGTGTCAGACGAGAGGTTGTTAAAACGGTTTGTGTTGGTCCCATACTTACACACAGCCAATGTGTGATAAGACACTCCGGGGTGATACCATGGCTAAGGCCGCGCTGGCCGCCGCGGCAGCCGGGGCGCCTATGCCGAAGAGCTGGTGTCCGGCTAGCAGGTCATCGCAATCGAATTTGCGCAATTCTGCGAGCAGGCAGATCATAACAAAGCCTTGTTTCTTTGCTCGTACAGTAGGGAATATGAACATTTCTGTTGAAGTGAAGAGTGGATCACGAATTAATATGATCACAGAATCTGCAGCTGATTATTTTGGTTTTGAGGTTATTGTTGATGATTTGGGGTTCAGTGATTATTCGCTTGATGATGTTTTGCTGGGTAGTCTTGTCGATCAGACTCAAATTGTTGGATTGACCTCTTTCCCATTGTTGTTGGAAGGGTGTGAACTTTGGTTTGAGGGTGTGGTAGTCCAAGATCATTACCTGGCTAATGCTCATGTTGATGTTATTGCTGGAGCTCCCTTCATGGAGCAAAATGATGTGTCTGTCCGCCCCTCCAAGCAACAGATCATGTTTGGAGATGATGTCACTTGCTATTACGGTTCATCATCGCCTCATGATTTTGACTTGTCTCTCACATGTCTTCATGGCATGGAGGGTGTGAATGGGGATGATCCTGGATGTCTGACATCAGATGGTCAACATGATTATGATCCCATTATCACAGATCTCAGAGATGAGGGATATGAGATGAATGTGAGTGATAATCCACGTGTAGATACTTGTTATGGTAACAGCAAGCCCCTAAAGCGGCCGCCATTACACTGTAACATTTGGCCACGATTTGAACGCGCCCGAAGCCCCTATGCATTATTCATTTTGTAAGATGCTTCCTACCGCGTATATGCTTTACACGCAAGTAAAATAAAAACGTGGATCAGTGTCACGCATGCGCACTAAGAAAGGTCAAGTCCGCTTAATTAGGTGATCTGTCGTAATCGACAGATCACCTTTTAATTTCGTCAGAATTTTCTTTATTTATTCTTAATATTTTTATTCCTTCAGTCCACTTTTTTGTGGACACGATTGCGCAAAATCAACAAGTTCAATTTTCATGAAATTTTCGTCAGTCATCAGGCCCTGTTCCCGCAACTTTCTCAAGGTCATCAGGTCATCATGACGTCATCTACGTGCCATTTTGTAAAGATTTTTGAGATTTTTGTAATTGTCATATCTCAAGAACAGAAAATCAATTCTCCTTCATACTTAGCATGACAATAGCTTATTTCATTCTTAACATTTTCCTGCACAAAAACGCGCGCGTACGCGTACGTCCGCGCGTCAGTGCGTGCGCAAAGGTATAAAAATGCTCAAAATCGTCTCAAATTTGTTTTGCACATGTTTCAGGCCATTTTGAACATTTCAAAATTTTCCGCGCGTATGCGTCCGCGCACGCCTTTTGCGCGTTCGCACCATGTACGGAAGGTAGAAATGCCGTTTTTTTGCATGGTATCGATTTCTGATAAAATTTTTGACAATTTCCAATTAGTTTCAGTCATTCTCGACATCTAATAATGCCACACGCGCGCGTCAAACTTTAAAATCCGCGCGTGCGTCAATGGGCAATATAATGTAAAAAGTGGTAAAAACATGCCTTTCTAAAATCAGCCATAGCTCGTCAGAAAGCGTGGTTACCCCCATTTTTTTTTACATATTCTGAAAGCCTATGAAATGTAGATTTGAATTCATGCATAATTTTGGCCGATCGGACATTCTGACGTCATCATATCAGCAAGTGAACTCAAAATTATGATTTTGAAAAAATGACATCATCATTTTTCTATTGATTTGACAGTACTTCAGTCATATTGGGTCGATTTTCTCCCAGCTTTTGATATGTTGTAGCTGAGACAATTCTCTACAAGCTCAGTCAACACCATTTTTCATTTTGATGACGTCATCATAGTCAAAATTTCGATTAAAGGCGACATGTCAGAATTTTCCCTATTTACGTGTTATGTCTATGGAAGATGAATTTTTCTCATATCATCAAACTACATGGCTTTGTTCTTTGAGCAATATCTCGGTTATTTTTGCTCCGTTTTCTCCAAGATTTTAGTATGTTATAGCTGAGACTATGGGCTATCGTAAGTGTGCCCTCCGTTTTTTGATCAGATGCCGGGATCATGCTCAAATATCCAAGTAAATGTTAAATTGGCTCCTGTACTTCCGCCCCTTTTCTGCTTTACGTGTTAAGTCTATGGGGAAGTTTTTGGTCTAGTGGTCATAGCACTTGCCTCCGGTTCAAACGGCCCAGGTTCGACTCCAGGTGGTGATTTTTCATTTTTTTTTTTTTTTGCATTTTTGCATTTTTGCATTTTTTTCCGGTAGTCTATGTGGACACATCATTCTATTTATGAAGCTTTGGGGGGAGATTTTTTTGTTGTGACGTCATCCAGGCGCCAATTTTCCCTATTTACGTGTTATGTCTATGGAAGCTGAAGTTTTCTCATATCATCAAACTACATGGCTTTGTTCTTTGAGCAATATCTCGGTTGTTTTTGCTCCGTTTTCTCCCAGATTTTAGAATGTTATAGCTGAGACTATGGGCTATCGTAAATGTGCCCTCCGTTTTTTGATCAGATGCCGGGATCATGCTAAAATAGTCAAGTGAAAGTTAAATTGGCTGCTGTACTTCTGCCCCTTTTCTGCTTTACGTGTGCAATCTCCCCCCCCCCCCCCCCATTTCTCTCTCTTCCTCTCTCACTCTCCTATCTCTGTGTCTGTCTCATTCTTTCTCTCTCTCTCTTCTTTCCTTTTTCCTTTACTCCTCTATCACTCTCCTATTTGTCTCTGTCTCCTCTGTGTGTGTGTGTCTCTTCGCTCCCTTTCCTTTACTCATCACTCTCTCTATCTTCTCTCCTTTTTCCTTCACTCCTCTATCACTTTCTTATCTGTCTCTGTCTCCTACTTTGTCTCTGTCTCTTCTCTCCCTTTCCTTTATTCATCTCTCTCTCTCTCTCTCTTTCTCTTTCACCTCCCCTTTTTGTCTTTGTTTCATCCTTATCTTTCGACGAATCATCCAAAATTCATTTTCCACACGCTTTATGCCTTATTGAAACCAAAGGGGCGCTATTTCACTAAAATAGGTAGTAGAGCCTAGGAATTGAAAATGCTAGGAAAAATCATTATCACCATTTCAACCATTATCATCACTATTATTACCATTTCAACCATCATCGTCATCATCATCATTATCACCATTTTAACCATCATTATCATCATCGTCATCATCATCACAATCATTTTCATCATTTCTACTATCATCATCACTGCCATCTCTCTCTTTCTCTATCACCTCCCCTTTTTGTCTTGGTTTCATCCTTATCTTTCGACGAATCATCCAAAATTCATTTTTCACACGCTTTATGCCTTATTGAAAACAAAGGGGCGCTATTTCACTAAAATAGGTAGTAGAGCCTAGGAATTGAAAATGCTAGGAAAAAGCTGAAATCATAAAAATCATTATCACCATTTCAACCATTATCATCACTATCATTACCATTTCAACCATCATCGGCATCATCATCACCACCATTTTAACCATCATTATCATCATCGTCATCATCATCACAATCATTTTCATCATTTCTACTATCATCATCACTGCCATCTCTCTCTTTTCTTTCACCTCCCCTTTTTGTCTTGGTTTCATCCTTATCTTTCGACGAATCATCCAAAATTCATTTTTCACACGATTTATGCCTTATTGAAACCAAAGGGGGCTATTTCACTAAAATAGGTAGTAGAGCCTAGGAATTGGAAATGCTGAGAAAAGGCTGAAATCATAACAATCATGAATAGATTCATTATAAATGTTATCGTCATATGAGGGTCATCTTTCACATAATCATTTTGTCATTCATCTTCGTCAACATAATCATAATCATGATAGAAAATGAATTTGTAATCTGTGTGCAATCACCCCCCCCCCCCCAATTTCTCTCTTTTTCTCTCTGTCTCTCTTATCCTATCTCACTTTCCTATCTGTCTCTGTCTCCTTCTATCTCTTTGTGTCTTCTCTCCCTTTCCCTTACTCCTCTCTCTCTCTCTCCCTTTTTCTTTCATCTCCCCTCTTTGTTTTTGTTTCATCCCTATCTTTCTACGAATCATCCCAAATTCATTTTTTTACACGCTTTATGCCCTATTGAAACCGAAGGGGCGCTATTCCACTTAAATAGGTAGTAGAGCCTAGGAATTGAAAATGCTAGGAAAAGGCTGAAATCGTAACAATCATCAATAAATTCATTATTATCAATGTAATCGTAATATGAGGGTCATCTATCACATTATCATTTTGCCATTCGTCTTCGTCAAAAATATAATCATAATCGAAAATTAAGACAGATCACCTAATTCGTCTTCAGTGACGAATTAAATTCTAGTTTATTCATGTATGTTAATGTATTCATCACTTGGCTAATGACGGCGCATCGATAATTGACGAATGGGCGTCATTCATATGGTGTCATTAAATCTTTATGATAATTAGGTCACAACGTGTGATTTTCAGCACAAAAGGGTCGAGTTGTACATGTACCGTGGTTATTAAGAAGATAAATGTTGATATTTATGACATTTCCCGAATTAAGAGAAAAACTTTTACATTCATAATAAGTATTTTTTTTCAAAGAAATTAATAAATGTACACTCTTTGACCAGTAGGATAAAGCAGTTATAAAAAAAAACATGGGGGGGGGTGGGTATGATGGAAGGCAAAGTAAGAATAAAATATTAGGTGTAGGTGAAGAGGTATCCTAAGATTTTCTTTAGGGGCAACTTTCGCATTGCTGCCAAGTTTGTAAATCTTATAGCCTTTTGAACATACCTTTCAAAGAGAATTATGAACCTTGAAAATTCGTCCATTTTAACTGACCCGAACTGATTTAATATACTTACACCTTTATTCTTCACTTTCTTTCTTTCTCTCTCTCTCACCCCCCCCCCCCCCCCCTTCTCTAAGTTCATTTTCATCCAAATCTTCTCACTTCCGCCTTTTCTCATCTTCTTTTCTTCCACCTCTCTCTCTCTCTCTCTTATACATACACCTCGATCCCACGTCCTGGTTCATTTCAGCCCCCCTCCCCTATGGTTCATTTCAATGATATAACGTGAGAGGACTTTTATCATGCATGTTCACAGAATAATTTTAAATTACAATGTACATGTATATCTTTCTTACAATCAAAATTTAAGATGCAATTGTTTACGTCGAATCAGAAATACGTTTAGATTTTCTCACTTTTTAATAAAAAATTTCTTGCATACAGAAATGAGGACAGTCTTTAGAGAAGTTTAGACATTGTCTTACTTCTTAATTGTATGTTTAATTATTCTCCTTTAAAAAAAAAACCCCAACATAATTTATATAATTTATCTGCAGTCATACCCTCTTTTCATAAACTACAATACCTTGTCAAGGTCAACTAATATTCTCTTCTTGAGAGTAGTACAAACAGGGGCAGATCCATGATTTTGTATAGGGGGGGGGGGGGCACACAAATGCTGGTTTGTCAATTTTTAAACTGCTTGCCTTGGAGGGAGACCCGTACTTTTTTGGTCTCGCCAGCTCTCAAAAAGTCGCTCAGTGGGGGGTGGGGTGGCGACAAAAAAAAAATAATTCCCCCAGCCCTCCAAAATTTGACAAAAAAAAAAAAAAAAAAAAAAAAAAAAAGGTTTTCGTTCTAGAAATGGTGGGTGGGGGGGGGGGGGCACGCATTTAAAAAAAAATGAATTTCAATCTTATTGAATCATACCTTATAAATTTCAATCCCTTTCCAAGAAGTAAATTATTTGAATTTCCATTTAACACAATAAAAACTACTTTCGAAAAATAAACTCAAGGGCAATTTCAAAGGCCTATTGTACTGCCCATAGAAATCAGGTTCGGATTACATAATACGCCATTGTAATGTTCGCACATTTCTAAAGGTGATAGACAGGGCTATTGAAATTGCCTTGAGTTGATTTTTAAAAAAAATAGTTTTTATCGTGTTATTTAAAAATTATTTACCCACTACACCCCACAAAAGAAGAAATGATAAAAGAAATAAATGACCATCTAAGTTTCAAGTTCAACACACACCAATGACAACAATTTTACTCTTAAAAGCAAAGATAATGTTGACAGTTCTAAGAAATCTAAATTAAATAATTCATCACCCTTTTAGTTGGTACATGTATATTGCATACTAGTATCATAAATCTAACTATAAAAGGGGGGGGGGGAGAAACACACATAGAGATCTAATTCTATAGTTTTAAGTCAAATAAAATGTTGAATAGTATGAATTTTCTCAGTAGATGAATAATAAAATAATAAATCAATAAAAAATTAATAACAAATTCATAGAATAATTAGATTATTATTAATTTGTTATACACTGCGAGAAGATTTAATAAAGGAGAGGCCAATAGGGGCCCTGTAATCTCACTAGGCCACATAGAAGAGGAAGACCTCCTCACATAACGAGCTACTACAAAAATGGCTGCATATGACTACAACGTTTGACATGGGGAGGGGGTGAGTAAGATGGTTAAGACATAACTGAAGAACTTTAAACTCCCATTCAGTCATTCTAATTATGCATATTATACTTGAATCCAGGTATGATTTTAATGTGATGTTGATCAAAGCAGGGGACTATTTCACTGAAGTGCTGAAGTAGAAATCCATGTCTGTTGAAAGAAAAGAAGAAAGATTTTAGAAAATAGAATCCATTGTGTATTTGATAATTAAAAAGCAACAATGAGAATTTTAAAAAAAATACTGAAATTTAGAGCTTCCTATTAACCCTTTCGAGACAAATGACCACATTTTGTGGTTTGGCTCGATAACTTTTGATTCAGAGCTCTAAAAAATATACCAGATGCATGAGTAGAAAGAGCAAAAAAAAGAGCAAAAAAAAACACACATTGTTTCCATTTTTGTTGCATGACCATATTGCGTTTGATGCCAGGAATTTCAAAAAGGAGAATAAGCTTCATAATCCTTAAATTGGCAACACATTGAGAGGTTCAAAATCACTATTTTTTAATCAAAATTGGCATTTTTTTCAACTTTTCGACTAAGTTTCTAATGATGTATATTGTTTTCAAAGACATTGCATTTTGTTAGAACCATGTAGCACTAAAAGAAAAATATCATTGTTGCCAATTTGAAGAACGAAATGTGATCAATTTAGCCTTTAAATAATTCCTGTCATGAAAGGGTTAACACAGTTAACGTTGACTCTTTATATGAAATAGAATAATAAGTGGGAATTCTCAAAAGTATTAAAAGAGGAAAAAAGGTTGTCCAGTTGGACACATAAAATTTTCAAGGCTATTCAAAAGAAACCAAATTAGTAAAGTCTCAAGAAAATTATGTTTATGTAAAAAAAAAAAAAATATGTACCTAGATTGTATTGAGATACTAATAACAACCAGTGGCGTCGATTATGGGGTGGCAAGTGGGCAGTTGCCCCCCCCCCCATAATATTGAGGGCAAATATATCATTTTGCCCTCCCCCTTCAACATATTCTATAATTTTCCCTGCTTCACATAACCATGGAGAAGCTGGCAATTAAGAGGCGTTGAAAAAAATCATGAAGAGTACTATTAGGCTGTTCTGCACCCCCCCCCAGAAAAAAACAAAACAAAACAAAACAAACAAAAAACAAAAAAACAAATCAACGCCCCGATAGCAACCTACCATGCAAAACTGGATCAGCTAAGTATTTATTTGTTCCTCTCAGAATTTGTCTTCATTCTCAGTGGGTAAGCCTTCATCTTCATCATCGTCATCATCATCATATGTAATACTAATAGATGAAGTAGAGAAGCATTATCCTATATTAAGAAGAAAAAATCACATATACACTCATCCTCACCCTCTTGATGTTTTCAAAGAGGATGAAGCCTAACTACAATCCATCCTAAAAAGATTCATAGATTTCAACTGAAAGTGTAATGTTCTGGCCCTGAAAATAATAATAATAATAATAATTAATAATAATAATAATAATAATAATAATAATAATAATAATGATAATAATAATAAAATAAATAAAAATAATAATAAATATTATCAATAACATAAGTTCATCCATCTTATTTGGTTTGTTTCTATTTGCAGGAATAAATAAAATGTTTAACATAATTATTAAGAGGACTAAAAATTTTATTTATACGAACATCATACTGAACATCCCCTAAAGATCTCATAAATTGATTTTTAAAGACACTAAAAAAGCTGATGTAATACTACACTTAAGAAAACAGATCTCAGTGGTGGATAAAGAAAGAGGACAAATGAAATGTCTATTCTCTCAGAAAAAAAATGATGACTTTGTTGTTGCTGTTTTGGTTGGACAATGTAAACTAAAAACTGCCTCTCTTTATTGTGAACACATCACCCCCCCCCCCCCCCCCAAGTAAACTGATCCTGGATACACTACCACTACCAGACCTATAATTTTTAGCTGTAATAGGTCTAGGTCTAACTAGACCGAAAATTCTGTCTCTCGTTCGTTAGCCTCTCCACTGTACTTGGAAGAAGCGGGTCGTTCGATCTACTAAGCAAACCTAAGACCACACACCGACTACACAACGGCTGCAAGATTTTCAAACAGAGAATACCTTGGACCCTGAATTACCTGAAAAAGGTGCATTAAACGGATTATACAGACAAATTGGTAAGTTGAACAGATTCTTGAATGAGTAGAGCCTAGGCCTAATCAATTTAATCATAGATCTATATGCATGAGGAAAAATAAATAGCGATTTCTCCGACTACGTCGGCGTGTAGTCGGTTTGCACAGGAGATCAAATGGCCCGCTTCTGTCTCTATAAAGAGGCTAACAACGAGAGACAGAATTTTCGGTCTAGTCTAACTAGTTAGGTCTAAACGTACCTACCTGTTTATTTCTCAAGTCTTATCAAAGTCCGCTTCATCCGGCACCTGCAACAGTTGTTGAGTTGTGCAAGTACGCAGACGTCTGTTAGGTCTTCAAGTAGATCAGCCACAAGTTAGTTCCTTGCCATGTTATTATCTGAGGGAAATCAAAGTCAACATGATGAGACTAATGAATGCGACACTGAAACAAAGCAAAAAAAGGCCATCCCACTATTATTGCCTGGGTTTTGATTCTGGCAAGTGGTCTAGAATCAAGACTAAATATGACCCCCCCCCCCCCCCTCTCTCTCTCTCTCTCTCTCTCTCTCTCTCTCTCTCTCTCTCACTCTCTCTTGAAATAAAAAATAAAACATCATGCTTGCCTTGGCTTTGTTTGGTCTGATCTTGGCTCAAGTTTAGAAAAAAAGTGGGCCAAAGCCTACAACCCGGCGTTAAAACTTATATTTAGCAAACTGTGTGTGTAAGTTACATTTACTCAAAGTAGACCTGGACCTGGGCGGGGATCTGGACTGGTCTCTGGAAAAAAAATATCAACATGGAACCCCCTCCTCATTCTAAATTTAAAAATAAAAAAATATTTAAAAATCCACACAAGAATAGCCTAGATCTACAGTAGATCTAGACTAGTACAGAGTCAATTAGAATAGAATTTAGAAAGGGCCTCACCTGGGCCCTTTGTCTTCCAGAAATTAACAGGGTCTATGCGTCTACATCTAACTTAGATAACCAAATCATTGACATAGGGTCTACAGACTAAGTTCGATCTATTTATAGGTTTACTAAATCTGTCGGCTATTGTCATCTCTCTGAATCTAATTCAGTAATCATCTATCGAAACGCATCGAGATAGCCCCGCCCGAAAGTCCGGGTAAACCGCCACGAGTGACAGGGTGGTAAGGGAAATCGAGCTGCAACATTAGCTCATGACGATGAAAATTGTTTTGAAAGTTCGAGAGTATATTACACATTGTTTCATGACATACGGCTCTGTAGAATCCCTTCAAAATGTAGAGAAATTGAAACAGATTACTCACAGTGGCAGAACTTGTTCTAAATATATTCTAATTTTCGAAAATTAAGCATAAATACATGTGTACTCACCTCTAAACTTTCCACAATTTTTTTTTAATTTGTGCGGTGACGTGAAATTCACAGCGGAAGTGACGAAAAGAGGTCAAATATAATCATTCCTTTTGAAGAACATTCATATTCATAAGGTCCGGTCCAATCAAAGTTTGATAAATCGGAGTATGCAAAACAAAAATGAATAATGCATAAGGTGTTTCTCGATACTTATCGATATTTTTTGGTATCGGGGGCTTCGGGAAAAATGAAATGTTACCAAATGGGCGGAGCCTAAATACGCTTAAATACGCTTAGACTGAATTGTGACGCTGCAGCTTATATGTAAATGAGGCAAATCCGCGCGTGCTACCTTTCCGTCTATAAGTTTTAATTTGTCTATGGGTAACAGTCATGATACCTGGTAGTGATTGAACACACAGAACTAGATGAACATGAGACAAGTGAGGGTCATGGAATGTTGTCTAGTGAGGAGGAATGTGTTACACGAGAGAACAAAGATCTGGGAGATCAAAGATATGAGATCAGTGAGAGTGTGAGTCCTGGAGTAGAGACTAGCACAGGTGACATGCATGTATGGAAGGAGGACATGCAGAGAGATGATAGATGTGAGACTATTGGTAGTGATGATATTGGAAGAGAGATCAGTGAAGATGTGATTAGCTACCATGGATTAGGAACTACATGTAGTGGGGATGATTTGAATATCGATCACTGCAAGGTAATAGGAGAGACAAAAGAAATGATCAATGATCATGTGAACTGTCATGAGGGATTCAATGAGAATGACATAGATGGGCCTAGTTATAAATCCAAGGTTTGTCAGCTACCATTGCCCCGATATAGCACAGCTTTGTACACACCTGCTGAAGAAGACACTGGTCAGCTGTGCTTTCCTTCAGTATTTTCCAAGGATGGTGCGAATAGTGTTTCCACAGTTAAATGGAATTATCGGGCCAGTTGTCATGACACCATTGCCTTCCTCTGTTCTAGGCACATGCCTTGCACTCCCTGTAGAGAGCTATGTTCTCCACCTGGTTTTGATTTCCCCCTTGAGTCCTCTATGGTGGTTGCGAATTGTTCTCAGCCTGCTGTGTTTGACAGTCGTTTCATAGAGTCTGTACATTCGAATTCCAGTCTGGACTCTGGTTCGACCACTTTGCATGATGTGACTATGGTGATGTCTGATATAAACGTACCGGATCGATGCATTGGTAGCAACTGCTCAGTTGACCGCGGAGGTATCGATATGCCTCACTTTCTGTCGATTAACATTTCCGAAAGGTTGATACCAACCTACCCGTTGTGCCACTGACGGATCCGAAGTTACCTGACTGCATGAGTAGCAGCTGCGTAGCTAGCGATGGAGGGATCGTTGCGCCTTTATGCCTGCCAAACGACAAGAGCAGTAGGTCCTCAAGTGCGCAAGTTAGTCCGTTCTCACACACCACATGTTGTGTGGCCACAAAACTGCTGCCGTACCCAGGTCACATGACCTCGTCGACTGTCACGGTGACTGTACGCCCACATCTGGCCAGCAGTCTATTCGTTAGCAACCTGCATGACAGTTCCATCCTGCCTGATAGCGCCCGTCACACTCGTCCATCAGATCAGCCCCATGCTGCTTCTTCATTTCATACAGAGCATGGTCCTGCTGATCTGTCTGTCCCACTGGGAGAGCTTTGCAGACCTGGTGTGTGGTCTTCCCTGCCAAATGGAAGGTCCTCTACTGCTTCCCAGGTGCCTGTGTGCGCGACCAGAGACTGCCGCTTAGTATCCCCAGAGCGTCCTCACTTGCAGATCTGTTCTCCGACGTCTTCCCCTTCTGCAGTCCCAGGGGTCCGCCAACCGTAGACGTCATACGAGGTTGCCACAGAGGTTTACCACCAGATGTGATGCTACGAATGGCAACCACTCTGCTCCAGTCGCAGATGTTTATGTGGTCTTGATATTGTGCCACGGACCAACTCTTGTGACTCTAGGACTCTAGATGGACAAAGCCTCTATACCTACCTTACGTTGGGTATATATTTTGACAGCCCCGTTCATGCTATTGCCCGATGCTGTTACTTCACTGATCCACGGCATCCAATATAGACTGTTATGATCAATTCCTATGTCTATAGAGACTAATTGTTTTGAGTTCTGTACATCTGTAGTGTGAGATGAGGATATGATCTTATGCATTAATTTCCAGAATGTTTTCACTTGCTGTTTACCATACGTCTAAATTGTATCCATCGAAGAGAAATTACATGTTTATGCATTATTTCCCTTGATATAGATCTGATATAAAGTATGCATTACATGAGGATTTGTGATTATGTTTAAAATGTCATTATTAGAGTGATTTTCAATGTATTCGATGTTTGTCATAGTTTGATACTATAAATCTGTGTTTATTCGTTTTAATTTCAAAGTAGTAAGCCGTACCTTCCTGTTAGGTGTATACAGGGAATGGTGTATTTCTGCCTGTTACGGTTATTTAAGGATTATTGTGTTTATACTTTATAGAAATTTTAATTTTTCTTTGATTGGTATGCAACTATATAGTATGATCCGGGACTCTGATACTCTGTTGTCTTAGTGTTTCTAATATGCTGTGTCACTATTTTCTGTTTTTTTATGAGCAGAAATTAATCATTACAGTTATTTGTGATGCTATGTTACTTAGTAATTGATCGATTGTCGTTGTTTGTTAATTAGTTATTTCTTAGTCCTGCTCATAGTTAATCTTCGAGGATTTTGTTCTCTGTGATATTAAGAGTTGATTAATGTGTTATTGATTTATTTGATTCTTAATGGTTTTGATGCACATGCAAGATTTTTAGCGAATCTCATCCATGCACTAGGTGGACCTGTATTGACTGCTATGTTATAGCCATAGTTGTTGGTTTTGTTGTTAATCACATTGTTTTCATCTTACTTGTTTTGAATTACGATTGGGGTAAGGTCTTTGGCTTGACAAAATAACAGTCTCTATTTTATTTATTTGATAAGGCCGTGCAGTTGCCCATGTTTTATACGACATTCTTATGTTATGACAGTTTATGCTTTGTGCTTGTTTGGCTGTAGAGAATGGAAGGGAAGTGACAGTGCACTTGTAGTTGTGAAAGGGTAATTAGTCAATTGGGTTGTAGTTTATAATTGATGGCATGTGCGTATGTCATTTTGAAAAGGGCAATAAGTAAATTGAGTTATATATTATACATGTAGTAGATTATATCCTACCGCATGTTTATGGAAGTGGTTATTCTTCTGTAATTATGTTTTAGATATCAGGCTCATGTGTCACGCTGAGACCAAATATTATGAATATCTGTGTTTTGGTTTATAGAGTTTCTACACCTGTGGTTTTGTAGCCGTTAAGTTTGTTATCCGATTTTATGCAAATCAAACGGTGTATTGTTGAGAAGGGAAAGAAAAAGGTAGTCACGCCAATATGTTGTTATTATGTGATATGATTCTACAAATGTGAAGTAAAGTAGCGCCACCTGGCGTCGCCCTCTTGGCCATGGTAATAAACACTATCACAGATCATACCTCAAAGTCGTCCGGTATTTTCCTTTATTTAATTAACCAATTGGTATTTAACTAACCTTTGGCGCTGATCGATCCCCATGGAAGAAAAAAGAAAAGAAAAGGAGATTCCTAAAATTGAGGGAATCAGACAACTAGTTAGATAGTTATGATTTTTTTAATGATATTAAGATTGCTGTCCTACAGATACAAAGTGGCCTCTCGGTCATGAGGCTCTTTCAATATATCCGCCTAATATCACTATTAACCATTGCTTTGTATGATCTTATAAGCTAAATTTACACCATTTTTCCAGAAACTAATTACTTAATGTCTTTCCCCAAGTTATACTCCTATATTCTCTCCCATTCACACACTGGAGTAGTCACTCGTCCATTCGCTTTTAACACCCCCCCCCCCCCCCTTTCCTCGCCCGTTCCCTGCTCAATGTAATACTTGCGTATCACTGTCTGCATTCCAGCATTCCCGAAAGCGCATGCAATCTGCTGGAGGCTAATATTTTATCAACAGTGCATATAGAAATAAGTAATCGGAGAATAGCGTCCCGTTGATCAACGCTATTCTCCGATTTTGTGGCATCAAACATCTTTTCAAAATCAAATTGAACAGCGTGTTTTTGTTCTTGATTTTTGTTTCCTTTTTTGTCATGTTAAACATAATTTAATGTTGTGAATATATCCACCCACCCGATTCACAGACTGGACACAGTAAACAACTGTGAAAAATTATGAAAAGAACAGTTTATACTGTGTATGTAATCCCCAATCTGGGTTATAGATGGAATGATGAACTGTACCCATAGCTGTACCCACTGGCGTACTGGTTCCCCGCCCCCCGCCCCCCAAAAAAGTTTCACGACCAAAAAAAAAAGGGAAAAGGAAAGGAAGGAAAAGAGGGGAAAGGGAGAAAGACGAAAAGAAAGGTATGGGAAAAAGAAAGATAAAAAGCCCCCAAAATCCTTTTTATTTACCCCTGGCTAGAACTTAAAGCAGTAGTACGTCTTTAAGAACCTATAAATGGCTGAATTTTCTTAGTATCTCCCTTTTCATATACATTACATACCTATTTTGCATGCACGATTTTGTTTTATCACAATTTTCTTTTTCAACTGTCCTCTTATACCCAAGCCACCCCCCCCCCCCCTTGTAATAGGATTATACACTATCATGAATTTCTTTCAAAACTGAGGAAAGATATTTGAAATAATTATATATGTGAAATATTATTGCAAGCAGGGGCGCAGTTCGGGGTATTGACTGGGTGGCACGTCCCCCGGAAATCTGGAAAAACATGAAAAGTATAGTAAATAATAAGTTGAAGCTACAGTATAGTGTTGAGACTATGGAGTGCTCTAAAAGGAAGTTTTACTATTCTGAATGGCTCAGCCTCTCAAAAATGTTGGCTCTTTAGCCTACGCCACTGGCTGTACCTGTCATAATCTGTATTCTGGACACGTTATATTCACCTGATTCATGGTGTTTGAATATTGTCCAGGGCGATAATGCAAAAGTGTACAACGAGTGTCGGCCTGGGCGTTTGTTTCGGCCTCTTTGTCCTAGCTCTGCTCTCGCGGCCTCTGCGAGCCAGCTGTATGCATTAATGCAGTCAATACGCGCTCGTTACGAGTGATTTCAGAAGTAGATTACATTATTTTCAGTAGTATACTGTGTTCTATTTCTTAACCAGCTTAGGGATTACATAATCTGTACAGTATTAACCAGTGTTGGGTACCTCGAGATCGATCTTGATCTCGAGACCAGTCTCGAGATCGGCATCAGTAACCTCGATTTTGTTCTTGATCTCGAAGGTGTTGGTCTTGATCTTGATCTTGTTCTCGGAGCTTCTGTTCTCGGAATTTTCGCTCGAGATCAACATTGTTATTACGTAAATTATCAAACGAAAAAGCTTTTAAAATCGTTCACCAATTGGCATCAGTAACCTCGATCTTGATCTTGATCTCGGACATTATCTGATCTTGATCTCAGATCTTCTGATCTCGATCTTGAGCTGCGGGTCTTGATCTTGATCTGGATCTCGGACTGTCTGGTCTTGAACCCAACACTGGTATTAACAGTTGTCTACTGTATTCCGTTTGTGAATAAGATGCTCAACCAGCATCTGTATATTGTTACGCGATATTATTATATTCATGTCAATAAGTTTCGCGCAATTTGTTGCATCTGCGCGTAGCCTGAATGTCATCAGAATGACACGTGCGCGCCACTGATCTCTGTAGAGATCAGTGGTGCGCGCGCACAGAATCAGTCTAAAAACACAAAATATTTCATAACTAATTCATAAAAAGGCCAGAATTCTACAAAATCAGTAGAAGTCAAAATAAGAAAGGTCAAACCTAGAACTCTTTCTCTTTTAAGAAACCTTTTAACTGGTTAATTCCCACCATTAACAGCACTGCTAACCAATTGACAAAATTACCTTGTCACTGCGAGTCGATTACTTTCCCCATAGAAACACGTGTAATTTGGGTGTTCTACGTTTTTGTGAGGCAACATAAAAAGGCCGTTTTCAAACAAAATTGGCCAGAATTCTACATATGAGATGATTACATTTTTATGCTCAGCAGCTTCTTTGTTTCTTCAATATTCATATTCCTTTTTAACTGAATTAAATTGTTAAAAAGTGAAAAAGATATAAGTATTTCTAAAAGTTGAAATTTACGTTTTTCATGATTAATGTACAGGGTTCTATGGACGGAATCGCAGAGGGAAAGTGATACGCGCGCGCGCATGGTTGAGAATGCAACACACTTTTTGGTATTGTACATAAAATTCCTTTTTTGCACGTTGTTATTATTGCAAATTATTATTCGACTGCTATTCCAGCTATGAAAATCCAGAATTCGATATTTTTCGAATTTTACTTCTCCATTCAATTCATCACCCGCCCACCCACCCTCTCACCCACTCACTAACTCATTCTCTTTCTCTCTCTGTCTCTCTCTCCCTCTAACTCATCGACTCACGATCACTTGCTCACTCACCCACTCACATTCACTAGCTCAGATCATTCACCCACCCACTTACACTCACTTAACCACTCAACCATTCACACTCACTCACCCACTCACTCACCAACTCTTCCACTCACCCATTCACCCACCTGTTCATGCACACACTCACACTCTCGCTCACACATTGACTCACTTTCACTCGCTCACATATTCAGTTACACTCACTCGCACTAACATTTACTTAGACTAAACAACAAACTTATTAAATTTAGGAAAATACTATTTTATTATGCAATATGCAGATTATATATTAATATATACGATGTTATGACTATGTAATTTAATATAATAACTGTGACGTGATACACGTTTATTTTTTGAGGATTAGTTACAAAGTGAACCACAGACATATCATAAAAACATATTTTTCTACTTTCCAAATTATAGATAAATACATTTGAATAGAGTTGCTATGATAAGATTTCAGAATAACTGACGTAATACACGTTTTTGTTTTGTCAGTGACTAACAATAGCTTGTGTGAACTATAAATATGTATATAATACATAAACATGCATGCATAGATATATATTTTTCGGAATATTGCTAACGGATGAAATATTTTTTAACTTGTAAATATCAGTTTTCCGTGATGCACGTTACATCGTAAATAAGATAATAACCAAACATTGGTTGAGAGAGACAGGGGTAAATAGATACTATAAAGTAAAGCAAAAATCGTTTTTAAAAATGAAAGAAAAAATTCATATCATTGAGAGAGAGGGGAGAGAGAGACGGGGGAGAGAAAGGGAGAGAGGGAGGGAGAGAGGGAGGGAGAGAGAAAGAGAGAGGAGAGAGAGGGGGAGAGGGGGAAAGGTAGAGAGAGAGAGAGGGGGGGGTAGAAAGGTGTATATGCAGGAGTATCGTCAAAACAAAAAAAAAATTTCCATCGTTAAGCACATTTCTACCAATCACTATTGTGAACACGTATGCTTCATGACACTAGTGCCAGAGCCATCCATACATAGAGTTTAACCATGTTGCATGCTTAACCGCTTACCTTCGGGCTTCCAGTTGGCCAAACTCTATGCATGTATACTAGCTAGTAGATGGCTCTGACTCGTTGATTAATAGTACCCCCTCACCGATCTCTCATCGTATTTTCCTTCCTGACTCGACAGTACGTGTACAATTAATATAAGTATTCTCTTCAGTTATACCAGGGAGGTGGAAGAGAGATGGTTACACAAGGATTTGGGAACAGAAAAGTAGGCATCTTAAATCATGTAGTACTGATCAGTGTTACATTGTATAGCATTGTGCATGGTTATGTCATGGAATACTGTACACATGTATTGTTTGTCATAATTATGATAAGCATTATAGTCATTTAATAAACATTTAATCTTTTAGGGAACAATTTGTTTATATTTATTAGCAATGTATGAATATATGGTTTCATTTCCCTTTTATAAGTATAAACTGTCTTGCATAATTATCCATTTTTAAACCATAACTTTGAAAAGGGTAAAGGTACAACTAAAACACGAAACACAAACCTGTAGTTATGAACAATAATTATACATCTTTAAAAAGTAGGCTTATCAGATAGTATTCATGGCCAAGGTATCAGTGTTACTTTTTCGTAATCAAGGTTACATGTTTCAAAACAGAGATTTATATGTATTTGTATTATATAAATAGGCTTTACATACATTCCACATGTATGTGAATACTGACAATATATAAATAAATATATCAAAGAATAATGAACACCTTATAATACCAACAGCATGAATAGTACAAAATGTTATAAGCTAGTTATATCTAAGTTCGACAGTTAACATAGTTGATACATTTATAAATTTAGTTTCTAAATTCTAAACATTTATTAATTATATTATATGATAGATAAATAAATATTCAAGGCTCATATATATATATATATATATATATATATATATATATATATATATATTCAAGGCATGGGTTGGATGAATGTTAATGCAATGTAATACTAGACTGTTAAATTGCCTATCATTTGGACATCTCTGAGCAGGGTAGAGGTGGCAACCTTTAAACTTTGCAAGATTACAAAATCACGCAGGACCAAGTCCGAACCGGGGGTATATGGTGGGGCTGTCATGAGGGATGACTGGGTGGAGGTCGAAGTCGATGATGATGGCTGTAAGATTTGGGCCTGCGAGATGGGATCGAGAACAATGTTATGAGAAGCATAATTAATTCTTGCTCGTTCCTAACTCATGTTCGGGTACATCAAGTTCTATTGCTGAAGTTGCGCATGCAGGTGAAACGGATTTATTAAAGTGCATGCGTCTTTGGCTCGTAAGGTGGAATAATAGACTGGGAGCCAGGGGGACAGGAGGGTCAACCGAACGAAAAAAGTAACCCCTTTTTATGTACAAAGTAATGATCTATGGACAAAACTATGCTAGGGAATAATCGTATGCCGTGCGCAAAGAGGTGGCGGCGTCCAAGAGGGCCAGAGAGGCCCACAAATGACGGCTTCTCATACACCCAGCTTTGTTCACAAACGGATGGCTGCTCTTGCTTTGAAAACGAAGACAAAGCTGATGTTATATGTGAATTAAGACGTCAAACGCAAATTCCTCGCTCCTTCTTGCATTTGTGAACAAAAGCTGAGTGTATAAGACGCCGTCTCGTGGCGACTTCTCATACACTCCTGGCGGCCCCACCACTTTGTACAAGGTAGATGATTATTTCCTAGCATAGTTTTGTCCATAGATCATTGCTATGTACATGAAAAAGAGTTTTTTTTTTCTCTAGGATGACCACCCCCCCCCCCCCCCTTGGCTCTATAAGTTAAAAGTGGTTTTAAATTAGTCCACTGATTTATGAATTGGCAATCTATATTATATCTTAAAAGTACTGTAATTCTGTGACAAACTGATTGGGTGAAATTTTTAGAGTCATTAAATGAAAACTGGTTTCATAATAACATTTCATTTGTACATTTTGGTTACAGAATTACATTTATTTTTACGGGATGAAGAGGTCGACATTTGGCTTTCCATAAATCATTGGACAAACTCTCTCCAGTTTGCCGGTGTTTAAACATGAACTGAAGTTCGTACGCTTTAATACCGGCATTTGTGTTTGTATCATTTTCTAGGGTTAAATAGTGTAGATATTAGCTACTCAATTTTATGTCATAGTAATTTGTTACAATGAATGTAATCCATTTATAATGTAAGTTTTTTATTAGCATTTGTCACAGGAATGTAAACCATTTTAATGTTTAATTTTACTATTGCTATCTAGAGGTGTCCTATGACCAAAGAACTGTATTTCAAATGTGTACTGAATTATGATCAATTTTTGGTAATAAATTCTTTTATTCATTCATGTCAGAGATATGAAGCATGTATGGAACATGGGCGCATTTATATACATTTGCCAAATTAATGAGGCTAGCTTTGCAAGTTCACACGACTCGAGTTCCAACTACTTTTTTGATAGAAAATGGACTACTCACCAAATCTCTGAGCAGTCCTTGCGCAGTAAGCATGTCACTTTGTATGGCTTGGATCTGAGATTCGAAGCTGGAGGCCCAGGAAGCTGTGCGCTCATCCACTAGTACTGTATCGAGGAGGTAGTCGAACGCTCTTAGAATGCACTCGTGTCGGCGAAGAGCTCTGGTGTAGTTCTGTATAAGTATTAAGTAGGTAAGATAATGACTTTTATCATATACAGGGATTAAGATTAGTTTAACATATGATGGGAAAGAGAGAGAGACAGAGAGAGGGAGAGGTTTGGGAGAGACATACCGAAAGAAAGATAGAAAGACAGAAAGAAAGAAAGCAAGACAGAGTCAGGTAAGGTCCTAGGTGAGAAACCAAGTCACCTTGGTCAGTGCGCCAATATGTGCGCCACTGATACAGCATCGATCCCTAATAACATAGTCCCTCGGATAAGCCTTGCAGCCATAGGGTCTCCAGGTTAGTTGTACGCAATCAGCTACTTCTTTAGTATTCCGGTAAATTAATCATCATTCAACGAACAATGGTCCACTGATGACTAAGCAAGAACTTTCTTTACATGCTTCATCAATATTCGGCTGACGTTTTGGTGCAAATTTCCGGTGTAGCTATATCTTAGGGAATTTCCCTCTTGCACTAACCATGAGAAAATCTGACAGGAAATTTCCAGAGATGATTATACTGGAAAGTGTTTTATCGGGCTAGTTAAGCTTAATAATAATGACAATTCTTAAATTGATATTTCTTTTTGGTGAATATGTACCTGTACATGTATACAACAATGATTGCGATATCAGTATTTCTGATGAAAATACAAATTTATGATTTGATCATAATTTTGATATTATTTTGTTGTAATTACACTCCATAAAGATAACGCCCCAAATCGTTCAGAGAAAACTTTTAATGAAATGATTGCTGTACAATAATACATAATGTATTTATAAAAGTCCATGCTAGGAGTGAAGAGTTATGTAAGCGGAATACGCATCTCTACATGTACTTATTTCAAATTTACTGTCTGTAAAATATACGACTACATGATAGAGGTTTTTCTGTTTCTTTTCACTTGTCAAATTTTTAGTTACTTCAATCTCCAAAAGACAAAATGTATATTTCTCATGTGGTACTGACATTTTTATTTTTATAATTCTTACAGTTCTGTATGTAAACACACACACAACACACACACACACACACACACACACACACACACACTTATATATATATATATATATATATATATATATATATATATATATGTATGTATAGAGAGAGACAGACAGACAGACAGAAACAATTAAGACACACAGAGAGACAGAGACAGAGACAGACAGAGAGGCAGAGAGAGAGTGTGTGTGTAAAACGACCTGAGAAGTCTTTGAAAGTTTAGCTTTCGCTGGCCTTCCTCAGAGGCCGAAAGCTAAACCAGCGACTACTTCCTGTGTTATCTTTTTCTTGCGTCATTCTTTGACTTCTTCACTGTGTTTACTCCCATCTCTCTCTCCCACGCGCGCGCACACACACGCACACACACACCCACACACACACACACACACATATATATATATATATATATATATATATATATATATATATATATATACATATAAAACATATAAAACAGCTTTTTCAACTCTCGTGGAAATAATTATAATTGTGAGAAAATCGAAGTTCCATAGAGCTGTCCATCCTTTTTGAAATTTTTGCAAAGGCTGAAAAAAATGTCTCCGCCGGCGGGAATCGAACCGTTGGCTTAGAACGCCAATGCCTTAACCACTAGACCACGGAGACAGGCCAGTGATTTCGGCGACACCAGATTCCATTGACCGACAGATTGACAAATCTTCAACCTTATTAATTCCTTTGTCGGGGGCAGGTGAGTTTTGAACAAAGACAAGCCGCATGCCTCAGCTGGATCTCAGAGCATTCGCGTTTCGCCGAACCACTGGCCCGTCTCCGTGGTAAGGTTAAGGCATTGGCGTTCTAAGCCAGTGACATGGGTTCGATTCCTGGCGGAGACATTTTTTCAACCATATATATATATATATATATATATATATATATATATATATTTATTTATACAGTGCGTCCCAGAAAAAAGGTTAACAGTTGGAAAAATGCTCCCAAAATAAATTTTTCAAAATATGATCAGGAAATTTTCATACCTGTCGATAGTTTAGGGTCTCTTAATGACACCAACATATCCCACAATATTTTAGGACTGAGTAAGCAAAAGCCAATGTTGTGAAAGGGTGCAAAATCCGGCCTTGACAAGAATTGATATTGGCTCTGGCTGGTATCAGCCGAGTTGAATCATGTAAAGGCTTTAAAATTTCCATATTCTGATCAATAAAAGAAAATTTATGAAATAACAAGCTCTGTTCTCTGTATATCCTTACACTTCCCATCAACATTTTATGCTTGAGTGAGCAATTAACTACTTTGCTGAGTGTTTCAAAATGTGACTCTTTCAATTTCATCTGGCTTGCTCACTCATCCATAAAGTTTTGATGGGATATATCAGGAAATACATTGAACAAAGCCTGTTCTTTCATAAATAGTCTTTCAATTATCAGAATATAAAATTTCAAAGTCTTTTCATGACTCTCAACTTGGCTCATACCAGCCAGAACAAAAAAATAAACATTTGTCAAGAATGGATTTTGCACCATTTCACAAGAGTGGCTTTTGCTCCCTTAAGCGTAAAATATTATGAGACAGTTTAGTTTAATTTGATAAAAGAGATCCTAAGCTAACAAAAGATATGAAATTTTCCTGAAAATATTTTGAAATATTTAATTGGGGAGACTTTTTCCAACCGTCAAATTTCAAACTTTTATTCATACCAGTCAAAGCAAACACCTGTTCTTGTCAAGTCTGAATTTTGCACCCTTTCACAAAAGTGGTTTTAGATCACTCAAGCGTAATAACTAGTCAGATTTTTTTATGTTAGTGACTTAGTATAAGGGAGGGACCCTAAGCTATCTACAAGAATTAAGATTTACTGAAAATATTCAGAAATAATTATTAGGGGAGACTTTTTCCAAATGTTAACTTTTGGGGGACGCACTGTATATACATGTATATATATATATATATATATACATGTATATATATATATATATATATATATATATATATATATATATGTATGTATGTATATATATATATATGCATGTGTGTGTATATATATATATATATATATATATATATATATATATATATATATGTATATATATATATATATATAAAGCCACCTTTTTTGTTTCACTCGAAAACTGTTAGTTATTGATAACTGTACAAAAGTAACGTGCACATAAAGACCACCTGCTCAAAAAGACTGCATTTCTTGTCTCCTTTGAGGGATCTTCATATACAGGTTTCATTGATTAAAGATGATTGATCTTACCTTTAATCTGATTAACATTAAGGTGCTTTGGGGACCCATACACAGTGTGACTAATCCTATGTCTGTACTGGGCGGTGTTTGGCTTCTCTGCGGTTGTCGGGTAATTTCCTATTAAAAGAAAAAACAACGCATTATACGTTGCATTGCAATAAAAAGTTAAATGTATTTTAGGTCATAGTCAAATCAAAAATCGAAAATCTAAATACAATACTGAAATGGACAATACATGCTCTTCGGGTTGCATAAATACCCTTTTGGCAACTTGGACCTTATATTCAAAGGTAAGTTTCCAAGTTTATTTTCTTTAATCGATAAAACAATTTGAAGAAGACTTGTACAAAATCAAAAAAATGTATTGATGCTGATATTTTTTTCAATTTGGTATCGTGGTTAATGAAACAGGGATAGAAGGTGGTTTTTACAACTTACGTAGTCAATCACTGTGTTCTGGATTTTACTAGATAGCATGGTGAGATGAAGCCTCAGGCGAATGAGGTAATCCCTGCTCGTCCTGACTGGTATGGCAGTCACTTCGGGTGTGGGTAGTACCGGGCTAGCAAGCGCGACTCCAAGGACAGTCGCTATAAGCAGACGGAGAATACGAAGTTAATGGAAGTGGGGAAAGGGTGTCACTTTATTCCGTTCTGACTTTTTTTTTCCCCCAAGACCTCTTTAATGAGTTATTGTTATGAGTTTTATTGACTATTATTGTAAGTTATCATTGTTATCAAGGCCTCATGGAAGACCACCATTACTGGTGATAATGAGTCACCCTGTTTAAATACCTGAAATACATGAATAAATTAAATACAATGATGACTGTTAATGAGGACAAATTGATAAAAAGAATCTATTATATTTTTGGATTAAACATTGACAAATCGCATTAGTTTCCACTTCTGACATATCTCTTCTCTAGAGGGAGAGAGATGGGCAGATAGTAAGACAATTGGTAGGCCCGTTTACATTATGGTAAAAAATCGCGATGTTGGTAAAAAAAAAAAAAAAAATCATGGTGTAAATGTGCTTGAGAGAGACAGAAAGAAAGATAGAATGAGAGAGAGAGAGAGTAGAAAGGTGTTTGTTGTTACATGTAATAGATTTAATCAACCAATCAATAGGGCAAAACCCTTTACTCCTATAGTTTTCATTTATTTTTCATTCTTTATTTTTGGGGTGAACAATAAAAAAAAAAGCAAACAGACAATACAAGCCATGACACACCGTTTCAATAGTAGTAAGCGTGACTGGTATACGTGGCTGGATCAGAGAAGGAAATAATTGGAAGTACTTTTGTATCATGCAATTTCCGGCAATCTGGGCTTAGTATAGGCTAATCAATCATACTAGCTGAATGAGAAGAAAGCGGTACAATCTTTATATTTTCGCTCTCATCATTATTTCTTATATAATGACGACCTCTTGAAGATTCTTTTTCGTTTGTTTGTTTGTTTGTTGTTTGTTTGTTTGTTTGTTTTTTGTTTGTTTTTTGTTACTCAGTTCCTTTCGACCCATACCCCGCTTCCCACCCAATTAAGGAGAAAATGGGGAGGAAAATGATAAATAAAAAGCAAAAAGAACAAACGGAGGAGAGATAAGGCGGGGAAGTAGAGCGGTATATCATGGAACAATGGATCTTGAATGAACCATGTAACTTTGAAAGACTCAAACAAGAACTACTAAACGTGATGGCTTTGTTTTGCAGGGGTGTAAATGCAGGTCCTGTGAGTACACTGGTATGAAGGTAAACAGACATGCTGTCTAAACGAAAGAGACCCTTGGAAAAAAATGTGTAATTTGCCTGTAATATACCTTTGATGTCATCACGTTAATGAAAACCAAAACAATAGGTTTTCTAGATTTTTTTTAATTAGTTCCCGATTGTGCGAGTCCTCGTTCGGTCGGTAAAAAGTTTGGAAAGTTGTGGCAGAAAATTCCCCCATCTAATCCTGTATAGCGCGCAAATTGGAATTATTCTGACGAATAACTTTGGTAATATGATATTTTGTATCCCCGATCTGTTGCCATGAATACAGTTTCGACAACAAAACTTTCCATTTGTCGCGATATCAGTGAAAACGGACCCATCTCTTTTGAGTTGATTGACCTGTCTATCAGACAGGAAGTATCGCTTATTGTTGGGTGAGTTGATAGTTTTCTCTTTGTTTTTGTTTATATTACTATTATAAAAGAGATGCTGATGTTGTATTTTAACATTTTTAACAGAAAAATGTTATTTAGGTGAAATAAGGCATTGCTTTATAATGATAAAGCTTTCTAAATTTAATCAATGAAAAAAGGCTGCATTCTTGTAGCCTTTCTTGTGAGCTAGAGAACGCAAGTATCCCCCTGTTCAGACACAAAACGTTTATACCGAAACTCGATAAAGAAACGTCGTATAAAATTTTCATCGTATAGCCTACGGACCGTTCAGACACATATCTCGACCGATTAGAAAAACATCGTATAGATGCGCAGTTTTCCACTGCGCATGTTGTTATGGCCGCCGCCAGTCCCCGCCCCCTGGTAAGGACACCTTTCGCGCGCTCACGTTAAGCCCCGCCCAGATATACCGTTCTATGGTCGCCATACGTTCAGACACACACGGAAAGGTGATTCGTTATCGAGTTCTAGTTCGAAACGATGCTCTGACCCCAGTTTCGTATACGACGTTTCGTTATACGACGTTTCGTTATCGAGTTTCGGTATAAACGTTTTGTGTCTGAACAGGGGGATACTTGCGTTCTCTAGCTCACAAGAAAGGCTACAAGAATGCAGCCTTTTTTCATTGATTAAATTTAGAAAGCTTTATCATTATAAAGCAATGCCTTATTTCACCTAAATAACATTTTTCTGTTAAAAATGTTAAAATACGTTTCGTTATAGTCAGCGTTCAGACACATAAATACACAAAAATTCATCGTATATAGCTATACCGTTTTAGTATAAATTTGTTGTGTCTGAACACCCTGATGTTAACTCAATATAAAAAAAGTGAAGCAGTTCTATAAAATTTGACTTTTCAGTTTTTACTGTCATATGAATCAATCTTCATTTCTAAAACAATAAGTACCGTCATTTTAGATTTATTTTTCTTATGTATCCCCACTTTTGTGTGAGCGAGGACTGCTGGTCTTTTTCTGTCTTCTGCTCTTGATAACTTCGAGCCAAATTAACCAAAGTCAAAAAGTGAAGCAGCAGCTGAGAGTTCAGATCATTCTGATTCTGATGATGTGACAGCTGTTTTGATTGGTTGAAAAAGACCACCGTCATTTTTTTGGTTCAATCACTGCTTTCGTTTTAAAATGTTACCTGTTTCCCCTCTCACGTAGCCTTTAATCAAGGCGCCTTGTGCTGCTCTGTCGATCCCCTGGTCGCTCCTCGAAACGCGCGGAATAGTCCTCTGATTATTGCGTCTGTGATGCAGAAAGACGTCCCGCGCAATAATCAGAGGACTGTCCCGCGCGTTTCGAGGAATGACCATGGATTGACCAGGGATCAGATAGACAGAGCAGCACAATCGCCTTGATTGAAGGCTACATTGTATGAGGCGTCCGATCGGGGGATCGGATTATGTGTACAGACGTTTTCATATGTTATAATGAAAATAAAATCAATACTAAAATTTAAGATACAATTGATAGTTACAAAAATATGTACTGATTGGCATTTTCAAAATTCAACAAAATATGTACTTATTGGTATTTTAAAAAACTGAACACATACCAATGAACGCGAGGATCTTGACGGGATGCATTGCAGATATATTCTGTGAGATTATATAAAAGCTTGATGGTTTGAGTATATCCAAAGGATGGCTCTCAGTTAATGAGAGTTTCTGAGATATTACCCATCTTTTATAGGGATTAATTGGATTTACCCAAAGATCTATTGCGAAACGTCACATCATAATCATACACACGCAACCGCGAACCCATCGCACACCCTCCCTAACACACACACACACACACACGCAAACTGCATGTTATGGTATACTCGCGACCGCCACCCTGAGAAAATTTTTACTTAGTTTGCACCGTTGTTCTTGGAATGACTTTACACAAAGTAGAACAATTATTGCATGCGGATTAAAACCATGGTAATCCCATCATCAAGAGGGTATCGTAACTATCTGTACATTTGTGATTCCGAGGATATCTCTCTTCTTCTTCTTTTTTTTTTTTTTTCTTATCCAAATATTTCTTCACACCATTTCATCCAATGAGATTCGTGAACATAGGCATCTTTAAAAATTACACGGTTTCCGCATATTGGAACCAACCCATTTACGTTGTATTGGGTGAAATGAGATCCCCCCCCCCCCCCTGTTCGGTCAAAGATTTTTGCAGATTGAAACCAAAAGGATGATAAAGAATGTAATTTTTGCTCCTTTCTGTGTACAAACAAATCACAGAGAAGTGAATGGGTTTCGTTGCCAGTTGAAATAAATTTTGAAGTATATGGTAACATACAAAATAATGATATACATGTATTTATCACATCTAATTTTCCATAAAAAATGAAGGGAAGTGAAAGGAACGGGGGAGGGGGGGAACAGGAAGGGATACACGGGGATCCTCCTCCCCCCCCCCCCCCCGGAAAATAAGATTTTTGCATTTTGTAGAATAAAACCCCGCAACCTTGTGACACCTCTGATTTAATGACACTAATTTTCTTGACAAGAAGACGCAGCGATCAAGCTTGAAAAAATGCATTTTATAGAACTAAAAATTGGCATTTTAGAGCCCCAGTGTCAATATAAGATATCTACTATGTACGTATCATTATAGTTTATTCAATTTTTCAAACAAGTGGGGGTGCCCCCGTGCTGTTTCCATTCATTACTCATAACAACAACAAAAAACCGAAAACGTTGTAACCATTCCAGCAGGAATTAGAAATGAATTTTAAGAAGTATGTTAAAAGCGCAGGGCTGCGCTTCTAGCTCCAATTTTATATCTTTAAACAATTGACGATGGAAACTAAATCGGGAATCCTACCGAAAATTTCGGTTCTACATTTTCGAGTGTAACATGGTATAAGATTCAATTCAAGATTCAAGATTCAAGAATTTTATTGTCTGATTAAAAATACAGAAATTCGCCCTCCACTGGCAAGAAAGTTAACAAAACAAGCATTAAAAAAAAGTTACACAAATAAATGAATAAATAAATGATACAAGAAATATACAAGAGAGAATCAAATAGTAACAGACTATAGAAACCAGGACATATAAAACATTGATTTTAAAAATAAAATAAGCGACACAATAAGTTGAATCTTTAAAAACGGAGCGCTGACCATGGAAAAATAAATCGTTAAAAAAATACCACTGTCTAAACGAAAGGCTGAGAGTGAAAACGGATTAAATGATACTGATTCACCTGATGCGTCAAGCAAGGATATAGGGGAAAAAATGACGGTGCAATCCAAAGGATGTGGTCGATTTTAACTTTAAAAGAGGCTCTCACTTTAAAAGAGGCTTCATTGATCATTTTTGTACATAACAATTTATTGAATCTTCAGACATAATTATGTGAATTTTAAGTTCTTAAGAAGCATTTTTTGAGGTTTATAAGTTGTATTTTATGTGTCGAGAGGCACAGAATTATATTTTTCCTGGTGACTGCAATTAAATACTTATGTTTTTTGAAGTATTCACATCTCATATATTTGTGAGGTATGAAAATGTTGGTAATAATGAAATGTACTAAAATATGGAAATACATTGACAAAAAAAAACAACCTAGATTTAATAATTTCATTTGAATAGAGGTATTGGAGATAGCTATGCCACATGAAGCTCTAGACAATGAAATGGATCATATTTAAATCTGTATGGAAAGTCATTTTTTTTAGTTCTTCCTTTGATATTACTGCAGTTTGTCGTGTGTACCTTGATGAAATTGTATGTTTTATTTAATTTTCATACATTTCTGAAAGAACGATGCGATAGCCTATTTGAGTAGAAAGTCAGAAGTTTTTGCTTTTAAAAGAATTAAATACGTGGACAGACAAGTTAATAAAATGCAGCGAGGCAGTGAGAGCAAGGGAGAGAGAGGGGGCTATGTGTGTAGGTGTGTGTGTGTGTGTGCGTGTGAGAGAGAGAGAGGGGGAGAGGGAGAGAGAAATACCTCCGCATTGTGTAAATATAGAATATGTTTAAGCAATCATATACATGGCACAAATACATATATGACCGGAAAACTACTCTACGAGAAGTAATTATCATGACGTTATTTTTTATTGCTATTGATAAGAGTGTAACCATCGATAGGATAATAAATTCATACATGTTAGTAATAGAAAGTGCATATATCAACAGTATGAGAGAGAGAGAGAGAAGAGAGAAAGAAAGGCAGAGAAAGAGAGAGAGGGAGAGAGAGAGAAAGATAGAGAAAGTGAGAGAAGGTTGGGAGATTGAAACTACTTTTCACAAATGAGGTCATTCAAGGAAACGGAATTGTGTGCAGAACTCTTGACTTTTTGAAGAATAGAGGATTGGAAATAATTTTACCCGACTTTCCATGAATCGCAGTAATTATTGAGTAAGATTTACCGATTACCTGAGATAAGATATCAATACCTCTTTAGGTAAAGTAGGGGGGAAATGACACGAATAGATTAATAATAATAATAATAATAATAATAATTCTTGCCAACAACAATAATAACGAAAATATGAAAAAAATAAACATGGAGTTGAATAAAACTTTAGTTTTATTTTATACTGAATTCCTGCATTAAACAAACAACCGGTAATTTCTTCAAAGTACATTTATGAATATTAAAATTTATAAGTTGAAAAGGTTAAATTATTCTGTAACTGCAGTTTGATTTTATGAATCTCAACCAGCAGGAATTTCCTACGAGACTTTAAATTGTTGATTGCGTAATCAGTTTTTACTATTCAAATCTCAAGGGACTTTTGTAAACATCTGTTTCAAAGCAACTTATGTTTTAGATATTGCAGTTATTAATAGGTTAATATGTTGAGAAACAATGTCATAATCCGTACTATTTCCCCTTTTGTGATAAATACCATTAACATGTTCATTTTCAAGAGAATTTAAACGGGAATATACCAAGGCCATAAATTAAGTGCATGATGTTCATGTTTGTTTGTTTTTTATCAAAGCCCTAATTTTAAGTATATGAATATGAATCTAAATCTCACTATGCAATATGAAATGTTTCTGCGCAATGGCCTATGGGCTTTCGCTTGTATCAATATTTTACCTAAACCCGAAAGACTTTTCTACAGCTTGAACCTCTTAAATTAATGAATTCTAAACATGCCTTCTATAAGACAATATTTTGTATGAAAGACATTGAAAATTTCATGTCCTTTTCAATGATACCAAACATTGTTTTTTAAATGAATTCTAGAAGGTGTCACAAAATCAAATTGCGGTTACAGAATAATTTAACCTTTTCCAACTTATAAATTTGAATATTCATAAATGTACTCTGAAGAAATCACAGTCGTTTGTTTAATGCAGGAATTCAGTATAAAATACAACTAAAGTTTTATTCAACTCCACGCCAGAGATACGATCAATTCTTTTCACAGTCTGAACTACACCAGAGCGATTACTCCCTGCGAGGGTATTTTTAGCATGGGTGTATTGTCCTTGGATTATAGTTAGGGTTAGGGGTAGTTATCTGCCGGTCAATATCCCGGGTAAATATCCGGGGGGATAGTATAAGGCGTAGCTATCTCAGAATCCAAATATATATATATATCCGCAACAATCAACAGCATAATGGGAAAATAAACAGATTTTGCTCCTGTCCCCAATCCTCACGTTTCTGTTTCGTTCTCTCTCTCTCTCTCTCTCTCTCTCGCTCACTTTTTACCACAAACATGTAGCCATACTGTAAAACGTTTTCCATTGTTTACTATTGTTAAAATTTGCTTGACCAACTCCTACGCACCTAAAGCATGCCTCCTCCCTTTCAATTTATATTCAGGTTAATATATATATATATATATATATATATATATTTCACTGGATACCGCTTTTCGGAGACACACGACAATGCGATTTATTCCGTCATAATAACGCCACCTACGTAAAAGAGACTCTTGTACAAAGAAAAAATAAAAAGAGTGTCTCCCTATTACACCGGTTTTGGGTTTATATATATATATATATATATATATATATATATATATACATGATATACATGTAAATACTGAATGAGAATAACGAATTGAACAATAACAATATTAACTAAAAGAAACCGAAATGAAATGAAAGAAACAAAAGGTCAATTTATCTGAATAGCTTAATTGCAAGAGAAACTGGAAAGTGAGCACTTGCTTTTTGAAACTTTGCAAAGATTTACAATTTTGAATATTACATGACAATCTATTATACAGTTCAGCCCCTGAAACCGCTAAGGTTTTCATCTTAAAGTCTGTTTTTCATTTCGGTATAAATAAGGGACTATTCATAGCATATCGCGTGGAATATAATATCGGCCTTTTGCTAATACATGAATTTAGATAAGGTGGTGATAAATCATTAATAATTTTAACAATCATAATACATTTCTGGCATTTAAGTCTTTCTTCTACTGATTGCCATTTCAATTTACTCATTAACGTACTTTGGGGTGTGAAGTATTCAGCACTGAGAACCAATCGTGCATACCTATTTTGCAATTTTTGCAACTTCGTTAGATTTTGTTTTGACGTATTTCCCCATACTGTAACACAATAATCTAAATGTGGTAAGATAAGTAAATAGTATAATGTTATCAAATTCTTACGAGAAATATAGTGTCGTATCCTTCTGATACAGGAAATCGTATCTGATACTTTCTTAACGATTTCTCTTACATGTAACGACCACGTTAAAAGTATCTGTCCATTGTTACACCAAGGTATTTTATACTTTCAACGGAATCAAGTAATTATTATTGTAATAAATAGAAATATCATCATTTTGCATTTTTCTTTTAGAACCAAAAAGGATTGTTTTAGTTTTACTTGCATTTAGAAACATACCACTATAATGTAGCCATTTGACTATATCAGAAAAATCCTTTTGGAGGTTGTGTTCACAAAGCTTGTGTAATCTTTCCCATGATGAAATAATGCTGTGTCGTCTGCATACAATGAAGTCTTTGTCATAGAGTGTAGTTGTAGATTACACATATCATTCACATACAGGCAAAAAAACAATGGCCCCAAAATGGATCCCTGTGGAATTCCTGATTTTACAGTGAGAAAATTGCTTTTGGTTCTCTGTAAAAATACACATTGTTGTCTATAAGATAAATATGACTCGAACCACTTAAGTTCAACTCCTCTAATACCATAAGGTAACATTTTCTGCAGAATCAAGTGATGTGGTATAACGTCGAAGGCCCTTTTCAAATCAAGAAAAACAGCACCAGTGACCAGGCCTTTGTCCATATTATCTGTTATATGTTCAACTATTTCTGTCAAGCATGTCAATGTTGAATGCCCGGGCCTAAACCCCGACTGACGTTCACTTAACAAAGAATGTTTGTTTAAATAAGTGTATACCTGGTTATGAATAGCCTTCTCGAATATCTTGGAGATTGTGGGGAGTACAGAAATAGGTCGATAGTTACTTAATTCCATTTTGTTTCCACCTTTGTGAATAGGGGTTACTTTGGCAATTTTGAATTCATGGGGAATGCATCCTTTTAACAATGAACAATTGAATAGTACTGTTAAGATTCTAGCTATAAATGGGGCAGCTAGTTTAAGTAGCTTTGGATGAAGATCATCAACACCAACTGCCTTTGAAATATCAAGTTTAAGTAGTTCTTTTAATACAACACATTCTTCAATCTCAGTGAATTTAAATGTATGCTCTGTTTGAGGCAAGGTTTGTAATGCATTTACATCAAGTAGATGAATATCATTTGTGCCTGTTAGATGGCTTTGAACATTATTAAAATTTTCATTAAACAGTTCTGCAACTTTTCCTTTGTCTACTACAATTTCATCATTTACAAGAGTTTTATATTCAGAGGTGCAATCCTTCTTTGGGAGTAACTTTTTGAGAGTTCTCCAAGATTTTTTCACACCATTACCATTTTCTATGGAAAGATTTTTATAATATTGTTTCTTTAACTTCTTGTTCAACATGTTTGCTCTGTTTCTAAACTCTTTATATTTTTCCCAATACCTTGCAGTTTTAGATTTATTAAATTTGCGTTTAAAGTAATCTCTATCTCTTGCAATACACATATACTCGTTAGTAATCCAAGGTGAACCTCTAGATCGTTTTCTAACAGTGACATACGGTACGTGGTGATTACAAACATCTTTGAACTTACATTTGAAAATATTCCACATGTTCTCTACACTTTCATCGTTTGAACAAAAGTCATCCCAGTTTATGTCCCTAACATCATTTTTAAAGGTATTTTCATCAAAATATCTAAATGAACGATAAGTGCTCACAGAGCACACTGAAGGTGGTGGTTTTTCTTTCAGTACAAGGTAAATCAATGAATGATCACTTAAACCGACAGACTGCAGTGTACCACTCTCAAGTAATTTCAAATTATTTGACACAAGGATTAGATCAAGGAGGGTTGTACTATTAATAGTTATACGCGTAGGGGTTTTTATAAGCTGAGACATTTGCATATTGTCACACAAATCATTGATCTGCTTTGATAAGTTATTTTGAGTGAGCATGTTGCAATTAAAGTCACCTAATATCAAAATATCATTAGACAATGTAGAAATCTTTTCTAAATTCACTTCTAAATCATTAAAAAAATGAACTGCCACTATTCGGTGGGCGATATATAATTCCAAGATATTTTGAGTTGTGATTGTGTAGTCTTATCTCTAGCCACATAATTTCTAACTCAATCTTCGCGATCAGGTCGTCTAATGTATGATATCTTCTTTTGTATAAAACATCCAATTCCACCTCCGTTTCCATCTCTGTCACGTCTTTCAAAATGATGCCCTTCAATTTGCAACAATGAATTACAAATGTTTTCACTTAGCCATGTTTCTGACAAGGTCAGTATTTCATATGGATTATTATTCAAAAATAATTGCAAATCATCCACCTTATTTCTAAGACTTCGTACATTTAAATGTGAAATTTTCAGTCCTTTACCTTTTAGGCAGTCATTTGTACAGGTATGTGTACTCAATTCAATGTTTATATCAACAGAGTTTACATCATTTAAATTCACACCTGTATCTATAACTGTATCATGAATATTCCAAAATGGCATTTCTTGCAAAATACATTTGGGACATTGCCAGTTATAAAATAGTTCAGATGTATCGTCATATTGTCGGGAAGATACATCTCCACATGAAATATGAACCCATTGATTACATTTTAAACAAAGTAACGCTTTTTGATTGCACTTGACAGGTCTCTCACATATATGACACGGAAACGCAATGACCATGAATGTACTACAGAATATGATACAGCAAAACATAAGATTCAATGAATAATTGTTATACAAAATGAAAATCAACTTTGAAATTTAGATACGGTCACTTTATGAAATAACGTTTATCTTTCAAAAATCGAATGCGATAAGTAGACACTAGAAAGTCGTATGTAATATGACATTCTCAACATAATGAGCTAAACTGGCATAAACTTGTCATTCTCTCTAATAATACTGTTATTTCTATATAAGAAGAGTTTGTCGAGATAGGCAAACAACAACATGATTTATTTTCTCCTTAGAGGCTCAGTTCAAATT
This sequence comes from Heliocidaris tuberculata, assembly GCA_025618425.1. NCBI lineage: Eukaryota > Metazoa > Echinodermata > Echinoidea > Camarodonta > Echinometridae > Heliocidaris > Heliocidaris tuberculata. The sequence continues at coordinate 27,376,580 of CM046847.1, forward strand.
GGTGGATTTCATATACTTGCTCAGCTTGTCGAGGTCTCTCTTTTTTGTGACATTCACTCGTCCTTTTCCATCTTTCAGTCTGATGCAAATACGTCCATCTTGGGTCCATGTTTTGTCGACGACTTTCTTGAATTTATTTCTCACCTTCCAGAGTAGTTCTTTTCGCTTCTTAGTGAGGCTTTCATTGATGTAGACGTGATGTTCATTCTCATCGCTAATATTCTTCAGCTTGAATCGCACGTTGTAGACTTGTTCTCGGATACGATAGCTACTGAATTTAACTATGATATTCCGGGCCGGGTTATGACTGGTCTTCTTGGACTGTGGGTTAGTCGATCCACCGTGGCTTTGGAGCTTCGGCTGCCCAAGTCGATGACTACGCTCGATGTCATCCATCTGGACATCTAGATCGAGGTCCTGCTTGCAGAGTTGTATGATTCTGTCATCTGTATTTTCATTCATCATCTCGGTCACGTCAACAGGTGACATGGGCCGCGGAACGGGGGGGGGGGCTGGGGGCTGCAGCTCCCCCCCCCCCCCACACACACACACTTTTTTGAGTAGGCACGTTCAAAAAATATCGGGAAAAAAACGCTCGAAAATTGTCATAAATGGGTGAAATCAGATCAGCCCTCCCACTTTCAAAAACGCTCCGCGGCCCCTGGGTGAATACACTTTGTCTTAACCTCTTCCTGACGGAGATACGTGTACGTTTTTTGGTTATTGTGGGTTAGAAGTTATTGCTTCCTAAAACTATAAAACCGATGAATACTTATTCTAAAAGCTGAAACTACAAGCCGAGCGATCGTTGTGGTTAACTCCGGAAGTAGATACTACCGATTGTGTGTACAGTACACATACAGCTCCTGTGTTCATAATTCGCGCGAAGGGTATGACCCAGAAGTTAACATGAACAGCCAGGTCATCGCTAACTACAAGCTTGCGAAACTTAAAGTTACTCTATTCCGTTCACTGCTCGTGGTTTCGGCCTTAACCACGAGCTCGCTTGTGGTTCTAGAACTACAAGAAACTACGAGTCCGTTCATACGGTCTGAAACTACAAGATAACTGCAAGTAAACTTAGTGTTTTGAAACTACAAGCGAAGCTTAAAGTTTAGCTCCCTTTGTGTGAACATAAATAATGTTGCTTAAAACTTTTTTCTCAAATTACTATTGTTTAAAAAAATACATTTGAAATTGTTGTTCAAAACAATTGTTTAAAAACAAGTGAATGAGTAAATTACGCAATGCGTAATAAATGTCCCCGCCGGAAGTGCAGATCTGTGGAAATTAACTAGCCTGAACCTTAAAACTTCAGTGAAAAACTTTAGTGAATAAAATAATAATGTTACTGCATGCAAAAGAAGAGAATACCAACAATGCATGTATACAACTGAAATATAAAACATGAAAACATAATGAACCTTCAGCCATTTTGAATAAATTTGCATAAATTTGCATGAATAATGAATTTCAAAATTCTGTGTAGAAGTTTGGAAGCCCCCACCCAGCCCTATCAGATAAAACAATCGGAATCAAAATCCGATGTGAAATAGAGGAGAAGTAGCATTTTTCGTCAATTTTGAATAAATTTGCATAAATTTGCATAATTAATGAATTTCAAAATTCTGTGTAGAAGTTTGAAAGCCCCCACCCAGCCCTATCAGATAAAACAATCGGAATCAAAATCCGATGTGAAATAGAGAGAAGTAGCATTTTTCGTCAATTTTGAATAAATTTGCATAAATTTGCATAATTATTGAATTTCAAAATTCTGTGTAGAAGTTTGGAAGCCCCCACCCAGCCCTATCAGATAAAACAATCGGAATCAAAATCCGATGTGAAATAGAGGAGAAGTAGCATTTTTCGTCGATTTTGAATAAACTTGCATAAATTTGCATAATTAATGAATTTCAAAATTCTGTGTAGAAGTTTGGAAGCCCCCACCCAGCCCTATCAGATAAAACAATCGGAATCAAAATCGGCCAAGAAATGACGGAGAAGTAGCATTTTCTAACATTTGAGCACACACGGACAGACGGACGGACGGACGGACGGACGGACACACACACACACACGCACGCACACACACACACACACACACACACACACACACGCACACACGTACGGAGCCCGTTTCATCGTCCCCTCGCGAACTTCGTTCGGCGGGGACAATAAGCAGATGTGTTTAAACATACACGGTTGTTTAAGGCTATTAAACACACGTAAGTTCCAAATGCCGGAGCTGATTGATACGTTCAGAGGTAAGCATTTAGACTAAATATATTGCAATCTGATCAAGTTTATACTCAAGGCATATTTGTGATGCCGTGACATCTATATGATGTCTAGATCTAGACCACATTCACAAAATGAATTATGATCTAGACCTGCAACTTTGCAAGTCGCCGACCCTTGCAGCGCAGTGCAGTTTAAGTTGCACATACAGTATAGGACCGGACTCACGCGCGCGTTCACTGTGTGCAACTTAAAGCTATGGTCGCAACCCCGAAAAATAGCCTGCTCGATCGGCGGCCGGGCGGCAAGGGCACTGAGCGGCGGCCGCCTGTGCACCGCTGATTTTTAGGGCATCACTCGGTCGCCGCTGAAGTTTTACCGCGGAGTTAAAATTCTGGCGGCGCCTGCCTACTTTTCGCTCGCCTCCCAAAATACCTAATCGAGCGATCGCCGTCGAGCGTTTTAGGTCAAAAATCGAAGCCGCTAGATCAAAGGCTGCCAGGCGGTCGCCTCCCGGTCGTCGCCCGGGAATCGGTGGGTCATCAGTCGGTCATTGCCCGGACGCCGCGCGGAGAAGCTCCCTCGAATTCGCCCATTTTTTACCAAGAATCGAATAGCGACCGACTGGAAATCCGCGGTCGCCGTCCTAATCGAGCGGTCGCCGTCGAGCGATTTAGGTCAAAAATCGAAGCCGCTAGATCAAAGGCTGCCGAGCGGTCACCGCCTGGGAATCGGTGGGTCATCAGTCCTTCACTGCCCGGACGCCGCGCGGAGAAGCTCCCCCGATTTTGCCCAATTTTGACCTAAAATCGACCGGCGACCGACGGGAATTCGACAGGACTCCGCCCAGGCATTGCTGGGATTTTATAGCCCGCTCGACTTCTCCAAAAATCGCTGGGCGATGCCTAAATTCCAGCGGCGCCCGGGCAGGATACAAATCGGTCGGTCGCCGCCCAGATTTGTGACCAAAGCATAAACTGCGCTGCGCTAGCGCAAAGTTGCAGGTCTAGATCATAATAATATTCTGTGACTGTGGTCTAGATCTAGACATCAAATAGATGTCACGGCAGCACAGATATGTCTTGAGTATAAACTCGATCAGATTACAATATATTTACTCTAAATGCTTACCTCTGAATCAGGGGTGTTGATCCGTGTTCAAGATTGGGGGGATGACGGCGAGTGAGCGAAGAGACCGAGCAGGGGGGAGGGAGTGGGAGGTGGGATTCCCCCTCCCATACCCCCCTCCCCCGCTCGGTGTTAGAACTTTTTCAAAAATCTGTCTTTAAAACTTGCATTTTAGAGCATCCTAAAATGGTTTTTAATGAAAAGAATGAATGCACGGATCTACGCCATTGAACGGAACCCCTTTATTGAGAATAACAATGCGAGCGAACGAATTTTCTTCGATATTTCCGCATTGAAATTATGGCATTTTTTATTTCCTTACTTCTAATCATTAAAGAGTGTGATGGTATTTTAAGATCCACATAATGAGTTTGGATAATTATTAGTTTTAAGTTAATGTATCATAATTCTTATTTATTTTATCCAAAAATATTTTGGGATGATAATACAGGTCATCCCCCACGTCAAATTTGTTTGGGGATATATACCCTGACAGAACGAGCCTATGTTCCGCTAAATACCGTGTACAGACTGAAGTATTTTCATTCGTGAGCAACGGGTGAAGCAAGGTTAAGGCAACCAATGACAAACGGCTTAAAATTCATTGTCAGTGTCTTTTCTTTGGTGTGAACAAAACTACAGGCACCACTCTTGAAAAAGTGTGCTTAATGCTTTAACGAACCAGAGCTAAATATTTTGTAAGTGACAACACATCGGTTACAACGTGCAAATCAATAGAGATTAGAACGTATCGGTACTGGTTGGGCTTCAGGCAGGAAAATTAGCATAATTCGCATATTTAAATGATATAGGGGTTTCGTAATGACTCATTTTGATAGAAAATTTCTTGATAAAGTTGTCTAGCCGAGAATCAGTGGTTACATTTGATAATTCAGTAGGGATTATGTTGTTTTGATTAAAGTGTTAGTTTACTAACTGTCAATAATTTGTTATATGTATAGATAGTGTAGTACATCCATGATAGACAGGAATGTGTGCTTGTGATTGTGTCCGTCCCCATCTTGACCCGATGGATCTCACCAAGGTTTCATCTGGCATTTACTCTGCAGTGGCGGATCCAGGATTTTTTGAGGGAGGGGGCTCAACATTCACAAAATTTTCTGATAAGCAAAAAAAAAAAAGGTCCTCAGCATTTTTGGGCCCCCTTCTTATTACTCAAAAAATCTCTGACAAGCAAAAAAAACAAAAAAGGTCCTCAGCATTTTTTGAGCCCCTTTTTGGTCACTGCTGCAGCCTATGGTCTATTCATGCTGATCGATTGCCATCGACGGATGAGTGATTGCTGGTAGGCCTGGTGGTGTGCAGTAATCGACGGTTGGTGATTGTCGAGCGCCGGTAACTCCAGCCATCAGCAGCGGTCATACATTTTGACCAGACGGACGGGGAGCTCGGCCAGGCACGGAGGCATCGTGACTAGATAGCCGTGTCAGCCGGCGTGGCGAACCGTGCCCGTCACAATACTCTTGAGACCGAGTTTAATTATTTCCCTCAGAAAGGAGTGAATTATCTCCACTCTGTCAACATGAGTGATAAAATTTTCACTCTCTAGAGGATCGGTGTTTCACTCTTTCCTGAGTGAAATAGTTACCACTCTTTTTTCACTCGAAAAAGGGTTGTCCCTATTTTAACCCCTTGTAAGAGTGGAATTTAACTTTCTTTTGAGTGCTTTTTCACTCTTTTACATTTAGAGAGTAAGCCATCGCTCCATCACCATATAAAATTGGCCTGTATAGAAAAAAAGGGCACCTGAAAGCAATATGGGAAATATTTCTATTAAAAACGATACAGTGCGGCATGCCTGTTAGACAGATTTTCTTTTTTATTACAGAAAAAGGCTATGCGAATTATAAGTAATGTTAATTATCGCCACCACACTGATGGTCTATTTCACTCTAATAATGTACTGAAAATTTATGATATTTACCGCCTCAATCTTGATGTACTTATGTTTCAGTATCAATATTTCATGATTGTGTTGATATGTTATTTTGTATTTGATGCATGGAAAAATAAAATCAATCAATCAATCAATTTCCCACACTCTTCAATAATATATTTTCAGTAAATAATGAAATCCATCATTATCCCGCTAGAAAAATCAATCTGTATCACTTGCCAAGAACTTGTACCGCATTAACCCAGAACACTTTTTCGTTTACCGCTCCTAAATTTTGGAATTCCCTCCCTTTAAAGATACGAGACAGTTTGGCCGGAATTCACAAAGGTGGTTTCAATTCAGACCATGGTTAAGACATCTGCATAAACCATGGTCTGAATTGAAACCACCTTTGTGAATTCCGGCCTTTAAGTTTGAGGGCACTCAAACGTAAATTGAAAAAAATCGCTATGGACATCGATCTCTCACTGATGATTTTTGTTTACCTGTGTAGCTAGGGTGTCGATCCCAGGGGGGATGGGGGTGTATATCCCCCCCCCCCCAATTTGAGGTGAGGAGGATGTGATAACCTTTTTATTGGGGGGGGGGGGTCGTCAGAAAAATTTTCAGACATTTCGGACAGTTACAAAAGTTAAATCATGTGGTGACCCCCCCCCCCCCGAATTTCAAAATGGATTTGCGCCACTGATTTCAATATGATAAATCTAATTACACGTACATAAAATTCGATATCCCTCATTGATTAAGAAATGTGCCCGAGCGGCGGCCATTTGAAAAAATGGACACAATGGGCCTCAAGGTCCGAATTTAAGGCGGCAAAATATCTAAATTTACTTATAACATATCCATCTACATGTACCTATGTGCCAAATTTGGTGTTGTAAAATTTGGTGTCTTACCATTGTTTAAATCAATGCATTTGGGCCCTTGTATGAAAAGAAAAGGGCCCCTAAAACACATTTTAATAGTTTTGGGGGACCTGAAAGTTTTCCTTTTCAATGCGATGTATCTGAATACACCTACCAAGTGGCAGCCATAGATTAAAACAACGGGCCTCAAGGGAGCAGAATTTTAGGTGGCCAAATAGCCGGGTTTTGCTTATAACACATCCACCTGATTGTACATTATAGCTATAAAATTCCTGTTTCCGCAAATAAAGTAAGGTTTACATCTGAATAATTTCATCACTCCTTGACTCACCAGAGGCAGCGTTAGACCATTTTGAATGGGGAGGGGGGAGGGGGCCTAAACTTACAAATTTATAAGCTTGGAATTTTAAATAAAGCCAAGAGTATCAGATATGGCGACATTTCAAATGCCGAAATAAATTTGTCAACAAGGATTCTCATTCAGAGCAAAGGAAGGTCACACCCCTCCAGTCGTCGCATACCGGTAAACCGCAGCCTACGAGCTAGACGGCCTCCTGAACCCTCCGAACTTGAGTTGTCAGGTGGACCGCGAAACCACAAGGAGGCTGCGTGCTGACATTCTTATGGGCTGCGGTCTCGTAGACTTTAACAGGGATATACACTGTATCACTCGCTTCCCACCCTCCCCCCCCCCCCCTTCCTTGTCCCCTCTCACTTTCCTCTCCGTCTTTGTCTCCCTTCCTCTTCCTCTGCACTATTTTTCTTTAATGACTCTCTCATTCATCCTTCTCTTAGGTCTATTTCTCACGTTCGTTGATCTATAGGTCGTATAGAACGTATTACGTTTTGAATGATTATCACGACTGAAGAAAACCCCCAGTTATTTGGAACTGAAGTTTGCACAATGTAAGTTGTAGGGTGTCAAATTGTTTTCTGGAACCAATTTCGCATTAAATTTTTGGAATCTGGATTTTTATCAGTCAAAACCATCAAATCTGTGTGTATCAGTAAAAGTCTAGTTAGCTAGCTATGCATGTATTGAAATTTATAGACGCTTCTCCTCAAGGAAATATTTAATATTATTCAGTCTTACAATGTGTGAACATCAACGCAATATGAGTTGCTGCTTTAAATTATTATCTATGAAAATTGTAGATTTAAACAAAAAAATCACTTAGTAATACTTCATTACCTGGGGCGGTATTCTGAGATTCATTTTATCTCAGATAAAATCTGAGATTTTAAGTCAGTGAAATGAAATCCCCTTAAAATCTTTTTAAATCGGTATTCTGAGAGCCGTTTTAGCGAGATTTTATTTCACCTAAGACACGCCCATGATGCCTTAACCAATAAGAAATGTCGCTTTTGCTAGGATTTCCTTGAAAATGACTAAGGTATTTTCCGAGTTTTCAGAAGACCATCGCAAGCATCATTGCAAGTGTGATATTAGTTGGCAAAAATCTTGAAATAGAATTCGATAATCATATGAGAATGTTGCTTGAGAAATATAGTCAGTACTCAGTATCTTTTAGTTTATTTTGATCGCACGACTAGCACCGTACTTGTCCAAAAATATCGCACACATCGTGCATCCTATAGACAAAATAGCCCCTAAAGCCTATTTTGTTTTTTATTTCATGTGGGCGTTCGTGCGTACAACATGTATAGGCATGCAAGAGCTAGGCTAGGAGACTGAGATAAAATATGAGATAAAATCCGAGATAAAAATGTGGTCTCAGAATACAAAAAGATAAAATTAAAAAAAATTGAGATAAAAGGATGCTCAGAATACCACCCCACATCCCCAACTCGCAGAACCATTCTTAAGCCTTTTTTTGTGTGTGTGTGAATAAAAAGGGGTAACCTCGCTAGTCACAAGGACCGCTATTCATAAGGACCACTAATTCATAAGGACCGCTATCCATAACGCGTGACTAAATGAATAGCGGTTTTGTACGGATAGCGGTCCTTCTGAATAGCGAGCAAACCATAGACAAATTTCCTCGCTATTCATAAGGACATCCATTCATAAGGACCACTATTCATAACTACTCATAAGGACCGCTATTCATAGCGCGTGTTAAATGAATAGCGGTTTTCTATGAATAGCGAGCGGACCCGAATAAAATGGTATACCCAACTATTCGTTTTAAATACGAATTACTAGACAATATTTTTTACAAATTAAATTTTACATGTAAATCAAGTAGATGAAATTACTCAGCATATTATATTAATAAATTTATTATTACTTAAACTTTACGTTTTATAAATATAACAGAATTTTTTTGCATAAAATAATATCACAAATTAATAAACAAAACTAACTATATGAATTTATGCCATAATACTTTCTTTATTGAAAACTTTGATTAATGATAATATATCATTACACAGTTCGCATGATACACGGTTTGCATTTTTACTTGCACAGATTGACCAATAACCTGCACCAAAACGCAGGTATGATAGGTATCGGTATACCGAAATATCAGCATTCTAAATAAATATGTTTGAATAAAATCAATTTAACATTTTACGTGATACACGTTTTTGAAAGTTTTATGCAACACTTTGCGTTTTACAATATATATATAAGTACCGTACTATATAAGCACATACTATTTAATTAGTGATACACTTTACTGTAATTACGATGTGTTACAATACATTCGAACTAAAAGTATGAAGAACAGACAGGACAAAGAGAAAGCGAGAGAGAGTGAGAGAGAGGGGGGGAGGGGAGGAGGAGAAAAAGATGAGGCAAAACAAATACTAAAATGTATAAGGTGAATGCGGAATAAAGATACATTATACATGTACGTTAAATAAGATAGGTAAGTGGAGTGACAGAAGGAGGGAGGGAGAGAGAGAGGGGGGAGGAGATGGGAAAGGAAGACAGAGACAGAGACAGGAGAGAGAAAGAGGGGAAAGAAGCAAAGAAAGTGAGGAAAGAAAGAAATGAAAAACAAAAACAAAAAAAAAGAGATCATGATTATAGACTACTGCCTTCATGAAACAAATTCCTACCAATCCACATAATGAATAAAGATTTGATTTTAATTCGTTACTCAAACCCACAATATTAACCCCTGTTCGTACTCTCATAACATCTTCCTACCTAACACGAACAGCATTCAGTCATATTACTCGCACATAAGATTTGTGGAATTAATACAATTCACACCGAATAGTATTATATATAGTACTGATATCAGTGGCGGATCTACATAGGGGGAAAACCGGCCCAAGCCCCCCCCCCCCCCCCCTTTGAAACCAAACTGGCATACCTTAGGTACACAATAAAAAGAAAATGCCCCCTTTATTGAATACTTTTACGGCACTGTGCCCCCTCTTTTAGAAAATCCTGTATCCGCCCCCCCCCCACACTTTTTGAGTAGACACGTGTTATAAAACCTCGGAAAAAACGTTCGAAAATTGTCTTTAATGAGTGAAATCATATCAGCCCCCCCCCCCCCCTCCCACTTTCAAAAGCGCTCCGCGGCCCCTGTAATAGTATACATGTATATAATAATTTATATAAATAGTACAATATAAAGAACAACGTATAGTATTATTCGTTCTGTTACATACAGACAGTCATATCAAGGTGTTACTCAACATATTATGCATCATTTTAATGTATCATCAGTTAATCAAGCAAAGCATCTAAGAATGTAAGTCTTTGAAATGAAACAAACATCCCTTTTAAAATTATACTTGACGTAATCCTTAAAGGATTCTAAGATCGCAAACTTGCACTGGACCTGGACCGACAAGTCCGACTCAGGTGTATACGGTGGTTGGGTCAATGAAGACAATGGAATCGAGGTCGAAGTCAATGATGACGGAGTATAAAGCGAAGTCGACGATGGTGATTGCAAGATTTCGACCTAAACAAAAACACACAAAAAAAAAAGAACAATGATTTTAAAAGCTAAAAGTAATTTTTAAAGGTACATTTGTAGACGAGAAGGAATTAAGTCCATAGATCACGTCCTTTTGACAATGGCACACAAAAGATGTAACCAATGATAATTAAATATCCCCTTAGCACACGAGACGTAATTTCGATTTCCTTAAAGGTACTTCGACCTCGCATTCAAGTGGGCGCACGCAGTGGCGTATCTAGGTATTCCGGCGCCTGGGGCAAACTATCAAATATGCGCACCCCCCCCCCCCCCATGCCCAAACTCAGATTAATGAGCGTTTTTAATTTAGAAAGTATGGCACTGCGTGAAAATGACTTTTGATGCACATAACCAGGGGTTGTTAGCCCAAATTTGATGAATTATGTTATAAGCGAGGGAGCAACACGACCCAGCGGCAGATTTTTTTTCTTTCTTTCTTTCTTTTTCTCCCCTCAGAAATGCAATTTCTTATGTATTTTACCCTTTAAAAAAAATTCCAAGTGAATACAGCTACCTAGCAATACATTTCTTTTGAAATCTGAACATTCCTATTTTGGGGGCGCGCAAAGTGAATGAAACCCTAAAGAGATATATAAACTTAGCAAAGCAGTTCACTATGCAGGGCAAAGTTATAATTATTTCGAATGTTCTAATTTCAAAATGCTTTTTACGCACTTATACATATTATGGGGGGCAAATTGTAACAAGCTTCCTGCCTTATGCTAGGGGGCAAATCAGCTAGAGTCAATTAATCGTTAACACTTTAAAAACACCAGATATGCGCTATAATTGGGGCGCGCAATAGCTAAACATATGAGAGGAAGTAAAGCGACCGAGCATTAGAAAATTTTAGCATTTCAAACCCTATGAAACACCATTTCTTATGCATTTTGTCCTTGACTGGGGCGCAAATAACCCTAAATGACCATAAATTTTCTTGTATTTCTCCCCTTTTCTTTCTCTCTTTTGCGTTTTCTGCGCCACCTTCAAGTGCCGCCTGGGGCGCGTGCCCCCTCTGCCCCCCTCCCCCGTAGATACGCCACTAACACTGGTAGAGGGAGTAGCAAGCGGACAATCAACTTGACTGCTATTCACACTCATCTTGGGCAGAGTATGAGTGATGCTTTCCTTGGCCTTTATAGTGCCACAGGGTGTGACTCTGTGGTTCCTTTTATGATCATAGTATTAATGATTTCTTAGTGATGATGATATTAATACGGTATCAGTACGGTATATACACAGCAAGCGCACACACTCTACTGCACCGTGGGTGGATCTACCCCTTAAATTGACAGCTCCGGACTTAGGGTCGTCAATCTTCGTAAAGGAGATGGTGGCGAGTATCGCACTAGAGTACCTCTATTAGTAAATAGCGACAACTCATGATTTGAACGCCATTTTGTTTCCACTGCTATGCAACATTTCTATTCAATTCCGATGAGCACCTGGGTGTTCTTAACAGAAAGAATTCGAACGCCATTTTGTTTCCAGAAAAGTTAGATGTCCATGTCGCTACTCTAAAGGTAAATAAATTAGGTTTCACCACTTTTGTTTTATGATAAATTCCTTACCAATCATTGTGATTACTTCATTGAATTATTGTATTATACTCATGCTATTGTTTATACTTCCATAATATTCACTATTGATTGTCATGTATGATTTATTGTAATTTGTTAAAGAAAAACAAGAGTGGAGAAAATAAATTCAAATCAAATAAATTCAAATCAAGTCAATAAAGGTACTCTATATCACATCAGAGCTATCCATACACAGAGTTTGGCCAACTCTGTTTCAGTTGGGCACAACATGGCGTATATTCCTTTGTTACATGCTTGCCTAACAAAGCAGCATGCCTCCATATTGTTACCCACTGGAGCAGAGTTGACCAAACTCTATGTATGGATGACACTGTATCACACCATCCAACAGCGCCCTCTTGAATGCGATGTCGCATTCCTTTTAATACCTGCGCCAATCGAGCCTTCCGCAAAGTGATGCAAAGAATTGTTTATACACAGTCACTCTGTCCCGGGGGGGGGGGGGGGGGGACTCAGTGTGGTGGGTACGTGCCGCGGAGAAGACCCCCATTTTTACACTCAAATTTCCGTTTCAAGCTAGACCGAAAATTCTGTCTCTCGTTCGTTAGCCTCTTATTTGGGTAGGGTCGGCTCTTCACTTTAACAGAGACGGAAGCGGGCCTATCGATCTGCTGTGAAAACAGACTACACACCCGACTACACACTAATATACAGCTTCAAGATTTTCAAACGGAGAATACCTTGGTCCCTGAATTACCTGAAAAAGAAGCATTAAACGAATTGTACAGTTAAATTGGTAAGTTGAACAGATTCTTGAAGGAGTAGAGCCTATATAGGCCTAATCAATTGAATCTTATGCATGAGGAAAAATAAAATTATAGCAATTTTTCCAACTACACGTCGGTGTGTAGTCGGTTTGCACAGCAGATCGACAGGCTCCCTTCTGTTTCTATGTGAAGAGCCGACCCTACACAAATATAAGAGGCTAACGAGCGAGAGACAGAATTTTCGATATATTCCAAAGCATAGCATTTGGCATAGTGGGTCAATGACCGCACCGACGCCATTCTGGGTCAGGCAAAATTGATGCTTGCCAAGTGTGTAAAGGGCAATACAATGATTTAAAGGGCAGGTCCACCGTGGAATTTATTGGATTTGATATAAACTGAAACTTGAAATCCGATAAGAAATAAGAAAGTCATGAATTTTTGAAATTGTAATCAATCAAACACAAATTGGCAACTTGGTAACGTATCTTGCGAGCTCCTCTCCCTTTTGGTCTGTACAGAAAATTTAATAAATTTTTACTTTCTAAGTTTTTGATGAATAAATACATTTGTTTCATTCAGGTTTTGTGTAAAAAAAATATCTGTGTAATGGTTTTATCCAGGTTGCATGTATGATTAAATGCTTTCTTTAAAAAAGTGGAAATTTGTGGAATTTTTTTTTAGTACAGCGGTAAAATAATAAGAGAGGAGCTTGCAAGATACATCACAGAGTTGCCAATTTGAGTTTGAATGATAACAGCTTCACAAATTCATAACTTTCTTATTTTCTCATCGGAGTTTTTCTCAAACTTTCATTATTATTTTTTTTTTTTTAATTTTCTGCTTCTGTTAAAACTAACTTCATATCAGGGTCGACTTTCCCTTTAAACCCGACGCTTGGGTTTAGGCTCAGCCCAAAGTCGAGTTTTAGAAAGGAAGCTTTAAGGCCACCGCACACCTTACGATCGGTCTGCGATCCGATTTCAGAAGAAAAAGTAATATCATTTGACATCATTTCAAAACAAAAAAAAAATTTTTTTTTGATTGAGGGTCTGAATAGTCATACAGTAAAATCGATGATGCGGCCTTTGCCAAGTTTTCTAGTCGTAGCAATGGCCAAATCGGCTCCTAGTCGTAGTGACGTCACAAAAATCGTACGACTGCCTACAATTTTAAACTAATTTTGACCTTATTCCCTGTAAAAAGCTGACAGCTCACCCAAACCCTATGTTTAGTATTCATATTACTTTTCAGAGCCTGAATAGGGTAGATTTCATTTGTTAAAATGCCAATATTTTATGTCATAGCGATTTAGTTCGCTGACCGATCGTAAGTTGTGCGGTGGCCTTTAAACCGATATTTATGTGTTTCCTACAACTTTACATGTCCTAGGGTCGGGTTAAACTGAATAAGTTGAAAATGTGCAAATGAGTTTTACTGAGTTTTTGTTTCGTGACAGAAATCAACCACTCACCCACTCAGAAAGTAATGAAATGACATAGAGCAACTCATCCTCCATGGTTTGGATCGCTTCCGTAGAGGAAGAATTACGCTCGTCTACTAGTAGTGTGTCCAAGAGGTGTGCATAAGTTCTTAGACAACACTCGTGTTGTCGAAGGGCTGTTTCGTAGTCCTGTATTTTGATCAAGGAGGTAAGACATTTAATACAATCAGATTTTAAAATGATTGGTCATATATATATATATATATATATATACCACTTCCATTATTACCACAGAAGATATGAATGTATAATGCTAGAAATAATACTCCGATCAGAGTCATGATGAGTTTCAAATTTTCGACCTTTTATTTCAGATCATCTTCAGGAACTAAAACATAAGTGAACATGAAATGTTTATATATAGTGTGGAAGTTTGACATCAAGTGAACTTAATCACTTCCACACTATATATAAACATTTCATGTTCACTTATGTTTTAGTTCCTGAAGATGATCTGAAATAAAAGGTCGAAAATTTGAAACTCATCATGACTCTCTGATCGGAGTATTATTTCTAGCATTATAGTTACATTCATATCTTCTTTGGTAATAATGGAAGTGGTATATATATATATATATATATATATATATATATATATATATATTAATCACTAGAAAAATGCAATACATTTTTTTTTGGGGGGGGGTTATTTCTTACATCTTTATTACACAATGAGACACATTATTTGATTGGACATCAACATTGTTCTCTCTCATTTTATTTCACGATGTAATTATTTTTACCCAAGAGTTGTCAGTGCTTTCAATGACTTCGAATAATGTATACATCAGATCATTAACTACTTCACTAGATAGGACATCTTTCAGTCTACTTTTGCATAGTACATCTCATCTTCTTCTTCTTCTTCTTTTTAATTGTTTCTTATGAAGAATTATTGTAGGTGTCCATTTATGATTTGATGAAGAGCTAAATAGGCTTTAATATATTACATATAATATATTACTCGGGTTCCAGGCTTTAAAAGTTCTTACCTCTAGACCGATTAGGGTCCATGTATTGTGAACTATACACTGTCGCACTCTTTCATCGACCGCGTTCATCACTGACAAGTTTCTCTCTGATGGTCTTTCCGCTCTATCCTGTTAAGACATAAACAATACAGCCATAATGCTCTATTATATTAAATTCAAAGCATTTTAAACCTTGGTCGTGTTCAGAATATCGATGATAATAATACTGACAATAATAGAAAATATTTACAGATGGCATAACAATTAACGGTAGGGCCTATATTCTCCTCGCGAAAGCCACCTTTGGAACCATTTTGAACAGCCTAATATCTTTTTTATTCAGGTAGCCAGTGAAGGCACGACAATATAATGGGTTCTTCATCTCTTGCGGGAAACACGTCTAACACCACTATTTGTTTATTTATATCCTTTTTAGTATTCCAAAAGGAAGAGTGTGATAAGAATCAATCCTATATAGAAAAAAAACAACAGCATGAATCATGAACATTTCAGTAGGACACCGCTGCATTCCCTTTAATTTTAATAATACAAGCAGACAAGCGTGATATTCAATTGGCGTGTGATAACCCATGGGGATCAAAACGTGTATATATTATTTCACTGATTATCATCTATTACCTCCCACAAAAGCATGAATTTTCGACATAATTTCCATTATGGTCCGAGTCATGATTCAGTCTACCTCAATCGTGAAATCTCCCATCATTTGCATGTTTTAATTTATTCCTTTAGTATTTTCATTGTAATGTTTCGTATCAACAAAATGCAGCAGACACATTACTTATACAAATTCAAATTTGATATTATACGTGTAGCATGCATGAAAAAGCCCAACCCCTAAAAGGTGTAGTGTCCAATGAGATGATACCAGTATGAATGATTAATTAGGTATAAAAGAAGATCCTATGTATGTTTTAGTCACTTGGCTCCCCCAACTTGGCTCCCCCAACTTGGCTCCCCCCAACTTGGCTCCCCCCAACTTGGCTCCCCCCAACTTGGCTCCCCCAACTTATCCCCTACTACCCCAACCCCTCCCCACTAACTGACCCTAACCAATATCGAAGTCGTCTGAAGTTTGACCATCCTAGTTTGAACAAAGTCATCATCTAAACTCCAAGTCAACGAGAACTAATATAAGACATCTGCATTTGGGTACCATTGACCCTTTGCAATCTTAGTGATCCAGTGTATGATCAACATGTTCCTGTCACTCTTGTGCATGCTGTATGTATCCAGTATCCTGGTACCGAGTGTCATTTCTACTCATCATGTTCCTGAGCTATTTCTTCCAGTATTCGATGTCGTCGTCCTTTCTATTCCTGCATTTCGTCATCGTCCGCGTCGTCCGCAGTAGCTATGACAGTGCACCAGTACAAGTCGCGATATCGCATATTTAGACATCCGCGTTGTATGTAAGTGGCCACTGTACTAACGATCCCTCCCTGACTAACCTCTTCCTATCCCTTATAGTATCCCCCTTAGTGACTGTGATAGTTTAAGTTATTTTAAGTATTGTTTATATACATGATATAGGTTCTAAACATGGGCTTTTAATAGAGTGAAATCGATTAAGAGTTTTATTAATGATATCTGTAAATTGATTCTAGTTGTTATTTGTTAATGGATAAGTAAATAAAATATTTTATGACACTTTAATGTACGTTGTGTCCCAGCGCTTTTGTTTATTAATTTTCCTTATCTTTTATTTGGAATTTGTTTATTTTATTGGTCTTGTGACTAACCCCCACCCGAGTTGGAACCTTCGCTAGCAGACCAAAATCCGGTTCCTTCTCGGTTCCCGAATTCACTGCTTTTGCAGTGAAGGACAGGAGTAGGGAGGTTAGATACGGTATATTAAAACACAGAAAATGTCAAATTAATCGCAACGAAAGTTATTTGGCGAACACACAGTTCGAGGACGTCTTCAACAATTTTTTTTTTCTAAACAAAACCAATAAGCCATGGTTCAATCCGTTAACCCTTTCATGACAGGAATTATTTAATGGCTAAATTGTTCACATTTTGTTCTTCAATTGGCAATGATATTTTTCTTTCAGAAGCTACATAGTTCTAATAAAATGTAATGTCTTTGAAAATGATATACATATTTCCAAACTTTGTCGAAAAGTTGAAATAATTGCCAATTTTGATTTTAAAAACAGTGATTTTGTATCTCTCAATGTGTTGCCGATTTAAGGATTTTGAAGCTTATTCTCCTTTTTATTTCCTGGCATTAAACGCAATATATGTGTGCAGAAATTTTTGCTCTTTCTACCCGTGCATCTGGTATATTTTTCAGCGCTCTGAATCAACAGTTATTGAGCCAAACCACAATATGTGGTCAATTGTCTCGAAAGGGTTAATCTTCTTGAAATTTGACAGGTAGATTTTAAGTGGTCAGAGGGATCTTATTCAATACGGTCCGTCCAATTGGTTTGATTATTTATCAGCTCAAAGAAAAAAAAATATACGCGGCAATGCATGCATTTCGTTCCAACAGTCATGACCATTGCATTTCTAGTTCCGCGAGTATTTATTGCTAGTTTGAATTTATTATGCCTGACTTGATAAAGATATTAAAACAATACAAGACTTACGTATTCTGTGGTTGCCTGATCGGACAAGCGAATGACCCGCAGAAGAATTCCAAGTTGGAAGTCATCTGTATTTGATATCGGGTTAGCAAGCCCGACTCCGAAGACGGTAACTTTAAACAGACAAAAACAATAAATTAACGAATAAAGTTAGAATATAAAGAATGTATGGCTACTTTATTACTTCTTTTTTTTTTTCCTTCTTTTTTTTTTTTTTCCTTTTTTTTTTTGTTACCTGGCATAAGCAAGACTCCAATCTGCGTTATGGCTATTCATAAGTCCGAAGGGAACAAAAAGAGAAAAGGAAAAAATCATACCCTGGCCATAGACCTTTATAGATCAGTAGCTATATCTACAAGAGCTATGATATGTCGCCTCTCCAGCTTGGACGAATCAGAATGCAGCTTTCAGCACTCCATAATTTTAAACCATTTTCCTTTTCGATTTGTGCCAAGTAGAAGTATTTAAATGAACAGGGACAGGGAAGGAGAGAGGAAAAAAGAGAGAGAGAGAGAGAGATGAAATGAAAAGAAGGAGAAGATGAAGAAGAAGGGATGTATTAAGAAAAGGAACTTCTATGTAACTCCTAATAAGAAAATATTGTTATAATTGACGTTGAGTTTAAACTCAAAACCGAAAAAACAACCACATGAGGCAGTTTTCGTACCTGAATTTGTAGTTAATGTAGTCACGAAACATATAAAAGATGTAGTGAATAGCCCTATTATTTCTTAATAATTTACCCCCCCCCCCCCCCTCCTTCCTCCATCATGTCCATGGCAAATTAAAGGTGCACCTGTTAAAAAGAAAGTATGTAACGATGAAGGTATTAAAAGTACTAAACGGAGACATTTTAAACTGCTAATTGGAAGAGTCAAAATAAATGACATACCGGCGACCACAAAAATAAAACGATACATTTTGCGTTTTTCGTAGATAGTCCAGAAGGTGGATGAATTTCAAGTGAATGCGAGTATTTGGAATATTTCCTCCTCTTTTTATAGGTTTTTTTCGGAGTTTCCTATTGGCCAATGCGAAACCAGCCAATGTGCATCCGCAAACGCCCACTATTCATCATTCAAGTTGGCTGACGAGGGACTTTTACCTGTGCAATATAATTTCATGGATTGTTAAATGAGAAATTTAAGAAAAATAATAAAACCCGAATAGAACAAAATTTGACCTATATTACATTTCTTGGAAAAACTTCCTTCCACAACTATTGCATCATTTATACTCTAAATACTGTGTGCATCTTTGGAAACCAAAAGTTAAATTTCATTTAATTTCATTTCATTTATTTCCACAACAACAGCAAATAAATCTAAAATACTTACAGTCTTACAAAAATCATTCTGAGCATAGAAAAACCATTAAGAATGAAATCTGGCACATACATTCGGTTTTAAAACAATTAAATTTATGTTGTAAGTGGTAAGTAAATAAAAGCTAGCTGTAATAGTCAGGTTCACACGATGGGAACTAAACTTTAAGTTACGCTTATAGTTTTAAAACTTCAAGTTAACTTTGTAGTTATCTGACCTTTCTGTTCATGTTAAACTTCCGGGTCATACCCTTCGCACGAATATGAACACAGGAACTGTATGTGTACAGTATGGTAGCTACTTCCTGTGTTAACAACGACGAACGCTCGGTTTGTAGTTTCAGAACAACGAGCATCGTTGTTTCTGGCCCATGTGAACCCTCGTTATGGTTAGTGAGTCGTTGTTTCGTTGACTTAAAATTTCGCTAACTTAAAGTTTCGAAACCACAAGTCCAGTATGAAACCTTGGAAAGCAAAGCTTGTAATTCAGGTTCCCAAACATAAATATAAAAACAGAAGCATAAAAGGATATAAAACGACACAAGATACAAGACCACACAGAACGGGACAATACATCAAAACAACACAAGGACAAGGATGGGACATTGAATAGCCTTCTACAGCTTACATATATACTGTAACTGTTTATTTGCCTAAGCTTAAGATTATGTTTGAACGAAAATAAACTTTGTGATTGTTTGAATGACTCATCAAGAGAATTCAAGAAATATGGGCCGGTGTAGATAATGGTTTTCTTTTTGCACAAAGTTCTTTGCATTGGAAGGCGGTAAGATGACGCCTGTCTCGTGGAGTTACTGTGAAACTCTCATTTTTTTTAAAAAGTAAACTTAAGGGAGTTGGCAACTCGCCGCGATTTAGTTGATACATGAAGCAACCCAGACGAAGACTGTATAAATCGTGTATTTTAATACTTCATTAGCATAAAACAACTGATTTGAATGAAGCAGTATGCAAGCATTTAGGCTTTAAGTGGTTGCTTCGGATTCTCTTCGGATGGCGTAATTAAAGGGACAAGAATCGAAGTCCCCCCCAAAAAAAAAAATAATAATAATAATAATAACAATAAAATACATAAATAAATTAATTAATTAATTAATTTTTAAAAAAATAATTAAAAAAATAAATGGATAAATAAAGATAATAATGATAATAATAATAATTCCTGTATTTAGATGTTGATGCAAATAAGATATATATAATAGAATTCAAGATTTAATTTAGAATTTGGAATTGATTCTAGTCTGCAATATGATGTGTGAGAAAAGTATATTGATATAATATAAAATGTAATATAACATATTTTTGCCTTATCCACATGAGAGTGAAAATGGCAGAGCCAAATGAAGGTTGGTAAATTGAAGGTATAAACAATGACGAAATAATGGGAACAGAGAAAGAGAGAGAGAGAGAGCGAGAGAGATCAGATAGATAGATAGATAGATAGATAGATAGACAAAACACGTAATATCTATTTATTTATTCATTCATGCATGTTCATAATGTCATAATACAGATACAGCAGATACACGTACACAGAGCCAGAGCATACATAATAAACACACAAAGGCGCTGCAACATAAGCTTATAAAGCTTGAGTAGTTGTTAAACCTATATAGGCATATCCTACAGTAATCATTTAGTTCTTTGAGTTAAAAAAAAGAGAAAGAGAAGTTTATTTACACTATATACAAAGGGAAAGCAGAAGCAGAAGAGAGGAATCAGAAACAAAACACGTAACAGGGAAAGACAACAGAGAGATACAATGTTGTTTTTCTCAACTGATTTCATGCAGTGAACTTTCAGTACTACCGGTAAGAGATATAATTTTTACACATCGCAATCTATGTCAGTTACGGTGATCATTTGCTCTAAGAAATTTATTTTGATGCACATCCTCATTATCTAATAATTGTAGGACTCATTTCTGTTTGTCATCTCCGGCTGGATGAACACCTGCTCCGTTTCTGTACTTTGTCCATATATATCTCAATTCCTTCTCCCCCATTCCTCTCTCTCAGTCTCTCTCTCTCTCTCTCTCTCTCTCTCTCTCTCTCTCTCTCTTCCTCTCTCCTTCTTTTTCTCTTTCCCTCTATCCCATCATTCTTTCATTCTTGGTCCCACCTCTACCATCTGCCTCTTATCTTCTCTCCTTTTTATGTGGACCATGTGTGTCCCTTACCTTACTTCCTTTCCCGTCATCCATTTCATTATTTTGAACCTTTATCCGTATCCTTAAAAAGTACAGCTTACTCTTAACATAAGTATAGAAATATTGCAATATTCAAATACTCAATGGCATGTATGAATATTTACGTTTATGAGAAACTACAATTGCGCAATGTTATATAAATGAATGTTTCCTTGTATCATTATTGTACTATATGATGTATTATTTTGTTATCATGTAAATAATTTTGTAAAAATATTGTACAATTCAGCCCCAAGGGCTGCGATGCATATTTTGAATAAATAAACCATTATTATTATAAAAGGAAGTGCTTAAGTATTTGAGCGAATGAGAAGGAGAGAGAGCCAGAAAGAGATTGAGAGAGGGGAGACCTAGAGAAAGAGAGAGAGAGAGAGAGAGAGAGAGAGAGAGAGAAAGTGCGTTTAGGAAATAGAGAGACATGGAGAGGAAGTAATAAAGAGAGATAGAGTGGCGTTAGGAAAGAGTTAGACACGGAGAAAAAGAGAGGAAGAGTTACTTTTCACAGAAAGAAGCAATTATTGCGTATACAGTGACATGTCATGTAAGAACGCAGAAAATAAGGGATATACATTGTGAGTCAATAAAAAGGAAACCCATATTCAAGTTCCAATATCTTAAAAATAATATGAAATTGCTGAAATATATTATGTTTATAACGTCTTCTTTAATTTGATACGCTGCTCACCAAAATGTGTTCATGGATGACTAAGCACTCGCCATTTTTAAAAAAGCATGACAAAATCGCCTTTTGCCAACGTTTGGGACGAATGGTGTTAGGAGTTTCTTTCATTATGTGAAAGAGCATTCAACTGGAATGGAGATCATTTAATAAAATCTTGGATTGTCTATCAATTTCATTCAAAACTTGGGCAAAGGCAAATTTGACGTGAATCAGGAAAAATGTTACTGTGTCCATGGTCAGATATTATTATCAAGGTGTCAAATTTAAGAAAACATGATGGGCTTTCTCTAAATCTATATACTGATTGCAACGATATCCAGGGTTGAATCTGTGTTTCCTTTTATTGACACACATTGTATATTAGAACAAGTGAAGAGATGAATAACGATTTCTTTGATTCGTTTCATCAAAACTTACAATAATTAGTATCAACCTTCAGTTTAATTTGTTTGTAAAGTTTAATAAGACGTTAACAAGTATATTTTTGAAATAAGATAAAAGTGCAATGTCGACAGATATAATACATCGAGATCCTCTATGGTAAATCATTATTATTATTATTATTATCATCATCATCATCATTATCATCATCATTATTATTATTATTAAAGTTTTTTTAAGTTTTAAAAAGCTTTCGTTAAAAGCAATTCTTTAAAGATTTATATATTCAAAGTTGACACAAATACTGTTAAAAACACACTCTTCTTTTTCTTTTCATTTATCTTGAATTGGTTCTGTCAATGGAGACCTATTTACACTTAAGGCCTATTTTTAAAGTAGATAAAAAGGAATTAAAAAGGTCATAGACTTTTAGAAAACTTTGTAATAATTAAATCCGCTTGCTGGTTGATTTCAAATAATAAAGTGCAAGCCAAACTGCATAGTTTTCAAAACTCCTTGCAAAAATATGAAATTTTATGAAAAGGGGCCTTTGTATTGTATTCTGTGCAGAAAGTTAATACATATAAAACTAAAACTAAACTTTTCTGCATCCGGGTTCTGCATAGCTTTGATATATTTTGAAACATTTCGTAAAACAATTCAAGGTATTTCGGTTCGCCTAAGAAATAAAATTACACATTATGCTTCCTCGTTTGAGTTTTGCAAAATAAGGACGGAAATGTTGGTGAAAGGAGAAGCCCTCAGTTTCAACTTCAGGATTTCATTAATCGAATTTTCTAACGATATACTGGGAACGTCGGCAAGCAGCATACCACATTTTTTATAACCAGAAAAGCACCTGACGTCTTACAAGGAACCTGTACAAAATTTGAAATTTGTTGCAAAGAAATAAATGTAAATTTGCTATTTTCAGTATGAATCCAACAGTCGATCTAATACTTTTCTAACGATATATTGGGAATATCCGCAAGCAGCATACCACTTTTTTTGAACCAGAAAAGCACCTAACGTCTTACAAGGAATCTGTACAAAATTTGCAATCTGTTGCAAAGAAATACATGTAAATTTGCTATTTTCAGTATGAATTCAACAGTCGATTTAATAACTGTATGGATAATTTTGGTACGATTTTCCCTGGTACATTTACTTTATAGTTTTAAAAAAATACAAGATACAAATCTATCTTTTAACATAAAAATCAATAATCATCTTTTTGTCTTAAACTCTTAAACGTGTTGTCTAACCGTAATAATAATGATGATGATAATAATATAGAGTATTTTTAATGCGCTAATTCCACACGACTACTATGCTCTATGCATGCGCAATGGAGAAGAAAAACTTACAAGTAAATGAAAATACATGTACGCAAAATGAAACAACAATGTGAAATTAAATCTATAGGAAAGCAATTTTGAACAAAATGAGTTTTGAGGGCATAGAAATATTACGAATATAATGTAATAGATGTACCCGCAATCATTAAGCCATTTTCATGTCAATTCACAAACATGAATAAGGACTACCTTAAATCATCATGGTAGATGTTGTTACCATATATTGTTACTTCATGAGCATGATGTTGGTAAGAAACAGTAGTTTACAATAGAAAATGCGTAATTATTACAGTAGAAAAAGAGAAACATGGGGGTTTAAAGGGGAAGTCCACCCTTTATACTAGTTGTTTTAAAAGAAACAGATCAATGAATGTTTGAGCGAAATCCGATAAGAAATAAGAAAGATATGAATTTTTGAAGTTGTAATCAATCAAACACAAATTGGCAACTCGGTGCGAGCTCCTCTCCCTTTTGGTCTGTACAGAAAATTTCATAAATATTCATTTTCTTAGTTTTGATGAAGGAATACATTTGTTTCATTCAGGTTTTGGGTAAAAACATATGCGCAATGGATTTATTCAGGTTGCATGTATGATTAAATATTTTCTTTAGAAAAAGTGTAAATTTATGATATTTTTTTTTTTCAGCCAAGGGCAATTGGGAGAGGAGCTCGCAAGATACGTCACGGAGTTGCCAATTTGTGTTTGATTTCTTACAACTTCAAAAATTCATAACTTTCTTATTTCTTGCTAAAACTTTCATTGGTCTGTTTCTTTTAAAACCAACTTGATATCAGGGTAGACTTCCCCTTTAAGACATAGATAAAGATTTTAGTAAAACTTTTCACCAACATCTCCCATATACATGATATATTGATTAGATTTTGCTTGTTAAGTTTTAAGATGACGTGAACATTTTATGATATATATTTATATATTTTGCAAAAGAGATCTATGAGAAATTTCAAATCGACAAAAATTGAATTAAACATTGCTTTCCTTTGATTAATTTCGGGTTCTCAGTGACGACAGAAACAAGGGTTTTTTTGGTGAGAAATTAGATTGTTTATTGCGTAAAACTTCAGGGACTTTAATGAAAAATGTCTTTTAAAAAAATGGTTTATTTTATTACAATAATATTCACAATGTCCGGCTTGAAAGTTCACACCGACTAACAGGAATAGAAACCATCTACTTAAGAGGAATCAGTATACATTTTCTGTCGTTTATCGGAAAGTAACATATGAGAACTTAATTCTCTTAATCCATTTGCAATGATTTTTCCCCTTTTCAAAGGTGACGACTGCTGGGTAACGAGGTTCGTTTTCCACAACATGGACAAAAATAGCAAGACTTTCATAATGTGTTTTCGAGAATTAAATATTTTTTTTTCACACTTTCACCTGTGATATGACCATTTAGTATAACAAATATAAACCCTTTTCTTTGATAATTTACTTTAAACGCTCATTCTTATGTGATTTTTACCTTACTCTTATATTCGTCACTCTGTGATAACTGAGTTGAATATGTAATAATAATAATAATTATTTCTAATGCGCACTTTCTGGTACAGTATACCACTCAAGGCGCTACAAACATATGTCAACAATGGTTATCTTAAAGAAACAAAACTAAACAACAAAAGCAAAAAAAAAAAAAAAATATATATATATATATATATATATATATCAAACATGTACAACAATATTCTAATATTCTTAATAGCTCTGAATGAAAAGGAGCTGCTTGATTTTGGTTTGAAACGTTCCAAGGCAATTAAAGGTAATAAACAGTAGTGGTAGCAAAATGAAAGTTGGCATGAAACTGCTCAAATAATTATAGTCTCATATTGTTCGGCTTCAATAAAAAGATACATGAGTGAGATAATCCGATATTCTATTCATGATTTCCGGTGATTTTCAGAAAAATAATTCATATGATCGAATATCAACGGTTACCTTATACCCTCGCTAAGGACCACCTACCCCGACGCTCCCGGCTCAACGGCGCATAGCGGTTCGCACACACTTGTTACACACACTGTTTTCACATCAAATTTACAAGCGCGGTACCGCGCTTGTAATTCGATGTTTATTTTTTTTTGGACATTTTAGCCATTTCTAAACCATTTTTCTTCAAACAAACGTCACCTATGTTCGAAATTAATCATTTCACAACAGTATATGTAATAATTTCCATTCCAGCTGACAAAGTAGTTAAATATCCAAAGCGCCACCTCTCCCACTACTGTACGATACCTTTAATGTTTCTAATGTCACTTGGCAATCTATTCCACATTACTGGTGCAGCGTGTCCAAAAGCACGATCCCCGTAGTGGGTGGTTCTGCTCCGTAGGACTACAAGCATAGTAGAGACAGAAGATCGAAGAGGATAGTGACACTACTTCACTGCGAGAAGATCCTTAATGTACTCAGTTAATATGTTTATTTAAAAGGGGCGACGATCCGGGGGGACGGGGGACAGTCCCCCCGGAAAGTTTTCTGGGGGGTATCGTCCCCCCCCCCCCCTCCCACGACTGAAAAAAAAAGAAGACTGACAAAAAAGTGTACAGTAAATAATGAGTAAAAGCTGCAGCAGCCTATTTAGGCTCTTAAGTGCTCTAAAATGCAAACTTTTCCAAATGGGAAATTTTCTCGCTCGGTCGCTACGCTCCCTCACATACTAGTACTCTGAAGTGTATAAATATTGCAGAAAATCTCTAAAACGGAGAGATTTCCCTGTTTATTACAATATACAATGTAAACTCCCTATAGAACCTATTGCAGGGTCAGCAATTCAGAGGGACGGGGAAAGCCTCTCCCTGGAAATATTCGAGAGGTTTGTCCCCCCGGCCCCCGAAATGTAGAAATACCCGATTTTTAGTGTAAATGGTTATTTAATTCTTTTGCCTCTGTGCTCTAAAAAGCTGTCAAAAACCGCAACATTTTCTCGCTCGGTGGTATCGGACCTCGCAAAATAATAAATATAATTTACTGAGGAATTCGCCAAAATGCAAAGTTTTTATACTACAAAATGCAAAATCTTTTGACAGACACACCTCCCAGACGCTAGTCGCCCCCCCCCCCCCCTCCCGAACAAGTAATCTCCGCCACTGGTAGTCTATGTTGAATTATTTTCATGTTATTGATGCTCTTGTCAAATTCTACTTAATTCCTTTAGTTCCTAGTTAACGTATCGTTATACATGTGTCCCTGAAAAAAGGAACCCGAAGTTTAGGGGTAAAGTACTCAGTAATTCCAAACTATTTCCTCGTACTTAATGTATATAGGACAAGGGTCGTGTGTACGGAAACGAAAACAAAAATTAAGCTATTGCGTTTGCCGTTGAAGTAAAAAAAAAAAAAAAAAAAAAAAAAAAGCATCAAGTAACACTACATTTTGTAAATTTTTGTTTTGAAAGTTTATAGGTATTAATGAAGATACCTAATACTTACAAAATGTATGTGCTTTCGGTATTAAAAAAAGTTTTTAATATAATTATATCATGATATGATTAATTATTTCATTCCGTAACAAAATATGTTACGTAATGACATTAAATTCATTTTTATATAAATTAATTTAACCTTGAACCTATTAATTATTTCACATTAATATATCAGGCATTTAATGACTAAAGTAGAGCTCATGAGCTCACTTTCCGGTATGAAAATTACATCAGATCTAATAACTTTGATATTTGGGTTTTGTGTACAAAACAAATTGGAAAATGGTGGGGTTTTTTCATTCTGAATGTTAATGGGATGTATTTTTTCCTCTATAGGTATCATTGTCCTGTATTATAGATCTAAATATTCATCTAGATGATAGTACGAAATAAAAGAAAAATTCGTATAATAAAATTTATGAATACTGAAAAACAATAGAATACATAAGAAATTCATAAAACAATAAATACATGCAGTATAAAATGGAATATAATGATTAAATCTATATAAATGTTTTTTTGAGCTTGCCAGAAGCATTCTAAACAAATAAAAACTCTTCAGAATCTTTCGAAAATCTATTAACAGAAATATGAATTTATGAATAACATTTTACATAAATTATTGTAAATTAATAAACACTAACACAGCTATTCTTAACAAGCTGATGTCTTATGTCATCACAAATTATCAGATCGTTTACTCAATCTTTGTTTCGAACTATAATACTACTTATTTACATTATGTGAATTTTATATACTATTTCCCATTGCTTTCAGAAGTCATTCAGTAACGGTCATTCCGTAACGCTGTTTCATTTCAAATTTTGTATCATATTTCAAATATATTCAAACAGATTTCCAGGAACATGGTGACATATCAGAGCTCACATATGCTACGGAATGCCACAGTAATATTGAAAACCTAATACATATTTTCAGTTCTCAGACTTTGAGTAATGTTTATTCTGGTTGAAAAGTCGTGTCCCCTTTTTCCACACACACCCTCACATACTTTTTTTTCTTTTCACAATTTTTATTCCTTGATTCAGATTTTCAAAATGAATATTACAAATTAAGCATTGATTACACAATATAATTCAACATGGCAATAAACACAATATAAATAATATAATTCCACAGGTTCCATGACATTTGCTCCTGTGACAATTGCTCCGGTCTAACTTTGCCATGTTAATTATAAACCTAAACCTAACCCTAACCCTAACCCTTTACCCTAATCCTAATCTTCACATTGTCCTGAACAAAAAACCAAAATTCCATAACATGCCATCCATTAATAAACAACCATAGTACAATTTAACTTTTGTATGTTATCGTGTATGTCCTCCTTCCGTCCAACATTCAAAATAAGTCCATTTTTTAAAGATGTATAGACTTAACTTATTTCGAGCTATAGCTTATTTCCGTTCATTATCTTTACTTTCTAAAAGTGCATTATAGATTTCTTTCTTTGTTAGGGGCATTCCTTTTGATCTCGCATTGTATATTATATATTTGATTAAAATGTACATATGTTTTCCTGATTTTTCCATCTAAATCAACTATAATTTCCTCCCATTTTAAAGTATTTAAGTGCATCAGTTTCATTTGTTCCCCTATTTCTTGCCACATTTTTTTAAACAATTGACACTTCATAAACAAGTGATTGTATACCTCAATTTCTTTTCCACAGAAAGAATATGAGTTAGACAATAAAAAGCCAAATTTATACAGTTTATGATTACAATGTAGGATACTATGTAATAGTTTTTACTGAAATTTACGTAATTCCCCATATAAAGTGCATAATCGCGGTGCGAAAAAGCAAGTCCCAATTCCAGATGTATTATTGAAATGTGTTATTTCCGCGTGTCTAAACGCAAAGGTTTCCCTTATATTATCTATAAAGATTTTATAACATAATTTAGAAGTCAGTCCTTCCTATCATTATCTACGTGTATATGCTTAAGTTGATATATATTAGCCTAAAATATTTTTCTGTTATAAAAAATGTTTTCCGGCCAAAATGGATCAAAGTAAAAAAAAAAAAAAAAAATCAATGTCAGGGCTGCCCTCCAGGCTCACCCACCGTACCCCCGGCCCCGGTCGGCTGCCAACGGCACCACCGTACCCGATATGCTGATGTCATGTGCTGGAGATGTCGAGGAAGTGATAATTATGTTTTCTTTTAAGTCATGCCAAATATTCAAATATTCTAAGTACAATGGAGGCGCCTGAATATGAATATTTTTTATATCATAATCACATAAAAATATAGATCTTCCTCCAATCGACTCGAATATACTGTATAATCAAAATATTTTTTTCCATTTCATATTACTGTCCTTCATGAATTAGTCTCTTAATCCACATTATTCTTTGTGCCTTAATCATATCTCTAAAATTCATCATTTTCAAACCTCCATGGTTATGATTTAAAGAAATTATATTTCTTTTAATCTTATCATGTCCTCTCCTATTAAAATTAAAAAAACTTTTTCGACTTCTTTATAAACCCAAATTGGTACCTATAATACAGAAGAGACATATATAAGTTTAGATAAAGCAAATACTTTCAATTGTATTTTACCAGTAAGTGTCAAATCGCGCTGTTTACACCAGCCTGATAATCTTTTGATTTTACTTAATATTTCTTTATAATTCATCTCATCCTTTATATTTACGTCTACAGGAAAATATATACAAGTATTTTAACTACTACCTGCTTTCCCAGTGAAAAAGTATTTCTTATATTTTCACGAGGACCTAACATTGATACCTTTGTTTTATTTTTGTTCACTTTTAACTCGTATAATCTCCAAAACGTATTCAACACCTTTTCTAGATTTTGAACGTATTCAACACCTTTTCTAGATTTTGAATGTATTCAACACCTTTTCTAGATTTTGTTCTGATTCTGAATCTTTCAGAAACATAGTCATATCATCTGCGCACAAAGTTAACTTCATTTCAAGATGTCCTATTTGTATTCCGTTTACATTTTGTGTTTTACGAATTGCAAGTGCTATCTGTAACTAAAAGAAACAAATACGGAGACAATGGGTCCCCCTGACGTATTCCTCTCCCCACATCAAAGTAACGAGTGGAGTGTCCACCATTCATAACACAGTTGATTGCTTTAAAGTATAAAATATCAACCCACTTACGAAAATGAGGACCAAAACCATACAAACTTAATATTTTCTTCAAAATAACAAACTGTCTATTTTAACTGTAGACGAATGGAATATAACATCGTCTATTAATCTTACTGCTTCTCTTATATTCCTTCCTTTCATATATCCTATATACTTGATCTGTATGAATTACCTTATCTAAAACTTTTTAGATCCTGCTTGCTAGTATTTTGGACAATATTTTATAATCTACTGTCAATAATGAAATGGGCCTATATAGTTTTCTATCAAAAGAGGGTATTTACCTTCTCTTTCAATTAAAGTTATACCCCCTGTTTTTGTGACGAAAACAGTTCCCTATTTGAAAGGAAGTATTAAAGGAATCTATGACTAATTTTCCTATCACTGGCCAGAATGTTGGATAGAATATCCCATTTAACTCTTCTCTTTTTTAATTCTAACTCTTCTAGTGTGTTTCTATAGCCATCTAATGTCAAATTTTCCTCCAAATTTTGCACTTCATCCTGCAATTTACTCATAAGTAACTTTTTTTCTCGTGCCTTAATTTTAGAATATTTTATTGTATAATCTCGTACTTTCTTTTTAACAAAGTCCCATAAAAGCCTATTATCTACAATTTCTTTTCTAAACACTTTTATCAAGCAAGCTATTTCGTTTTTCATGCCATTTGTATATTCTGAATCTAAACAAAGACTATTATTAAAATTCCAATAGGATGGTCCTCGTTGAAATATTTCATGAGCAAGTTTTAGTTCTAAATCAATAGCCGAATGATCGGGGGCTACCGAAGCAATGATTTTTCAACCGTTCACTCGTTCTTCTAATCCACTAGGTATTATCCAGTGGTCTAACCAACTTTGAATTAAAGGATTTTTCTGTCTATACGTAAGTGGTTTGTTTGTTTGTTTGTTTGTTTGTTTGTTTGTTTGTTTTCTTAATTCTTCTTTCTCCAAATATCAATTAAATCAAATTTCCCCTGAAAATCATCAAATTCTAAATTAAAAGCCTGTCCCAATCTCCTCCCCTTGTTTGAACAATCTAAATTTAAGTCTCGAATCGTGTTAAAGTCCCCTCCAAGAATTATAGGATGCCCTTCATTATCAAACTCTTCAAGACTTCTCTCTAAAATGGGAAGAAAGGCTAACTGGAGATTTTCTTTATCCCTGTTTGGAAAGTAAACATTTCCTAACACACGACAGATCCCATGAACTTCACCATCAATTAATATTTCGCCCTTCTAAATCTATTTTAGTTTTTAATATCTTAACATGCAACTTAGACTTTATCAATACACAAACCCCTTTACGGTGATTGGTACCATGACTGAAAAAACTAACGCCATCCCATTCTGCTTCCCATTTGTCTTCAACATCAATAGTATACAAATATACAATGGCACTCGAGGATCTGGCTAAAACTATTCGCATCGAAGGAACACCAAATTGTACTATTCTCCCGAGGGCCATTGGCCCGAGGGAGAATAGTACTAGTTGGTGTTCTTGAGTGCGAATAGTTTTAGCTTGTTCCGAGAATGATTCATTGTATATTTGTTTTATATCCGTCATCTTGAACAAAAGCTTAATTCTACTCATCTACTTGATCATCTGCACTGTAGGGTATGATAGGCCGCACACAAACAGTTTGAAGAATTGGGGTGAATTTGCGTGGATATCAAACGCGTAGTGATGACATCATTACGCATGCCTAAAACAATAGATACGCGCAAATGAATGTCGTCACAATGTAGTACGCGCTCAGGCTGAGCAGCTGCTTATGGGGGGGGGGGGGGGTGAATAGTTCATTTTTCCCGCTGACGGCATCGAATAGTTCATTTTTTCCCTCTGGTGATGGGGAAAATTGAACTATTTGATGACGTCAGCAGACGTCAAGAAACGGCTTTTCTGGTAAAACTATTCATTTTCTTGTTGTGTACACTTCTAATGCAACATTCTTACGATGAGGGATATAATACTAAATGTTTCCTGAAAAAATATTACATATCCTCTTTGTTCTACTCCAATTAATAACCGAACCTCTCTTCTTTGAATCCCTTAAACCTTTAACATTTAAAGACAATATGTTCATTAACATTCCTTGATTACCCACCATGATCAAGAGTATTGTAAACGTAATTCAGAATTCTGGAAGGAAGAAGAACATACACTTCTTGCATAACGACTCACTGAATCAATACAATTGCCTTGAATTTTTGATGTCACATGTCATGTGCACCTTGCACCTAAGCCCGATATACATAAATTTACACCTGCAATACTCAAATAAGATAAAGCTACAAATAATACCATAACCACTTACTATCAATATTAGACTCCACAACCCTTAATCTATCAATTTAACTTACCCTTTATTTCAATTAAGCTCGATCATTAACCCTTTCGAGACAATTGACCACATTTTGTGGTTTGACTCAATAACTTTTGATTCAGAGCCCAAAAAAATATACGAGATAAATGAATAGAAAAAGTAAATTTTCTGCACACACTATGTCCAATTTTGTAGCATGACCATATTGCATTAGATGCCAGAAATTAAAAAAAATGAGAATAAGCTTTGAAATCTTTAAATTGGCAACACATTGAGAGGTACAAAATCATTGTTTTTACATCAGAATTGGCAATTTTTCAACTTTTTGACAAAATTTCTAACCATGTATATTGTTTTCAAAGACATTACACCTTATTAGAATGATGTAGCACTAAAAGAAAAATATTATTGTTGCCAATTTGAAGAACGAAATGTGATCAATTTAGCCCTTGAATAATTCCTGTCCTGAAAGGGTTAACATGACTAATTCATACTCGTAATGGAAAATCCATATACAGTGCGTCCCAGAAAAAAACGAAACCGAGATTTATCGATGTTTAATCATATCTTAATCCCAGTTATGATTAATAAATGACAAATATATGTAAAGCTTGGATCCTCTTCTTTCATTTGATGCCACTCATATGATACATATTTCATGCATGAGTGAATAAAGACAATATGAAGCAGGGCTACCAAAAAGTCGTTTGGCCAACGATATCTGAATTTCACAATGAGATAATCACATTTTTAGAAAGTTCATTTTCTGCCCTTTCCTATGACACCTCAATCGGGAAAAATGAGCCATGAATGACAAAGCTCTGTTGGTGTAAATTGAAGCTTTATGATTTATTAAAGGCTCCCAGATCGTCTCCATGCTGTTACCAGAAATACTCGTTGCTCAGTTGTTAACTGCATGGTCAAGTAGGTTTAATAATGAAAACGTACCTCCCTGTCAATCAGCTTTTCTCATTTTGTACTCACCACTCCATTTTGTTGACGATCAGCCATGTATAAAGTCTTTTGTCGTGTTTGTTTATTGCTAGGACAAGCAGCCAGTGCAAACGGATTCGTTTAATAAATCATGGATAGGTATCATTTTA
This sequence comes from Heliocidaris tuberculata, assembly GCA_025618425.1. Classification (NCBI taxonomy): domain Eukaryota; kingdom Metazoa; phylum Echinodermata; class Echinoidea; order Camarodonta; family Echinometridae; genus Heliocidaris; species Heliocidaris tuberculata. Next base: position 27,410,052 of record CM046847.1, read on the forward strand.
CACCAACTGAGATTTGTCATCACTGGCTCATTTTTCGCGATTGAGGTGTCATATGAAAGGGCATAAAGTGAACTTTCTAAAAATGTGATTATCTCTTTGAAATTCAGATATCGTTGGCCAAACGACTTTTTGGTAGCCCTACATCATATTGTCTTTGTTCACTCATGCATGAAATATGTATCATATGAGTGCCATCAAATGAAAGAAGAGGATTCAAGCTTTACAGATATGTGTCATTTATTTAACATAACTGGGATTAAGATATGATTAAACATCGATAAATCTCGGTTTCGTTTTTTCTGGGACGCACTGTATATGGATTTTCCATTATGAATTAGTCATGTTAATGATCGAGCTGAATTGAAATAAAACTACATCTTGAACTACATGAATAGCAACTGGTAGTGAACACTGTATTGTATGACAACAGGCAAATAATACATGTGGCATTCTACTGTGTAAAACAGTACTATAGTAAAACCTTGGTCCTAGGATTGCAGGGTGGGGGGGATCATATCTCAAAACGCCATTTTTTTTTTAAATGGGCAGGCAGTGTGTTATTTTTTTTTTTTTTTTTTTTTTGCTTTACTAAAAAATATTCCATTTCTTTCTGTTTCTTAACAAAGGATTTAAATGTTACAATATTAGGGAGACTATTATTAAACTTGCAGATATAGATATGATATTTCATTGACAAATAGTCCAGTAGACGGTACCATATACCATGTACATGACCGGGAAAAGTTGTTAAGTACAATTTTTTTTTGTTTTTTTTTTGTTGTTCATTTGTGTTCTAGATGGGTATTGAAGTAAATTCAGCTTGGTTGCCACCTTTGCAACCTTGAGCATTTTTTTAATTAGCCTAATTAGCATAATCATCTAATTAGCATATGAGCAATATGTAATACGTTGCTCATCTTAATCAAGAAAGCCTGAAAACATAAATAAGACAACTTTTCTAGGGTTTTTTATGACGAGGAATTCATTTATGACACCAGTTTTCATTTTTAAGTAATGCAATTGTCGTAAATAGCATAATTAGCATAATTAGCTAATTAGCATATGTGCAATATATGAACTTGTTTTGTCATTGTTTATCCAGAAAGCCTGAAAATATAAATAATACAACTTTTGTAGGGGTTTCCATGATGAGGAATTCATTTATGACACCATATTTTTATTTTCAAATAATGCAGTTGACGTAATTAGCATAATATGCATAATGAGCTGGATCTAATTGGCATTGTGCAATATATGGACTTTTTGTCATTGTTTATCCCGAAAGCCTGAAAACATAAGTAATACACATTTTTCTAGGGTTTTCTATAACAAGGAATTCATTTATGACACCAGTTTTCATTTTTAAGTAATGCAATTGTCGTAAATAGCATAATTAGCATATGCGCAATATATGGAATTATTTGTCATTGTTTATCCAGAAAACCTCAAAATATAAATAATACAACTTTTGTCGGGTTTTCCATGATGAGGAATTCATTTATGACACCAGTTTTTTATTTCAAATAATGCAATTGACGTAATTAGCATAATGAGCATAATGAGCTAATTAGCAAAGATCTATGTGGAATATATAGGTCTATTAACTTGTTTTGTCATTGTTTATCCAGAAAGCCTGAAAATATAAATAATACAACTTTTATAGAGGTTTCCATGATGAGCAATTCATTTATGACAAATAAATGCAATTGACGTAATTAGTATAATAAGCATAATGAGCTAATTCGCATTGTGCAATAATATGGACTTTTTTGTCATTGTTTATCACGATCGAAAGCTTGAAAACATAAGTATAGTCAAGGATTGTAATTCCGAACAGATTGTATTACCGTACGTGTAAAGTTAAGCGCCTAAAATGGGTTTTCATACGCGTGGGATTACGCGTATGAAAACCACACTATTGAAACAAAGGTTGTGTCTTTTTCCCATAGGTTTCACACGTTCGGAATTACGGTACCTTTTTCAAGGGACCAAAACGCAGCGTCGTTGGGAAGGGGTTCACTCGGAAGGGAATATCGTATTAAATCTAGGTTATCTTTTTAAAATTCCACCAAGTTCTTTTTCTGTAGGACTTTGAGCATTCATTATGTAAGTTTGACAGATATTCATATGATATTTAATTTGCTATCGTTGATTTTCTGAAAAGTGTTCGGACACTGGATCAACCACCATAATACACATTTTTTAAAGGTAATAAACAGTAGTGGTAGCAAAATGAAAGTTGGCATGAAACTGCTCAAATATAGTCTCATATTGTTCGGCTTCAATAAAAAGATACATGAGTGAGATAATCCGGTATTCTATTCATGATTTCCGGTGATTTTCAGTAAAATAATTCAAATGATCGAATATCAACGGTTACCTTATACCCTCGCTAAGGATCACCTACCCCGACCGTCGCTCCCGGCATAGCGGTTCGCACACACTGTCTTGTTACACACACTGTTTTCACATCAAATTACGTACCGCGCTTGTAATTCAATGTTTATTTTTTGGACATTTTAGCCATTTCTAAACCATTTTTCTTCAAACAAACGTCACCTATGTTCGAAATTAATCATTTCACAACAGTATAATTATGTAATAATTTCCATTCCAGCTGACAAAGTAGTTAATGATATCCAAAGCGCCACCTTTCCCACTACTGTACGATACCTTTAAGGTTTTCTAGATTCATTTATGACACCAATTTTCATTTTTAAGTAATGCAATTGTCGTAAATAGCATATATTAGCATAATGAAGCAGCGCGCAATATACAAATATAGACTTCTTTGTCATTTTCTATTTAGAAAGCCTGAAAATGGTGCAATATTATACAAATAGTGAATAGCCATGCGCCTCGTTGAATAGAGCGTCTCTTATCTTTCACCTCGTGCAAAATCTTGTACCATTGCACGAATAAAGACCATTCACTATTTGTTTTATACAACACCTCGGAGTCTCGTACGTTTAACGGGCTTGTATAAAGACCATTCACTATTTGTTTTATACAACACCTCGGAGTCTCGTACGTTTAACGGGCTTAAAACATTTTTTTTTTTTAAAGAACAGTTTTACTAGATCTAGTCCAAATAATTATGACCGACCAAATTAAGCGATCGATAAAATTATCAGTGCTAGCGCGCACTGCACTGAACTATAAAGCAGCAAACATTTATCGTTCAACTTACCAAATATATTTGTAACTCGCTGAATGAACTCCAATAATCCATGTAATACATCTATAATCCAAAAGGATAAGAATCGAATCCATTCAGAAACACAGTAGAAAACAATATATTTCAGTATTTCCCTACTAACTAGATCTACTAGTTTTAATAGATCTAAGTTAGGACTAACTTTAGCCTTACTAAGACCAAACGGCTCTTCGCAAACTTACCGGTACCTTACGGTAGGCCTAATTCTGTTATATTGTGACAGTATTGTGAGCATCGGAGTCGGACAATAATTCATTCAATCCTTCATCAGTGTGAGTTAGCAATACAAAGTTTGGTCCTGCCATGATGTGAGTTTTTTAACTTAAAATTCAATAACATATCCTCGGGGAACAAATCAGATCTAACGTTAGTCTACGACTACGCTACATACATAGGTCGTAGGCCGTAGCCATAGGTCGTATAGCCCAGCTATATATAGCTAGCTAGCTAGCTAACCTATTAATATCCTAGCCTATTATACCTAGCTAGCTAGCTATAGCCTGCCAAACGCTCTAGCTCTGCGCGCGGCGTCGTCGAATCGCTAGCTAGCTGGCTATAAACTGCGCCGCGCGTACCATGCTTTATGTTTATTGTGACGTCAGAGTGCAATTTCGTTTGATCAGTTTGTTCCATTGCACGGTGATGTTCATTGATTTGATTTGATTTGATTTGATTTGATTTATTCAGATTCCACATTTACAATGAAATTACAACAATATGTATAAATTACAAACACTGCAATAACAGAGAATACATAAATATGACATAGAAAGGTGACAAAATGATATGTGGAGGGATCTACTAAAAAGCTTAGCTTGTGTGATGTAGACCCCCTAATCGAATAATGATACAATAATATATGTTTAAAAAAACAAACAAACAAACAAAAAAGATTTTCGTTTAAATTAAAGTAATTGTTTGAGAGGGAGGAAATTACTAAACAAAACATATGTACATTATATACAGTTGAGCTAACATTACAAGATAAAATTAATGAAATAAAAGAGATTTCGAGTGGAAATCAGTATATTATATATACACGTATATATAACTATTACAAAAAAGATAAATACACTATTATGGAATGAAAAGAAAAGAAAAATAAATAAAAGCAGAGTGAATTATTTACATCAGTATAAGTCCGTCAAGTGTTTCTTCACAAGATATTTGAACCTACTTAAGTTAGGGGTAAGTTTTAAATTCTGTTCTAATGAGTTCCAATATTTAGGACCATTGAAAAATATAGTTTTACTGGCAAAAGCCGTTCGAGTTTTGCCTGGTGTAGTACCTGTGTAAAGTGCTATTTTTTGCAAACAGTTGTTTCAAAACGAATGGCATATTATTTCTATCAAGATTGTACATGAATTGGTACATTGATTCATAAATATTACCATATATAACATATTGCAATTTAGTATGGGCCACCACCAACAAAACAAAAATCAACTCTATTTACTTATTGCAAAAGAAAGCCCTTCGCATATGTACCGGTTCACCATATTTATCTCACACCAGACCAATATTTTACCAACTGAAAACTCTAACAGTATTCGACATCAATGCACTACAAAGTTTACTGTTCATATTTAAGTATCTAAATGACTCGCTCCCTCTTTCATTTCAAAACTTTTATAATCTAAATAACACTATTCACTCCTACCCTACTCGCAATTCCTCCAATTTTCATCTAGTCAACCCAAAGTTACTGATTGCCATAGATCAATAAGACACCATGGTCCAGACCTATGGAATTCTCTCCCAGAATTCATTAAATCCTGTTGTTCCCTTTACTCATTTAAAGCCAAAGTTAAAACGATGTTACTATCTGAATATACAAGGTAAAATTTCTGTGTCAACTCTTCATCATCATCATCATCATCATCACCGTTATCATCATCATCATTTTCATCATCATCACCATCATTCCATCATCAACATCATCAGTTTAATTTAGGATTTCAATTATTTATCCATTCTGCTCATTTAAACATGTTTTAGCTATTTCATAATATTTCTCTGGGGCTGCCATATTCTCAAGCAAATTGCTTATAATGGTAGTCCTTCTTCCGCAAATGACTTTATATTTGATGAATTACAATAATTTGACAATTTATCATTTCGTGTTTGTTTTTGAAAAATGATTGTTACATATACTTGCTATTTATGATTTATTGTCAAAAAGTACTTTTGTATTTCATTTTATATATATGTTACCGAAAAATGTACTTATATGAATGCAGAAGAAAATAAATCAAATCAAATCAAATCAGATGTCACTTACCTCACAATATACTGTGTACATCGTTAGTGACGTCAGCGTGCAATGTGCGAACATGGATCAAACGGAATTGCACGCCTGGGCCCTCTTGCATAAAAAGTTGCAATTAAACGCAACTCATAAAATTAAACGCAAGTCCCAAATACGCGATTCTGATTTGTTGAAAATCAAGTTGCGTTTAATTTTTTGAGTTGCGGTTTAATCGCAACTTTTAATGCAAGAGGGCCCTGGAGGATGATACTGCTCAACATTACTTTTATCGGATGTCATGTCATTAAGAATTGACCAATGGGGTTGCAAGTATCTTAGTAGGTGATGTATAAAACATTTTAAAACACTTTTTAAAGACAACAAATTAGTTTATAAGAAGATATTCCATGTAGATGTAGTATAATTATCCTAACTAACATAATAAGTAAATTTACATATTTGCATAAAAAAGGCAATTTGGAAGAAATGAATAATTTTCTACCTATATTTGATATAGTTAATCCAGAATATTCTTGGATGACAGATTTAATGTGTATACATGTAGGCCTACATTTTTATAATGACCAATATTCATCTCAGAGGTCAACCATGTTGACACGAAAAATAATTAGCCTTATTAGCATAATTAGAATATTAATCAAGCAATTGCCTAATGGCCTTTTGAATTTCTGTCCGACATGATAGAATACATAGGTATTCATTTGTAATTTCCCACTGTACGAGTGATAAGAGCAGAATAAACAGATTTGACAAAGACGAGTAAGTTAATTAAAGATATGAAGAAATTGTCTGTGTTGACTGAAAAATGGTTATGGTGGTAAAGTATATTTAGAATGTTGTTCCTTTCTTCTTTTTCTTCTTTGAGTTTATAGGTGTTGGGGACAGAATTAAGAGAATTCGTTGCATATTATCTGGACATATGTATGGAAGTCAAAGGTATAGTGCTTCTTCTCAGATGCATAGGTAATGAATTACAAAGTTACTATCCTTGCCACATTGAACATGGTTGACCTTTGAGATAAATATTGGTTATTATAAAAATGTATATACATTAAATCTGTCATCAAAGAATTTTCAGAATTAACTAAATCAATAAATGCAAACATGTAAATTTACTTACTGTGTTAATTAGGCTAATTATACTATATCTACATGGAATATCTTCTCATAAACTAATTTGTTGTCTTTAAAAAGTGTTTTAAAATGTTGCATTGCACCATTTTCAGGCTTTCTAGATAAACAATGACAGAGAAGTCTACATATTGCGCAATTATGCTTACTATAATTTACGACAATTGCATTACTTAAAAATAAAAACTGGTGTCATAAATGAATTCCTCGTCATAGAAAACCCTAGAAAAGTTGTATTATTTATGTTTTCATGCTTTCTGGATAAACAATGTCAAAAAAAGTCCATATATTGCACGTATGCTAATTAGCTCATTATACTAATTATGCTCTTTACGACAATTGCATTACTTTAAAATGAAAAGTGGTATCATAAATGAATTCCTCGTCATAGAAACCCAAAGAAAAATTGTATTATTTATGTTTTCAGGCTTTCTGGATTGAGATTAGCAACATATTATATATTGCATATATGCTAATTAGATGATTATGCTAATTAGGCTTATTTAAAAAATTGCTCAAGGTCGCAAAGATGGCATCGAAGCTGAATTTACCTCAATACCCATCTAGAACATGAATCAACAAAAAAACCTTGTACTTAACAACTTTTCCAGGGGAGCGTTTCATCAAGCGTTTTGTCAGTGATTTTTACTGACAAATTTACTCTCAGCCAATCAGATGCAAGGATTTCAGTAGCTTATAACAGTTGTCGGTAAAAATCACTGACAAAACGCTTGATGAAATGCTCCCCAGGTCTGAAAAACTTCTACTGGACTGAAAATAAAAATGAAACAAATTTTTCAGTACAGGGGAGTGTTTCATGAAAGGATTTGTCGGATATTTTTTCCGACAAGTGTTATAAGCTACTGAAATCCTTGCATCTGATTGGCTGAGAGCAAATTTGTCAGTAAAAATCACTGACAGAATGCTTGATGAAATGCTCCCCTGATTCCTCAAAAGTCTTTCAAAATTAGTACCACTGGTGATAAGATTACCATTCTGGAAAATTATTGCAAGGAGGTCCTGCCAAATTGGAGCAACTTTTTCACAACTAATAAATGGACCACTGTTTCCTCTTTTTTAATCACATAAAGTGCAATTATGTGAGTCTTTCCTTTTAATCTTAAAAAGAAAATCATTCAGTGCAATGGCTCTATGAAAAATATTGAAATAAAATGACCTCAGTTTGTTATCAATAATTGTGCAAAAAAAAACTGCGTTGTGGACCTTTTCCCAATTAATGGTTAATAGTACGGGTTAATTGTCACTCCAATAAGCATACCTCTTCTCAGGAACATGAGATCTAAGTAATTAATTATATGCATTCTTAGGAACTTTTTTTGAAAATCAACAGTTTGTGAACTACAGTTTCATGAACTCCCACAATATCAACATCAAAATTCTCCATCAACTCATCTGGGATACACTTAATTAAAAAATTAAATCTTCTTCTATTTGCAGAAGAAATCCCAAAATCTAACATTAGCTCTTCAAAGCTCTGGAAAGGAGGGGTTTGATAAGTCTGAGATAGTAAGTACCTTTTTTATCATACCAAGATGCATAGAAGAGGTATGTTTTACTTTTGGAACGAATTAACCTGTTATACCAAAGCAGTTGACATGCACTTAATTCTGAGAATTTATGATCATAAAATCCTTAGTAGCCTCTTCTCTGTAAAAATACCAAGATCGCAATGATTCAGCTAATTGTATGTTACCCAGTGAGTTTAAGACACTCTCTGGAGCACAAGATTTCCACAAAAGTAGAACATCTCGATTAATTCTCTCTCTGAAAAAAAAGGCTAATTCGATACATTTCCAAGGAGCATCGAAATTTTCATCAAGTAAATTCTTTACCCACATCATCTTTTGGGCTATTGCAAATTTAAGGTCAATGGATCAATCATCTTATAAGACCTACCTGATTATAATCATTACACGTGACCTTTATCTGAATTCTATCCTTACCTCCATTCCAAATAAAATTGAAAAAAATTGTATTCAACTTTTGGAAGAACGAATGAGGTATTTTGATACAGAGAACAGAGAAAAGGTATATCAACTAAGACAGCACTAGGGTTTTAATTACACATATTTTACCAATTAATGAGAGATTTTTCATTTTCCAGCAATTTATGGTTTGCTCAATTCTTTTCAATTTATCTTTGTAATTTAAATAAAAAATTAAATTAACGTTTATAGAAAAATTGACCCCTAAACATTTGAACTGAGACATTTTCCATAAAAGGAAATTTTGGGCAACCAATTTTTGAACCAATCCAAAATGCTTCAGTTTTACCCAAATTAATTTTACACCCAGAATACTGTCCAAATTTGAATAAAATTTCAAAAAGTTGAGAAAATGAATATCATTTGACTCAGCGTATTGAATAATATCCAAAATTAAACGAATGTTGTGACCAATGTTCCTACCTTTCATAAACCCAGATTGGTCAGTATGAATAAGATCATGTATGCAACGCTTAAGACGGTTAGCGAAACACTTGGCTAAAATTTTATAGTCCGTTGTCAATAATGTAATAGGGTGATAGTTTTTTACATGTAAAGGATCCTTATCCTTCTTAGGCAGGAGAGTAATTACTCCATTTCTCTGTGAGGAGGACAACATTCCATTTTGTAAAGAAAAATTATAGGAGCTTATCAATATATCACACATATCAGGCCAAAATACAACATAAAATTCGACAGGAAAACCATCAAAACCAGGGTTGATTTCTTTTTTCATCGTGATAAGCCAACTTTAGAATCAACACAACCTTCCGCCTAATTTAAAGGTTTGGATTAATGAACCATATTTCATTTCAATTTAATAAACCCTTATCATCTGAGATTTTTTTGTCGACGAAATTCCCAACCTTACGTTCGTGAAAATGTAACTTTCAATTTACCCATTGTAAATGCTGATATTGTTGTAAACGCCATAAAAAGTTTAAACTCAAATGCTTCTTGTGACCTTGATGGTATAAGTTGTAAAATACTTAAATTATATGGTCAAGGTGTGATTCCCTCTTTTGTGACTTTGATAAATAAATCTTTTTCATCTTGGTGTTTCCCTCGTGAATGGAAGGAAGCTAAAGTTTTACCTCTTCATAAAGAAGGCAATTTGGAAGAAATTAATAATTTTCGACCTATCTCTGAGTTAAGTGTAATTTCTAAGATAATAGAAAAGATTATATATGTGGAGCTAGATTCGTTTTTGAATGAAACTGATCTTTTATCTGAAAACTGTGTTCCTCTTTTTCACTGTGTTCCTCTTTTTCACTCAAGCCTTACAAAAAAACACACAGATGATATAGAAAAAATTCAGAAAAGTGCAATTAAAATTATACTAGGTTTCAATTACATTACATACAAAAAAAGCACTGGAAGTGTGCAATTTGTTGCCTTTGAAGGAAAGAAGGATAAAGTTGTGTGTAGATTTTGCCTTGAATTTGGAGAAGCACCCCATGTACTCATCATGGTTGCCTGATCAAAGGAATGTTAATTTGAATTAAAGATATATCAAAAAATACTCTTAATTACTTTGTAAAACTGACCGGTTAAAAAAAAGTGCAATTCCATATTTTATCAACATATTGAATGATTATCATTCTAACAATTCTTAAGCATTCATCAGAATTTAGCTTATATTTGGCAGTGACTTTATTAACCAGACATCAGGCAACCATGATGATATACTTTCACAGTTGCTTAACCCTAAGTTTAATACTCATTTTGTATTTGAATAGAATTTCAGTATATTGATTCTTATATTTATGTATGAATTTGTTTTTCTTTTTATGTCCATTTATATATTTTTTGTAACCTTTTATACATGTATATTCTGTGCAATTCGACTTTTGGTCGCCAGTCAGAATCTCATAAATACCTTTTTCAATTCAATCAATTCAATTCAATGAAAACCAATTCGGATTTAGAAAAAATGATTCAACTGAAACTGCCTTGGTCTGTATGGTTTATGATTGGTATACAAGTATTAATAATGGGGAAATGGTTGGTGTTATTTTCATCGATCTCAAAAAGGCGTTTGACTTGGTAGACTTTAATAGATGTGTTATTATGTAAGTTGAAATATCACGGTTTTTCCTCAGATGCCATCAAGTGGTTTCACTCTTATTTATTTAATAGGTCACAGCGTGTTAGTGTAAATGGGGCATTGTCTGATAGTAAAACAATTTGTAAAGGTGTTCCACAGGGATCTATCTTGGGCCCAAAGTTATTTTCCATATTTATAAATGAAACGGCTAAGGTACTGAAACACTCTAAAATTGTTATGTACGCGGATGATACATCGATATATGCGGAAGGTGCAACTTTATCTGAAATACAAAGTAAATTACAAGAAGATTTTAAAAATGTTGTTGACTGGTTAGAAAGAAACCGCATGATGATAAATTATGAAAAAACAAAATGCATGATAATTGGTACACGAACTAGACTATCGCAATCTGTGCATTCTAATGAAACCCCTTTTAACATAATTTGTGATAACCATGAGATTAAGCAAGTTTTTTCCTTTGAATGTTTGGGAGTAACGATAGATAATGAGCTCTCGTGGAAGGAACATGTATCCAAAGTATCTAGTAAAGTTAGCATGAAACTTGGTGTAATAAGAAGATTAAAGGGGTGTGTTAATAAAAATACATTACTCACCTTGTATAATGCTATGGTTATGCCTATTCTAGATTATTGTTGTATTGTTTGGGGGGGTAGATTCAAGGAAGACACTGAAAGATTAAACAAGTTGCAGAAAAGGGCTGCTAGGATGATTTTAAAAGCAGATTTTATGACTCCTTCTGATACGTTATTCGCTTCTTTAGGCTGGATGCGTTTTGAACATAGAGTTCGTTTTTTTCAGATATTTATTAATGTTTAAATGCATGAAAGGTATTGCCCCCTCATGTTTGTCGAAGTTATTTACTTTTAGGAAAGACCTTCATACACGTGAAACTAGATCATCGTCTCAAAATAAGTTACATTATCCCAAATGTAATACAGATTCCTTCAAACATTTTTTTCACTATTTAGCAGTCTCACTTTGGAACAGTTTGGAACCCTCTTGTCAAAATATACAATCTCTTGCATCCTTCCGTCAATATTTGCAGAATAATCTTTAAATGCCTTCCTTATAATTCAATTTGTTTAACAACTGCGTTTGTAATTTTAGCAAACGTGTTATTTTTATTGCTGATGTTTTTAATTTGTTTATTACACATAATGATCATTGATATGCATTGTATGATGCTCGCATTTTATTTTTATTTTGTAACAGGACCCCAAGGGAGAGCAGCATTTGTTGGTTGGGTTTCCTGATTAAATATTGTGAATAAATAAATAAATAAATAAACCATTAAAGACAAACGTGGTAAATGCGTACCCGTATGTTGATAATGAAGTCCATGTATAATTCTCGTAAACCCCTAAAATCCTTCTTCTTCTTCTTTTTTTTTTCCTTCTTTTTTTTCAGGTTCTTTTTTAAATTTCACTTATGAATAACGAGATACTGGTAAATGGATCTTTCCTTCACTTTTTTTTAACTTTTTTTTTCTAAGTAGAATCTAAATTCATTGCGTCATATATTTGTTTGTTTTGAGTGACACCTCTTCCATCAGATTTCCTGTCCCCTCAGGAAACGATCCATGTCGGCTGAAGTACTTCCTAATTCACCTCTAGATAGCAGCACAGTGTCCTTGTAGTAACCTATTTGCATTATCTTTTGATCCAGCTTTTGATGTGGTTAATCATACTTTCTTATTTCAATTATTATATAAGTTTAATTTCAAAGAATTATTTATTAGTCGGATCAAAGTAATGTATGCCAATGCGATGGGAAGTGTTATAAACAATGGATGGGTGTCTCAAAAATTTCAAATAAGAAGGGGAATAAGACAAGGTTGTCCGCTTTCTGCACTTATATTCATTCTTGTTGTTGGAGTAATGGCCTTGGAAATCAAGCAAAATAATGATATACATGGTATTACTGTTAATTCTGCAAATACTCATACTTCAGAATTTTTTAAAATATCACAATTAGCTGATGACGCTGTTCTTTTTTTAACTCTGTTGAATCGGCAAACATTTAACTCGAAGAAGTAAGAAAATTTGGACACTATGCTGGACCGAACTTAAATGTTATGAAAACAAAAGCAATAACAATGACACCTCAAGTAGAATTTGTAAAAGAATTAAAATGGAATGATGATCCAGTCAAGTATCTGGGTCTATACCTAACTCGAAATAAAAAAGAATCTGATCGATTGAACTGGTCTCTGAAACTTGAAAAAGTTAAATCAATCTTAAATTTCTGGAAAATGAGAAACTTAATCATTTATGGTAAAGTTGTTATAATTAAATCGTTAATAATTTCACAATTTGTGTATGTTGCTTCAGTATCATCCATTCGTCTGAAACTAATTGTGGAGTTGAATAAATTGATTTACAATTTCCTTTGGAATTTAAAACGAGACAAGGTCAAAAGATCGGTCTTAATAAACACAGCTGAAAATGCAGGACTGAGCATGGTAGATTTATACATTCCAAGGTTCAATCCCTGCATTTAGCATGGTTAACAAGATACTTTGAAAATAACAATGATGCAAGGTGGAAATTTATGTTTAAATACTGGATTGAAAAAATATGTCCGTTGTCGTTGATATTAAAAACAAACTGTTCTCGCAAAGATATGTTGATGCTATGTTCAAAACATAAAATACCTGATTTCTATGTTAACTGTCTTATATCTTGGAGTGAACTTAGGTACGTTGATTTTCTGCACGTCGAAAATGTTCGAAATGAAGTATTATGGTACAATAGCAATATAACACTTGGTAGTAAAACCTTATTTTTTAAAGAATGGTTTTAGAAAATGGACATTTCAAATCACAAGATAATATTTGTAATGTGCTTGGTTCGAACTCTTTGTTGGTTGACTTCATGCATGCGAAGCTCAAGAAGGCGATCCCTAAAGTCTGGATCAAACGAATCCATGAAATCAATCGGCATGATAACGATACAGGTATTATGCACAATTATGATAATGAGTTTTATGAAAAGAAAACAGGTGATGCCATTAGATTGTCAACAATGAAATCAAAACATTTTTATAGTTTACTGTGTGAGTTCAAAAAAGTGACCCAATTGTATTAAAACATTGGGAAGAACATTTAACCTTCCTATCGAATTTGATTGGAAAAATTTATTAAAATTTAAATTTAAAACAATGAAAAACAATAAAGTGAAGCAATTCAATTTTAAAGCACTTCATCGTATCTTACCTTTCAGATATAATTTATGTAAATGGAAAATGGTAAATGAAAATTTATGTACTTTTTGCAAAACAACTGAAACGTTTGTTCATGTTTTGTTAGAATGCCCCAAGAAAACGTATTGTTGCATTTATTCGTTATGACTTCAAACAAACACTTATATTGAATGAAAAACACTTGATTGTTGGTATAGATTCTAAATGTTTAAATGCTAAAGATATAAATATAGTCATTATATACGCACAATATGCAATATATAGAATGTATATGTTGAACTACTTTCAGGGGAAAACTTATAATAGTTTCACAATATGGCATGCTTTTAAAAACGAATTACATCTAGATAACATTAGAGATGATATATCAAATGCTATTCAACAATTTATTCCGTGATTTTAACAGATTGTTATTTTTCTTTCTTCCTTTGGAGATTTTTCGTTGAGAAGTGAATTTATATTTATATGTATTTTAATAATGTATTGTTGATTGTATCGAATAAATGACCTCTGAAGAGGTAAAAAAAAAAAAAATAATAAAAAAATCTTTTGATCCAGATCCAGCTAGGAATTACACACAGGAGCATCGACCCCATTTTTCGGTGGGGGGGGGGGCAGGGGTTGCAAAGCGTTTTTTAAAAGTGGAGGGGCACTAGCAAAAAAGAGCACTTTTTGGGGGGAAGGGGGCACCTATAAGGGGGGGCACCTATAAGGGGGGAACAAAAAGGGGGAAAGGTAATCATTTTGTGACATTGGTATCACCCTACAGTCCAATTAATACATTATCAACTTAGAAACTTTAAGTGGCACTTTTAGTAGTAAAAATGGCACTTATCAGAGAGAAAAGGGGCTTTTTCAGAAATTAAAAGGCACTGTGCCCCCCCCCCCTGCCCCCGGGAGCGCCTCCTCTGGGGGCTACACAGGTATATAGAACCGTTCATGATTTTTTTAACGCCCTTTAATTACCAGCCTCTCAACGGTTACATGAAGCAGGGAAAATTAGAAAATTTGCAGGCGGAGCGCGCGATCAATTGAAGTCTGATCGTGTAATATACCTTTTCTATTTCAGTGTTTGTAACATTGTGAAAGATTTCATTTCCCTAGTTTTGCATCATTTTCCTTATTTTATTTTACACCTCCGGATTTATTGGGGGGTGCAAAACGATATGTTCCCCCCCCCCAAAAAAAAAAATATATATATATATATATATTTTTTCTTTAAAATTTTTCTTTTAAAAAATGCCCCCCTGCCCCCCCCCCCAGAATCGACGCCCCTGATTACACATTATACATGAGAAGAGAGAGCAAAACTCACAGAAAAGTTTGAGTGTATTTCCAACGCAGTAGATTGTGCCGTTCACGAATAAGAGCGATTTTACTGTAACGTATCGTTAAAAGTCTCTAGATTAGCAACCCAATGTAAAATATATAATCACCATTTCGTGTAGAAACTGGCAATTTTTCTCTTAAGTTTTCCAATTTTCATTCACATTTGTTCATTTCATTACTATTCTTATTATTTTCAAACTATGGGAGTGGAAAATAAGAATAATGGTTGCCAATTTAAGGTGGCAAAACTGAGTAATTTAGACCATAAGGAACTGCTATGGGTTTATACGAAATTTGTGACGCTCTTTGTTATCCACTCCATGACTTCTGTTTGCTTGTGTGGTTTTGGGTCGTTTTGTCGTTTTTTTTTTTTTTTTTTTTTTTTTTTTGGTAAAAAGTCATATTACGTAATGGCCGGATGGACGTAGGAGAAAAACAATGATAACAGAGCATATTCGAACTCCTTTCATAAAAATTCTCGGATATGAACATGGGCTTTGTAGGGCTTTTTAAAAGTTTGTTTGTTGTACTTTTGTATATCCCTGTGTTCAATGAAGTTTGAGCTGAAATAAAACTTTGTATTTGCTTGAAGCATTCCCTATTTTAATTTATGTTTTACGCACGTTACATTTGACGCACACTTTCCTAATCTGAGTTCAATAGGGAAAATATCGGTATGTCTGTTTTGAGGTAATAAATATATTATATTGAGGGTTTTTTTTTTATATGTATACATGTCAAGCTAAAAATCATTGTCATAATGATATAATCCTTGCTTCCATCTCAATGCTTTTACATAATCCTTTCTTTATCGAGTCATTCGAAGTGGACAAGTACATTTGGGATGCTATCTTTAACGTGAACGTACACTTTTAATTAATTTGATATTTATCAAGACATACATGTAGTTCATCTTCTCTGTGTCCTTCCTTTATTTCCCGAGTCAATGAGGTATGTAAACAAATGATTCTATGCGCTACTTCTACACCTTATAAAGGCAAGATGGTGCAATTAGCGACGTGCTACTTTTACACCTTATAAAGGCAATTATAAAGGCAATGTGGGGCAATTCGCGAACGAACAGAGGGATTTTAGTGACAAGAAAATATCACGAGGCAAGACGTTAGCATGATGTGCAAAATAATTGTAGACTAGCCTATAAAACACTAATGAATAAGTCAAGATCCAGATAAATTCAAATGCCATAAAGGCACAGAAGGCCTGAGAAAACACCAATACATCTTAGAATATGCACCGACTGTGCATGAGGAAGGAGAGATTGGTGACGAACTACACACACTGATATTTTGCTCTAAATTCGATGAACAAAGAAAAAAAAAACTTTTAGGTGCTTTATCATTAAAATGCCCTAATTTCGCTTTTTTTTTAGAGCAGAAGAAAAGTTCATATTCTTAATGAAATTAGATAACGAATATGTCATACTCAGTCTAGCAAATTACATATAGGATATTATACCATTAAGGGGTGAATTCTGAAATGAGTTATATCATATCAATCTGTGTACATGTATATACGAATCAAATATTATTAACCTACTCTGATATGTTTACATATTTCATTTCAAATGTACATAAGTTGTTATTATCTTTTCTCTCTCGTTTTCTTGTTGAAACAAAATATTGATGTACTATGTCAATGTTTAAGAAAGTCAATTCAATTCAATTCAAATGTTGATATCAAAAGAAAACCCAATTAATCAGAATTTAACTTTTTATTTTCGAATATAAAAAAGAAGCACTTGGTTATGACCCATATTCGTTGTATGATGAAATAAGACTTTGACAAGACTTTTTAAAACCCATGATATTCAGTCATCCGGTACAGTACAGGTATGAATAAGATAATTGCACAGAATATAAGTTAATCTTAACCATGAATTGTTTGTAACCTATTTAAAATTTCTTAAATTTCTTAAATTTTGATTTTATTTTATTTTAAGGGAGCATGTGGGTGTGCGTGTATGGGGGGGCTGGGTGGGTGGGTGTGGTGTGGTGTGTGCGGGCTTGTGTGAAAATAGTACATTTACTTTTGCTGCACGTAAAGACAGCAAAATATTTTTGAAAAGCCAATACCTTTAAGGTCTTTTTTTTTCAGTGCACAAATAACTCTCATATAATATATAAGGAATAAATAAGTGAAAGTTAATTCAATTTTCTTATTTTTCATCCAAACCAACAGAATAACATGGTTTCACAAAACGTCATCATAACTACCCGAAAGACTATGAAAAAAAAATCATAAATTATCACATGAAAGGACATTCGAAAATGCCATCTTACTTTTATTCATTCAACAATCTATCCCCCTTCTTATTTTGTGTATGTGTACAGTTATAGGGAAATAAAAGAAATAACATCGCATTAAAATATCATACACAGACATAAACATGCACAAACGCAACGCACACGACCCATCCGGAGCCCATCATACAAAATATAGTATTAGAAATTCAATAATAAAAAATGACCCAGTGCATTTCACCCTTTTATACATTTATTAATACAATCTGCGTAAAAATTTACAAAAGCACGGTATAAACGATATCCCTTTCGATATTCTCTCTACACAATATCAATACAAGTATAAGTAATACTACTTAATTATGAACAATCATACTTTACATACACCAAGACTGCATAAATGTTATCAACGATCAAGAAACCCCATATGAAACATAATTAGTATAATTATGTGAGTGTGGAACAAATAGTTGTAATGGGCAACACTCAACTACCTACAGCATAATTATTCGTTGCAACCTTTTATTCTGAATAAGGTCTTGACATGATAACGAATTGTTACCATGATTTTTACTTTAAATTGTACTTTCAAACGTTAAGCCTACATGGATACATTCTATATGTATACATATCTTATCTATAAAAACACAAACAAAAACGGATGGCCACTTTGTATGCAAATAACATTGAAGTTGTACATGTTTAAGAAAATTATATAATGCATTGAATATACACGTATCATAATGACTTAATTAGCGGTACTATTTCAATTTTTTGGACTATAAAGAAATATTTATCCAGCGTAATTTTAATATCAAGATAACCAACGAAAGAAATTGAGAGGAATATAAACGAATAGTTTTTTTTAAAAAGAAAGTGCTGGAGCATTTTATGCAAATATGCGTTCTGCGAACGAAAGTCAGAAAACAAAGAAATGCAAATGAGGCAATTCTACTTTTAAAATATTTAAAAATAATCTACTGGAGTACAACCTTCAACCTATATCCAGGAGTTTTTCTGATTTCCCACGAATTACATCCTGCTGTATGTGTGGAATTGTTAGACCATAAAATTTAACTTTGTTAGCTTTGACGTGAATAATTCCAAGTAAACAGCGAGCAGGAAATTTAAATGTTCTTCGTCTCATGAAACTTTGAATGCATGTTCTAGGAAGTTTATGTGACTTATGCGTATTTTCTTTTCGGTGGATCATTATCAAATTACCCCCAGTCACTGGTATGAGTAGATTCTTTTATATACAGGGTGGCCCGAATCAAACGGACTAGCATACTTTCAATAACGTGGGGTCAAATTAACTAGTACCAGCGGAAGGAGAAACTTTTCACATGAAAAATGATACCAAGACTGAAAAATTTGGTGGAGGGGTTTATGTTTCAGGGGGCATTTTGTGACAAAAGGTAGGAGTTCATCTTTGTCCAGTGTCAATGAAACTCTGTTTTAAACAATTTGTTTTGCCTCGCGATAGTATCGGCACTTTCTCAATGTACATCCTACACTTCTACATAATCTAATCACATAAATATGTAGGCTTTTCATGACTTGTGTGGAATGCTATGTTTATGTTCATTCCGACGTTTAATACAGCTTGCCCAAAGCTCAGGCATAATACCATATTACCATAACAGAATGATACGTTATTTTCTGCAAGGAGCATTGCCAGTGGATGCCTTTAACATTGTTTTACAAAAATGCGGTTAGAATTTTTAAAAAAATAACTCAACCAATTTGGGCAATTTTTTGGTCATTTTTCTTCTAAAAATATCCCCCCCCCCCCCCCAATCTACAGGTATCGGTGAAATTTGCCTCGCATTACCGGAAGTATGCTTGTTCATTAATTTTTTTGAGGGGGCCATCCTGTATAATTAAACATTTATATATATATATATATATATATATATATATATATATATATGTGTGTGTGTGTGTGTGTGTGTGTGTGTGTGTGTGCGGGTGTGTGTGTGTGTGTGTGTTTTGGACTTGGGGGGATGCAGTCAAAATATCCTCTTTTCAGAGCGTTTTGTCCTATTCCATGCTCCATAATTCCTGATTCCAACATTTAAAATTTAAAAAAAAAAAAAAAAAAAAAACTATCATAGGAATTAAGTTCAGTATTCAATTCAAAATGTGCACAAGATTTGAAAGAAATTCGTTCAAAATAAACGAATGTAGGTACTCTTCAGTAGCGGAAGTTGTCACTCGACTGTGACCCAGACTTTTGACCTTAAACATTCAGCAGTGTTTAGAATCATTTTTATATGAATAATCTTTCAGGCTACATGTATATGATGACAAAGAGATTTGTTATGATTGTTTTCACGGGAAGGCCCCATTGTTAACTAAAATGAACAAAAACAACTTCGAAACAATGAATTACTAGCACGTCGCAGAAAAGAAAAATTCCGTATTATATATTTCTCCCAACTGATAAAAGCAATCCCAAAAGATATATTTAAAAAAAAAAATTAGTCACCTTTCCCGGAAATGTTTTTGTTTTTCAAGTTTTGATCCGGTCATTAGTGCACCTTCACTTTCTCACGACAGCTCATTATACGATTGCGCAAAAAAAGGGGATTTCCCATCAAATATATGACATGTCCATCTGTATTAACTTCCATGAATGGCGCATGCGGGGCGCATGCTTTTGGTGCTTTTGGTGCTTCTAGTTTCATCATCGATTTTTAGCATGTGTCGGGTCTGCTAAATTTCTGTGAATTTAAAATCACTTTCATTCAATAGATATTTTATCTAAATGAATTAGGGGAATTGAACAAAATAAACAAGGAAATGGTATAATACCTATATTGGCTAAATACGCCGTGTGTCATGGCAAGTCTATATGGTGTGTGTATTCATTTATAATAATTCATAAGCGGGATTAATTCGCATGCATGCGCTCAGCATGAATGAAAACTGAATTCCCTGGGGGGGGGGGGGGGAATTGGAACCGAACTGGAAGCAATAGGGAAAGCACGGTGGAATCAAGCACCTGATAAAACTCGTTTTCAACTTTTCACCAAAAATGATATTCTTCAAAACGGGCCGGGGCGGGCCAGAACGGCCGGAACGAAAAAACAAGGGAAATGCCCAGGGCAGTCTCGCCTGCATCACGCAATTTTCACTTAGTGAAAAATCAAAGATTTTGGAGCATTTAAGGGGTGCTGCCCCTCACTAAGCCCCCCCCCCCCCCTGTGGGAGCCAGGTACCCCATTTGTATTTGTATAACTTAAAACCCCTTCAAGTAAGATTTATTGGATGGTGAAGTTCATTGAAATTAAGGTGTGTGTTTTTTAATAAAGAAGCAGAATATGTGTACATGAAATAATTGCCGTTGGGACACTTTTGGGGTGGTGCCCCTCCATCAGACCCCTTGAAGATAATGATCTACTATACTTGAACAGCTTGAAGTCTCCTTCCCCCAAGAATGATTCCTACCTAGTTTGGTTACAATTAATCTACATGTGGCAATACGTTTTACAGAAGAAGGAAAAATGTCAATTTAGTGTCACAGGCTTTGGGGTGTGGGGGGGGGGGGGGCTCCCCCACTCCCTCCTTAAGGAAAACACGTAGGTACCCTGTTTGCATTAATTTAGATCCTCTTTGCCTAAGGATGATTCTTACCTAGTTTGGTTACAACCCAGCCATGCATTTTTTTTTAAATCTCATTTTCACAATAGGGGCACTTAAGGGGTGTTGCCCCTGAGCCCCCTTATGTCTCGCTTTTTGCTTATGCAGGCGAGACAAAAAAAGCGGTGCTTTGGAACGGTTTTCTCTCTTCTTTTTCTCAACAAGAAAAAAATGGTATGCTTTGGAACGGAAATTTGAGTGTAAAAGTGGGGGTCTTCTCCGCGGCACATACCCACCACACATGTACAGTACTGCGCCCCCCCCCCCCCCCACCCGAATAGAACATGAAATAACAAATAAAGATCTGGTAAACGACTACACGACTGCATGGGCTGATCGAGGATTTTGTAAAGGAGGGGGCCATTAGTAAAAAAACAAAAACAAAAAAACTAAACTTCTCTTACTACCCAAAAAAAAAAAAAAAGCACCCCCAAAAAGTTCATCAGTTTGAAGTGGGTACAAACTTGGAGGTTTGTACTTTAGGTATGCCACTTGGGTTTCAAAGGGGGGAGGGCACATCTGGCCTGTGCGCCCCTCCTCCTCCTGAATCAACCACTGCACGACTGTACACTTTTGTAAGTCCTGGGTAAAAATTGACAACCAAAGGGTACTGACGTGTCCAAAATTTCAGCATTTTATGCTCTGAGTAATAGTTTGCGCCACAAACTATTCATATTCAATTTTTAGTAAAGAATGATCAGTATCTGGACACATAAAGGTGGGTTTTTCATGGGGCACACGAACGATTCGCGAGGGATACGAATGTCGAAAAAATGGCAAAGTCCAACATTCATATTTTTATTAGGCTCAAAAAGTTCGCCAAACATGCGCGGGGGTTCGGAAGAGTCGTCAATTGTTCGGGGAGTCATTTTTAGTTCGGCGGAAATTTCAAAAAAGTTTGAAATTTGCAAACGTTTCCAACATCCCTGATTTGTTCTCAAAACTGTCTGAAAAGCTTAGTCATATGGGCACCACCTACTCACGACGTGCATGATGTTCGCAAAATCTTCGTGAAACCCCAAACATATTCCGACAGTTAGGAAAATGTCTCGTGCATGTCTTGCAAAAGTAGCAAAGTTTGTCCGATCATTTCTCGAACTATTCATGAACTGGTCGTGTACTTCTTGAGAACAGGTGACTTCGCCAAAGAAGCAAACGCGAGCCTTTCACGTCGAGGTCCTTTGTTAATTCGCCTACCGTTGGCGACGATTAATTTGTGAATGTCACAAAGTAATCTCGAACTATTCACGAACCAAAACCAAAACCTTTACGAACTTTTGCGAAGGTTTTGCTCACGCAACATTCTCATGGAGTTCGTGCGAAGTTCTTACGAGGTTTGCCGCACGTTTGCCGCAGAGCGCATGGCCGAGGTGTCTGATTTCATTCTGCGACAGCGAATTATTCACCAAAAGACCAATCAACTTAAGCTGTCAACTCATGTTCGCATTTTCGTCTCGTGTTCTTTGTGTATGTGGACTGGCCACAGTTCTGCAACGCTACACATGACATTCGCACAAACGTTGTGAGAACTACGCACAAACTGCGCAAGAATGGTTTACGGCTCCATTTTCGCTACACAATCGGAGAAAAACTTCTCATGTTGGAGTTTGCCATTTTTTTTTTTCAACATTCGCATCCTTCGCGAATCGTTTGCGTGCCCCGTGAAAACCCACCTTAACTAAATAAGAATGATCAGTAACTGAACACATATTATACTAAGTTCCTTCATTTTTAGCCACTTTATAACCCAGTACATGTATTAATGCTGCCATTTTAAAAACAAAGTGATGAAGAGAAAATGGATTCCATACACAATGATTTCTAATTTATCTCCTAATCAACCGGATACAAATTAAATGACATGAAACACAACTTTAAAATTATCTAAACAATAAAATCCAACATCAATCTTAATTTGTGCATCAAAGACACACACACACACACACACACATACACACACCCACATTCATTAATACAGTTGTAATAAACGATTGTGATCACAGACAAAGTAAACTTTCATGCATATAATAACATGAAACAAATATTCAGTTGTATAGTCCAACACGTGATATTAACCTATTAACTATATATAACAAAACATTTACAGTAAATAGTAAAAATCAATATCCAGTGCACTATATACAAATATACAATAATATATTGTTAGTCCTTTTACTGTACAGATTTAGATAGTTTCTTTGACTATTTTCTACCATGCTATTGACAAATACTGACAAGGAATACACAAAATGTTACTATTCACAGAAATAATTCTATACTGTACCAGACATTATGATTAACATCACTTTTTTTACTACACCTGAAAATACGACTGAATAATACTCACTTTAGAAGGTAGAAAATATTTGTTAAAATCATTATGTTAACTATATTTACCTATGCTCTCTATTAAGTTTGAATATACAAAGTACAATAATAGTGACATGAAAAGAAATGACTACTTCACTATTTATAGTATAATTGACTATGATCTCCATTTTCCAACAACTATAAAATCACTTTAAGGATTTAAAAAGAAAACACACAAAAAAACAACAACACTGATCTGCAAACATAAAATATTATCAACTCTCTGACCTATTCATAGTGGATTTGGAAATCAAGACTTTTCATTCAGACTCCTATGTCTAAATTTTATAATAAATGACTTGCTTTTTATTTACTTCAACATAATTGTCAATGGAATATAATGGAATCTTACACATGTATAATCTACTCTAAAGACAGTTTGCTTGGTCAATGTGTGATAAGGTGTTTAAGTTATAATACTAAAATTTATAGATGAATCAGTAAAAAGGAAATTACCCAGCAAACATTCTTGAGGAACGATGTTATTCAGATAATAAAACTGCAATTTATCAGATAGCTAATTGGATGTAATAATCGTGCATCCCTTGCTCATTTGGTATCATTATGCCCCTTAAACACTAAATATATGGTCCCTCTTAAAATGCAAGGAGCTCAGATAATTTTTCTTCCTGAACCACCAAATATTTAAGAATCTAAAGAATTCTACTTACCCCTCACATTTAATACATTTTTTATGGGACTGGTTTATGGTTGTAGCATTGGGAATTAAGCATTAAAAGGCCCCTGCAACCCAAACGCAACACAAATGCAAGTTTATTACTATTGATGTGCAGGGATGCATACAATTAATATTTTGTTATTCAAACATCTAGATATGTTTCATACATATTTAATTTTTTTGGAAACATTTTTCACAACCTCCTAAGCTCCATCCTAAAGAAAGCTCCAGATCCTGCAATGACATCATCTGTCAATCATCAGTCAGCTAAACTAACATTCTACAATAGACAGTGGAATGTAACTTCTCCCAGCTCAGCACATGCTAACAATAGAAATGCATGCTTTCAAACAATACCTCCTCATTAATTACCATTCTTTTCCTGGTGATGCTCTAGCATGTCTGACATAGCAACTCCTATGTAGGCATTGTATGGTCCATTAGAACAGATGGCCATCTCTGGCAAAGCTACATACCACTGTCTCTCCTAAGCTCAATAATGATTGACAGATAATGTCATTGCAGAAATGAGATCTGGGGCATTTTTTTTAGGTTGGAGCTTAGCATGTTTGAGAAAATGATTTTAAAAATATTTTGAAAATTTATGAAACATATTCAGATGTTTGAATAACAAAACAGAAGTTGTATGCATCCCTGTACATCAACAGGAATCAACTTGCATTTGGGTTGCAGGGGACCTTAAAGCATTAAAGGCCAAGTCCACACTAATATCAAGTGGATTTGAATAAATAGAGAAAAATTACACTAGCATAACAGTGACAATTTTATTGAAATTGGATGTAAAATAAGAAAGTTATGGCATTTTGAAGTTTTGCATTATTTCTTGAAACAGTGATATGCATAACATGGGCGGTATGCAAATGAGTGAACCGATGATGTCACACACTCACTTTTCCTTATGTATTTTATTATATGAAATATCAAATATTTCAATTTTTAGGGATGTGATAATAAAGAATCTCTCCCTTGTATCAAAATAAGTTACAATAATGATGATTTTACATGTTCCATATGGAGTCAAACCATGTTTTACATTATTGAAGCAAAAAAATTGAAATATATGATATTTCATATAATAAAATATATAAGGAAAAGTGAGTGTGTGACATCATCGGTTCACTCATTTGCATACCGCCCATGTTATGCATATCACTATTTCAAGAAATAATGCAAAACTTCAAAATGCAGTAACTTTCTTATTTTACATTCGATTTCAATAATATTTTCACTGTTATGCTTGTTTAATTTTACTCTATTTATTCAAGTCAACTTGATATTAGTGTGGACTTGGCCTTTAATACTGCATGAGATAAGCTAGGGCTTTCTATGTTGTACAAAAGC
This sequence comes from Heliocidaris tuberculata, assembly GCA_025618425.1. Lineage (NCBI taxonomy): Eukaryota > Metazoa > Echinodermata > Echinoidea > Camarodonta > Echinometridae > Heliocidaris > Heliocidaris tuberculata. The sequence continues at coordinate 27,435,593 of CM046847.1, forward strand.
AAGGTGAAGAATTAAGCCTGTCTCCAAAATGTAATCATGACACAATATAATGTTACCAATACAACAAATTTAAGAAACAGATATCACTCTAAATGAGGTCATGTAGGAATTGCTCTAACTTTGTGTCTGAATGCAATGAAATATATCAAAAATATTAAAGACTGTCATTGAAAATCAATATTCTAATTGATTTTACGATGACATTTCAATATGAAAATGAATATTGAATAAGAACTATCAACCAATAAGGTTTCAAGTAAAACATTAACCCATTGCCTACGGGAAATGAGTAATCCCTGTATTAGGCCTGTGGGAAATACAGAATTCGGTAGTCATCGGGTTAAAAAGCAGATCTGTTAAAACTGAACCTACAACCCCCAAACCTACTGAGTCAATTAATTGAAATGGGGAAACCAGGGCCCTGTTTCATAAAACTTGTCATCAATGACAAGTTGCAATAACTGTTATAAGCTACTGAAATCCTTGCGTCCGATTAGAGTAAACAGCTGAAAAAGGTGGTTTGGGGTGGAAATTTTGATTTTTAAGTTTTTTTTTATTTTCTGAAAGTTCATTTATTAATCTACATTCTGACAAAATTTCAGGTTAAAATACCATGTTGAAATATGTTTTTACTGTCATTCAAAATGACCATGTTTTCCTGGAAATTCAAACTTTGTGTGTCAACTTGCTGGGATTGTACTTCACATCGCTTTTCTATTATAGCTTAAAAATTATGCACTGTCTGATATTCAAAATCAAAAGAAAGAAAGAAATATATCTATTTTAAAGGTATGAAAAGTTTCAACCCAATCTAATAAGTACTTCACTGTGTATGCTAGGGAGTTTTGACTCAACCTTTTCTGCGACAATAGGATACAGGTTAGGTGCTTAATGGTCACTCTTCTTTAGAGCCCCTTTTCTCTATTGTTTTGGTCATTAGTCTGTCTGACACGTTGACATTCTCATTGTAATTTACAAGGGTTTACTTAGTCCATACAGGACAAGTTATATCTTATTTTAAAGCTTAGAATCTAAGCTTTCAAACTGTGTTAAATTTTAAAAACATAAATTTCCAACTTATTGGTCGTTTTGTGGTGGAGGGTCACAAATAGATCAGGGCCCTGTTTCATAAAACTTGTTATCAATAACAACTGCCTCATTTCTATGACAAATTCGCTCTCAGCCAATCAGATTCAAGGATTTCAATAGCTTATAACAATTTTTGTAACTTGTTATTGATAACAAATTTTATGAAACTGGGCCCTGAACTTCACAGCAGACTTGTATTTTATTCATTTTATGAACTCATCACAAAAAGGACTCAACTTACAGAAAAATGAGACAAATCAAATAAGTTGAAAACATGAAAACAAAGTTGAAACACATACAAAAATATAGCCTCACTACCATCAAACTTAACTCCCATTCATAATACAACAGAGAAAAAAATAAGAGTACTATGATGAGAATATAATTTTAAGTACTATATAGCATGAAAAAATAAAACAAATACATTCAAATATGTTAATGTTTGGTAAAGTAGGAATTACTGAGGTATGAGGAGACATATTAACAAGCCAATGTAAAATGACTTTTATTTTTCATACCTGCTGAAAACTGCTTCAATCCTTTTCCTTTACATTTTAAGCCCACTGCACATTATAGAATTTGACTGCATCCCAGTTTTGGAAAAAAGAAAGAAATATCTTTAGACATTAAGATGTTAACGTGTACAATTTTCATGATCATGGTTCTCAATGCTCATACAAGTAATAAAATTGAGAGTAAGAGGAATTGCAGGTCTTCCAGCTGAAGAAAAGGCCAAAATCAGGCTCAGATTGAGGGCAATCTTGCGACTGCTCTAACTTCATCAATACATGTACTTGCTACTAAGCGTGCATTTCCTCTGCCTGGAAGGTGCACAATACACAATTGCGATTCGACAATTCATAAGACCATCGTTAAAGGGAAATCCAACCTTATTAGCAAGTTGCTTTGAAAGAAAGAGGAAAAATCAGAGAAGCAGATTGGTGAAAGTTTGAACGAAATCGGACAAGCAATAAGAAAGTTATGAATTTTTGAAAGTTGTAATCACTATGCATATGGGAATTTCAAATTGGCCGAATAGGTAATGTCACTGTGATGTATCTGTGGACAACTCCCTCATTCGCTCTAACACACAAAATGACTAAAATGTCCCTTTTTTTCAAAATGCATTACTCAGTAGGATTTTTTCGTTCATGAAGACCTATAACAATATGCTATCTCCAACATATTTTGAGCACTGCCCCGAGGGTAAAAGCGCCTTAAAGAAAACAGCAAATTAATGATATTTTTGTGTACGACAAATGGGAGAGTTGTCCACAAAAATGTCACAATTGACTCACCAAATTGCCAATTTGAGATTCGCATAGATGTAGTGATCTCATTTTTCAAACATCAGTAACTTTCATAGTCCTTGTCCGATTTCTTTCCAACTTTCACCATCCTGTTTGTCTTATTTTTCTGCTTTCACACATATCATCTTATTACCAAGGTTGGATTGCCCTTTAAGCTCAAACAGGAATATTTCACACATTTACATTTTCCTATCTAATATCTTAATTTTTTTTCAAAATGGGATCACAGTCTGATCGCATAAGGGGGTGTCTCACTTAGCGGTGAATGCTTGCGAATATAGCGAATTTGGGATTTCGTCAGGGTTCGTAAAAGGTTGCGAGAAAGTTCGCAAACAGTTTTCATTGTCGCAAACAGTTTTTCTTGTCGCAAAGAAATTTTAAACATGTTCAAAATTTCTTTCCAAATAAATTTTTCCGCAAACAGTTGCAAGCATTTGCATAACAGTCCTAAGCCTTACAAACTGTTGTAAGATGGCGTTAGAGTTCTTTTGGTTCGCCATTGCTACAGTGACCACATGATCATGTCGCTAATGACAGAGGCGAACCCTGATTTTCGCCAACATTCGTCAAAAAAAATTGGCGAATCCAAAAATCACAACGTTTGTAAGCATTCACCGTTCAGTGAGATACCACCTATAATGTGTGGTGGGCTTTACAATACAAAATACAATCACTAACATGTACTATAAATGAACATATACATGTACAGTTTGTATAACAGTTATCTACATAATTATCGATGCACACTCTGGCAAGAGTATTTCTACCATTAGAAATAAGAAAACTAACAAAAATGTGGCAGGATTTTAGAATATATTAATGATATTTCATCTTTAGCTGACTGGACTTATTGTAAGATTGGGCATCAATGTTGTGAGAGATGAACTGGGGCTCTGAAAATATGATCTCTCTGGATCATATAAAAGGCCTGCAAAGGATTGAAAAAAAAATTTGAGAGAGAGAGAGAGAGAGAGAGAGACAAAAACAAAATTACAAAATTATGAGAGAGGGTAAGAGAAAGAATGAGAGAGAATGAAAGGGAGAAAGAATGAGAGAGAATGAGAGAGAATGAAAGAGAGAAAGAAAGAAGGGAGAGATTAATAAAGACATTGCAATTAAAGGGAAATCCAACCTTAACGGCAGGTTGCTTTGAAAGAAAGAGGAAAAATCAGAGAAGCAGATTGGTGAAAGTTTGAACGAATTCGGACAAGCAATAGGAAAGTTATGAATTTTTGAAAGTTGTAATCACTATGTATATGGTAATTTTTAAATTGGCCGAATAGGTATTATGTCACTGTGATGTAGCTGTGGACAACTCCCCCATTCGCTCTAACACACAAAATGACTAAAATGTCACTTTTTTTCAAAATGCATTACTCAGTAGGATTTTTTCGTCCATGAGGACCTATAACAATATGCTATCTCCAATATATTTTGAGTACAGCCCAGAGGGTAAAAGCGCCTCGAAGAAAACTGCAAATTAATGATATTTTTGTGTACGACAAATGGGAGAGTTGTCCACAAAAATGTCACAATTGACTCACCAAATTGCCAATTTGAAATTCGCATAGATGTACTGATCTCATTTTTCAAAAATCCATAACTTTCATAGTCCTTGTCCGATTTCTTTCAAACTTTCACCATCCTGTTTTTCTTATTTTTCTGCTTTCACACAAATCATCTATTATGAAGGTTGGATTGTCCTTTAAAGAACAGAAATGAGGGGTGACAGAAAAGCGATAGAAGAACAAATAACAAATGAATAAGTGAATTACGCAATGCGTAATATATGTCTCCGCCGCAAGTGTAGATCTTTGGAATGGCATTAATAATTTCTGATAGAGAAGAATAGAATAGAATAGAATAGAAGAATACAGGAGAATTAAGTAGCATTTTCAGTGATTTTGAATAAATTTGCATAAATTTGCATAATTAATGAATTTCAAAATTCTGTATAGAAGTTTTGAAGCCCCCACCATTGCAAGCCCTATTAGATAAAACAAACAGAATCAAAATCCGCTGTGAAATAAAGGAGAAGTAGCATTTTTCGTTGATTTTGAATAAATTTGCATAAATGTGCTTAAGTAATGGATTTCACAAATTCTGTGTAGAAATTTGGAAGCCCCCATCAAGCCCTATCAGATAAAACAACTTTTGTTAAACAACTATGCCTTCATCGTTCTGGGCATGTCTTTATGTGCCATTACATATTGCTATGCTAACAACAATAAGTAGGATCTCTTACGCAGCTATGTAAGGTGAAGAGGCACAGACAACTTTGGATTAAAAAAAAAAAAAAAACATCTGGCCAATTTACTTTTGTCTATATAGAACTTTCATAAATGGGTGGAATTATCATAATATGGACTACGGCGCATGCCTGCCCTGATAAGCCTTCATGTAGATCCCAGATGAGTAGAAGACGATTGTTAATCTGCTAGGAGCAGTCTATTGGTAAAAAGCCAAAGTTTTACGAGCAAGTTCATTCAGCTTTGCTAACTTACCTGCAACACACGAAGTGAGCAGACATGCTAAGCTGCCAGCGATGAGCGCCCTGACAACCATCTGCGAGATGTCAGCTACCCTCTGTGGAATTAGTGGAACCATGGCACCTAACATGATTCCCAGACTACCCAGGTTTGTGAAACCACACAAAGCATAGGTTGCTATCACTTGAGTTCTAGGCTGAAAATAAGAACAAAGCAATAAAAAAATTGAGCATGCCAGGAACAAAAGCTCTGGCGCACTGTCTAAAAGATGTCTGTTACCTTGTAAGGGATGAGTGGTACCACGCAACCTAGCTAACATGATCCACAGACTACCCAGGTTTGTGAACCAACACGGAGCTGAGGTTGCTTATCACTTGAGTCCTAGGCTGAAAGAGAACACAGCAATATAAACAATGAGCATGCCAGCAATAAGAGCCCCATCTGAGTGCTGTCTGCTACCCTCTATAGGATGAGTGTTACCATGGCAAATAACATAATACCAAGACCACCAAGGTTTGTGAAACCACAAAGAACACAGGTTGCTGTCACTTTAGTCCAAAGCTGAAAACAAGGACAAAGCAGTGTAAAATAATGAGCATGCCAGCAATGGGAGCTCTGGTGCACAATCCAAAAGATGCATGTTCCCCTGTGAGGGATGAGTGGTACATGTACCATGACACCCAACATAATCCCAAGACTACCCAGGCTTTTTGAAACCACACAGCGCATAGGTTGCTATCACTCGAGTCCTAGGTTGAAAGAGTGAAAAGCAATATAACAATGAGCATGCCAGGAATAAAAGCTCTTGTGCACCATCTGAAACATGCCTTTTATACTCTGACGGATGACTAGTACCATGGCACTTAACATGATCCCAAGACTATCCAGGTTAGTGAAACCATGTGCACAGTTCATAGGTTGCTATCATCCCAGTCCTAGGCTAAAACAAGGACAATGAAATAATCACAATGAGAGCTCTGATGCACCATCTAAAAGATGTCTGTTACCCTCTGAGGGATGAGTGGTACCATGGCACATAACATAATCCCAAGACTACCAAGGTTTTTAAAACCACACAGCACATGAGTTGTTATCACTCGAGTCCTAGGTTTAAAATAACAAAACAGTGTAAATAATGCGCATGCTAGCAATAAGAGCCCTGATGAAAATCTGTGAGATGTCTTCTACTCTGTGCAGGGAGTAAGCAACTATGTGCATGGAGAACTCGGCGAAGAAGGATTCTTGAGGAAAGGCCTTACATACATGTACATGTAGCTACTATCTAGCATTGCTTTCAGATATTCACACTAATTTTTATAGGAAGTGATGTACAGAATATCAAAATTTCTGTCACATATATCTCTCAATACAAGTACAATAATGTGAGACTACATTTAACAAGTTTCATTCAAATTTTTTTAGGCTACCATTACTGTTTATCTATAGGTAGCTTACACATAGTGAAATGGAGTGCCATCAAAAGACAAGTATGTAATGAAAACAGTGAAATTGTTTGTGATAGTGGTGAATTTAAGTTGTAATTTGACATATGTAACAACAGTTTTGGTAATATTGAGCCTTGTCAAGGTAGTAAAGATATTTTCTACCCACTCTATGGCTCAATTATATGTTTCTACCTCAATGCAATAAAAAATATGATTTTTTTAACAATATCCAATTGCATTCCAGATGCATCTCTTTGTGCCACTACATTTTAGGTAGCTTAGCGAAACGTAATGGCAGGTAAAGACACAGGAAAGACACAAAGTGCAAAATTGTTGATTATGTCTGTGCATCTAAAATTACAATCAGACTTATCCTAACAAACATTTTCATATCATTTTGCTTAAAAGTGTTAACAAAGTCAAATACTTATTCTTCATCCTACTATTTTTGGTTCTGCCTCCTTAGAATAAAATTATGATTTTAAATAATTTTTTCATATATGCATCTTTCCCACATTTTTAATCACGTTTCGCTAAGCTACCTTAAACTTTGTTGATTTCATATAAATGAATACTTACACTGACTGCGTCCTTGCTAATGTAATCTGACAATTCCTTGTACGCTATGAACTCATTGAGAAAAGTCTTGATGCCAATCAGCTCGGCCACCATTTTACACTCTGAAGGCCTCGTTCCCAAGATCCAGGCCAATGGGTAGAACAAGTACCCACAGATAAACTGGAAAAGTAAGATTTCAAGCTGGCACTTTGAACATAGGTTAAAGGGGAAGTCCATTTATCTACTCTGATAAAATGAAAGAAAAAAAGTGAGAGGGACAGATCTGTGATAGTTTGAGGAAATTTCAATAATGGATAAGAAAGTTATGAGCTTTTAAAATCATGATTATATAAAGAGAAGGTTGAGTTCCGGGAAAGGGGAAATATAAGTTGTGAGCCTTCTCATTCCTTTTATGTCACTTTGGAAGAACATCATAGTAGAAATGTTCCCTGAAAAGGATTGCTCTCTAAATGCCCTCATTTTCAAAATATAAGTGCTAGCTGCAGAGAGTATGTTACCTGAAAGCTAAAGTCTTCTACACCAGCCATGTTTCCTAGCCATCTGAGGACAGCGTTAATGAATGCTAAGAATGAAATGACGGCCAGGATATTGCAGATGATGTAGGCACAGATTTTCAGGCCATCGGCAGCTCCATTGAAGAACGCCTCCAAACAATTTCTCTCGGGGCTGAACAGAGGAGGATAGAATGCACAAAATAACCTCTGAAGTTACTACACATCATGCACTTGCTTCTGTGTAAAAAATGACAAATATTTGCCTACTGTCAAACCAGGAAGTTTTGCGACATAAAACTTTGCAATAATATAATAATGACAGCCAATTTTGCAGCAAGAGACTTTCGCGGATTGCAATAGTTTTGTTGTTTCAATTGTGATTTGATTGTTTCACAGCATGAAACTTTTGCAATTCTCAACCACTCGTGAAATTTGCGAAAGTTTCATGCATGCAAAACTTTCTTGTTTTACAGTATTATGTATGCCCTCGGCAACATCGACTTTATGTTCATAGCGATGTGACCCAGTGCAAAAAATACTTTTTTGTTCACAAAGCTCTCTTTGATAAATGAGTGATTTCTTCAGGTCAATTCTTTTTTTTCTTTCTTTGTTTTTTACTAGAGCTCCTTTTTTTGTTTACCAGAGCTCTTTAGCAGCTTTCAGAGCTAAATCGCTCACCACTCCATATTAATTAATTATTAATATAAATATTAATATTCCCAATAGGTATAATACAGGGACCACACAGTTCGAGTATGTTAGGGGTTCTACGTCGATATACTATATTCAAATTATGAGCTTCAAATGTTGATTCTATTAAGAGATATTGCAAGTTGGAATACACTCCTAATAAACAAAACAGCGACTTGTGAGGAGACTAGTTGACGCACCCATACGCGCTCGCATAAAATAAGGGCCTGCGCGGAACCCAACTCGATGTTTGGGGTTTATGTTTTCCTTCGTTTTCTTCATACTCTTTAACCGTTAACCCATAGAAAGCCAGGTACTATTTTGAGGTTGATTTTATACATCCTGGCTGTACACAAATTATTTTTTTAGGTGATTGGTACACTCCAACTGTTATATTCACTTTATCTTCATGATATTCCATTGATGGAAATGAACCTGAAATTTTACAGACAGCTTTTTCAGACAAAAAGTTTCAATAACTGAAATTGAATCATTTTGAGGAATATGATTACATGTACATTAATTGTCCCTAGATAGTGGTTTTTGGATTTATATCAAATGTTGAATAATAGCAGGAAGAATTTAACCCATTGTCAACTGCATTATCTAATTCCCATAGACATGAAACATGGACTAATCGGTTGGTGGATGGGTGGATGGGTTGGGTTAAAATCATCCTCTCTATTTTTGTGACGGGTTTTAATGTGATTCAATATCAATCATAATGTACATTTAAAAAATAGGAAATGTTGGGAAGGCCTCTTAAAGGGGAAGTCCAGATCACAAGTTGGTTTTTAAAAAAGCAGAAAAATTAAAGAAAGAAGTCAGTAAGGTTTGAGCAAAATACAATAGGAAATAAGAAAGTTATGAATTTTTGAAGTTGTAATCAATCACACACAAATCTGTGACGTTTCTTGCGAGCTCCTCTCCCATTTGCCCTGTACACCAAAAATCATTAATTTCCATTTTCTCTAAAGAAAATATTCAGTCATACATCAATTTTCATATGTTTTTACACAAAACCTACGAATCACATTCTATTCCTTCTTCAAAAACTAATAAAAATAAAATATGAGATATTCTGTACTGAGCAAATGGGAGAGGAGCTCGCAAGAAACATCAAGGAGTTGCCAATTTGTTTTTGATTGATTACAAATTCAAAAAATCATAACTTTCTTATCTCTTTTCAGATTTTGCTCAAACTTTCACTGATCTGTTTCTCTCATTTTTCTTGTTTTATTCAAATCATACCGGGGTGGACTTCCAATTTAACTAGGAGAATCTCGCCGCACCCTGAAAATACACCAAGAGTAACATACACTTTCTCTGTCTCCACGTTGAAGACTCTGGCTGTTTTAGGTCTTCTTGTCTCCGGGTAGATGATCTTTGCGATGGCCAGTGCTGCTGGAGCCGAGATGATGGATGCAGAGAGGAGATGGGCTGCGCTGATACCAAAGCTGATGTAGACTGCCAGCATGTTACCGGCGATGGTAGCAAATCCTCCGGTCATCATGGAGAAGAGCTCTGAGTTTGTCATGTCATTCAGATATGGTTTGATGGCAAGAGGAGCTGTGGTCTGTGAGGTAACAGTTCAAAATTTTTATTAAAATTTTGGAACAACATTCATCAATATTTGCCACTCTCAACCCAGGTAAGGTCATTCACATATCGTTTGATGGTCAGTGGAGCTGTGCTCTGTGAGGTATCAGTTCAAGAATTCATTAAGACTTTGGCACGTTTATCAATATTTGCCACTCTCAACCCAGGTGAGATATGGGTATACCCAATGGGATGAAATATCTTGAATGCTTTCAGCACCTTGGGGCAGCTTGGCATAAGCCAGAGTAGTAGTAGTTTCTTGATGTCTTGACTATCCATTGGGATTAATGTGTTCACTTTTTCAATGTACCCATTATTATTATTATACTATTAATCATAAATGAAATATATAACATTACTGATAATCAAGCAAGTCAAAAGAGAAATTTACTTCTTCAAATTTTCCTTAACTTTCTAAGTGGGTTAGGTACGAATGCGGCAAATGTTAAAGTTATAGTAATTACCTAAAATTTCATGATTCAGTAAATAAATGAATTAACAAAAATCATATCATCATATATATATATATATCGCATATTGAATTTATAACTTCAGTATAGTAATTTGCAGAACAAAGCAATACGATTTTTGCACTCCACATTTAGCTGACCAAGTAAGTTAAACCAGGTTTAACTTAGTCCACATGTATATGGACTGATTTAAAGGGTACCAATCACAAAAAAATATTTTACTCTGTATGTTAGAGGTTCCATGTCATTCTACTATATTCCAAATATGGGCTTCGAATATCACTTCTATAAAGAGATATTACAAGTTTAATTATACTCTCTATAAGCATAAAAGCGACTTGTGAGTAGACTACTCAACACACCCGTACGTGCTCGCCAAGATAAGGGCTCGCGCGGAACCCAATTTGGAGGTTCGGTTCCGCGCGAGCGCCTTCATGTTATCCTTTATTTCCTTCATACTCCTAAACTGTTGACCTATAGAATTTCAGATAAAGTTCTTTGAGGATAATTTTATACTTCCTAGCCATATACAAATTCTTTTTTCAGGTGGTTGGTACACTTTAAAACAGTTTTAACTTTGTCTCCTAAGAATAACCATAAAATTTATTCATTTATTTATATTTTTTTTTAAATCATTTACCATTCCCACAAAGATATTTGATGCAGCTGCAAAGGACTCTGCTCCTGAAGTGCCCATGGTGAAATGCATAATGAAGGCTAAAGCCTTGATGACAACTTGCATGACCCCCATGTAGTAAAGTAACCCACACACAGAGCTGGTGAAGATAATGACAGGAAGAGCCTGCAACACAAGAGGGTGAAAGCAGGATTAGTCCGAAGAACTCAAAACAGTGTAATAAAATGGTTAGCTAATTAACCCAAACTACTCTCTGGGGGTGATAACCCCACTTTAAGAACCACTGTCATACAGCATTCTGAAATGAAATCTAGAAAGCTAAGATAATATCTTTTCAGACAAAGAAATGTTTCTTCAAAATGGGAGTATTCATTTTACTTTTTCCACTTATAAAATAGTGAAAAAGAATACATTACTTTCTATATTTACCTAAAGATTAATTCTATTTTCTTAAACATATTAACGCACTGCCTACAAGAACCAAGAGGCTCTTTGTTTTAAAGCTTATGGGAATAAAATCATTTAGTAGTCAATGGGTGAACAAACCCCACTGCTATTCTTTGAATCTATAAACTAGAATCAAGTTTGAACAAGTGAATGAGTAAATTACGCAATGCGTAATAAATGTCCCCGCCGGAAGTGCAGATCTGTGGAAATTAACTAGCCTGAACCTTAAAACTTCAGTGAAAAACTTTAGTGAATAAAATAATAATTTTACTGCATGCAAAAGAAGAGAATACCAACAATGCATGTATACAACTGAAATATAAAACATGAAAACATTATGAACCTTCAGCCATTTTGAATAAATTTGCATAAATTTGCATGAATAATGAATTTCAAAATTCTGTGTAGAAGTTTGGAAGCCCCCACCCAGCCCTATCAGATAAAACAATCGGAATCAAAATCCGATGTGAAATAGAGAAGTAGCATTTTTCGTCAATTTTGAATAAATTTGCATAAATTTGCATAATTAATGAATTTCAAAATTCTGTGTAGAAGTTTGGAAGCCCCCACCCAGCCCTATCAGATAAAACAATCGGAATCAAAATCCGATGTGAAATAGAGGAGAAGTAGCATTTTTCGTCAATTTTGAATAAATTTGCATAAATTTGCATAATTATTGAATTTCAAAATTTCTGTGTAGAAGTTTGGAAGCCCCCACCCAGCCCTATCAGATAAAACAATCGGAATCAAAATCCGATGTGAAATAGAGGAGAAGTAGCATTTTTCGTCAATTTTGAATAAACTTGCATAAATTTGCATAATTAATGAATTTCAAAATTCTGTGTAGAAGTTTGGAAGCCCCCACCCAGCCCTATCAGATAAAACAATCGGAATCAAAATCGGCCAAGAAATGACGGAGAAGTAGCATTTTCTAACATTTGAGCACACACGGACAGACGGACGGACAGACGGACACACACACACACACACACACACACACACACACGCACACACGTACGGAGCCCGTTTCATAGTCCCCTCGCGAACTTCGTTCGGCGGGGACAAAAATATGAATGATTGCATGAATAAAGTTTGAATACAATTACTCAATGAATGCTACTCACTACGAAGAGGAAAGAGTGAAGCTCGAGGGGGGCTGGGCCAAAGACAAACTCTGCACCGGCTGTGGTATAGTTGAGGAATATCTCCACGTTGGTACCCAACCAGTTAAAGGCTACGAAGCCAGGATGTGTCCTCAGGATGAGTATTCCCAGGAAGAGCTGGAGGTAGATGCCCCAAAACACTGTCTTCCATCTTATCTAAAATCACAAATGACATACTGAATAACGAATAGCACTTGAGGTATGATGTATGAAAATTAATGATGTAATGTCCAGGGGTGGATTCCAGTTTTCATTTTAAAAAACAGAGGACATAATGAAAAAAAATTCAAACAACAAAAAGATATCACATATTTAGGTGATAATTAATTTACACACAAAATCTCTGACAAGTCCCTCCCAAAAACAACCAATTATGAGACTTTTCCAGAAGTCTTTAACAATGTTAATTACTGGGTTAACTGTGTATAATATTTAGCAATAGCATATACAAATTGACTAAGAATAATGAATAATATTTGATTAATACTAAATAATATTTGATCAACAATTTGCAATGTCTTACAAATAACGTATATCATAATGCATTTACAAAATATTTCACAATATGTGCATATGTGCATATGGGTATGTAATGCGAAATGATTATGCAGCACCTCATTTCTTGGGGTTCCTACTTACTCTGGCTGGGAATTTTGAGATAAGGAAACTACAGAAGAGCATGAAGAAGATACCAAGGACGGAGATAAGACGTTCAGGCTCCAAAGCCAAGGATTTAAATACCCCTGTGGTACCAGCCAAGATGATCAGAGTGAGGTTCACCAAAAAATATACCAACCTGCAAATTGCACCCAAAAAAAAAATTATCATGTTAGATCCATAATAATAATTAAATGCATACATCAAAAAAGAATTTTCCCGAAAAAAAATCATCACGCATATACTTTTTTTTTTATTAAGTTTTTATTGATCAATAAAATAGGATTACAGAATCATCAGAACATGATTAAAAACAATAAAAAAAAAAACACAAACAAGATGAATGCGACTGCATCTCCTATATGCCTACGCCTAAATTCAGTTGATGGTTCAAACTGTTCTTGAAATATTGTGATAACCAGAATAAAAAGCCTCAATTATATGTTAACTGACCTCTTTAACATTAGACCTTACACCTTATAACCCAAAAAGTCTGATCACTTTATCTCCTCCTAGTCATGAATACAAAATAGTTTAGATATGGTGATAACAAAGGTAAAAAAACATTTATTTCACATACACATGTATAATGACCTCTATGACCTGTCACCTTTGACCTATGTGAACAAAAATCTAATCAGTTCGTCTCATTATGGTGATGCATACTAGTTCCAAGTTTGAAATGAATGGATCAAATATGTCTTGAGATATCATGTTAAGGCTAAAACCTGCAATTTCAGAATTGACCTCTATGACCTTTGACCTTTGACCTATGCATCCCAAAATCTAATCAGATCGTCTTTCTATGGTGATACATACTAGTACCAATTTGAATTTCATACCTCAAATGGTTCTTGAGATATCTCATTAACAAGGCCAACACCTGCAATTTCAGAAATTGACCTGTGACCTCTGACCTACATACCCCAAAATCTAATCAGATCCTCTTCCTATGGTGATACATACGAGCACCAAGTTTACAGTTCATACCTCAAATGGTTCCTGAGTTATCGCTAGAACAAGGCTAACACCTGAAATTTCAGAAATTCGCATCTGTGACCTTGACCTATGACCTACGTACCTCAAAATCTAATCAGATTGTCTTCCTATAGTGATACATACTAGCACTAAGTTTGAAGTTTATACTTCAAATGGTTCTTGAGTTATCGCTAGAACAAGGCCAACACCTGAAATTTCAGAAATTGGCCTCTGTGACCTTGACCTTTGACCTACATACCCCAAAATCTAATCAGATCATCTTGCTTTGATGATACATACTGGCACTAAGTTTGAAGTTCATACATCACATGGTTCTTGAGTTATCGCGAGAACGAGGCTAACACCTAAAGTTTCAGAAATTGGCCTCTGTGACCTTGACCTTTGACCTACGTACCCCAAAATCTAATCAGATCGTCTTCCTATGGTGATACATACTAGCACCAAGTTTGAAGTTCATACCTCATGTGGTTCTTGAGTTATCGCTAGAACGAGAAAGCGAGATGGACGGACGGATGGACAGACATCCCGAAAACATGCCTCGGGCACCACCTTCGGTGGGCGGAGGCATAAAAAACAAGAATCAACACATTTAAACTTAGAATTAATGTGGAGCAGCATGAAATAAATCAGCAGAACTAGTGTACTAGTATTTCTAATACATATTTAGGGAAACAGCCTCTAAAAAGAAGACCTATACATCACAAAACAAACCTCCATTTACGAAAACAAAATGCAACTTTTCCTTTCCTATTTAATCACTGTTTATCATTTTAAAACTTTCCTTGAGGGTGCAATAGGGTTTCCTGTTATTTGTTTCTGCTCATTAAACCTCAACAACCTCTGAAGATAAATATCAATAGTGGATCAAGGAGAGAGAGGACATAGGGGGTATTACTCATACCCCCCCCCCCCCCCCATCCCCATCTCCTGAGTAAAAGCTTCATCGAAATTCCTTTATTCTTTTTATGAAACAATAAATCCAACTTTACTTCTGACAGTGCTTCTACCCTCTCTCCTTCTCTGCCATTACCTCTGACTGCCAGATATTCTTGATGCCTCATATTCTATCACTAACCTGTCAGGGTTACTTCAGGCAATTGTACTTTAACCTCCTTCCCATCGAAGGATTGTCATCAACCTCACCTTTGACCTATGGAAGGTCTGTAGGCTACCACGATCAAGTTGTATCTACCTCTTTTATGCCCTCACTCATGATACTCTAAACTCAAATGCCTTCAGTTCTTAAATCAACATGAGACATTCATCCTCTGATCCTATTCCTTACGCTTTGAACTATGGCACAATTTTCTTTAAGCCTGGATATTTATGGTGCACATCTCAATTACTGTCCTATGGCATGATACGGGGCATATTTTAGAGAACCTAACAAAAGTTATAAGTAAACCATTCACAAGAAATTGAATATTCCTAAGGTAGCTAAGCGAGACAGAGTGGCATAACATGACGCGTCCTGGGGAGCGTTTCATCAAGCGTTCTGTCAGTGATTTTTACCGACAAATTTGCTCTCAGCCAATCAGATGCAAGGATTTCAGTAGCTTATAACAGTTGTCGGTAAAAATCACTGACAAACGCTTGATGAAACGCTCCCCAGGCTGCAAATGGCGAAATTGTTGATAATAATCAATGGTGAGTTCAAAGTGGCAATTCAACATAATTATATAATGACAGCTTAATGGTACGTTTCTACCTAAATACAATAAAATTATGATTTTTTAACTACATGCATTTTGCGTTCCGGATGCGTCTTTTCGTGCCATTACATATGTAACTTTTTACAAGGTTGTATTAAAATTGCAAGTTTTAGAGCAATGATAGAGTAGATAATCTGTGATACATGAATGGGTAAAAGACATCAACTCCATGAAAATAATGTACTGCATTATTAAGGGTGTATGTATATCTTTGTATTCAGATCGTATAAATTAACCCCTCGAAAAAAGTTTTGAAACTGAAGTTTGATCGATGTGTCATGGCATAATCGTCACTTTGTTTAGTATCATTAGAAATTGTATTTATTCCTCTTTAAGATGATGCCATATCTGGTATGATTGTGCAATCATGGAATGAGCAGTGCATCGGAAGAAGGAGCAGGGTCAAAAGTGAAAAGTTGTAAAATGCACTAGTATTAAAGAACTTGTATTGTTATGCAGAGCACTCTTCTTTCTTTGATATAAAGAGAGTGTGATTTTTGTCAATGGCTGTGCCCCTTATTGTGATTTACTGCACATTCCGTGAATGCAAAATCATAACAAATGGGTATCATTTTAAAGAGGAATAAACACACTTCCTAATGATACTAAATATAGCGATGTTTATCCTAAGACAAGAGAAATATAATCAATCGTACTTGAGTTTCCAACCTTTTCTTGAGGAGTTCAGTAAGTCACAACAATATTACTTTGGTTTAAATGAACTGTACTGTGTATTTCTTTCTTTAACGATTCACGTCAATATGATTTACATGTTCCTTCATATTACTCCTGTTGAACTGCAAGATTTTGCACTGTCGCATGACCATGCCAAAATGAGAAAAATAGATCAACTTAACCTGAACCCTAAGGTTTGTTCCATTTCTTTGAGACTAAATTAGAGCATTTGGCATTGTCAAGAGGCAGGAAATGAAAGCATACCATACACCTTGGCAAGCAATCTACGTTTACTGTTACCATGGTAATAGTGTTCTGGCGAGTTCACAGGATATACACCCAAACTTGTCCAATTTCATTAAATTATGGCAATTTTCTTTAGGTAGAAAATGTATCACTTGATTATGGAATTATTAATGATGTAATTTTTCTTGACGACTTCAAAAAAATTGCATGTAGTATTTTAGATCTAAAAGTGAGACTGGGAGTATCGAGGCTTCAACTAAATTCATATTATTAATTGATGTTAATATGCAATCAGGGGTGGCCAGCCCCCCTCCAATACCATCCCCCCCTCAACTTCTCCACTTCCTCTGAAAATGCCCCCCCCCCTCTTTTTGAGAACCTGTTGACACTTTTTAATTTGTTTCCAGTATATAATAAAACATAATTTTGTGGAATATTAAAGACAAGAATAAAGTCATATATTTGCCAGGCTTATGGATAAAACTGAAAAAAGCTGAAGTACCGTAATGTCACCAGTCTTGGCGCACCCTTGTAATACAGCTTCATTGCTACAAGAACACCATGTGTCAACTACCCTAGTCTCTGCGGAGCAAAATGAATGGATGCGACTGGCTCGCAGATATTGCACCACAATAAGTAAGGAAAAACTATGTGGCGTTTCGCTCGCTGCCGATCGAGAATGACAGCAGGCAAAGTTCGTTTAAAAAGAGAATTATCCACAGGGCTTTTTATGTTCTGCTAATTTTATTGTAAAACAAGAACTTTCGCTTTAGCAGACTGAAACAAAACATTAAAATCAGAACTGATTTTATTATTTGCTAGATAAATCTATGTATCTACCTATTATGCTAGTCTCCGACTACGCAAGCCATTCGAGTACAAAAAGTCACAAATTGTGCATATCCCCCCACCCAGGACATCGCTTTCCTCCGTGCACGTTGCAAGACGCGCGCGCACACTCGTCCTCTTAACGAGCAGCCCCAAAACAAACCTCGGACATGTTGCTAGGCAAGGAGAGGGGAGGAGGGAGGGGCATAGGTAGATACATAGATTTATCTAGCAAATAATAAAATCAGTTCTGATTTTAATGATTTACTACAATAAATCAATGTATCTACCTATTATGCTAGACCAACACCCACTCAAAAACGGGTGGCATGTCCCAAAGAGGAAGGTTAATGAGGTCCCAGAGAAGACGTTGCCGCTCTCAACGTCACAGTAGAGAAGGATCCTTCATCAGACAAAACATCTCTTAGATAAAAGGAGAAGAAGGAATTGGGGGAACGCCAGTAGGCAGCCTTCATAATGTCAACAAGTGACACACCCTGAAAAAGAGCCCAGGAAGTACTAATGCCCCTAGTATCATGAGCACGGGGCTTATCTCCCGAAATTAAAGCCCAGGGCCGGCGGCCTGAATAGCTTCAACAAGCCATCTCGAGATGGACTCAAGAGAGGCAGGGGAGAAGGGCTCACGGGTAATGACGAAGAGTTGATCATCCTTGCGGCAAGACTTGGTCCTATCCACGTACCATTTCAAGGCCCTCACAGGGCACCAGACCTTATCCTCGGGAACTGAGGAAAGATGTGACAAGGGGCGAAGAAAAATCTCAACCGGACCCGAAGAAGCCGACTGGTTCTTCGCAACAAACGAGGATTTAGGAATGAGTCGCACGCCTCCAGACTCCCAACGGATGTGTCCCGGGGTAAGGCAAAGGGCATGAAGAACACTTCTCCTTTGCCCAGAGGCTATGGCGACCAGAAAAAGCGTCTTTACTGTCAAGTGATGTAACGACGCTTTACCCAAAGGTTCGAAGGGTGGCTTAGCCAAACAATCCAAGACCTTGGGTAGACTCCAAGACGGAGTTAACTTGGGCGTTGAGGGACGCTTCAAGAAGAAGGACCGCGTCAACTTAGCCAAGAGTGGGGAGTTAGAAACCCCCGAACCATCAGCAAAGCCAACATGAATAGCGGCAATTGCTGAACGATAACCACGGATAGTCGAAATCGATCTACCCTTATCAAAGAGGGAGATCAGAAAATCCGCTATAAGGCCAACCGGGGCTCGACGTGGTGAGACACCATGGTCTTCACACCAACTAAAGAAGGCCCCTAACCGAGAGTTGTAGAGATCCCTCGTGGAGCCTCTACGACTCTGCAAAACAAACTCGGCTGCCCTCTCAGAGAGTCCCGAGTTTCTTGCATCCTCCCCGACAACGGCCAGGCAGTCAAATGGAGATCTGCCGGATGATGGTGGAGGATCCCCGAGAGGGGCTGCATTACCAAGTCCGATCTCAGCGGAAGAGGAAATGGTTGGCCGTCCAGGAGATTCAGAAGGTCTGGGAACCAAAACCTCCTGGGCCAGTGAGGAGCTATGAGTAAGACCCAAGCTTGATCCTCTCTGATCTTCCTGAGGACACGAGGAATCAGCTGAGAGGGAGGGAAGGCATACCCCCGCAGAGCCTGCCAGTTGAGGGAGAAGGCGTCTAGCGCCCACGCTTCCTGATCCTGGACCCGAGAGCAATATCTCGGCAGCTGATGATTGAAGGTCGACGCAAAAAGGTCGATCTCCAAGGGACCCCAGACCTTGAGAAGGAGGTGGAAAATCTCCAGATGGAGACTCCACTCCGAGGGGAGACACCTGCCTCGAGACAGGAAATCTGCGACTAGATTGTCCTGGCCAGGAATAAACGAGGCGACAGGAACAATGGTCATGGAATGACACCATCTCCACAGATGAGCCGCCATGGCATTCAGCTTGGAGGACCGGGTGCCGCCCTGACGGTTGATATAGGCAGCCACCGTGACATTGTCCGTAAGAACGAGCACTGTGTGCCCAACAAGGTGACACCTGAAATGATGAAGCGACAGAAGAACTGCCATCATTTCGAGGACATTGATATGGGGGATGGTGCTCAAGTGAGACCAGTCCCCCGACACCATCCTGCCTGCACAATGACCGCCCCAACCCAACAGGGAGGCGTCTGTCGATAGAGAAATCGACGGCAGCGGAGTGCGGAACGGCTTGCCTTGGGCAAGAAAGGAACCGTGCGTCCAAGGGACAAGCAGGAGTTTGATGTCTCTCGGAAGCGGAATCCAAGCCGCTAGAGAGTCCTTGCCTGGACGAAAATACCTGAGGAGATGCCTCTGAAAAGATCTCATCAGAAGCCTGCAGTCTGGGAGAATATCGACCAGACTGGCCAGATAGCCCAAAAACTGAAGCCAGCGCCTGGCTCTGACTCTGCGGGCTACTCGTAACTCCCGGGCCGACGAGATGATCGTTTGGATTCTGTCCCGACTGGGACGAGCCAACTGATTCGGGATGTCTATCTCGGCACCCAGGAAAACCGGGACACGAGAGGGAGACAACTCCGATTTTTTCCAATTGATCAGGAACCCTAGATCTTGGGTCAAACGCACCAAGAGCTGGTCCTGATCGGCTAACAGCGCCTCCGAGTTTGCAACTAGTAACCAATCGTCTAGGTAGACAAAAAGGCGGAGACCGCGACTTCTCAGAAACGCGGCCAAAACAGCCACCACTTGTGTAAATACACGAGGGGCTGGGCGCAAGCCGAACGGAAGGGCGCGAAACCGAAAGTTTTCGCCCCGAAAGGTGAAGCCTAGCAAGTCTCTCGACGCAAGGTGAATGGGAATATGAAAGTATGCGTCTTTGAGATCTAGGGAGACAGCCAGATCGTCTCGCCTGATTAGAGGCAGAATAGACGCCAGTGTCTCCATCCTGAAGTGAACAGCAGGAATGAACTGGTTGATTCTCTTCATATTCAGAATCATACGAAGTTTCCCCGAGCGCTTGGGGATAACGAAAATTGGGGAGAGACACAGATGATGGTGGTCTCTTACCCTCTCTATCGCCCCTTTCTCCAGCAGAGATGAAATTTCTGCGGCGGCGTGACGCCGTGCAGGGGCGGACATGGGCGGCGGACGGACACGAATAGCGCCATTTGGAATGGGCTCTAGCAGATCTACGAAGAAGCCGTCTCGCACTACGGAGAGCACGAAGGCGTCTTCGGTGATAGCCTCCCAAGCTGGGAGGAAGAACTGAATCCGTCCGCCGACCTCCACCACAGGACCTAGCGCTCGGGGCAAGACCTCAAAAGCCAGCCTTCTCCGAAGAGGAAGGCTTGGCCGAGACAATCTTGCGTACACCCCTGCCTCTGAAAGAACCCCGACCGCGTTGGCTGCCCCTAGAGGTAACCCTGGCGGAGGGAGCAGGGGCGGGAATAGTAACAGTCACACGACGCTGATTGGGCTTGCCAATCTGGGTCGAGACCTTGGACTTAGAGACAGGCTTCCGAAAATGCTTGGCCATATCTTCAGCCTGTTTACGACCGTCTATTTCCCTTTGGAAGACTTGGGCAAAATGCCCTCCAAACAAGAAGGGGCCAGTAGAAGGCACGTCTTGCAAGAGAGACGGAATGTCCCGATCAAGAACGCCTAGGGCCGAGAGCGCCAGCTTACGGCGCTGGTCTGTAACAGCAACGGCCGCCGCCGATAACTGAGACCACTGAAGGCCCGCTAGGGTGAGAAGCAAATCATCTAAGACTGCAGAATCACCCTCCGAGACACCGAGTTCCCCCAACCTGGCTCGAAGATTAATCAACGAGCCTAAGTAGGCCGAAAGCCGCATGCCAGCCCTAATCTTATTAGAAAGGGAGGCTAAAGGCTTGTCCTGAGACTGGTAGGGCTTGGCCTTCAGCGATACATTAAGACGCTGGGCCACACCACGAAACTCCGGGGAAAAGGACTTAGCCGAGAAGAAGCCCTGGGCATCTTCAGGATTGAAAGAGAAGGCTTGACCGACTCCGAACTTAGGCAAAGCCGACACATCCCGGGATGCAACTCTATCAAACTCCCCTTTGAAGTCCTCCGTAAGGGGGATGCCAGGGGGAGGACCCTGCTGTCTGAACAGCAACGAGGCCGGATTTCGGTCAGGCGGAGCCTGACAAAAAGACTCCGGCAAATACTTTTCCAGCAGGGCTTTAGCATCACAGGCTAACACCTGCAAGGCCTGCGGCTCCACCGCGGCCTGGGAAGTAGACGAAATCGCAGCCGAAGCTTGCGACACAGAGTCACTATCGGGCTCAGTCTGAAAGGAAGACTGGTATGCCCATGGGTCCAACAGAGACTCCTCCCCAGGCGGGGCACCAAGTGCCGCCGGCGGAGGGGAAGGAGGAGCCACAACAGAAACCGAAGCCGGTATGATGTGACCAGGGTCGGGGTTAGGAACGGAAACCGAACCATCCACCGACAGAGGGCCAGACTCAGACGCCAAGCTAGGTGTGGGAGTGAGACTCCAGCCCTGCTGCTCAGCAAAAGCCCTCATCAGGCTCAAAAGCTCTGCCTGAGAAGACGAGTCCGTCGAAGATTTATCCTTCTTAGACTTCTTCTTTTTGGCCTTAGGCTTCTTGCTGGGAATAACATCGCCAGCAGTCGAGCCTCGCTTCCTAGCACGGGAGGAAACAGGCTGATGCGAAACATCAGAGCCTCCCGGCTGAACAGAAGCAGACACACCGCATGAAGGGGGTGCTGCCTCGGTCACACTCACACCATGCACAAGAGTGGTGGGTGAGATAGACGGATCACCAACGGGAGCGGGCAAACGTAGGGCGGCAGCGCCCATATGCCCGCAAGCCCCGGACCCGGTCACACCAGGTGGCCGAGAGGACTTAGGGAGTGGTGAGGCAGAAGAGGTCAGGTTATGACCGAGGCCCGGCAGCTGTCGGGAGACAGCACTTGGGACCACCCGCCCCGCCAGCCGTGCCCTACAAGAGGAGGAAGACTGGGGCGGTATGCTGCTAGGCAGCCCCGTTGAGGTGTGACCGCGCAGCTGTCCCCCCGCCGAAACGGGAAGAGTCAGCTGGGCAGACCCAGCGGGTTTCCGCTTCACCGTCGCTATGGCAGTAGACATAGAGGTCGTGAGAGCAGAAGACTGTCCGCAGACAGTGCCGGTACACGCCTGAGTGGAGCTCCCTATGGCAGTAGACATAGAGGAGGCAGCACAGACGGGAGGTCGAGTGACCGTACCAGCAAGCGCCCAACTCGCAATCCCTAAACCAGTAGGAGAAGTGGAATTGAGAAGGGCGCTATCCTTACCTGTAGCTGTCCGCGCTGATCTGCCCGGCACAAACGTACCCCAGGCAGGGCAGACAACTTACCCGAGCGGGCGCTCGGGGAACCTTTCTTATCGGAAACTGACAAAAACGACCCCCCTGAAGGGATGGATGAACCAGGGAAGTCCGCCGAAACAACCGCTGTTGAATCGGAAGAAAGGAGAGGAGAGGAGCCCACGGGCCGCCAGGGCCTTGACAACTCATCCTCGGAAGACATAATAAACTGTAAGGAAAACAAAACACAATACTGAGAACTCCAAACCGCAGTCAAACTCAACAAAGGGATATGCACTAAACAGACAATACACCCAAAATGCCAAAAGGCACGCGGGCGAAGCCGCCCAAACAAAACACCGAAGTGAGTATGTGGGGCAAAGCTCCGTAAAGAGGAAAAATGCTCGAAGAAATTAATCTAAAATTTCCTCAAAACGAAATAAAACGTGACTAAAGGAGCCGTCCTGATGTTACTTAAAAACAAAAGGAACGGGAATAGGAACACAAAGCGATCCAAATGCGCCAAAAAAGAGTAAAAACTCTGATAATTTTTAAGCGCAAAAGACTTAGGTGCAGACTCGAAGGCTGCGAGTAAGAAAGAGGACGAGTGTGCGCGCGCGTCTTGCAACGTGCACGGAGGAAGGCGATGTCCTGGGTGGGGGGATATGCACAATTTGTGACTTTTTGTACTCGAATGGCTTGCGTAGTCGGAGACTAGCATAATAGGTAGATACATTGATTTATTGTAGTAAATTAACTAATATGTACTATATTTTCTGTTTTGGATGTAACAGAGCTTAAGTTCCATAGATGTTGGCCAGACAAAGTTTTTGCATGAAAAAATACTTTGGAAATAATCGTCTTTGTTCAAAGTTAGCTGTCTTGCCGAGAATGCTATGCTCCAGTCTTGACGCGCCATTCCTACAACACAAAAATCCTGACAAGTCATCCCGACAAGCGCATTACACAGTGCGCATGTGCAATCCTGCAAGGACAATGCAATAGCCAGATAGCTTCCTGCATATGGTTTTGTAGTGTGTCGTGTACTAAGTGAATACTTTATACAACAGAGTGATTTATCTCAGATTAATCCTTCCTTCGCAATATCATTTGCGAAGGGTGCGGCACCACAGGTGCAATGTGTAGCAACACTGGAGCAGCAGAAGCCCTGCAGACATGCCGCAGTAGCGTTCGCACCGTAGAAGCAAGATGCAATGTTTTAGGTGGATTTTATTCACAAGGATTTTCGGCATCGAATGGTGGGTGATTCGTCAACAAATGCAATATTTTCTGAAAATTATTAGTCCAAAACTGTCAAACCCCTCCACCACTGTGACATTACGGTATGTACATGTTGACTTGATAAATTAATAAAAATTTGACCAAAATTGGCCTTTCCTGTAATAAGCAATCACAGTAATACCTTGAGCGCTGTAGAGTATATTTGTATCATAGCTGCACTATATAAATTGATCTTATTAATAGTAGTTGTAGGAGTGGTTATGAAAATCATACCCTGCAAAAAAAAATAACCTTTCAAATTTGAAGTGGAAAAGGGGCACTAGATATTCATGTCAACAAAAAATATTGCCTACATTATGAAACCAAGTATTTCCTGAATAACAGCATGAAGAAACATAGGAAGATTAATTGGCACAGGAACTACATAAACTTAAGAATATTTAACTAATGACAAGATCAGTGTAAATAAAAATATATGAAGAGTTTCATTCCAAAGGGGATTAAATCCACTTTTTAAGGTTTTCCAGCAAATCAAGGTTTTTTAATTCACCACTTTTCCTTCCCCTTTCCCTCCCTCCCCCCCCCCCCCCCCAAGCTCTTTCAGAGCTTTTCAGAGCTTTTCAGAGCAAATATAACTCTCTGAGCACTCCTGGGCCCCGTTTCATAATACTTGTTATCAATAACAAGTTACAGTAATTGTTATAAGCCACTGAAATCCTTGAATCTGATTGGCTGAGGGCAAATTTGTCATAGAAATGGGGCAGTTCATTTTCGATAACAAGTTTTATGAAACAGGGGGCCCTGCATACATTTTTTCACTGGACATGACATGATATTGGCTTCAAACTACAGTCAGGTCATCTGTTTTCATTTCATACTGGCAATCAGCCAAAAAGGAAGCATACTGTCATTAAAAACATGGGGAAATAGGAACTAACTTTATCTAGGTCACAGGGTTGGGGAAGCTACAATCCATCCATGTTTACAAAAAGCTTCTACCTTGGGCTTGCCAATATCAAATGCTTACCACAAAACATTTTGTTTTTGACTTATAACACCAAGTTATCTCCTAAATGTGCATGAGGAAATCACATTTTCCAGGTATAACCTCAAGTACAAGAAAGAAGTTTGATCAATAGATATATCAAATGGTTAAACTAATAGTTCAGCATTGGAGAACTTGCAATGGGATGATCATTCCAACTTTAAAACACTTCAGAAGAGGGAAGTTCCTTGACGATTTTGAGAGTGGGGTGTCAGATGAAAAAAATTCTAACTAGAAACTTAAATTCTGGGACTGGCCAAGAAGGCGGCGGCTCCTTGATTTGATGACAAAATTTTAAATGAACGGATCCCCCCCCCCCCCCATGCCGAATTAGCAGAAAATTTGGTCAACAAAGTTTGGATTAGTCAACTAGGCTTTTTAATTTGCCCACAGAAATATTAATGGGTTGACATTTCTACACCCTTCTGTCAATGCCCCAGCTTGACAATTACAGACATTTATAACGGATAATGAAAAAAAGGTCAGTTGTGTTAAGTGTGAACAGACCATTCGTCCTTAACGCAAAAGAGATTTTCCAGATGGTAGAGGAATGACACAGGAACCTATTACTCTGTTGATGTACCTCAAATACAATGAACATAAACACATGGAAATGCAACTTTTACCATGGACTGTCTAGGAGGTCCATGCTTTTACTTATACAAGGCTACATAAAAACATAGACTGAAGGACATGAGAATAACTAATAACCCCTGAAAGTATATTTGAATGTAGTTTAGCACACGACAGGATATTTCCATTAATAAATGTATCTTACATCAAGTATTGACATTCTTGGATAGGCAGAACCAATCAAATCTTCAGAAAACAGAAAGAAAAATGCATGTAGTTTTTAACCTGTTGAGTACTATAAGCCCAAGATACATAAGCCCAAGACAACTTGGGATTATATAGACCACCCAGAAAATGCAGGTTAAATCACACAACTAAATACCTACCCTTTTATCGTCATCTTCCATTTCCGTGATAATGACTGTGAGTTGCTGACTAGGAAAGTGTGCACCTCTCCCGAGAAGCGGTTCCAGAGCCACTGCCAGGCCAGGATGAGGACGAGGAGCATGGTGATGATGAAGAGTGGCATGGCACGGTACGCATCCTTTGTCAGGATGTAGATGAGATAGACCAGGTACAAGAGGAGGACGACACCGCAGAAACTCCAGAGGATGGTGTTGTGGTTGTCATGGTAGAAATCGATAATCTGCTCCTCCAATTGTTCCACCCTCTAAAACAGTGAAAGGAAGAACCTAGGAAGGATCAACTACATAATGTGAGTTGGTCTAGCACCGTGGTGCAGACAACTCCCTATCTTTGCCCACAACCCAACTCTGACGGACCGCGGTTTAAAACCGATTCGCGTCTTTCTGATGGTGACGTTAATGGTCACTCCTTATGTATAGATAATCAGATTTAATTGATGCAAGTCTGTAAAAACCCAGTCACATACATATCAATTCGAACTTGTATTTTATATTAATACATTGTATGATATAACTTACACTTAAAAGAGGTTGATTTGAGGATAAGACAACTTGATACTGACACACTTGGTTTCACTGGGATAAGCAATTTTCACTCCTTGATTTCAGTCATGTTTCAAACAAATGGACTTAAAATCCCTTCAATAAAGCAGAAAAATGCTTTACCTCTGTAATCCTAAATGTTCAAGATTTTATCGGTAAATCCTTTTAAGATAGCATGGGAAGACAACTATGTGATCCATGCATTACTGATAACCAGTGGCCTTTGAAATACAATCATATGACTCTTGAATGGACTAAACTTCATCTCCCACTGTCATATTACAGTCAAACCTTCTTTAGCGACCACCTGTCTATAAAGACCACAATTTTTGTTTCCCTTGAAAAGTGTTTCTCATTGAAATGAGTATTAAAGGAACCTGCTCATAAAGACCGCTTTTCTTTATCCCTTGAGCCGTCTTAGGTACGTGTTTCCCTGCAGTACCTAAAAGTTGAATGAATAGGATATGTTACTTTCTTTAAAGTAACATTCATTAACTTCTTTTACTTATCTACCCTAAATAAAATCTGTTCATCTCTCAAAAGTGAAGCAGACAGTTTCCAAAATGTAGAGACTAAAATGTATTCTTTATAAATAGGGTTAGGGTTAGGGTTTAAATAGGGTATATAGACCTTGGTAATTTTTAACCTCATACAACTAAAACTTAAGCAATTTAACTCCCTACAATAATGCATTTTTATTGCAAATTTGATATGTACTACACAAAAGTTTCTTGATATATTATAACAAAATAGAAGGATAAAAGGAAATTCCTGAGAACTACTTCCACAAGCAGTTGCATATGAAGATGTACTTTCAGTAATAGTGGACTGCATATTCCTCTTGAATATTTTTAGATCTAGAGAAAAGACGTAAATCTGTAAAGCCATTAGTAAAATCAAAAATTCCAAAATTATGAATTCATAACTTCTCTCTTCGGCATCCACATCTACAGCATGATTAGTCTATAAGATGACATAAATACCTACAAATGTTTTATTCTATTTTATTTCCATTTTAACCTTTATTTTTCTTCACCGGCGGTCCTAAACCTAAACCATTAACCCCCAAATAGCTTAGTAGAGTCTCTTTTTTTTCTTTCTTTTTTTCTTTTCTTTTTTTTTTTTTTTTTGGGGGGGGGGGTATTTTATACAAATTAGCTGTACACACGTTATCATTTTAGGTTATTGGTCCCCTTTAATTCAATCTACATTTCCATCAAAGAAAGGCTTCACTTACATCTGTGCAGCAATTTGTCTTGTAAGGAAGTTCATCTTTCTCAGCTTCATCCTCATTGGTGAGGGTGTGAGTATTGGTGGGTGAGGCTGGTATGCCATCCTAAAGGAAGGATGAAAGGAGGAAAATAGTCAGGTTCACACGTCACGAAGGGAGCTAAACTTTAAGTTTCGCTTGTAGTTTCAAAACTTTAAGTTATCTTGTAGTTATCTTGTAATTTCAGACCATATGAACGGACTTGTAGTTTTGAAACTTTAAGCTTACTTGTAGTTCCAGAACCACAAACGAGCTTGTGGTTAACGCCAAAACCATGAGCAGAGGGGATCCTCCTCGTAGTTACGGACCGTGCGATGACCTCTCTGCTTATGTTAAATGACTAATGCTTGACTTGTAGTCTCAGAGCAACAAGCGTCGTTGTTTCTGGCTCGTGTGAACCCTCATCTTTGCTAGTGAGTCGTTGTTTTGTTAACTTAAAGTTTCGAAACTACAAGTCCTGTATGAACGTAGCTTATGTTAGCACTGGTGTGAAGATGGAGAATTGAGGAAGGAGATGGGTATAATGTACATACTTGACACCCAGAACAAGGTTATTTCTGCATGAAGCCTGGAGAAATAGGAGAATTCAGAAGTCAACAGCTTAATAAATAATATGCTGGAAGGGAAATTTGGAACAGAAAGTGGGTGCAGAGTAGATAAACTGATGCACAGTAATAGATGAATATTAGAGAGAGAGAGAGAGAGAGAGAGAGATGGATAAGGCGATTCTAATAGACAGGCAAATATAGATACTTTGATAGATGGATATGTAAAAGAATAGAAAGTTAGAGATATAAATATAAAACAAGATTAAAAGTCTGGTGACAGAGACAACATAGAGATAATACACCAACAATATTTAAGAAATATATTATAAGCCGGTATGCATATTAATTCCGTTAATTTGGTCTTGTCTCTGTCCTCTTCCCATTCGACCTCCGCTTATTGTATTTACAATACAGTAGAATTTACAATGTACAATTTTATTTTATTGTGCTGTATTTATCTCGATGTACGACTGACATTTGATAAGTATTCAATCATGACACGCTCTTTACTAATTGTGAACCCCATTTAAGAAATTGTTATAAATAATACACACATGTATACGATTTTTATAAATTTTAAAATGGGGCTTTTTCATTTCTTGAGGGGCGTTACTTTCAAGCCTTAGGCTTATGACTAACCCCTCCCATGCGACGACTGTTTATTATTATGTTAAAATGTTATGTTGTATTTGATGCATGGAAAAATAAAATCAATCAATCAATCAATATTCAATGGCATTTAAAAAGAAAGAAATTATGAATGAACACATGAATTCAAAGTATAAAATACAGAAAGAAACGAATGGAAAATGAGAACGTAGTAAGACATAATTTTATTCCTATAAAGAATTCAATATCGATGTTGAAAAACAAGTGGTTTGAGACGAAGTAAGAGAAAATGGGCATACATTGCAGGATACAAGACTAAAAAAAGTTTTGGCATGAAGAAATTAATTGAAAAGCAAAATGTTATAGGATATTATGAGGTCTGGCTAATGAACAACAGATAAAGAGAGAACAAACCTTGGTAATAAGATGATTTGTTTGAAAACAGAAAAATAAGAAGAGAAAAAATTGTATGGTGGAAGTTGTAAGAAATTGGACGAGAAATATACAAAAGATATGGATGTTTGAAAAATGAGATCATTAAATTATGCGAATCTCAAATTGGCAATTGGTTAGTCAATTGCGACATATTGGTGGTCAACTCTCCCATTTGTCTTACACTTTCTCCTAAACACCTCTTCCCTCGGGACAGAACTAAAAAGATATTAGGTCCTCATAAAAGAAAGAGATCCAACTGAGTAATACATTTTGAAAAAAATGACAGTTTAGGACTGTTTAGCCATCTTCTTTGTTGGAGCAAATGGGGGAGGTGTCCGCCACTACATTACAGTGACATTACCGATTCAGGAAATTTGAGATTAAAAATGTATAATGATTAAAACTTTCAAAAAATCATAGCTTCTTATAGTGCTTGTCCGATTTCATTCAAACTTTCACCAATCTGCTTCTCTCATTTGTAATCTTTCTTCCAGAATAACTTGCCATTAAGTTGGGATTTCCCTTTAAATTCAGAAGGGCATTAATAGTGGTGATTTCCTGAGCTTTATGGGGTTAGAGCCCTTTTGGCTTCAAGCAGATGACACAATACGCATAATGACATAAAGCAGAGAGTGATTTTGCATTAAAGACAGATAGATCAAGAGAGAGAGAGTGTGTGTGATTTGGCTTTGAGACAAGAAGTGGAGATAAGTTGAAAGGGAGAGAGAGAGAGAGTGTGTGTGTGTGATTTGGCTTTGAGACAAGAAGGGGAGATAAGTTGAAAGGGAGAGAGGGAGAGAGCTAACTGAAGCACTCCAAGGAAAAAAGTGACTTTGATGTAATTAATGGCAATCTATTTTGATGAAAAGAGAGCTAGATAATTAGTATGAGATAAGGAGAGCTGATTATCTGATGTCTGCTGTCTGCTAACCACATAGAAGTGCTGATTACAAAGCTCAGTTCACTTCAGGTCAGATGACATACTGTTCTCATAACTATACTATACATGCATGTGGCACGTACTAAATATCAAATGAATGCAGTGTTATAGTGAGATAGAGACATTTCATGAGTAATTTGTATTTTTCATCATGATACAAAACAGAACAAAAAAAGTCAAAATACATTAAGAACAAAAGCTAGGCAATATGGCCACACACCAAAAAAGAGCAAGGAGATAAAAGAAACAGAGAGATGATTTTTTTTTTAAAGGGTAACAGAAAAGTAGGACATTTATAGAAGCAGCTTACCATTTCTCAATAAAATGTCTCAGAACATTTGATATATATTTTAAGGCTGGATTAATTTAAAATTTGATTCTGTATAGTGCTCATCACAAAAACACTATAATTAATTCTGTAGACAAAGGCAGTGAATTATTAATACATATATATGTGATCAACTTTTGAATACAATATGTAAATGTAGTCTACACAATAATGATACATATATCTGCTATCTGCATGTACTAAAATAGCTGCATGAACTCATATAGGTACACATAGCCTTCACACCTAGAATACATGTATGTCCTCTGCACTTCCTTCACATATATCCTGTCTAATTTTCACTTTCAGTGTAATCCAAAATTTCCAGCTATTGACTTAGTCAAAAATGAAACCGTTTTCTAATGTGGCCATGATTTTGAATGCATACCCCTTTCCTGCTTACATACATATAATGAATTTCGGATGTAATCGTACTCAGGATATGGTTATCAAATATTTGGACAAAATCGCAATTGTCGGATTACAAGGTATTTTCAAAGTAGCTTTAATAGTTCCTTAACCCTTTCAGGACAGGAATTATTTAAGGACTAAATTGATCACATTTCGTTCTTCATATTGGCAATGATGTTTTTCTTTTATTGCTACATGGTTCTAATGAGATGTAATGTCCGTGAAAACAATACACGTAGTTAAGAATTTTGTTGAAACGTTTTAAAAATTGCCAATTTCGATAAAAAAAACCCAATTATTTCTAACCTCTCAATGTGTTGCCAGTTTAAGGATTTTAAAGCTTATTCTCGTTTTAAAAATTTCTAGCATCAAACGCAATATAGTCATGAAACAAAAATGGACATAGTTTGTGCAGATATTTTTGCTCTTTCTACTCAATTTGCATCTGGTAGATATTTTAGAGCTCTGAATCAAAAGTTATTGAGCCAAACCACAAAATGTGTTCAATTGTCTCAAAAGGTGTAATAAATTCTGTTACATCTCTCTCTCTCTCTCTCTCTCTCCCTCTCTCTCTCTCTCTCCCTCCCCCTCTCTATCTCTCTCTCTCCCTCCTCTCTCTCTCTCTCTCTCTCTCTCTCTCTCTCTCTCTCTCTCTCTCTCCCTCTCCTGTTTTATAGAGCATATTTCCATATTTTCCCTCAAAAGCTGCATATTCTTCCTTTCAATGATGTTGGTCCTTCAGCTACTCAGGTTCAACACTTAATTTGGCTCTATATCTACTCAACTAAAATGTCTCCTGAAAAAAAAAATTATAGGCATAGTTACTACTTTGCTTGCATTTCTCTTGGCACTTTGT
The DNA here is from genome assembly GCA_025618425.1 of Heliocidaris tuberculata. NCBI lineage: Eukaryota > Metazoa > Echinodermata > Echinoidea > Camarodonta > Echinometridae > Heliocidaris > Heliocidaris tuberculata. Next base: position 27,467,641 of record CM046847.1, read on the forward strand.
AATCATCTACAGCAGGTTATCAATCAGCTTTTAAAGGTTTGATGACTTGACATAATTTTGATTTTTAAATCCCACTAGACCGAAACCTAAACTCTAAATCCATTTTTTTTTTCAGAGGGAGCAGGGGGGACACAGGAGCAAATTTCAGATACTGTACAACGAGTTCAGCATGTTCTTCTTCTTTTTTTGTGAGCGTACAAAGTGAGTGGATTAATAATACACCTTCTGTAAACATATTCCGTCCTGACAAACAGCTAGGAGCTCCATGTGTTATTTTGCTTCCCCACCAGATTTTTTTTTCTTCAAAGATAATCACAGACATTGGTTCATAAGTAGTACAACTATATATAGTAACAATAACTTCCACTATGTCCAGACATAACAGGACTGGATGTAAGTCGCAGCTGTTGTGTACCACACCACTAGTATATATATATAGAGATGTTACAGCTAAGAAATTACAAGGGAGCAGAAAGCAATTTAGCTCTGGAAATCTCAGAAAGAGCTCTTGAAATCTCACAAACAGCCCCAGAAAAAAGGGAAAGCTTTTGAAATAATCATCTTCCAAGTAATCTCAATTTCTCTATTAATATTCAAATGAGCTCTCATCAACAAAAACACATACATGTACAATGCCATCTTTACATACCTTTGGTCATTGATCCTTCAAAATCCTCTTATTTAAAATATCATCTGTCAAGAGTAGAAAGTTAACTCTGTGTTTAACACTCTTTTGACTCTAAGCATACAATATTACAGTAAAATATTTGTATACATTTGCACTGTATTAATTATAATTTCCTTGGTTCATAAATCATTTTTTTGTTGACAATGTTTACTTACCAAGCACTAAAGTACTTTAAAAATGTCCTATTGTGCTGTTGTGTAAAAACTGCTTGGTAATAGAGCTCTGCTATGAACAAGTATATTTCATCACAAGTACAGTTTTTCAGAATTTTCAAAAGATAAACGCTACATCCGCTGATGTACAACTGTATTTCATTTACATTCACATTTGCTGTAAGTCTTACAAAAGATACTCTTTTTAAAAATGCTGCCCTTTAATGCTAAATTTCTTCTTCAGGAGTTCCAACAATTAACTGGTCAAAAAATTGTTAAAAAGATAAATTCTTCTCCAATTTTTAGGCATGTGGTTATTTCCTGTAATGAATCCCTTAGAAAAGATACATCCTGAAATTTCCCATTTAAAGGCACTACTAAATGTATGTTCAGGATCTGAAACAAGTTACAGGGACTTTTGGAAAATTCTGCGGATGTCTCATAACATTCTGACGTGATTCATCTTTTGGTCTTGTAATTTCAAGGTAATGATGTCAGATGTGCAATTTTACGCAAAAACTTGCTAGAAATCACTTTCATTAAAAAGCACAACTCCCCTCGTTTTCTCAAAGTGGCTGTGTTATCATGCACCTGTTTTAGAACTACTACCTATATATCCTTGTTTGCTCATTACTCCGGCTGTTACACATATCCTTCGAAAAAATATGGCACATATTATTTATTTGTAGTCTAAAACATTCAATTAAAGGGGAATTAACCTCAAAATACAAATGTGCCTATATTCAAAGATATAATCTATTCCTTCTTGTTGTACTGTACAGTTTTGCAGTTTAACGGTTTTCAATGGTTCATGTACAACTCCATATCATCAAGAAAATGGCATCCCCCATGTTAGCACATGATACCGTGTGCTAGAATGTCTTGATTTAAACCCTTTTCCGATATTTTATTTCTAAAGTGATACAGGCCAATGATTAAGAATATATTACACCTTTGAATATAATTACATTTATATTATGGGGTTAATTTTCCTTTAAAGGTATTTCATCCCTTTTTCCTGTAGATATTGCCTATGAAATTTCAAGGTCGCAAGTTCAATAACTCCTTTGGAAGAAATGAAAATCTTGCTTTTGTCACAGAGGGAGCTATTCAGAAATCAATACAAGTACCTGTACTAGTAATGGTCAAAAAACAATTTTAGAAATGACATGATTTTTTTCGAGTCGGAAAAAAATAAAGTGTTCCCAAATTGTTGTATTACCTGCTTAGAAGCAAATTATAATCCTTTTCACATCCGCACAAGTTTTCCAATCATAATCCTTTTGTAATTTACTGCATACTCGCACAAGTTCAAAATTTAGGGCTGCAAAAGGGATTCATCTTTACCAGAACTTAAGATTAACTTTAAATGAATACTTTAAAGGGTACCAATCACCAACAAATACTTTGTTCTGTATGTTAGGAGCTCCAAGTTGCCATACGATATTCTAAGTATAAGCTTTAAATATTAACTCTATAAAGAGTTATTGCAAGTTTAAATACTCCCTAAATAAACATTACAGCAACTTGCCAGTAGACTAAGTGACAAACCCGTACGCGCTCGCACAAAACAAGGTCCGAGCGGAACCCAACTCTGAGTTGGGTTCCGCACGAGGGTGTTTTATGTCTTCATTTATTTTCTTCATACTCCTTAAACGTGACCCATAGTAGGTCAGGTTAAAGTTTTTCGAGGTTAACTGAATACATTGTAGCTGTACACAAATCATTTTTTCAGGTGATTGGTACACTTTAACTGCTGATGAACTTGGTGGTAAATTGAATTTATGGTGGAAGTGTAATAAATTATATAGCAGTTGTGTTGATATTCAAATCATATGTTTTTGATTTACAAGTCCATAAAAGAATAGGATGGTAGGTCATCATTTGCTTATTTTCAAAGCATATATGTGATGTCTGATAAATGTAAGATTGGGTGGGATAATGGACTGCCAAATAAATGTGATTAATAGGTTTTAAAAAATTAGTTTATCCTTGGGAAAAATATGGAGAAACTTATACATCAAAACATTCCTTCAGAGGTAATGAAACTATATTGAAAAATGCTACATAATATTCATATATGTCCTGTCCATATGTTTTGGCAATATCATCAAATAACTAAATTTTAACAGAGAGATAAATAAAGGAGGGGAGTAGGTCCTACCCTAACATATAGTATAACAACTAGGGCAGGTCATACAAGTAGGTTTAGGTTTAATTTTAGGATTAGTTCTAGGGTTATGGTTAATTTTAGGATTAGTTCTAGGGTTATGGTTAATCTTAGGATTAGTTCTAGGGTTAGGGTTAATTTCAGGATTGGTTCTAGGGTTAGGTCCGGGCGGGGGAGGGGGGGGGGGCACTCAGTATAAAGTGTGTGGTGGGTATGTGCCGCAGAGTAGACCCCCATTTTTACACCCGAATTTCTGTTCCAAAGCATACTATTTTTTTCTTGTTGAGAAAAAGAAGAGAGAAAACCGTTCCAAAGCACCACATTTTTTCATTCCATCGTTCCGGTCATTCTGGCCCGCACCGGCCCGCACCGGCCCGCACCGGCCCGTTTCGAAGAATATCATTTTTAGTGAAAAGCTGAAAACGAGTTTCATTCCAGGAGCTTAATTCCTTCGGGCTTTCCCCATTGCTTTCAATCCGGTTCCAATCCTCCCCAGGGAATTGTTTTCATTCATGCTGAGCGCATGCATGCTAATTAACATATATATGAATATATGAATATATGAATATATGAATACACACACCATAGACTTGCCACGACACACAGCGTATTTACACTGTAGCTAATGGGAGCTTGTGGGAACCAGTTCCGTAGCATCATATTTATATTGTAATCCAGTTCCAAAGACCCCCTTTTCCAAAATGTTAGTAGTTCAGAAGACCATCCTTTTCATGATACGCTTGTTCCAAAGCCCCCCTTTTTTGTCTAGCCAGCGGCACATACCTACCACTTTTGTAGTTGAGTGCCCCCCCCCCCCCCCCCCCGCCCTGGGGGTTAAGTTTAATTTTAGGATAAGTTCTAGGGTTAGGGTTAATTTTAGGATTAGTTCTAGGGCTAGGGTTATCTGAACCTCTTGCCCCTAATGGCAAATAATATTATGTTACCAATGGGACTAATAGCTCAAGGCCTATGGTCTACCATATGTAATAAAGAGCAGAAGACTGGGGGGGGGGGGGATAAAGTCCCAGGGAATGGCAGCAAGATCGAGGAATAGACAGGAATGTGAAAAAATATAGCTGCTTCCTAGGGCCCTGTTCAGGCACTTTTTGGAAGCGTACCGTGCCAAAGCATACCGTGCCAGGGTGGTTAGAAAGCGAGTGTTCAGGCGCTTATTGGGAAGCGTACCTCGGAGGAACGTATTCGGTATATAAAGCTTCGCGTTCCAATCCGGGGGGACGATACGTTGCGTAGCAACCGGGGTCAATTTGGCGCACTATTCAATACAACTATCGCGCCCTGGGCTCGGCTGATATCATCACACTCAATCGAGCTCTCAATCACTGCACTATACACTGTATTGCTAATAAACTCATTCACATTCTCCGTTGTATGATTTATCGGTATTCTCGCATGCAGTTTAATCATATTCTGTGTAGTTAGACCATATTAAACTGGAGATGGATCGTGATCATTTCCAGAAGTATTTACATGAAGAGCAGGCAAGGAGACAACAAATAAATAACATGCAATTTAGTGCACTCGTTGAATTACCACTTCCGGTATGGTACGGTTTGCGTTCAGGTGCTCATCGAGGCATGGTACGGTTCACTTTGGCACGCTTTAGCATGCTCTGGACCACCTCGAGAGGTGGTCCGCCGTTGTATGCTTCTGGAGCGGCATGGTACGGGTACGGTTCACTTTAGAGCGTTCAGGCGCCTCCTCTGGCATGGTACGGTATGGTTTGGCACGGGTATGGTACGCTTTAAAAGAGCGCCTGAACAGGGCGTCTGACTACCCTGCACAAAGGTCAAGTCACAGGAATCACTGCTAGTAATAATTTTTCTAATGTTACTGATCCAGATGTATTTGATTTTTCATCCAATAGAAAAAATGTGATCTCCTTTCAAGATATTTATGACTAAGCTGGATGAAGGTCATGTCACTGGAATCCCAGTTACAAATATACTCTTCAAATGTTACTGATCCAGATGCCTTTGATTTTTCATCCAGTGGGAAAAATATGTTCTCCTTTCACGATGTTTATGACTTCTTCAATAGTCAGGTTCACACAATGGGAGCTAAATTTTAAGTTTCGCTTGTAGTTTCAAAACTTTAAGTTAACTTGTAGTTATCTTGTAGTTTCAGACCGTATGAATGGACTCGTAGTTTCAAAACTTTAAGTTTACTTGTAATTCTAGAACCACAAGCGAGCTTGTGGTTAACGCCGAAACCTGGAGCAGTGGGTGGTCCTCCGTCGCAGTTTTGGACCATGTGAACGGAATAAACTTTAAGTTTCACAAGCTTGTAGTTAACGATGACCTCTCTGTTCATGTTAAACTTCCTGGTCATACCCTTCGCACAAATTATGAACATAGGAACTGTATGTATACTGTACACACAATCGGTATCTAATTCCAGTGTTAACAACAATGATCGCTCGGCTTGTAGTTTCAGAACAAAGAGCATCGTTGTTTTGGGCCCATGTGAACCCTTGTTGTGGTAAGTGAGTTATTGTTTCGTTAACGTAAGGTTTCGCTTACTTAAAATTTCGAAACAAGAAGTCCCGTATGAACGTAGCTAATGATAAGCAATTTCATCCAGTGGGAAAAATATGTTCTCCTTTCACGATGTTTATGACTTCTTCAATAGTCAGGTTCACACAATGGGAGCTAAATTTTAAGTTTCGCTTGTAGTTTCAAAACTTTAAGTTAACTTGTAGTTATCTTGTAGTTTCAGACCGTATGAATGGACTCGTAGTTTCAAAACTTTAAGTTTACTTGTAATTCTAGAACCACAAGCGAGCTTGTGGTTAACGCCGAAACCTGGAGCAGTGGGTGGTCCTCCGTCGCAGTTTTGGACCATGTGAACGGAATAAACTTTAAGTTTCACAAGCTTGTAGTTAACGATGACCTCTCTGTTCATGTTAAACTTCCTGGTCATACCTTTCGCACAAATTATGAACATAGGAACTGTATGTATACTGTACACACAATCGGTATCTAATTCCAGTGTTAACAACAATGATCGCTCGGCTTGTAGTTTCAGAACAAAGAGCATCGTTGTTTTGGGCCCATGTGAACCCTTGTTGTGGTAAGTGAGTTATTGTTTCGTTAACGTAAGGTTTCGCTTACTTAAAATTTCGAAACAAGAAGTCCCGTATGAACGTAGCTAATGATAAGCAATTACTTTTATAATCCCCTGGCATGGAAAAAGGTCATGATCTAGCAAATCGCTCCTCTGAGATGAGAAATCTCTCCTCTGAGATGAGAAATCTGAGGGATGAATGGATACATTTTTTTAGAAGGGTTCAGGTACGTGAACATAGAGACCCTATAGTTTAATCTTTTCAATTCAGTATCAAACAGAATTAAACCACCAACATTTTGATTATTTTTCAAATATTCAATGGTTCAATGGATGAGATGAATATATATGGTGATTAAGTTGATGATAATGATGATTTTAATAACTGTAAATGAAACACAATTGAAGATTACTGCAAAAGTAGAAACGCTCGCATCATGAAACTTTCACGGATTGTAAATGACAGCAATTTTTCACAGCAAGAAACTTTCGCGATTTGCAAGAATTTAGTATTATGTCAATTATGATTCCACAATTTCACAGCATAAAACATTCGCTAATCTGAACCAAATGCGTAGCTAGGATTTAATTTCAGGGGGTGTGGTTGATGATGCTCTCCAGGGGGAAAGCTCTGACGTTTTAGCAAATTTGAGAGAAAGATAACGGCTCGTAGCACTTTTAGGGGGAAAGTCAGTTCGACGCCCTGACTGTATGCTTTTCAATTATTTGGATGCAATACTGCACTGTACATGTAACAGATGTGGGCACAGGGAGGGGAGAGTTTTCCCCTTCCTGCGCAAAGCGCGATAGCTTTGACTTTTAGTCTAGTAGCACCTCTTTTAAGGCGGAAAGTTAGTTTGACGCCCCTCCTGCGCAAAGCGCAAAAGCTTTGACATTTTAGCAAATTTTGAGAGAAATATAATGGCTCGCAGCACCTATTTAGGCTTTTTTCTCTCACTTCCCCCCACTTTTTCGCTCTTTTTTTTTTTTAGTTGGCATTTTTGGGAGGGTGACCGCCCCTAAAGCCCCCCTGGCTAAGCGTCTGATCTGAACCACTCACAAAATTCGCTAACATTAAATGCGTTTCTGGTCTTACAGTAACAGAAATGATAGAAATCAGTTTATTAATCTGATAATGATAATACATCTTAATACGAATGACAAATGGTAGCGATAGCACTCTGATAAAAAAATATATGGAGCACCAATGGAGGAAAAGTACAGAATTCATCTGATGGAGCCTTGCATCATGGCAACATGCAGCAATAGCGATTAGCAGGCAAATTAATCATCACCAATCTTGTAGAAATGAACCCATGGGTATATAGTGAACTTACCTTTGAACCATTAGAAACACAGTCTGATTTTGAAGACTGTTTTCATGAAATTTCCTCCAGCAAGGTGAAGCCATGTAAATGATTTTAAAAATATGTAGGAACTAGGATTTCATACAAAACAAAACATATGGCAGCTATAAGATTCAAGGTCTGAAATTCTACACCATGCACAGCAGGAGAGCAATTTTTGACCTAATTATTGAAAAATAAATTTGTGGTCAAAGGGTTCTATTGCAGGTTCAAATTTATGGGAAGAATTTACTAGCTACGTTCATATGGGACTTGTAGTTTCAAAACATAATAACGAAACAACTGCTCACTAACAACGACGCTCGTTGTTCTCAGACTACAAGTCAAGGGTTAGTCATTTAATATGAGCAGAGAGGTCATTGTTAAAAATAAGATTGCTAAACTTAAAAGTTTATTCTGTCCACACGATCCATAACTACGAGGAAGACCACCCGCTGCTCGTGGTTTTGGCTTGTGGTTCTGGAACTACAGGCGAACTTTAATTTTCGAAACTACGAGTCCGTTCATACGGTCTGAAATTACAAGATAGCTTACAGTTTTGAAACTACAAGCAAAAATTGAAGTTTAGCTCCCATCGTGTGAACCTGACTTCCGTTTGCGTAAAAGATTAGGTGTTAAAATTTAGTTATAAGTTAGGACATGGTTAGTGTATGGAAGTGACAGTGGAGCAATGTCACATATTTCTCTATTTTTTTCTATATTTTTAAAGCCAATTCAATGCCAAATTGTGCTTCCCCTTTTAACCCTTTCATGACAGGAATTATTTAAGGGGTAAATTGATCACATTTTCTTCTTCAAATTGGCAACACTAATATTTTTCTTTTAGTGCTACATGGTTCTAATAAAATGTAATGTCTTCAAAAACAATATACATCATTAGAAACTTAGTCGAAAGTTGAAAAAAATGCCAATTTTGATAAAAAACAGTGATTTTGAACCTCTCAATGTGTTGCCAATTTAAGGATTTTGAAGCTTATTCTTCTTTTTACAATTCCTGGCATCAAACGCAATATGGTCATGTAACAAAAATGGATATAGTGTGTGCAGAAACTTTTGCTCTTTCTGCTCATGTATCTGATATATTTTTCAGGGCTCTGAATCAAAAGTTATTGAGCCAAACCACAAAATGTGGTCAGTTGTCTCGAAAGGGTTAAGGGAAACTTGAGTTCTGGGAAAGGTAAAAAATAATTTGTGAGCTCTCTCATCATTTTTATGTTAGTTTGGATAATTATCATAGTAGATATGTCCCCTGAAAAGGATTGCTCTTCAAATGGTCTCACATTAAAAATATGACAAGAAAAAACTGAAATGTTCGGACCAAACATGTGCCATGCATGTAACTCTCAAGAGGATTGTGTCAATTTCTTATCATTTTGGTGATTTCATAACCTTACAGCATACACCAATTCTTATGTGCTATATAATCAACCTTTCCCGATTGCTTTAAGAAAGTTTCTTTCACAATTCAATCTCATGACCAGAACTCAACTTTATCTTAAAATAGCAGTTGTTGTTCAATCATGAGATATGTAAAAACAATCATCATGAAATATTGTTTCTAAAGCTAATCTGTATCAAACCTAAAAAAAGATATGAACTTGAAAAGGTAAATTGTGAAAAAGAGAATGATTTTGCAAGATTTTTCACATCGCATGTCACGCCAATCAACTGGCTCATTTTTTCAACCCGGGCAAGTGCAAGGTGCCTAGTTAAATCTCTCAAATACCAACATAAAAACATCCCCCTGCTAGATCTTAATGCATGGGTCATGCTCTTCCAAATATCCTCATTCTCACAGCGTCAACTCCTATCAAACTTCGCATGATATAAGAAATAAAGAGAAACGTCTGCGCAGTGAGTGTGACCCTTTCACACTCCAGAAATAAGAGTGCTCCAGATCACTGGATCACACAGCCTTTAATGATAAGAGCACACTCATATGAATGTGAAACAGAACAGGACTTCAAGTAATGATTATGATGATGATTCACAGCATTTGTATGGTGCCATATTTCTGTTAACAACAAGTAACCTCCAAACATCCAGTCAACAGCCATGGTACAGCTACAAAAAGAATACTCTAACTGCCAGTGCTAACACAGAAGCGTTTCCAAAAAACTTTTGTGTTAGAAGTTATGAACATTTTTCAAAACACAGACCTATTTTTAGAAACAAGTCAGCTTTGCTTTTGTGAGGCAAAAATCATGTAAATTTAATTGTATCAAGTTCAATATTCTGTTTATAAACATGGAAAGTGTAAATGAAGCATCTGCAAGAAGTGTTCTTCTTGATAATTAAGGGTGCGTTAATGCTCAGGTCAGAATGAGTTCAACACATGGATGCGTCCAAAGTCATATTCGTATAATCACTGATTTAAAATGCCGATGTGAAACTCACAAAAGGTGCGTTTTGAATCGGCGTTTCTCCAAAAACACGGTTTCTGGGGAAGCATAAACACACGATCATTTGTAAACGCATTTATGACCTCATACAAACTAGTAGCACACGCAGTGAGGTCTGCGAAACCAACTGCAAAGCCTCAATTCGCCTGGAGAAAAGAGGTATAAACAGTACCCAGTGAAACAGCGATTTAGATAAGCATTTCAAAACGCTCATTCTGCCTTAAAGTATAAACGCACCCTTAGACTGCTCTTATACTGTAAACCCAGAAACCTCCATGTGCACAAAATTTGTGCAAAATTTGTAACTTGTGAATTGTGGTCAGGTTTGGCAAAAGTTTCTGTTTGTACAGTAATCTGTGTGTGAAAAGGGCTCAGATGGCTCCCAGCATTGATCAATGTTCGGTGACATTATCTTGGGTTTGAAAACCTAGAGATCAACCACAGCCTGTTGTATTCTTGTCAACTTCTAGAAACATCAGACATGACTTTTGTCAAAAATCTCTTAAAGGCCCGGTTAAAAGACGGTGGCACTTCTTTTAAAGGCTGGTCAAAAGATGGTGACACTCACATAAACTTGCAACCAATATATTTCCTCATTTTAAAGGGAAAGTCCACCCTGATTACAGGTTGGTTTTAAAAGCAGCAGAAAAATTAAAGAAACAGATCAGTGAAGGCTTGAGCAGAATCTGGTAAGAAATAAGAAAGTTACTAACTTTTGAAGTTGTAATAAATCAAACACAAACTGGCAACTCCATGACATATCTTGCGAGCTCCTCTCCCATAATACTCAGTACAGAAAATCTCATAAATTTTCATTTTCTTAGTTTTTGATGAAGGAATACATTTGTTTCATACAGGTGTTGTGTAAAAACATATGAGCAATGATTATATCTAAGGTGCATGTATGATTTTAATATTTCCTTTAGAGAAAATGGAAATTAATGATTTTTGGGGTACAGGGCAAATGGGAGGGGAGCTCACAAGATACATCACAGAGTTGCCAATTTGGCCCGAATTCACAAAGGTGGTTAGATTTGTACCATGGTTTATGCAGATTTTGTGGTATAAGTGCGCGAAATCAAGCGCACTTATACCACAAAATCTGCATAAACCATGGTACAAATCTATTACCACCTTTGTGAATTCGGGCCTTTGTGTTTGATTTATTACAACTTCAAATATTCATAACTTTCTTATTTCTTATTGGATTTTGTTCAAACTCTCGCTAATCTGTTTTATTAATTATTCTGCTTCTTGTAATCAGGGTGGACTTTCCCTTTAAAGGACCTATTTGCATACCTGCTACTAAGAATGATGACTCTAATGGCAGATACATGTAAATATATCAAATTGCTTTCCTATAAATACTGAAACTAGGTTAATTATGTCACCAAGCTGATGCTTCACCTGAATGTGAAAGATGATATCTCTCAGTTTCTTTTTATATCCTATTTTATGAATTTCTGTGAAATAACATTTGCCTGATGAAAATGTTTGCAAGGAATCTCAACATTGGCAATGGCAATTGTTCCCATGAGATACGAATGTGCCTTTCATACATTTTGTGCATTTTTGTGTCATCTAAATTTGTGTTTCATTATTAAAGGGTACCAATCACCAAAATTTTTTTTGCTCTGTATGTTAGAGCTTCCATTTCATTATACCATATTCAAAATACGGGCTTCAAATATTACTTCTATAAAGAGATATTGCAAGTTTAATTTCACTCTCTATAAGCCTAAAAGTGACTTTTAAGTAGACTACTCGACGCACCCATACACGCTCGCCAAGATAAGGGCTCGCATGGAATCAAACCTGAGTTTGGTTCCACATGCACTTTCATGTTATCCTTTATTTCCTTCATACTCCTTAACTGTTGACCTATAGAATGCCAGATTTTTAAAGTTTTTTTAAGGTTGATTTTATACTTTCTAACTGTACACAAATGATTTTTTCAGGTGATTGGTGCACTTGAAATAAACACATATGATATTAACTTTGTGCATTCTTGTATCATCTAAATATGTGTTTCAATAAATAATCACATATAGTAACTCTTTGGAAAAAAATATCCACATAGACAAAAATGGCCACTAAACACAGCCCTTTGCCTTCTCCAAAAGTTGACCAAAGAGGGGAAAATAGTTTTGAAAATATATTTGTATTTGTTTAATGGGGACTATCCTATGAAAGTAAAAACTTGATAAATGATAAACAAAATCAATACATCATAATAGAGAGATATGAAAGATAAATCATGTTCAAAGAACAATACACTGACTGTAAGTGCCAATAAGAAAACTAGAAATCAAATACATGTACATGTACCTACTAGTATATCTTCAAATGAAAGAGAGAATAAACTGAGTATGAGCACCAACCAGTGGCTATTCACCTCCTCGAGGTAATCCGGTATAGCTTTCTTTAAATCCAAAATATACATCTCATTATTTGAAGTGGATCAATGATGGATGAGAATGTCAAGAAGATTTGCTAAAATCACCATCTAAATGGGACTCGTTGATGGAATTTGAGGCGTTTCTAACCAGCAATCATTCACTGCACCTAGTTTTCAGTCTGTACGTTTCACTTCGCATCATATACAGAAAAGTAAGTGGGTCAAACTAATAGAGTCCATTTGAAATTGATAGGCAATATATAACCGAGTGAAATTATACAGCAGCATTTCTTGAGATGTGATCAGAAAAGTAAAAGCATGTAATACATTTACTTGTATTATTTACATCAGGATATTCCTAGTAATGAACAGACACAAATGGAAATTAGAGAGAAATAGAAGAATATGAATAAAAATTTCAAAAACATAAGTCAATTTTTCTCTACTGAATATATGATATTGCTGCTGATATCTAAAGAAATTTATTCAAACACAAAGACATTTCAGTGTTCACAAAGAATTTTAGAGATAGGCTGTATGAGCTGTAGCCTATTTCAAAGCTGCCAGGATCCTTCAGCCCATGCCTTGTATCACTGGTGGATTTGGAGAGGGAAAAACTGGCCTGTGCCCCCCCCCCCCCAGCCCCCATTTCTATTTTTTTTAAAGTACACAACTTTAAGAATGTGCAGCATCCCCCTTTTGAGATGCTAACCGTTGTATTTTGGTTTGTTTTGTTTTTTGTGCATGGCAAAGAGTTTTGGAGTAAAAAGGCACCCAAATATGTGAAGACCCTTTTATCTTGTCAAGAGATTATGGAATACAGGGCACTTAAAAAACTGAAGACTTTCTTTTATCGTTGTGCCCCCTTTTCAAAAAATCCTGGATCTGCCCCTGCCTAGTATATATAGATCAATGGTTTATTACAGATGCCTCAGAGTTTAAATTGCATTTTACAAAGATCAATTCCAATTGCTGTAATATGAGAATAAATTTGCTCTTCAATTCAATGTACATGTACATCTAACATACCATTAATATAAGTGCCCAAGTAAGTATTTGTACAAAGAACTTCAAAATATACAATGTACATTTCTTTCTTCTCTTTGTTGGATCAAAATGCTAGAAGACAAACAAAAATTGCAGTAACACATTTTCAATTGCATTTTCTCCTCCAATTCTCAGTTCAAATTGATTTAATTCTATTGTCAAATCAAAATATGACTTTTTATGATTGCGGCAAGTTGATTTCCCCCCTCTGGCAAGAAACCTGAACAAATCAATACTGATCTCTGCAAGTCAAACATTTGCTGTAGGTAATAGAGGATATCAAGACTCCTTAAATCATGAGTGAAGAAACAATGCCTTTGGCTAAATATTCACAGGTGTATTAGCAATATGCAGTAGAAGAGATAAGGACACGTTCCTTTGAAAGATAATGACATTTTAACCTTTTTATCAAATGAGCCATAGAATATGTCTGGGTAAAGATTTTATGGTTGATTAGATATAGGATTGTATCATGTTGAAAAACTTTATCTGTCTGTTAAAGGAGAATGAAACCCTGGAGAAAAAAAATCAATTTTAATGAAAAGAGAGGATAGAGAGAAGCAATTTTTAAAAAGTTCCATCAAAATCAGTTACGAAATGAGAAAGTTATGAAAGTTTGAAAAGTCTCAATTTACTTTCTATGGTAATCCTCAAATTGGCAATGTTGCTGCAAAGTGACAGGTTTAGTAGTACAACTCTCCATATATATGTTTTGTACACAAAATTTCATATTTTCCCCATTATCTCTCAAGGTGCAGCTTGTCTTCTTCTTAGCTCAAGATATATCATGAAAAAATGTATTTGACACAACATATGTTGAGTTCACAAAAAGACAAGCAGCATCTTTAGAGATAATGAAGAAAATATGAAATTTTGTGTCCAAAACATATTGAGAGTTGTACTACTAAACCTGTCACTTTGAAGCAACATTGCCAATTTGAGGATCGCCATAGAAAGTAAATTGAGACTTTTCAATCATTCATAAATTTTTTCATTTCGTAACCGATTTTGATGGAACTTTTTTTTTTAATTGCTTCTCTCTATCCTCTCTTTTCATTAAAATGGATATTTCCCCAGGGTTTCATTCTCCTTTAAAGAGAGGAAACCCTCAGCCTAACCTACTCATTCTCCTTTCTAAATATTAGGATTTCAAGTCTAAGATGTTGATAAAGAACATACATGGCATCATTATGAAAATATTGCAACTTCCAGACAAGAGGGTCATCATTATTTAGAAACATATTTGATAAACTCTTTAAAATCACAATAACTTTAATGACCTGTCAGCCTACTTTGCTCAATGAAGAACATAGAAACAAAATCACTACAAACATTTCCAACATAAACTCCTAGAGTAGATCTTATCTACGAAACTCTACTCCAGGAATAAATTAACTCTTTATCATGGTATCCAAAATCTACTTCCATGATTTGTACTTTGGTCAAACAATGACACAGAAACAGCATCTCTTCAAATATTTCCCACATTCATTCCTAGAGCAGACTTCATCAACCAAAGGAAAAATAATCATCCCACACAAAAGTCATATATCGTGGCTCACTGCACAAAAAGCAGATTTTCCCCCGCCATTCAAAAAGATAAAAGCCTGTCTTCCGACAGACTCCCAGAGACAGGGCAAGTGGTGGAAAAACCTTTGGGATGACTAAAAAGTGGGGGTGGACTAACTGGACTTAACTTTCATGAGGGGGATGCAGATCAATAATTTGAGGGACTGTTGAGACATGGGTTTAGCATTAACCCTTTGCCTCTCCAATGTCTAATTCTGGACTGAAGATCAGTCTCATCATGATGAAGATGAGATATCTGTCCCGAGAGATTAATGAACATTTATTTCACGTTGAGTGGAGGTAGGAATTGATATGTGAGCTGCTTATACCTGTTGCCTTCATTAGTTACGTTCACACGATGGGAGCTTAACTTTAAGTTTCGCTTGTAGTTTCAAAACTTGAAGTTTACTTGTAATTATCTTGTAGTTTCAGCCCATATGAACGGACTCGTGGTTTCAAAACTTGAAGTTTACTTGTAGTTCTAGAACCACAAGCTTACTTGTGGTTAAGGTCGAAACCATGAGCAGTAGGTGGTCCTCCGTCGGAATTTCGCACCATGTGAACGGAATAAACTTTAAGTTTCGCAGGCTTGTGGTTTAGGATGACCTTGCTGTTCATGTTAAATTTGCGGGTCATACCCTTTGCACACATTATGAACACAGGATCCGTATGTGTACTGTACACACAATCGGTAACTTAAAGTTTCGCTAACTTACAGTTTCGAAACCACGAGTCCCGTATGAATGTAGCTAATATCTAGACTAGACATACTAGCTTTCCTCATATTTCATTCCAAATTTGTTTGTCTTATCCCAACTTTAAAATGATAGGAAATTGATCTGTGTCTCTGTACGTCCACTTCCACTTTTTTTCTTCTGTTTAAAGTATTCAAGATGTTTTCTTATACGTTGTATTGTAATAGTGCACTCATCATTGTTTATGTTCCATTTATGTGATATAAAATATGAAATAAACAAACTGAAACTGAAACTTAACTGAAACATTGATGCAGCCCTTCCACTTATTAATCAACAGAAGTCTGCTTCTTTTAGATATGATTTCATTTGGGTATATAAGGAGCAATTTCCCGTGACTCCAGCCCATATCTCAGACCCCGTTCTCAATACAAGAGACAGAGTGCTCTAGCGCGCGCTAGATCGCGCCACCTCTAAGGTGAGAACGCGGTGACATTGTTTCGGCGCGCTCAACGGCGGTCCACAGCGATCCCAAACGGGACCACCTCTGGGGGGTGGTCTTGAGAGATGGCGCGATCTAGAGCGCGCCTATTCGTAGTTTACTGTGCAGAGAGTGCTAAGATAGATCGCACTACACTCTGCAGGTGTGAACCCGTGGCGTGCCAGTGGACCTCCCTGATAGCGCGATCCACTTTCCAATCTCGTAATGAGAACGGGGTCTCGGGCTCAGTATTCAACTGGTTAATGGTACTATTCAACATTTTTACATAGTCATGAGAAAAAGTTGCATTTTTGTTTTCATCCATCTTAGAATGTAAGGACACAAAGCTATGAAATTTCAGAACATTATTAAACATTATAGTGAAAGCTTTAAAGGGTACTAATCACCAAATATAATTTTGCTCTGTATGTTAGAGGTTGCATGTCGTTATACTATATTCAAAATATGGGCTTTAAATATTAATTCTATAAAGAGATATTGCAATTTTAGTTACATTCTCTATAAGCGTAAAAGCGACTCGTGAGTAGACTACTCGACGCACCTGTACGCTCGTCAAGGTAAAGGCTCGCGCGGAACCAAACTCTGAGTTTGGTTCCGCGCAAGCATTTTCATGTTATCCTTTATTTCCTTCATGCTCATTAAATGTTGACCTATAGAATATATACCGGACAAAGTTCTTTGAGGTTGATATTATACTTTCTAGCTGTACACAATTTTTTTTTCTTCAGGCGATTGGTACACTTTAATACTGACTTTCAATAAGAATTCTTTCTGCATCACAGTGCAAATAACTTCCAACATGATAAATGATAAATATCATTATGATAGTAACTAGAGGAGTGATTTAAAAATCAGTCCAAAAGGTGATACCAGGAAGCAGGATTTACGTGAATAGCATGAGATTGACACCATTCATGTAAATCCTGCTTCCAACTTTCACTTTTTCAACTGATTTGTCATGATCTGTTTTAAAAGTTAAATAGCACCTTTAATGTGGAAGTCCTTTCACAAATACAAAAGACCTTGACATTTGTGACTCAAGTTAATTGTGCACTGCTGTTTTGGAAAATACAAAAAAAAAAGGGGATTAAGAAAATTTGAGATGTTCACATTAAGTAGCAACTTAATGGGTATGTGAATGAAGTAGAAAGGACTGAATTTCATGTCTATTCAAGGACACTTCTTATATATGTAGTGCAGACTTAATTGATTGTGCTTCCTCTCTCTGTTTTCTTTGGTTACTTCTCTCTCTCTCTCTCTCTCTCTCTCTCTCTCTCTCTCTATCTCTCTCTCTCTCTCTCTCTCTCTGTCTATCTCTCTCTCTCTCTCTCCTCCTCTATCTCTCTTTCTGTCTCTCTGTCTCCCTTCCCCTATCTCACCCCCCCCCCTCCCCTCCCTCTCTCTCTCTCTCTCCCTTATAGGCTTTTTACACTTGTAAATTTTTGCTTAGTCCCGTACTCTGAATGATTCAAAAAACTTTAATACAAAAAATTGATCGCAATATAGTATACATTTGAAAAACAAATATTTGGGAATAGGACACTACTATAATTTAGGGTTGTGCTTTTCTCTAAATCCATATCGGTGTTTATAGAGTATACTGTGCTTTTCTAAAAAATTTGACCAATCTGTTATTCATCAGTTTCTCTAAAACTTTACTTATAACAGATAAGACTGAAATTGGTTTGCAATTACCTGGTTCTGTTTTATCACCCTTTTTGTAAAGAGGACTAACTTTGGCTATTTTCATAGAATTGGGAAAGTTCCCTGATTGCAATGACAAATTAAATATGTATGAAAGTGGGCATGATAAGTTGTGGGCACCATCCATCAAAAGTTTCACTGGAAGATTATCATGTACACTTGCCCCCTTACTGTCACATGATAAAGGATATTTTCAGTTTCAATATAAGTTACTTTTTTTTTTAATGGATTTTCTAATTGCCTCTGTAATCCACGATTTGGTTTTCCTCTTAGAACTCCTACCCTCAATAAAGAGGGAATGTCTATCACAAACCTCTATTATATACTAGTTTGAAGAACTTTGCATATATATGCAAGACTGGCATCTGTGGATTCGTAAATTTCATGCCATGGTAAAGCTATGGGTGGGGCTAAACAAGGATTTAGCCCCACCAATAGTATGGAACTAAGCTTAGCCCACTTTCTGTAATTCTGTTCACATTGTATTTTACCTGAGTGGGCTAAATGTCAAAAGGTGGGGCTAAGCACTCTGGCTAGGGAGATACTGAGACTCCAAATAAGAACAGCAAAAAAAATAGTCAGGGTTTTAAAAAATCAAGTGTAAAAAGCTTATCTGAACACTCTCACTCTCAGTCATCATTCTCCTACTGTTCCGTATTCTTCTTTTACTTCATTCTTTGTCTCTTCCTCTTAAGCAGAGCTGCCAACCTCTGGCCAAGCTTTTCCGTACACGACAAGCTGAAAAATCGTATTTTGCCTATGAAATCCGTAATTTTTTGCAAGTCACCAAACACCAAATTTTTAAACTGCAACTGCCGCCAAACTTGTTAAAGTTAGATCTAAAAATGTCCTAGAATTACTCTTTATGACACCCCAATAATTATAATTGGGAATAGGATAATGATCTAGATCTAGAAACATTAAAAAACAGCTAAAAACTCACTTTCCCTATTCATCCTGTCGATTTCACGTCTACAGCGCGGCTCCACATACTGCCGCCTTGCACCAAGCAGCAGCCGCACCACTCCGCCCACGGGCTAGGCTGGCCAGCTTCGCCTAATGCCTTGGTGTGTAAAAGCAGCGGCACCACTGAACACTATACGTATAGAGTTCAGTGAACCACAATGCTATACAGCGCTTGAGCTAGAAGTGTGCATGTGCGGTGAAAGTACAAGCGTGTGCTTGTTCGCAGTCTCTTTTCTGTATGCACTTTAAGTACATACACAGTGCGGAGTTCCGGGAACAGCAAAAATAATACAATATGAGTGTCAAACTTTGAGTGATAACAAATACATGTGCGCAACATATAGGACGAATAATGCATAATCAGATTTTATTATTATTATTATTATTATTATTATCATTAAGTATTTGGCGTCACCTCTGCCTGGGAGGGGAAAAACGAACTGAATCACTGTAACCCTTACATGTAGGTCTCTCCTCCCGATATAACTGACTGGGATGTGCAGGTGTACCACTATACGCCAGAGTTTCCCCCTACTCTTATTCAAATAGTGCAGTGGGTTCTTAACGTGCAAAGGTGGTAACCGTCCTCTACACGGGGCCTCCAGCTAACATCCTATCTGAGGGACGGAGTGTTTTCCACTGTAACATATATAGCCTGCGTCTACGAGACAAGGGAGGGGCACGTTAACACACAACGCAGGCTTCAGTCATCCGACTGAGCCAACTCGCATCCTCCAATGAAGATTTCTTCAAATCTGTAATTTCAGAGGGGAAATCCGAACTTCCGTATTTGTGTTTGAATTCCTTAACAATTACAGAAAATCCGTACTGGTTGGCAGCTCTGCTTAAGTCTTTATCTCCTTCCTCTTCCTTTTGACTGCTAATTATAGATAGCCTTTAATGAATAACGTGCTAAATTGCATAAAGATTCTCAATTGTGAAATACAATATTTTTCAAGAGACACGAAAATCAAACCCAAAATTCATTTACAGATGCAACATCGAATACCACAGTAGCACTGTACATTTCTTTTATCAGTCACCAATCCCTCATATCGTCTGTTGAGAGCCAGAAGGTGTCGTTAAAGTATACGAGTTAAAGCCCTTCTGGCTCCCAAAAGACGATATCTAACATTGTCCCCTTTCTAGGCACGGCCGAAAGTCTACAACATCATTCACACACTTTCAAATGAAACCGAGAATTGTCCAAAACAAAGGAAAAGATGAGCATGAGAGCGTGGCAGTTTCCTTTGCAGGAGGGCATGTCTCTTTCCTGAAATCATTCTAGATTTAAGTCATAGTTGATGGTGGCCAAGTTCGGTTACAAAATCATACATGTGAGCTGATAGCAAAAACAACAGCTGTTTTATTCATATGATTTTCTTTCCTTACTGAGCACAGCATTTAAAGGCATTGTTCAAATTTTTATACTGTTTCCAACAAAAACATCTTTAACTGTCAAAGACAGCAACATAACCATGAAAAATAAACACAAAGTGAAATATTATTTACTGAAATGATATTTGTAGGTTATAATGGTACGTCTTCTAAAAACATTTATACTACCTGCACCTACACAGCAAAAACGCTGTTTAAAATTTCGCTGTTTAAAATTGTGTTGTTTAAATTTTAAACAACATTGTTTAAAAAACGGACCCTGTATTTTAAACAACTGCTGTTTAAGACATCAATGATATTGTAGAATAATCTTTCAAAAGAAGGTTGTTTAAAAAGATTGAAAATTTGCGCTAGACGGGTTTCCTTCTCCGCCAAACACGGCCGGGCTTCATCATAGCGTATGACTTTGTGGTTGACATGTTGCAGAATTTCCAAATGCAGGAGCTGATTGATACATTCAGAGGTAAGCAATTATACTAAATATATTGTAATCTGATCGAGTTTATACTCAAGACATATTTGTGCTGCCATGACATCTATATGATATCTAGATCTAAGCCACAGTCACATAATTAATTATGATTTAGACCTGCAACTTTGCAAGTCGCCCTTCCAGCCTAGCGCGACGCAGTTTAAGCTCCACACAGTGAACGTGCACATGGGTCCAGTATACTGTGTGCAAATAATTTAAACTGCGCTGTGCTGCAAAGTTCCAGGTCTACATAATTTATTTTGTGGATGTGATCTAGATCTAGACATCATGTAGATGTCACCGAAACACAAATATGTCTTGAGTATAAACTCGATCAGATTACAATATATTTAGTCTTAATGCTTACCTCTGAACGTATCAATCGGCTCTGGCATTTGGAACTTATTTGTGTACAACAGCCTTAAACAACCGTGTATATTTAAACACATCTGTAGGCCCTATAATGTTTGAAACAATTAGTTTGAACAATCAACTTTGAATGTATTTTTTAAACAACAGTTGTGCAAAAAGTTTTAAACAACTTAATTTAAACAACCTAGATGTTTTAAACAATTTTTTTTTAACAACAAATATTTTAAACAATAGTTGTGAAAAAGTTTTAAACAACTGTGTGTGTTTAAACAACTTAATTTAAACAACCTAGTTGTTTAAAAGCCGTTGTTTAAAAAAATTGTTTAAAATTTTAAACAACAGGCTCTTTAAAGTTTAAGCAACCGTAGTTGTTTAACATTTTAAACAACAGTTGTTAGAGTGACCGGTTTAAACAGCATTGTTTAAAAATTTTGAAGAGTTGTTTAAAATATTTTTTACTGTGTACAAGTACACATTAAATCACAAAAATACATGAGACATTATCTCTTCTCAAATTCTAAATGATTATCTCTTTATTCAGAATTTGCCTATGTAAGTTTCCTCTTTTTTTCAACTTATCACATTCAAGCAAAATTCTTAAATTTTGATTTCATCAAAAATTTCAAAATGGATAATCCTTTTTATAGGTAAACTCCATTGCATAAAGAAGAAGTAATTAAATCAGTCAAATAGAGCAATGTTTTGGAACATACACCAAAAATATTTGAGCAATGCATTTTGTAATGTGATTTTCAGGGGTAGCAAAGAAATAGGCTACAATACTTAAATATTAACACTATTGTGAGCATATCAAACAATATGAAATCGAGTTACATATTTAAATGAATACACAAAACTCTTTGATTTGACGTTTATTTCATTTTGTGAGAGTATAGGGTACTACTCCACTGGCTCTTCATCAAAACCTGGGGCTTGAAAATGGTGGGAAAATTGGAACAAGTTGTGAACAGAAAGATTCATAAGTTAGTAATTTCCTCTAAATTCTGGCCTATTCACTTCATGAGGGAGATAGTTGACAGAATATTGCCATAATGATGAGCCTGGTTATGACATATTAATGAATTTATTGGCTAACCCTGCCATATTTCATTTAGCCAAGGTCGGGTAATTATTGTCATCCATGATTTGTATGAGAAAATATCACCTGTTTCTAACTCCTATTTAATGAAATTGTAAAATGGATGCAGATAATACATATTTGATATATTTCACTATTTTATCCCATCCTGGGAATATAGTATATGGGATATGGAAGCCTGCCATAATATGGGGGGGGGGGTGCTTTCATGGTGCAAGGGAGAAATGAGATTTCCAACATGGTAAAATTGAGAAAAAAATATAGTCTTTGGGGGTAATTTGCCCGCTTTAAGTAATGTAATCTTCAAACAACTATTATTTCTTTTCATGAAAGTTGGCTGTAAACAGATGAAGCAGAACAGCCTCAGTATTTGGGGTAAAAGTTTCAAACACTCAATCAAAATGAAGTCATAGATGTAACATGTATGCAATTTACAACTGGTTTTAGAGTCATGATACAATCCCATTTTTTTTAGACATATAATAAGCTTGAAAATTGTGTGCACCATCTCCCCTCGCTAGAGAGAAATACTTCCCAAAATAGTTCATACTTAAATGTGTTTGGGCAGTACATCCAGCTATTTCACCACTGGTACAGAGTAGCAATGCAGACAAGGTTGCTTAGCGAAACGCAATGGCGCATAAAGATACAGGATAGATGCGAAGAGCAAAATTCTTAGTTTTGTCTGTGCAGCTGAAATCACAATCAGACTTATCTGAATAAAATGTTTAATATTATTTTTCTGAAAAATGTTAACAGAGTTAAATACTAATTTCATATCCTTATATTTTGGTTCTGCCTCTATGCAATAAAATTATGATTTTAAATAATATTGTCATATGCGTCTTTCCCGCGTTCTTGTGCGCCATCACGTTTCGCTAAGCTAACTAGCCGCTTGCCACAGGATTATTGGATGTTGCCGTCATCATCGGGATAACCTGAAGAACCCATTAGGACACATGATCCAAAGACCACAAAATATCTCAAGAACAAAAGAATAAATCCACTTCACTGCAATTCACACTAAATTATGTGAATGCTCACATGAACTGAAAAGGGGCACTTATGCTTGTCCGACACTAAATCTCTGTTTGAGTAAAATTCATGCACTGTGTTGACTGATCATGATATCAACAATAGAGGATCAAAAGACAATAAAGCCATACCTGGATCAACTCAGCAGGTTGCACAACATCCAGCTCAACCATCACGCTTGCATCTTGGACTCCATTCAATTTCTCTGTGCTGCGATTTAGTTTTTCCGTCATTTCTCAGCTGTTTTACTTTCTCCACAGGTATAGGCATGCAAAGCTCACAAAGTTCTCTTTCTCTGGAGCTGAAGTTTTCCTTTTTCCAATCCTGTCATTCACCAGGCAACAGCATGCAGTCCATTCTATTCTATCAATATCTTTCTTTTCCTCTTCTTCCTCCTCTCTCTCTCTATCTCTCTCTCTTTCAGCTCCCAGCCACCGTACACAGCAGGCTAGCTCCCAAATAGGACCTGTGCTGTGGTCTGGGTAAACTAAAAAACTTCTTTGGCAAATTGTATATCCCTATGGCATAGTCACGTACTGGCCAGGAAAAGCCGCTTGTGCAGAGCCAGAGTGGTAACTGACACTTTTAATACCATAACAGTAGTACCTCCTGCCAATATTTACAGGTACACAAACTATCGAAAGAGGGCACAGTGTATAAGAGCGAGGTCTTTGCGGACTGACTCCTCTAACCACTGCTCAGGATAGGAAATTGACCTCAGAATACCACGATCAATTCACCTTTCCATATTTCTTCAGATTTGGACAATTGAATGACTTGAGCCACAAGGTCATTCAAAGTGCTAAACTGTTTTAAAATGGGCACAACCTATTTACACAATAAAATATTAAACTGTTATTCCTTTTTTATTGCCATGTTCCCTTTTTTTTTTTAACTCAAGGTAATACACAATGAAACTTTTGGAGAAAAAAAGTATACATATTAATGGCCATTAAAATACTTGTAGATCTTGCAACGTCAAATATACAGTTTCAGTACACCCTGGATTTTGAGATGAGTTTTTACTTTGATGTCTATTCCCCAAATAATGAGCTGGTCTAGGGCTTTGACAAATGTGCTAAAGGTTTCATCATACATAACATGTTTATGATATAATATGTTCTGATACATAAAGGTGTGATTTACTTTAACTGTCCTTGGTTAGATACACACAACTGACAAAAAATGACATAACGATATGTGCAATTTTCAAGTACTTTTCTGTTCAAAATCAAAAGAAAAACAATGTATACATTGAAATTGTCCAAAGTAACCATTGTTCGGTTATTGACTTTCAAATGTAATATATTCTTTTAATGAATTTTATCAGAATTATTACTTGAAATGTCCATTCAGTATTTTAGCACAACTGTTCAAGAGGGTTGCTTAGATCTTCTTTTTCCACTCATTCAACACAATCTGTTTGGGATTAGGGTCAAGAGATAGAACATGCCAAACCATTGGAATTATTTAACCTTCTTTGTATATATCTTTCAATTACACATAGTTTTTATATAGCTAGTATGTGTCTTGGAGTCACTTTACTGTTACAATGAAAACAAAATTCCATTTATACATTTCTCAAGGAGAAAGAACGCTGGTATCTTAAACTGAGGGAAACTCGTTTGTAAGTTCCGTGTCAAACTCACATATGTGTCCTTCCCTTAGGGACAGTGAACAATTGTCTCCTGCTTGCAATGTCCCTACTATCAAGCATGGATGACGGGAAATGAGTAAATTAAACAGTCTAGATCTGTTTTCATGGTGATTAAGCTGGTGTTTTATAAAAGATTTATAATATTCCTGTCCACCATGGATGCCACAACGGATTGCCAAAACAATGCGACCAAGTCTGTATTTAATCAGGGAACATCTCACACAACATCACTGTAACAACCCTAAACATACCGTAATGTCACCAGTCGTGGAGGGGTTTGACAGTTTTGGATTGATAATTTTCAGAAAATATCATGTTTGTTGAGGAATCACCCACCATTCGATGCTGAAAATGCTTGTGAATAAAATTCACCTAAAACATTGCATCTTGCTACTGCAGGGCTTCTGCTGCTCCAGTGTCGCCGCACATTGCACCAGTGGTGCTGCACCCTTTCACCAGTGCTGCTGCACCCTTTGCAAATGATATTGCAAAGGAAGGATCCATCTAAGATAAATCACTCTGTTGTAAAAATATTCACTTTGTACACGGCAGGCTACGAAACCATACGCAAGAAGCTATCTCCTATCACATATTGTCTTTGCGGCATTGCTCATTCATGTTGTGTGATGCCCTTGTCGGGCTGCCTACTACATGATCTGTGTGTTGTAGGAATGGCGCGTCATGACTGGAGCATAGGCATTCTCAGCAAGACAGCCAACTTCGAACAAAGATAATTTATTTCCAAAGTATTTTTCATGCAATAAATTTGTCTGGCCAACATCTCCGGAATTTAAGCTCTGTAACATCAAAAACAAAAAATATGGTACATATTATTTATTTTGTTTCAGTCTGCTAAAGCGGAAGCTCTTGTTTTACAAGAAAAATAGCAGAGCATAAAAAAGCCCCGTGGATAATTGTCTTTGGAAACGAACTTTGCCTGCCATCATTTTTTTGCGCAATCAGCAGAGAGCGAAACGCTGCATAGTTGTTCCTTATTCACTTTGGTAGAATATCTGCGAGCCAATCACATCCGTTCTTTTCGCTCCGGTGAGACTGGGCAGTTGACACATAGTCTGCAAGCACAGACCCTAATTTGACACTGTAACAGAAAATCATTGTGCCTTGAGAGAAGCCTAGCCCAACTACCTACTGGTCATGTCAGGAGCAGCTATAGTACATGGCCTATGGTAGTCTTATTGTGCAAACACTCTTTTACGACTGACCAGGGTTTGTGCCTGCAAACTAGTTGACACAGGAATTGCAGCAATGAAGCTGTATTACAAGGATGTGCCACGACTGGAGACATTACAGTATATATTCAAGCAACATACATGTATTAAGCAAGATCGTTGGTTACAAAGATAATGTGATAAAACATGAAATAAAAGCATTAGTGAGCTTAGTTTCTGTACATGAACCCTAAATAATATATGTTGGACAAGTTGAAAAGAAGTGGCAAAGAGACATCTTTGGACTGTTGATGCAAAAACACTGGATGGATATTCAAAGTTAATTGGCAATGAAAGTAATCATGTAAATATGGTAAATATATTTGATTTACAAGACTCTAACCAAAACAAGCTGTGTTAAATTTTGGGGATCTCTAATGTATTGTTTTATATCAAATTTGGACAAAAAAGTGTGTCAAAAACACATGTACCGTGTACTGCTTTTTGCCAGTTTCAGTTTTTGAATCCAAACTCAGAAAGAAAAAAAAATTTAGTATCAAAACATTACATGTAGATTATCTTTATATAATATCCAAACCTGTAAAAATGCTTTTAAGAGCCTAGAGAAGGTCATTACATGGGAAGTAAAATGTGATATAAAAACTCGTCACAAAATCCAAGAGGTACAGAACCTTTTGACCAGCACTGTAAGTACAATTTGAATTCTTGTAAGTCATATTTATCATTACATATACAGCAAACATTTGAAAGTTTTATATTTTAAAAAGATATTTAAAAAAATATTGCCTAATCACACCAAGTGGAGAAAACATCTCTGCCAAACTACAGTGAATTATGCATTATGCCTCTGCCATGTTTACCCTCCCTAGGAAGGGGGTAACCTCGCTAGTCATAAGGACCGCTATTCATAAGGACCACTTACTCATAAAGACCGCTATCCATAACGCGTGACTAAATGAATTGCGGTTTTATATGAGTAGCAGTCCTTCTAAATAGCGAGCAAACCATGCACAAATTACCTCGCTATTCATAAGGACTTCCATTCATGAGGACCACTATTCATAACTATTCATAAGGACTGCTATTCATAACGCGTATTAAATGAATAGCGGTTTTCTATGAATAGCGGTCCTTATGAATAGCAAGCGGACCCCCCCCCCCCCAGGAATAACTCATCTTGTTTAAACAGTACATCTGGATTGCATCAGGAAATCCTTTCTGTGTTTGTTTTTATACTAGAAGAGAATAATTTGATTGAAATTCAGTTAACTAAAGACAAAGCCAAAATACAATTGGTTGAGCTTGTACTATCTCACTGCAAAGAGAGGGTCTAGCCTGCTCCAGGTAAAGAAAAAGGCACCCCTCCTCCCTCCACTCCCCCCCCCCCCCCCACCATGATTCTTAGAGAGTGAATCATACAATGTTTTGTTAAAACATTCATGGGAAGCTTTAACATTGTTTTCTGGAGACATGACACAAAGAAGAAAATGTTTAGATCTTAATCTGTTTATTTAAAATAAGTATCTCACCAATCATTCACTATTTTCAAACAAGTGAATGCCCTATTAACCCACTGCCTACGGGAACTGGGTGGTTCCTGTATTAAGCCTATGGGAATGAGAGAATTCAGTAGTCAACGGGTTAAGCTATTAGGACATCATCTTGATTGCTTGTAATTGTTGGCCACAGCTATATCATGCATAAACCTAACTGTACATTGTCATACTATAGCGTGAAAGTATGACAGGAATATTCTATATTCCCTTTCAACATTTAATGAGAGCATTGTTGAGGGGAAGCCGCTTCAATCATGGCTTTCTTCCTATTACCGCTAATTTCCTCTTCTCGGTCATATCATTCTTTCATTATGTGATCTAATTTCCATTGAAGGTATGTGATAACAGGTACAATGATAATAGCTTCTATAAAATAGTACTAATATATGCTGACAGGATATTATCTCTCCCAAACAGAAAGCAGAGATGGCGTTGATAATGCTACTGCTGATATAATAGAGATATCTATTACAGCATCTTTCACTATGTCTATGGATGAGCCAGGCATTTACTATAGGCGCTTTCACACCTACCGGATCGGGAAAAATACCCGTAAATTACGAGAACTTGTTCAGGCCCCAAAATACCCGATAATTATTTCGCGCTTTCAAATTATCGCGGACGTGCGATGCGAGAGATGGCCATAATAGCTAGTTCTCGTAATTTGCTTTCACACTGCAAATATCCTGCAACCTTGGAGAAAGTACGCGTAGTTTTGAGAAAGTACCTACTAAATTCCGGTATTTTCTTGCGGGGATATTACGAGTACTTTCGTTTCACACTGGCAAAATACCTGGTATTTTCTGATCGGGGGAGAATACCCGATCAGAAAATACCAGGTATTTTTCCTGATCGGGTAGGTGTGAAAGCGCCTTATTTAGCAGACAATAGTCACTTTATGAAAAAATTCTATTCCCCAGTTGCTCAAATGTACGAAAATGTTTGCCCCCCAAAAGATAGAAGACAAAGATAAACATAAAGTAGTATACAACATAAAATAAGGGATCAATCTCATGTTGATTACAAGTAATACATGAATGTGGGCAAGGGCAGGAGCAGAGACAGTGTATTTCTTAGGAGCACAAATCCAAGAATATCCAACAAGCAAGAAAATAGTTTCTCACATTTTTCTGAAGGAATGAACATGTTAAAAATCTGACAAACAATAAAAACAAAATTCTTACATCTTTCTGAAGCCTCACAGTATCAAAACTCTCTGACAAGCAAAAAGAAAATGATAATTTTAGGGGACCTGTTTGGCAAACTCCATACATTGTGCTCTCACGATATCATGGAAATGGAGAGTACACAGGACTACTACGTTATTAATATTCCCAAGCAAGTTTCCCCAAAAGTCAATTTTTTTTCAACTTGACTCTCTATTTTATGCTTTAATATCATTCTAATTTCAAGCAAAAAAATGCCCCTTCCATCTCCCCTCCCCTTCCCCTTTCCATCTCCCTCCCCCCCCCCCCCCACCCTCCCCTTCTTCCTCCCACTTTCCCTAACCCTTCCTCCTCTTCCCTGTTTGAAGGTCCAGTAAGAAGTCAACCTTTATCAATAGTGTTCTGCCCAACATCCAAGCCGTGCTGCTTCCCAAGAAGACCGCTGGATACGCCACTGAACTTGTGCACTAGTATCTTATAATAAGAGCTGCCACTAAATAATAGCTACATTATACTATATTCATATGCACTGCCAAAAGCGGATTTAAGTCCGGATTAAGTCATGATCAATAGATTCGCATGTGCAGTGGCGTAGCCAGGATATTTCCAGTATGGGGCACGGGGGGGGGGGGGGGGCACCGCCTTCCTGTAGGAGGGCACAGGAGACGGTTTGTTGTCCTGTTTTGCTGCATGAGGTGGAGGGATGGGTATTGTGACAATGTCATCGTAGTTCGTGGGGGGGGGGGGGGGGTGGGGAGTTAATTTTCATTCTTTTTTGTGTCACTGGGGCATAATGGGACAGTAAATGGGGCAGATCACTAAATTGCTGATGGGTCTGGATTTTTCATGGGGGACACCTGGGGGTCCACGGGAAATGTGTGCGTGTGGGGGGGGGGGGCACATGCTCCCCTCCAGGCCCCCCATGGCTACGCAGGTGCCGGCATGTGAAGTCTTGCAAGCGTTCATACTAACAGCAGCTAGAGTACATCACATCTGCAATGCGCATTTGTTTCAATGGGTGCGCACATGGCATGCCTAATTATCCCCTTGTCTTGTTATCTTTTTTTGCCACCCTATTGTAAAACATACAGCGAACCATATCCCGATCCGCATCGAGTAGCTAGTGCAGATAGCTTTCATATTACAAGTAAATCCACTTTCGGTTAGGACCAAGTCCGGACTCAAACTTGCTCGAGAAGTGGATTGATATAAAGTCCAGACTAAGTCCGGAATGAGTGATGCTGATAGCGTTCATATTAGCTTTTGGATCCCAACTAAGTCACAACTAAGTCTAGACTTACTCCAATTCTATTCCTAATATGAAAAGGGTATTATATTGCACACATATCAATTCCAGGGGATGCTCAAAGCTCTTACAATGTACCACTATTACCCTAGCTTTGTTGATCCCTGTATTCTCATTAAACATCCTAAAAACCCTGCTGGAAGAAAGGTGAAGGTTGCCTGGCTGGAGGTTGAGCACTTGTTCTGACAGCTGACTCAATTTAATTGAAATATATATTCAACTGGACCTTCTAGATATCATTTGTCCATCCAAGGAGCTTCCCGGTCTATCTAAAGGCAGCAAATTATTAATAGAAAATGGTTTGGAGAATATCATGGTGAGCAAGAGTGGAAAAAGACAGCTTTACTACATTTGCCATGTGCACTCAACCCGGGTAAATGGGTACCTGGTATGAAATTATTCTGTGTGAATGTTTTCAATGCCATAAGGCAGTTTAGCCATTGGTTTGTAGCTTCATGGTTTAGCTGAAGGCAGGGTAATAGTGCTAAGTTATAAGCACCTTCAACATCCCCTGGAATGGATATGTGTAGGCCTATAATATAAATGTAGCTATTATTTAGTGGCAGCTCTCGTTATAAGAAGAAGCTACATGTTGAGCACAGGTTCATTGGTGTATCCAGAAATAGATCAAATTGACTTCTTTCTGGACCTTCAAACTGGGGAGAGAGGAGGAAAGGTAGGGAAAATGGGGGGAAGAGGGGGAGGGGGAGATGAAGAGGGAAATGAGAGCGGTAAGGAGGGGGAGGAGAGAAGAAAAGGAAGGGGAGGGGGAGGGGAGAGAGGAGGGGGAGGAATGGAGGAGGGGGAGGAATGGAGGAAGGGGAGGGGGAAGGGAGAGTGAGAAGGGGAGGGGGAATGGAGAGGGAGAATGGGAAGGGGAGGGAGAAGGGAGAGGGAGAATGGAAAGGGGAGGGGGAAGGGAGAGGGAGAATGGGAAGGGGAGGGGGAAGGGAGAGGGGGAAGGGAGAGGGAGAGGGGGAATGGGAAGGGGAGGGAGAAGGGAGAGGGAGAATGGGAAGGGGAGGGGGAAGGGAGAGGGAGAATGGGAAGGGGAGGGGAAGGGAGAGGGAGAATGGGAAGGGGAGGAGGAAGGGAGAGGGGAAGGGTGAGGGGGAAGGGAGAGGGAGAATGGGAAGGGGAGGGGGAAGGGAGAGGGGGAAGGGAGAGGGAGAATGGGAAGGGGAGGGGGAAGGGAGAGGGAGAATGGGAAGGGGAGGGGGAAGGGAGAGGGAGAATGGGAAGGGGAGGGGGAAGGGAGAGGGAGAATGGGAAGCGGAGGGGGAAGGGAGGGGGAGAATGGGAAGTGGAGGGGGAAGGGAGAGGGAGAATGGGAAAGGGGATGGGAGAAAGGGTGGTATGCCTGCTTTGCCATATAATGGATTAGCCACTGCTGTTTACCTGGAAACATGCAAAGGTTAGATACTACACTTACTGGATTCTACTAACATGATCAACTTTACTATTATACAATGGCCTAGATTTCTATCTCCCTACATTTGCTGGTATTAATGTGGCATGTTTTTCATGTAAAGTTTTTATAATCTTCTATTCATATGTTTTTCATACAAAGTTTTATAATCTTCCATTTAGCCTTCCAGGGTTTTCAGCTGAACAGAGTTGGCCTAATATGCATCATGCCAAAGAAACTTTATATCCTGATAATATTACAAGAGATTCCTCTCTTTCAGGGGGGAA
This sequence comes from Heliocidaris tuberculata, assembly GCA_025618425.1. Lineage (NCBI taxonomy): Eukaryota > Metazoa > Echinodermata > Echinoidea > Camarodonta > Echinometridae > Heliocidaris > Heliocidaris tuberculata. The sequence continues at coordinate 27,499,331 of CM046847.1, forward strand.
AATCCCTCTCAATCTGGACATAAGGCTGGTGATTTATCTTCCAGCCAGGCTCTACTCTGCAGACTTTTTCTTTTAATTTCTGTGGCAATAAGAGAGCATTAATGACTAAGCCTTGAGGTAGTAGCAACAGCCCCTGAGCATGAGGGAAAGTGATATCTTTTTCCCATACACCATGATGACTTGTTCAGGAAATGTGTGCCAAACCCGACTACAAGATAGACACAAATTCACAGGTTTAACAAGAGAACAATATCCCTATCTACTACAAAGAGAGGTCATGGACAAGAAGAAATATTAGTTACGTTCACACGATGGGAGCTAAACTTTAAGTTTCGCTTGTACATGTAGTTTCAAAACTTTAACTTGTAGTTATCTTGTAGTTGCAGCCTGTACGAACGGACTCGTGGTTTCAAAACTTTAAGTTTACTTGTAGTTCTAGAACCACAAGCTAGCTTGTGGTTAAGGTCGAAACCACGAGCAGTGGGTGCACATGGTCCTCCATCAGAGTTTCGGACCATGTGAACGGAATAAACTTTCGCAGGCTTGTAGTTTAGGATGACCTAGCTGTTCATGTTAAATTTCCGGGTCATACCCTTCGCACAAATTATGAACACAGGATCTGTATGTGTACTGTACACACAATCGGTAGTATCTACTTCCTGGGTCAACCACGACGATCGCTCGGCTTGTAGTTACAGCTCGTTGTTTCAGGCTCGTATGAACCCTCGTTGTGGTTAGGGAGTCGTGGTTTCGTTAACTTAAAGTTTCGAAACTATGAGTCCCGTATGAACGTAGCTATTGTATATGGTGGATGTATTCTAAGGACACAATGGTAATGAATTACTTCTATAAAATATCAAAGCAGGGTCTTCAATAAACCTAGAGGCAAGAAATATAACTGAGGAAATTCACACAAAAAATAACACATTTAAAAAATGAGTGGCTGATCCATCATAATTCAACTATACACACTGTCAGTAGGGGCTGGTAAGAGGTAGGGGGCAAAAGTATGACAAATTTAGAAGTTTATATTGCATTAAGGGTACTAATCACCAAAATAATTTTGCTCTGTATGTTAGAGGTTGCATGTCATTAACTATATTCAAAATATGGGCTTCAAATATCATTTCTATAAAGAGATATTGCAATTTTAATTACACTCTCTACGAGCGTAAAAGCGACTCGTGAGTAGACTACTCGACGCACCTGTACGCGCTCGTCAAGGTAAAGGCTCGCGTGGAATCAAACTCCGAGTTCGGTTCCGTGCGAGCATTTTCATGTTATCCTGTATATCCTTCATACTCATTAACTGTTGACCTACAGAATACCAGACAAAGTTCTTTGAGGTTGATTTTATACTTTCTAGCTGTACACAAATTATTTTTTCAGGTGATTGGTACACTTTAAAGTGAGCTAGTGAGGAGAAGGTGTGTAGCATGTCCAGTAGCATGTCCACTGAGAATCAACATTTGGAGAGCAATAGCAAAAGAGTTGTTCCTACCTAAGAAGCAGGCCGCCAAGGGCACAAACCCAAACTCCACTGCTGAGAGCTAGAGGGCATTAACACATATCCTCTATAACACGTAATGGATGCCTAGAATAACCCTTATCAAATGGGGCAGGGTGAGTACTAGCATATGTAGATATATAAATACTCATTTGTAAACTAATTTTTCTAAAGCCAAGTGAAACCACCTACCACACTGAAAGGGTTAAATAAAAGATGTGTAACCTCAAAAATCTAACCTCTCACGATGATTGATTGGCATAATAGCTTCAAAATTGCTACATTGTGTAAAACCCGATTATTCAGTGGATAGAACCTTGACCAATTCAATTCAAGCTTTTGGCAGAGTAATGAACAGGACTTCGGCAAAACCAAGAGCACAAACGTAGATGTACCCGAAAAGGACGTCACCTGTTTGGTTCATTCAATTCACAACTAGGGTGTAAGCACAGAGAGAAAAGCCTTTACCCAAACTTGGCATTGGGTGTGGCTTTTGACACCGGTACAGGTGGAAAACACCTGCGCTGGTAGAAGGAGGATGTACCAAGAACTGAAATGTGATTAAATCTTTCAAATAAGATGCACTAATGCACGCATCGCCGGATATTGGAGATGGAATTCAATGAAAGTATTTCAGTCAACATCTAAAATGCTCAATTAGCACACACACTCAAATATTTACTATGTTGGCCAACCTAAGAGTACTACAGAAACGAAAATTCTTTGAAGGAATGCAAGTACAGATATATTGTTTTCAAATTTTAAAAAATGCAGATATGGGGATGATTGGAAGAACATTTTGTTCCTAATTACTGTGGCAGGTTGGTTATTTTTTTTACATGTAAGGCAATGGCAAGCGGGGGTGCCAAAAGTAGCTGCATGCAACATTTAGGGGGGCACTTCCGGCCTGTGCCCCCCCCCTTTTTGAAAGAAAGGTGTACATTGTGTCCCCTCTTTTTAAATTGTGGCCACCCCCCCCCCTCCTTTTTTGCTGATGATGTTTGCTTGTTAGAGAATTTTGAATAACAAAGACAGCCCCAAAAATGTGATAAACTTTTTGGGAGGTACTGGACCCCAAAAATCTAATAATCTTTTTTTTTTTTTTTTTGCTTGTCAGAAAATTTTCGGAGATTTGTGTGCCCCCCCCCCCTTACAAAATCCTGGATCTGCCCCTGCGAGGGTACTCACTTATCTATGTATTAAGAGATACAGAAATATGAGGCACATTATATGTACATTATGCCTATAGTAGGTAGTATATGGTGTACCACGGCAGTGATGACCTTTTTTTGTTTGTTTTAATTGTTTTGCTGGTCAAAAAAATTTCGAAAATTTATGTGCTCCCCCCCCCCTTTTACAAAATCCTGGATCTGCCCCTGCTAAGCGTACTCACTTATCTATGCATTAAGAGATACAGAAATATGAGGCGCATTATATGTACATTATATCTAATTTACCTAGGTACACATGTAGTAAACCACGGCAGTTTCCTGTACAATATGTAAACAAGGCTTATAGAGCCTCAGAATATTTGTTCAACATACTGTCCATACATAATTTTAGAAAGAAAAGTTGCAATTATCCAAACTCCCACACTTCTCAATTAAATTTCTCATAAATAGTATTACATGCTCCTTTTCATTCTTCCATAAAATGCCAGTGTGATATTCAAAGCTATAAGAACAAAATTAAATGTGATATGTTTAACGTTATATGTACTTCATTTCACTTTGCAGTATATGCTTTGGAGCCTGCCCAAAAGGGAATATTTTGTCTCTCTTTTTCACCACTGATAATGACTCCAGGACAAAAATTAGATAACTTACATGTAACACTCAGAAAAAAATCAATTATCTAATCCCCACTGAAGCTTTCCCTCTCATGTTACACAATTTCAATAGCTACGTTCATACGTTAAATTATGATGGATCAGCCACTCATTTTTTAAATGTGTTATTTTTTGTGTGAATTTCCTTAGTTATATTTCTTGCCTCTAGGTTTATTGCAGACCCTGCTTTGATATTTTAGAGAAGTAATTCATTACCATTGTGTCCTTAGAATACATCCACCATATACAATAGCTACGTTCATATGGGACTCGTGGTTTCGAAACTTTAAGTTAACGAAACCACGACTCCCTAACCACAACGAGGGTTCACACGAGCCTGAAACAATGAGCTGAAACTACAAGCCGAGCGATCTTTGTGGTTAACCCCGAAAGTAAATACTACCGATTGTGTGTACAGTACTCATACAGAATTTGTGTTCATAATTCGCGTGAACATGAACAGCAAGGTTATCCTTAAACACAAGCTTGCGAAATTTAAAAGTTTATTCAGTTCACATGGGATGTGACTGCAATGGAGGACCCCCCCCCCCCCCCCCCCCCACTGCTCATGGTTTCGGCCTTAACCATGAGCTCGCTTGTGGTTCTAGAACTACAAGTCAACTTAAAGTTTCGACACCATGAGTCCGTTCATACGGGCTGAAACTACAAGATAACTTGAAGTTTTGAAACTACAAGCGAAACTTAAAGTTTAGCTCCCATCGTGTGAACGTAACTATAGAAGTTGATTACAGCGCAAGAGCAAAGAATTTAATTTGGACACTATCATGAGAACAATCCATCAGTATGCATATAAGGCTAAGCTGTGTATTCCCCTGATAAAATTCATTAATATGGTTTCCATGAAATTGTGATGAGTTCTGGATGGCTATTATTTTTTGACCACTGCCCATGGCTTTTAATTTCAAATCATAAAGTGCCTGTAGTCCTAACAATACTGACCAGTTCATATTATCTGAAAGTTAAAGTCCTTGTGAATTTATACCTTCATTAAAACTCATTGAACAGCCTTTGTTCAACATAAAAATTGCTATTTCATAACACATTTTTTTTCCCCAGTGACACTCTAGTTCCCCTGGTGTAAACTAGAAAGGGGTTTCCCCTCTCAATCTGTATTACAATGGGAGGAATATGCCTATAACAGCTTCAATTTAACTATCTTTTGGTTTGTAGAGAGGGAGGGGGAGGGGTGAGAAGGGATAGCTCCCTTTGGTACCTAGGTCACCAATGCAGGCTAATATCCATCTCTTTCTCCATCTGCCTGTTGGCAGAAACTGGTAACCAGTATGTTCAGATCAGCAGAAGATAATTACTCAATCCTTCTGAAATAAACTACAAGATAAAATCTTGACTATGACATACAATTTTAACCTTCTTATATCTCCCAATTTTTTTAAATGGGCCATTTTCTTTTGTCCTGATGATAAATTCATTGCATAAAAAATGTTACTGCTGCTACAACTATGTCTATTTCTTCTACTGCTCCTATAAATAGCAGTGATGGTTCTACTACTACTAACTACTACTTCTATTGCTTCTACTACTCCTATCTAAGAATTGCAGGACACTTTTACATTGAAGAAGTACATGTATGGGTGGGGACATGGGAATGTATGCTACTCGTAAAACTTCTTCTACAATAGTCAAAGCCTTATTAGATCAAAGTCAGTCATGATCGATGTACATGTACCATTTCATGTTTATCTACATATTTCATTAAATGAAATGTCAGGTGATTCCTACATGTAGCTAGCTCCAAATCCAATGCCAACATATTACCTGCTCTTTCAATTACACATTGTTCGGACGCCGGAGCTAAAAGACAGCAATAGACGTATAGCTAGGCAGAGATCATTGTCCGTGGCAGGTTTGGTCTTAATTCGATCAGCGACGAAGGACGGTGCAATCATCATCAAATTTACCCCGTCAAATACCATCTTAGCTTGATTAGAGCCCAGGGCAGCAAGTTCAAAGTGAATCTTATCTTGGGCCTTGATCGTCTTACTAGGGGTCTCCATTCTTCCAATAAATGGAAACCATTAACCTATTATCTCCTTCCCCTTCCGGCTATAGATGGAACAGGATGGTGGAAGAAATGGTGGAGAGGGGGGTATGCTCATTCTCATCCCTCATACCAAACTTGATATATCGAAGACAAATCCAGCAAGCAGTTTCTTTAAATTACCCCTACTTAGAAGCTCATTTTTGCATTTATCGATGGGAAGAGAGAAATAAATCATTAGGCACTCAGGCAATTCTGAAGGTTGAGTGAAGTTCAAGCACAAAAGAAGAGATGTAATTACTGCTAAATATCTGGCAAATGTTTGTGGCAAGAGGCATCGTAATGGATCTTAGCAGAAACTGGGTAAAGGGAAGGAATTCTTTGCAGGTCACTACAATCTACAGGTTCAAGGACGGGACCAGGTACATGTATCTGTGACTGGTTACTGCATTATTATCATGAAAGATACTGTGTGAAATTAAGTGACAAACCTTCAGACCTTCAAAGATATATTGGTGACCTTCAACGGCCAGGCTTCATGTATCTTGAGCAACTATTCGCAAAATTGAAATCTTGCATCCTTTACACATTCTACTAGTACCATTAAAGACAGGATAAAATGCTTGCGGTAAATGAGGCCTACATTTCTTTGATTCTAGTTGATACTGTCAAGATACCACAGTTCTGGGCCCCTGTTTCATAAATAATAACTGTTATAAGCTACTGAAATCCTTGAATCTGATTGGCTGAGAGAAAATTTGTCATAGAAATTTGGCAGTTGTAAGTGATAACAAGTTTTATGAAACAGGGCCCTGCACAGCTCCTATCAGTATTATTTTCTCTTAAAAAGAAGTGCATGTGAAAGATTATCACAAATTCTTCAAACACAAATCAAAACTTGAAACAGTGGATTTACAGGAAGTTGTTTATGTCCAAAATATTTAGAGGATCACACTGTTTTTCTCCCCTTTCAGTTCTTGTCCACACCCTTTAAATATATCCCCTTATAATGCAAGATATATGCTTTATTAGCTGTTGGCAAAACAGACCATTTCTTCCTTTCCATAACACACACAAAAAAAGCTCTTTATAATGCCAGAAGAAAGAACTTACTCCTGAAAGAGATTAGAGGCTCACTCTTATACAGGGAGGATGCATTTTAAGTCCAGATTTAGCCATGCATATGTTAATCTTTTGAAAGAGGATGGTCATGCATGTTATGATTATATGAAATGGCCAAAGAGAACAATTGTTGCAGACTATTTTTTTTTTTAATTTGTATTCTGAAACTGGAACATATACATATCCTTCTGACATTGTAGACAGATCAGGTTCTACAGCTCTGAATTGCAGTCCAGGAAATGAATATGCAACTACAAGGGACTACAGTTACCACTCCCATAAATTTATATCCTTTTGTGTGCAACAAAAGTGACTGGTAATTAAGAGTAATGAATAAGATACTTGCAAACTGAAACATTGAATGTAGAAAAGAAAATCGAAAAAAATCAAAGAGTATTTATGGACAATATGTAAAATTTTAGAAAGGTAATTAAAGCTCATGTACAGCTTTGGTAGCAAAAAGGAAAGTGGAAAGAAATATGTTAATATAGTCTCATGCATGTTGTTTCCATGTATCAAAAGATGCTTGTACGAGATCATTTGGTATTCCATCAATGATTTCCAGTGAATTTTACCATAAATATGTGTAAGGAAAGCTAGATTGCGGCAATATACTGCCCTACGCTAGGACCTTTCCACCCTGATGGCTTCCCGCACAACAATCTCGAGGCTTCCCACAGAGATAGTATGTGTGTCACTGTGTGTAGGTTTTGAAGGCGTGTATGGTGTAAAGTATACACTGAAGTTGTTGGGAGTTTATATCCCTGACCCAGCACCTAAATTATTTTTTGCCTCTCATTTGTTTAATATGCCACTTTAGGACGTGAAACCTTCACAGCATCTTTGTACTGCTAGTATCTTGCTATTTATGAACAAATATCCAATAAATCTGACAAAAAGTTTTTTGACGGCTTACCAAAACTAAACATTACCTTTAAGAGCAGATGTTCCTAAAACCAAATATACATGTAGGCACATGTAGGCAAATTGAAATCTGATGCATTTGTGCTTCTAACTAAACTATATAGTTACTATATAACTAAACTATATAGTTACTATATAACTAAACTATATAGTTACTATATAACTAAACTATATAGTTACTATATAACTAAACTATATAGTTACTATAACTTAACTATATAGTATATCTACAACTTAAGAAGTTATTTTAGTGGTATAGCTTTGATTTTCAACTGTGTGCGTTGCTTTAAATAGGTACCTAATTAATGACCTTAATAATTCTGGAAGATTTATTTTACTGTTTTCTCTCAAGAATGTAAGAATACCACATGAACAGTCTGCTTCCATATAGAATATTATGTTAATCAATCAGCCACTCTTGTAATCCCCCTTACTTAGCAGACTCTACTCAGCAAAATAATCCTTCCTCTAAGAAAACCTTGAGGATTTATCTCTTGAAAAGTATCCCCATTTCTGACAATACATGTATCTCTCAAGGGTACATTTGCCTTTTCAAATCTCACAAGATGTTCTTGCTGTCCTTCAATAAAGCCTCTTACTGGAAGATTAATATCTGCATCTAGTGTATCTTCTTGCAATTTCTAGATATTTCACATTCAATCTGACATACTTCCCTGGTAGTGATCTTTAGAATGTAACGAGGCTCAGGAGGAAACTGCAGGTTAGGAATTTGATTCAAACAATTCCTTATCTATAAATTAAATTCTCTTTTAATAGTATTAGAACCCAAATGAACTAGATATTCAAGGCCTCCTTTATAACCGAGTTGTGTCCAGTCTCGAAATGTCAGTAAAGCCCGGCGCACACTGCACGATCCGACTGCGATCCGATGGCTCTGCGACTGTGAGCCCAATCGGATCGCAGTCGCAGGACATCGCAGACTATACGATTCCACTAAAACCGATATCCGATGATTTTGCAGCGCGTGCGTATTTTGCATCGGAGTAACCATTTTCATCATGTCTTGTATATTATATCAATTAAGAGGACAAGTATCTTTTCTGAAAATAACATTGTTTTACAAAACAAATTGGGCTGTTTTACAGTCGGGAAAAAGGTAGGGGAGATCCAGGAGAGTTGAGCCACTTTTTTCATAATGGGCCATATTTCCCCAGACCTGCATTGTGGTTCGGACAACTTCTTCTCATTTGAAATTTAGTTATAATACAATGTGGGTTATGATATTCAAGGTGATTGCATTTCAAAGTATAGTAGTCCGTTTTAAAAAAAATTGTCGAATGGCGCAAGTCTCCCGCAGGGTGAGGAGAGTTGAGCATACTCATAACGAGAGTTGTAAATGGGAGTAGGGAAAGACATGTTTCGCTTGTGGATTGGCCTTCATTGCCTAGTATAAAGTGCTGGTATAATCGCCATAATAACATGCATGATTTTGTAAATGGAAATGACATTTACTAATGGTAAACTATGAATTATTTCAGGTAGCAAATGGATCTGTTTTCCAAATTGTAGACGCATCTTTGATACATCGATCTATGCTGACTTAAAGATGGATAGCTGGGGCTGGGGCATTTGTAAAAATATTAATGAATAATTACGGAACATATTCGTCCGCGCAATCAATCCCATGGCATGAGTTATAATTACTCATGTACATTATCAGCGATAGCCAGTGTCATTTTTTAATTACTCAACATAAAAAAATCCAAACTTTCACCACAATGCACACATAAGATGGAACCCTTAGATTTAAACTTTGAAGACATAAAACCATTTTCGTGTAGACATGACAGAGGTCTAACTTAGAACCACATGTATTATGGTACCTGCTGTTTGAAGTAACAAGAAACAGTGTCGGTTAAAAAGTACAATGAACTCATGTCTGGGTGGGAGAGGGACTTCGAAAAACATATTCCAGTTTCTGGTGCGGTTCTTTTTTCAACACTGAAATGTTGGAGTTTGAATTGTTAGTGTGTGACCTCCAAATTCACAATAGGACAGGTATAATCAATGAATGATTCTAAAAGGACAGTGTATATTGACTCACAATCATGGTACTGAAGAATGTTCTACTGTTAATGAATAGAATCAATGAAACATGCAGTCTAGACATATTCAGTACAAGAACCCACTAACATTGAACATGATATTCCTACATTCACGTTCTTATAATACGTGTTGTAAGATGATACCAGAGACTTACTCATCAGAACCCTGACAGACCCGGCGTACTCCCCATCCTTCCCCTCTTACAGGCCCCCCCCCCCAAAAAAAAAAATAATAAATAAATAAAAAAGCTGAACAAAAATTTTAAAAACCCTACTTTGTACGTCATCATTACAGACATAATTGTAATTTTGATTGTTCTATCTAACCAACAGTATACACCACAAACCACTGCAAATAGAGTACTTCCCGTGAAAAATGACAAATTATTCCATCCATGAAGATTCAATACAGTATTTACAATTCTGAGGAATGTGCAAATGTTAGGGGTTTTTGTGAAAAATGTGCTGTTTTGCATGTCATTTCCCCCTTTTGAGGATACTAAATCTATTGAACTGTCGTGGTTATATTCTACATCAAATTAATTAGTCTAACCAACCTGACACATATTTACAATATGTTTACAACTTGTAGCCATACTAAATATGTATTTCTTTACATAAATATTTATATTACACCAAAAACCACTGCAAATAGAGTACTTCCCATGAAAGATGACAAATTATTCCATCCATGAAGATTCAAAATTTACAAATCTGATGAATGTGCAAATGTTGTTTTTTTTGCGAAAAATGTGGTTTTGCATGTCATTTCCCCCTTTTGAGGCTTATATTCTACATCAAATTAATAAGCCTAAACCTGACAATATTTACAATATGTTTACAACTTGTAGCCATACTTAATATGTATTTCTTTGTATAAATATTTATATAGTCATAGTCTGTGGTAGATTATAACCACAAAAATATTATCTCTGTCATCAATCATACTGTTGCAAATAGCAGAACCCTTAATGATCTGTGAGACTGAGTGTAAGAGAAGAAATTGGGAAAGATGCAGACAGGTCCCATATTGTAGAAAAGTAGCATTGAGCCGACTTGGAAAGAAAGAAGAACGGCAATTGAAAGAAAGAAGGAAAGAAGACCCCTCCCAAAAAAAAAAAAAAAAAAAAAAAAAAGATTGAGAGACAGCTTGGGACAAAGAGAGAAATTGATTCGAAGTAGGGAGACATAGGGTGGTATAGGGTGGAAAGAATGAAAAGGGGAAAGGTAGTTCCAGATTTAAACAAATGTTTATACATGATTCAGCCCCCTACCCCTTTCTAACTTAAACCTTTTTTTTCGAAATCATCTTTCAATGTTGATCCATAATTCATCTCCCTCTCTCTTTCGCTTTCTTATGTATACTCATATTTTCTTCTTTCTTCCTCTCAATCCCTTTCTTTCAACTTCTCTATAACTGAAGTTTCCTTCCATTCAGATTCAATAATTAACTCCAAATCAATCGTATGGAAACATTCATTTTCAGATATATTCTTGGCACATATCCGGACTCATTGTTTTTCTCCATAAAAACCATCTTTATCTAGCAATTTCATTCTAATTTCCTTCATACCTCTCCTTTATTTTAGTTCTCTACTATTTTTTTCTGCTCTGGAAGTACTTAAAAGTGCATGTAGCAATGTTGATGAGAAATCTTAGACATGTTAGAAGCATGCCCCTTTTCTCTATCTATCATGTAATGAACAATCATGTAGATTGCACAATTTCTGGCATGGTTCTTCAGACATTCATACGACGCTTTGAAACTCAACAATAAACAAAGTTTAATTACCAAGCTTCTTTATTTTGTTAAATTATTTAATAAATGAAACACGCTGATCAATAAATCAAGAAATTTGTGAATGTTGAGATAACAATTTCTTTGAGAATTCATAGATTCATAGATCACATTAGATTCATGAACATGTGAAAATGATGGGACAAACTATAAGAAATTTGTTAATGTTAAGATAACAAATTCTTTAAGAATATCAAATTGGAGAAACTGTAATGTGACAGTGGTGAAATTATTTTATAGTGTCGGACAACTCTTCTCATTTGTTTCTGGCGATCATAATTTCCATTTTTGCCTTCCGTGCTGTTTTCTAATATTAATTAAGGATAACATGATGTTATATGTCCTCCGTTAAACAAAATACTTGCTTCTCGGTCATTGAATTTTGAAACATGATTGATTTCATTATGATGACAGAAACAAATGGGATAGTTTTCCCATATACTTGCAATTAGACTCAAATGCATGCAGTGCAAATATAATGATTTTATCAGTAAAGTCAGGAAAGGTGGTAAGGGGGGGGGGGGGGGGGGCTGGTCACGGAGCTCCTTTATCACTTTGAGATTAGTGTGGTCTTTCGCGTTTCAAAATTATAGTTAATCTGTAATTGATGGGAATCTAATGACTGAAAACTGCCCTCTTCCCTTTACAGATAAGCTTGTGTAATTCCATACATACAAACTTTGCAGAATGTTAAGTTTTCAGAAATAAGAAGCAATATATTAACTATAGAGTAAGCAATAAATTCAAATTTATTTTTATTTATTTTTTTTTTTTTTTTTTTTTATTTTTTTTTTTTTGGGGGGGGGGGTATTCTTTTTAACTTACTGGATAATGAAAATAGCAAAGCATATGCAATTTTACTGTTCAGTCTCGCCAATTCTAGAAAAAAAATCCTCAAATTCATGCCTATGATGATGACCCACTAAGGGCAGCTGCTAAATATAAGAATTTAGATACATGTATTTGCCTTTTTTGGTGTCTGATATCTGTCGTAAGGATGAGTAGCACAGAATAGACTATTCTCCTCATCATACTTTTATTTTCAATATCCCCCTCATAGTGATATATCTTTGCCTTTTTCTTAATTCTTTACATTCATCTGTGACTGCCAATGTCTGGGAGATTCTTCAGGGTCCTCCCTGTCAGTGCCAATGCCTCATCAATCTGGAGAGAAAATAATGAAAAGGTCTTGCTATACACACATGTATAAATTATTAAAAAGTGTCTATGATTTGAAAGTTGATTTATAATGAATCTGGAAGAAAAAATATAGTCGTATCTTATTGTATAGTGGCGAATAAACAATATCTGAATTTGCAATGACATCATGAAGCAAACAGTGTATAGATATTATCAGGGAAGACAGGGAAAATGTTACAGAAGAGGGGGGGGCAGTCGCAAGAACAGTTCTTGTCCCCTCTGATTTGCCAAATACCCCCCCCCCCCACACCCCCCCAAAAAAAAAAAAAATCAAACATATTGAATGAAGTCTTCTTGACACTACCATGGTTACGACAATCGTTCCCAACATATTTTGTTTTACTGTGAAACAAGTTAGTCAAGTTAGTTGTGTATATTCCCAAGAAAAGGCAGTTTTTAAAGCTAATATATAATCTCACCCGTAATATAGATGATACATGTGATGGCCTCAAATGTTATGCAGCTACTACACCTTCTGGGTACTTGTTGCATCAGGTCTTTTTCGAGTAGGAAGCCCCCTTTGTCTAATCTTGAAAGCCAAGTTAGTCATCCTTATGCAGCACTTGTACCTGAAATGGAAACCACAATACATTTTTGGTTTTATAGTCTGAGGTCTATCATCACATGCTCATTTTTAGGTTGCAAAAGCTGAGGCATTTAATGGCAAACTAAAAGTGAACTTAGTTTAGTTCGTATAATAGAGAGATTGACTCAGTCTATATATTTTCCCTATATGTACCCTTTAATATTTGGATAGAAACTGTAACTGTAAATTATTGAGCCGCCCCCCCCCCCCCCTCAATAAATACAGGCAACATTTTAGATGGTGTAAAAGTAATTTAAAAAAATACCCAATGGAAATCCAACTTAAGTTGTTAAAGCTAACAACATATAAACAGGTCTACCAATTAGAAAGATTTAGATTAGGTCGAGTTAGACTAGACCTAACAGATATAATCTTTTGTTAAAACTGATCCTGTGTAGAAGTTTACCTTTTCTAACATTTCTCTAGAATCTGATTTATTCTGTTGTTGGATGTAACAGTTAGAATCTAGATCAAGATTTAAAAATAAGTAGGAATTCAATTCAGGAATGAACACGGGCGTAAACAGGCATAATTATCCATTGTTAGTGGGGGTATGATCTATTCATCATAAGATTTAACAGTTGGTTGGTTTACTCAGTCTAGACCAAACGGCAGACTTAACGTTACTAGGTCTAGCCATGACCATGGTCTAACGTTAGACTCTCCAACTAAAGTTTCTAAACAAGGTTAGAATCTAGATCTAGATCTATAGATCATCTATTTCTACCTTTTTACTAGATCTATAGTATTATTGGATCTAGCCTAAGTTAAATAATAGACAGATCAAAGTTAGGTCCAACTGTTGGATCTAACGTTAACTAAAAAATACTGACATAGATCTAGATCTCCAGGAATAGTTCCAGGAACTCCTCCTGGGCTGGGCATGTGTGGAAATTACAGGGAGGCAAAAGAGGAAAAGAAAAAGAGGAAGGAGAAAGAAAGAAAAATAAAATTAAATGTAGATCTAAGCCGAGTTCGATCTAGATCAAGATATAAATGACATGTTAGACTCCAGAGTAGACTCTCGAGCCTAGATCCATGAAGAAGGAGAAGAAGCAGAAGAATTGGAAGAAGAAGAAAGGAGGATGAGTCTGAGAAAAATAAGAACTCAAGAAGAATAAAATTAAAAAGAAGATGAAGAGGAAGAAAAAGAAAAAGAAGAAGGAGGAGGATCGAGGAGAAGAAGAAAAAGAATTAAGTTCTTCACTTTTCTTACTTTAGTTTTAACAATTACTTTGCAGAGCTAACATTTTGTTAGATCTGAAAACAAATTCTTGTTGCCTACCTCGAACTGGATAGCTGGGACTGGTCTTGTCTTGACTGAAGGTGAATTGAGTCGCTTTTGACTTTGACACTCCTCGAAGTCTTTTCCTGAAACAGGCTGGTTGTTGCTTATGAATACTGACTATTATTTCTCTTTCTCATTTTCTAACTAGTCTATTTTGTTTCGCCAAGACTGTCCAGTTATACGGTAAGAGGAGACATCCTCGACCTTCACTGCTAAGTGGTTCAGCAAGCACAGTCTACGGTACACAGGTTTCAGCCCGCCAGAGTTGTGGGAGCGAGTTGTGCGTTGTGTGCGTACAACTTCAGCTGCTTTTTTGTGCGATGAGCTTTTTCCTGGTTTTGGAGATCATCTCAAGCAAATTGACGATGACGTCATCATTTTGCACCATCCTGATTGGCCAAAAGATTAAAATCGCACGACTCATCGCAAAAGATTCAACATGTCGAATCTCTGCGATTTGGTCTACGATTGTCGTGCGACTGATCGGATCGCTGTCATAAGCTATAGCACACTACACGATCCGATCAAAAATCAGTCGGATCGCAGTCGGATCGTACAGTGTGCGCCGGGCTTAAGAGTTCTGTGTCCTCCTGCCCCTTTGCTTCAGCCATATCTGGTATTTGAATCTATCTCTAATGAGTTATCAATTTTCTTCTATCATCAGTTAGTTCTGTTCTTTGGATAATAATTCAATAATAATTCTGTAAAGCGATTAGATAGTATTCTGGAAATTCAGATGACGACGACGATGATGACTATGACTATTATTATTATTATTATGACTATTACTATTATGAGTAGTAGTAGTAGTAGTAGCGGTATTAACAGAAGTAGTATTACCATTAATATTACTATTATTATTGTTATTATTATTATTATTATTATTATTATTACTATTATTATTACTACTACTATCATGATTATTATTATTGTCATTTCAGTAGTAGTAGTAGTATTAGTAGTAGTAGTAGTAGTATTAGTAGTAGTAGTAGTAGTAGTAGTAGTAGTAGTAGTAGTAGTAGCAGTAGTAGTATTTCAACAGTTTCTCTCTCTCTCTCTCTCTCTCTTTCTCTGTCAATACAGGCCTACCTATATCTTTTCATCTCAAGATCTAGACATACTTATATTTTCCCTATTTTCCCTCTCTCTTTCAATCATATTTTCTCTCCTCTTTTATTCACATTTTGTTCAAACATTTTCAGCTCACAGCTGCCAAACGATCACATTCCTTGTCATAATAGTTTTGAACTAAAAAATTTTCTTCCAAAAACTTCCCATAATTGGAGTCAGAGGGCACGTCGTCGTACCCACGACCCTGCTGAGCCCCAGTGTGGTGTCCTTTTCTTTTGGTCTAATACATTGGCTAAAACCCCCACCAGGCTCCCAAAACTACTACACATTGTTATTCCGTGGGTTCTGCTAGAGTAGAGTTTGGCCCTCAACCTTACTAGGAATAAAAGATAATCAAATTGGAGGAGAAAAAAAGAATAAAATTCCACTCACAAGAGGCATTCATATTTTTATGGTATCCTTCAAAGTTTGACCCTGCCTGCCACTTAGTGTGATACCCCAGGAGAGATTTCCTTGTCCTCAAAGTGCAGGTATTTTTATAGGATCCATCCCCAATACCTGTGGAGCTAGGGAGAGCCGAACCAGAGAAGTTCTACCAGTTACTCCTGTAAGTTATGACTGGTATACAACGAAGCGTGTTATTTATAACATGAACCTACTACATGGTTATAACTTGACTTTTCATGTAGGCATTATCTGGACAAGAGAAATGCATATTATGATAGACGAGTAGTAATAGAGAATTGGTTCATATTCTTGCTTCTCCTAGCTCCCCCCCCCCCCTTCTCTCTCCCCCTCCCCTCTCTCTCTCTCTGACTCTCTTTCTCCCTCCCTCTCTCCTAGTCAATGCTTCCATTCCTCTTTCCTCTCTCTTCTGTCTATCCCCTTTCCCCATCTATTTTACCTATTCTCCCTCTTAATCTCTTAATCCTCCCTCCCTCTTTCCTCTTTCCCTACCTCTTTCTTTCAATCTCATTTGTATATCTTGTCTTTTCTATCCACTCTCTCTCACACACGCTCCTCCCCCCCCCTCTCCCCCCCCCCCCCCCTAACCCTCTCTCTTCTTACCTTCCTCTATGATCTCCCACCACCCCCTGGTATACATTGCACTTTGTCCGTAGTTATCCCATGCTAATCCCCATTCACGGGGTCTCAGTATGCGTGTCTGCATCAAAGTTCCTCCAAACAAGTGGCTCAGCAAACAAGAACCACTCACATACAAGAGTTCTTCACATTATTTTGAGCCCCTCTACCACGACCCATTCGTTCTTCATGCTCTGCATGGATAAAACCCACATAAAATGCAAGACATGTCATTATATGCATTGACCAAATCTATGCCATTTGCCTATATAAGGCATAGCCGCGTATATGGGATTCATGTTTTGTTAAGGTTACCTACCGATGAACTGTTAGTCATTAAGACTTGCAAAACTTAAGGCATGTGCAGCACAAAATGGGGGGGGGGGGGGTCTCCCAAGGTTTGTACATGGTAGAAATAACTTACAGCGTTACCTGTGCGATGTCAACAAATCAGGTTTTGAAAAGAATAAAAGAAATTATTGTAAATCAGTGCTTTCCAGAAATGATCCACCTTAAATATTGAACTACTTTTATTGGCTTGCCCTGGGATGTGTTGGATGAATAAACCTTCTGGAGTTGAGAATACATGTACTTTGATTTGATGCTTAGATAGACTAGTTATACTGCCGTTTTTTTGTGTGTGTGTTTTTTAAATGAAAATACTATGCTACAGAAGCCTTATAACATACACTGGCTCACAATCTTTTCAAAGCATGATGTTTTAATAAATCTAGGATATAAAAAGTCATTGGTATATTTGACCAATGCTTGTGAGCTGGCACCATTATCTATAGGATGATCAAGCAGTTTAACTCCTAATGAATCTTTGATAGGAAGTGTTAAACACACAAATCATGAATGCCATCGATCAGTATCATGAAAGCTGACTTTTATTGACTTTTCAGTCTTGACTACAATGCACAATGACAGAACTACCAGTAGGCACTGACAGTGTCGTTTTTGCAGACTGTTGGAAGACATGTTACTGCAAGGATCGAACCCCGATTGAGTTTCAACTGAATTCAAAGGGTCCAAACTTCATGAAATCAATTTCTCATAACAAAAAAAGCAAGCAAAAGAGTTTACATGTGACTTTACACTATACGTAGGTCTACTTTAGCCTTTTCCACAATTTTCACTTCAACAGGCAATTAACATCCTTGTAATGACAGAATTCTCAAAGAGATATTGGCTGCAGATTTACCAAATAGTATACCATTTCAATAACTCCCCCAAGTCACTTGCCCTACCTCACCTGTTTCGCATCGGGGACTTCTCCGTCGTGCAACGTTTCCGGCTCTCCCCTTTCGATCATGCACTTCACCGTGTCGTAATCACACGAATTCTGATGATATTCCACTTTCAGAGGAACTTCTCGATATTTAGAACCCATTACAGTAGAAGACTTTTATAGTTTCCACGACAAAAGTTCCCAAATCATAACTCTCAGATGTTTGTGTGGGATGTCGTAATGCCGCACTGGGCTTTCGCTGCCGAAGAAAGTAGCTAGGGTGGTATGGTCTGTCTGCGATCAACCTGTGTCATTCCGATTTCATCGCACGTGTATTGATACGGGGGCGATTGTTATGGTTTCGTCTGTGGTGCCTGGAGTCTGCGCATGAGCAATAATATTCCCAGGTCCGCTTGTGCAACTTTCTTTTGTTTTATGCTAAAATTCTCTCTCATTTATGTTCGAAGATACAAAGGCGAGATACTACTGTTTGGTAATGATATCTGATTTACCTTTTCCATTGTCTTACTCTTATCAACAATAAAGATTTTCTTTTTAGTGTATAGCATTTTGTTTATTTTTAGCGATAGCTGGTTCATTTTGCATGTTTCGTCTTTTGAGGCTATTATTCACATTTTCACTAAGCATGAAAGCATATTA
Organism: Heliocidaris tuberculata; assembly: GCA_025618425.1. Lineage (NCBI taxonomy): Eukaryota > Metazoa > Echinodermata > Echinoidea > Camarodonta > Echinometridae > Heliocidaris > Heliocidaris tuberculata. The sequence continues at coordinate 27,517,715 of CM046847.1, forward strand.
GGAAAGCCCTTAATTATCTATAAGCTTGGATAGTCCATTTCACATTTTTAAGGTAATACAAACGATTATCAAGTTTTGGGAGCTTTAAAAAAAGTATTAAAATAATATATTTCCCCCAATTTTCGCGAGTGCAGGAGCTGATGCTGTAAATAGACCGCTTCGGTAATGTATGCAAATTTTATACATACCTTTCAAACAAAGGTTGTTCTTGACAACCTGAAAGCTTGCCGGAGCCTTGCCGGACATAGCAACAAGTAATGTATGCAAACTGATTCCAAGCATTAAGGCTCATTTATAAAAAGCAGGTTAATGGAATAGCTCGTCACTACGTGCTCAGAGAAGAAGTGTGCATAAATTTGTATACATTACAGAACCAATCTATTAAAGGATCAGTTTCCATAGACCGATGTAGGCTGGAATGATCGTGAAGGTAGGCTTACTGTTGATATATTTTGACTTAGAATGTAAACAAAAAGATCACTGAATTTCTAACCAAAATAATCAACTTTTAGTAAGGCAAAATTAAGGTTTCAATCCGAACCACAAATAACATTCGTATAAGGCGGTATGGATATTACCTTAAAACCGTATCAATATAGAAGTAACTTGAAAGAAAACCCATACTACTGTCATTATCTAACATCTTGCCTCTCATGACCCTTGACCAGATTTTTAACACGTACAAAGGTTAAATAGCAGGCCCTAACATTGACAACTTTACTGACAATAAAAGCAATGTTGCTCCCTTTTTGGCCTATACAGTGCAATTTTCGGTGATTGTTCTGTATCTCGCGTAATTTTTTAATAAGCTTTCACATAAACGTATACATGGTAGATGACAGAGATTAAGATTTTTTTTATAATCATACTGACAAGTATTACTGATATAATCATCGATATCATCGTTGTTTTTTTTTTTTGCTGTTTTTTTTTATTTACTTCGCAGATATTGGATGACTGTGGTAGACTGCGTGGAGGTAATCTCGGGTGGGGACCAGTTTTTCTGGTTTGGCTTTTTTTCTTCTTCTTCTTCAATGCTTCATAATTACAGGACCAAACAAATTTATGAAATAGCAGTTTAAATAGGCGTGCTCTATATATTAAACTAACAAGTTATAATATCAGTTGCGTACTAAGGTGAAAAAAATTGGGGGGGGGGTAAGAAGAGAGCGTGAGGTGATCCTGACATGGGGTAATTCTAGACGCATGGTTGAAGAAATTGGTCTGCGAATAATTTTAGATATTTTCTTTTAAAAACAAACAATATCAAAACTCAAGAGTATATTTCAATATAGCAAGTGAAGTCCACGTTGTGTGCCAGTTGATTCATTTATCAGTCTAAAATTCAAATTGAAGTAAGAGGATGTGATATTTTACAAGTGTGATGTAGTGGATTACCCTCTCAGCCCCACCTGCCACCCCCCCCCCCCCTATAAGCTGCATGTACAGGTACCTTTTATGTGCTATATCTCACTTCATGTCTATAAAAAATGTCGCATTTTACGGTATATCGCCTCACGATAACCTATTAATAGTTGCTATTTTTACAATTCAACTATACACGACCTTAATACTATACAGCAACCTTTGAAGTGTTTTTGTAATCATCGCGGACGCACATGAAATTTATTGTCAATGAGATATATATATATATATATATATATATATATATATATATGAATTTATGTATACATGTATATGTATATATGAATTTATATATTTTATGTACTCCAAAGTCAAGAACATTATTTGTATTTGAATTTGTATTTATTCATTTAATAAAAGAGAATAAACGACTTGCTTTCAGCTAAAAAGCTCTTTTCAGCAAGTCCGTACAAGAAAATGTTTACAAAGTCAAAAGATAAGCAACGTGCACTACGAAGAGCTAAATATACGACATGCAAAAAAAATTACAAGTAACTATTTACAAAAAGGAAAAAAATACACATATATATGTATATATATATATATATATATATATATATATATATAATGGTACAGATAAGAATGATCAGTTATAGAAGAACAATTGTCATTGAATAGAAATAATCAAGGTGCTATAATGTACATGACAAATTACAAAATGTAACTAACGACAAAATAAAAAGATTTGCAAAAAAAATCATATAAGTGTTTATAGAGTGGAAGCAATCTTGAAGTTGATCAATGCAAATACAAATAAATCTCTTTTATTCACTCGAGAATGATTCCAAAGAGTGTGTGTGTGTGTGTGTGCCAATAATATTTGTAGGATCATCGTAATTTTATAGATGCCCATGAAAATTGAATTATGATCACAAACACGGGCGGCGATTTCTTGTCATGACAATGAAGAAGGCGCGGCAACCGGGGTCTATGTGCTGCAGGCCGGCACCCCTAACAAGATCTCTTCTTCTTTTTTTTCGCCTTTGCAATGTATAAACTATTTTTTACATGTGCAAAAGATTGCAGCGACCGAGCTAGAAATTTTTACCTGAAATTGCCATTCATTATTTTTTCTGGGCATTTTCCCCTTCCATTTCTACCCGATCGCCCTCCCCCCCCCCCCCCCCCGACCAAAATATGTCATAGAAGTGAGATTAGAACTATAAGCGATGGATTCATGAATTAATTTCTCCTGCATGACCACTGAACCAGATAGTGCAATATTAATATCATGCCCAATTGGGAATAAATTTCTCACGATAATACTTGATAATTCACTCAATCATTGAATCAATCGATGTATAATCTTTTTTTTTTTTACAGGGTAAAAACGCTGAAGTTGAAAAAAAAGTTACTAGTGGAATAAGGTCAGTGCCTTTATAACTTCAAAAATTAAGCCTGAAGAGATTGAAAAATAATGTATGAACCATCACATTTGTTGTCTTGATTAAACGCTTTCTCGTACTCTTTTTCGATAGAGTCAGGGTTAGGGTTAGGGTTAATTCTCTCTTTCCTTCTCTCTCTCTCTCTCTCTCTCTCTCCTACTTTCACTCACTTAAATACAATGTGCAAGACAGAAGGCCTACTGTCAAACCGTATGAATGTTTTGACAATTTTCCTTGTGGAACAGGGTACTATATAGGTTTCAAGTTAAAAATAGCTGCTGAAAAGAGGGAGGGAGAGAGAGAGAGACCTATCCCTAACCCCGTCTCTCCAGACTCATAGGCGGATCCAGGATTCTTTGATCGAGGGAGGCAGATCACAAAATCGACGACCAAAAAAGGGGGGTTATATCCCTTTTTCAGTATACCCGATCTGCCCCATTGATACTCATTTTCAGGCACTCATTCCCAGTAGTATCTTGTCAATTTTCATACTTCATATCAATAAGATGATTGAATTATTAACCCCTCTCCCTCCCTTCTCCTCTCCCTTATTATTATCTCCGCAATTGTTAGGCACCACACACAACAAGGAGCAGGTTTTTGTGGAGGATGTGTATAATTATCATTGTACCTCAAAACACAGAATAATATCTATCCATAGACCTTGCTCCTGTAGCCCGCTCATACCAGGAAAAGGTTTTATTTGAGGATGTGATAACGCCATCTTACTCCCCTTCTCACCCGACCCCGTTCGCCAATGCCCATTCCCAGGTGCGCGGCCACCATCAAAGAAGATGTGCTCGGACGGATGGAAATTAAAACGGACAAATCATAAACGAACCAATAAAATCCCAATTTGATTTGGTTCGCCAAGCGCAGAGAAGGCCGGAACAACCGTATTCAATTATCTTCAGCTACACACTCATTTACTGAACGGAAAAGGAAGGATATCCCTAGCTTATTATGAGTAATCTCCTGCATTTATATTGGAGATCATAATCGCAAGATTAAATCTGCGATGCGTTCTATTAACTTAATTTTTTTCAGTATGTTCGCATTCTGCCCCGTGTATGTCATACCTCTCTCTCATGGCAAAATGAACTTTAGAAAATATAGTACATGTATAGGGACTGAATGGAGTCGGGGATGTCTGAAGTTATATTGACTTGTTGGCATCTTTCCCGAAATGTTTTCTTAAACGGGCTGCTTTATTTATATTCAGTTCTTGAGATCTTGAGTTCGTGGGAAAGTTGTCATTATAAAATCCCTGCTTATTCCCAAGTTCATCTATCTATGACCTTTTTTTTACGGATGTCCAACAATTCCTTTTTAAGTTTTTTTTTTTTATATATATATATATTTTTTTCTTTTGGAGTAGCCTAGTAAGAATGATGATATTAAACGTTCTTTACTTCATAAGAATTTGATGAAGGCGCTTTGAAAATGCCGCATTTATTATCTTTTAATCGTGCCATGAAAATTACAAGGATTTAAAGGTACCCGGATGAAGTAATGAGAGCAAATGGAAACTGTTTTTTAGGCTGACTCTTGAAAACATTGGCAGTGATAGCTTTGTCAATTGGAATCTTTCTTGCGATCACAAGACTAGCGATGGACAAACTAGCAGACTGCGTCGCCTACGGAATGGGGTGCCTCAGGGCTCAGTTCTGTCTCCCATGCTCTTCAATATCTACATAAGTGACCTACCTTGCACATCTTCACGACAGTATGGCTATGCAGATGATCTGGCATTGCTGTATACAGATAGGAACTTGAGCAAAGTAGAGAATGTGCTTACTGCTGACATGGAGCTCACTGCAGACTACCTCAAGATGTGGAGACTCACGCTGAGCGTTCCCTAAACTACTGCAACTGCCTTTCATCTCAACACCAAAGAAGCAAATCGACAGCTGACTGTTGTTCATAACGGGACACCCCTACCAACCAACCCTCCCCCAACATACCTTGGAGTGAAACTGGACAGACAGCTGACCTACACACAGCACATCGAAGTCCTACGTACGAAAGTCTCAGCACGGAACAACTTGTTGCGTCGTTTGGCTGGTACATCATGGGGTACGTGCATCAACATCCACCCTTCGCACAGGAGCACCAGCCCTGGTTTTCAGCACTGCTGAATATGCTGCACAAGCATGGTGCAGGAGTATCCACACCAGAAAACTGGACTGTGCACTTAATGACACCGTGCGGCTCATCACTGGATGTCTCCGCCCTACACCCACAGATCTCCTCCCAGTCCTTGCAGGAATTGAGCCACCAAGGCTACGCCGAGAGAATCTGACAGACAAGCTGTCAAGCAAATCCCTTGCTGATGATCACCCCCTACACAAAATAAAGACAGAATCCCAAGATCTAGGTCGCCAACGCCTTCGATCGCGTCGACCTTTCTCCCGACATGCAGCCGCCCTCAGCAGATCAGACTTCAGCCTAATCCAAGAGTGCGAGCAGAGCTGGGAAGGGACGGTTCTCCCACGTCAGTTCACTGTTCCACCTGGTGTCAAAGCTCCGGCTGGCTCTGAGCTACCTCGGACGGATTGGGTAACACTCAATCGGCTGCGAACTGGGGTTGGAAGATTCAACGCTAATATGTACCATTGGGGACTTCGGCAATCACCGGCATGCATCTGTTGTGCAGATGAGCAGACGGCAGACCATGTCATCTACAACTGCCCTGTTCTCCAACCCCCTGACGGGATGAGTGATCTGTCAAGCCCAAAGGATGCACAAGTCAACTGGCTTACCCAGCTTCAAGAAATAGCTGGATATAATACTACTACCTCATACGAAAGAAGACGAAGAAGTTGAAAGCACTGATTCATTTTGGAAGGAGGTTCTGACTGCTTATAGTTATTATATGTACTATAATCCAGTTAAGTTTAAGGAAATTATTTCTACTACTATATGGTTTAACTCCCATATATATTTGGTCGGCAGTAAGTCGGTTTTTATTAAGAGGGGGTGTGAATCCAATAGGAATTATGGTATAATTCTATATTATATTCTAAACGATGATGGTTCCTTTATGTCATGTGATGAAATGTTACAGAAGTATGATTCATAATTTTTCCTGACATATTTTTCAATATTATCTGACATTCCTAAGCAATGGAAAGACATCGCAAAGCAAGATCAACTTATGAATGAGGAGTAATAATTGTTACCAAGTCAATGCGATGAAAATTTGGATAAGTTTTTGAAACAAAAACAAGTTTCTAAATTTTGCTATTTACAATTTCTTAAAAGCTATAGAATCTCAACCTCAAAAATAGATCACCAAAATAAATGGCACATTGATTTGTCGTTGGATTTTGAGTAATTCCCTGATATGGAAATTCCATTTCTCTTTAATTTATAAGTCTTCGCTTCGATAGATAATAAAATGAGGAATTTCCAGTTTGAGTTCATTCACAGGAAAACCGCTACGCAACATTGTTTGTGTAAAACAGGTATAAGTGAAACTTCAAACTGTAATTTTTGCGAGTCTTATCCTCAAGCATTAATTCATTTACTTCAGTTTCAGTTTCAGTTTCAGATGAAAAATGTAATATTATTCTAGCACGAAATCTTTTTATGTCTCAAGAGTAAAAATATTCGTCAGTAATGTATGCTGACAGATGAGGATTTTTTTTTTTTTTTTTTTGTGAACCTCACTTCTTGACCAGTTTCATTTGATAAACACAAAAATACTCCTGCCAAATGTTTTCTTTTGCGTGTAAAGTTCAGAACACATTTCCTTTGTTTAAAGCTTTTCTATTTTCAATTAAGAAAATTGAAACGAATAGAACATATTATTTCTTTCAAAAATATTCAGTTAAGACTTCATGATAGAAAATGGCAAGACGAAATAAAAATTTATGAATTCTAATTTCATTTATTGTTATTATACCAGACACGTGCTCAGACACGTATCTTCGTGACTTGTACTGATCTATGTTCATTTGCATGTAATTTCGAAAAAAATGAATTGTAAAATATTAAATACTGGTTGACGGAAACTGACCTGTTGGCGTCTTTCCCATAATGTTTTCGGAAACGTGAGGCTTTATTTATATTCAGTTCTTGAGGGAAAAACTATCAAGACTAAAAAAAGAAATCTATATTGATGAAATTCTGTCGCTGCCATTATTTAAAGGAGAATGAAACCCTGGGGGAAAATCAATTTTAATGAAAAGGGAGGACAGAGAGAAGTAAATTTTAAAAATTCCATCAAAATCAGTTACGAAATGAGAAAGTTATGAAAGTTTGAAAAGTCTCAATTTACTTTCTATGGCGATCCTCATATTGGCAATGTTGCTTCAAAGTAACAGGTTTAGTAGTACAACTCTCCATATGTTTTGTACACAAATATTTTCCCCATTATCTCTCCAGGTGCGGCTTGTCTCCTTCTTAGCTCAAGATATGTCATGGGAAAATGTATTTGACACAACATATGTTGAGTTCACAAAAAGGCAAGCAGCATCTTTAGAGATAATGGAGAAAATATGAAATTTTGTGTACAAAACATATCGAGAGTAAACCTGCCATTTTGAAGCAACATTGCCAATTTGAGGATCGCCATAGAAAGTAAACTGAGACTTTTCAAACTTTCATAACTTTTTCATTTCGTAATCGATTTTGATGGAACTTTTTTTAAATTGCTTCTCTCTATCCTCTCTTTTTATTAAAATGGATATTTCCCCCATCAGGGTTTCATTCTCCTTTCATTTTCAGAGTTATCAGGAGCATAATTGGACCATTTCTTTGGTGGAGGGGGGAGGCTGTCATCGAAACTTGCCGACATTGTTTCAGTTTTGCTCCCTCTCCCTGAAATTCCACGATTATTATTTCATTGTTGTTGCTTTTTGTCTTTGATGTTGAATGTTGGTGTTAATCTCTTATCTTTTCTTCTTCTTTTTTTTTTTCATTGACTTTTGTGGTAGGTCCGCCCAAATCCCTTCACCACAAAATGTAGCTCAATCCACACCAGTCTAATGTCAACATAGGCGGATCCTGAAAAGGGACCCGGGGTCTGGGCCCCGTCCGGCCCCTCCCCCGCTTTTTTTTTTTCCTTCTTTTTTTTAAAACAAAATCCTGGATCACTCCCTATGTCAGAATCACCGATCAATTAAGAATACAACTATAACCTGACTTTGATTATGGGATCTGTGTTCATTCTGACCGCCCCTCCCCTCCCCCTTGAAAATAAAAAAGAATTTCGAGGTCATAGCGGCATCGATGACTTCACAGCTATAAAGCTCTTCATTTCCTTTTTCACTTGTTGTCTGTTCCGCCGCGTGTTCATGACATTACCCCCATAAGTGCATTTGTTATCGATCATGACTATACACGCAGGGCCAGCCGATAATATCTGCAGAACCAGGCCCCAAATTATATGTCTTAAAAATCTCTGACAAACAAGAAATAAAAAAGTAAGTGCCCTGCTTTGTATTAAAGGTAATATAAGGTACTAATGACGGAGATAGACAGAGATCGGGAGGTCTGAATAAATACATGAAAAAGAGAGAAGGGATCCAGCTCTCTAGAAAGGGAGAAAGGGAGTGAGTGCATGAGAAGGAGAGAGAGAGAGAGAGAGAGAGAGAGAAAGAGAATTATGCAGTTGCATAAAGGAGGAGTATGAGAAATACAGAGAAGGGCTCTGGGGTGGGGGAAGGGCCAGCTAATGAGAGAGAGAGAGATAGAGCGAGAGAGAGGGAGAGAGAGAGAGGGGGAGTGAGAGAGAGGGGGAGTGAAAGAGAAAAGGGCGGTTGAATTAGAGAGGAGATACAGATGTAAAAGAAAGACAACTAGACGAAGAGAGAGCCTGGGTAAGGAATTCGAGTGGTTATTCACCGGGGGCTGTAAAACTTGGTTCGAGCAAGAAATAAGAGACATGCACATAAAATCGTATGAAAATTCCCACAAGAAAACAACGATTGAGAAGAGAATGAAAATGTGTGAGAATAAAATAGATGAAATATATATAGGCTAGGCCTACATGTAAATTCAAAGCCCGGATAAAAGGAAAAACTCGAATCCTAGCTTTATAGATGGCGCTATCAAAGTGACCTAAATATACCCGTTTATTTCATCGTGCCACCCCATATGGCCAGTCTGTGGTTTCCAATCGGCTGAAATATCATGAGGATCTAATAAGTTTGGAAATTCCTTTAAGTGATAGAATCATAGCTGATAATGATAACGACAGGCTGAATTTATTATGATTTGTATACTATATCTTACACAATAGTAACGCAAAAAATATATATATTCACATATCCCAACTATCGTTAGAGGATGATGGCATGTTCTATTATTCAACAAATTAAAACAAATCCACTTTAGCATTGTAACAAACACTGATACTTTTCTGGAAAAGGAGGTGAAATCAAATTTTGACTGCATAATAACATCAGGGAGGTGTTTCACAAAGAGTTAAGTTTGACTTAAAGTCGCACTTAAATTCCTAGTTGCGTGCCGTATGTGACACATCACCGCATTGGTCAGATCATGCTCAGGGGACGCGCGCTATTGGGTAATCTACCAATGAGATTACGCGTTCAATACCGTATGCGCATTGGCACTTACGCATGACTTTGAGTCAGACTTAACTCTTTGTGAAACACCTCCCCCCCCCCCCCCCCCCCCCCCCCCCGCCAGGAATACTGAGTCGAGAGAGAGAGGGGGGCGACCTGAGGAACCGCTGTTGCTGACTGCTTAGACGAGACTTTAATCCTTCGAAAATCACTAGTAAGGGCAGTCTCCTTTTCATCTCCTCAGTTCAAGGAGGTACTAAGCAAGCTTGCCTAATACCTTCTTGAACGTGTTAATGCCCACGCACAAATTTCAAACTAATACTCCTTGCTTAAACTCTTTTACAAGTACACCTACCACTTTTTGACGCTGTGGGGAATTGTGGACAAAAAATAAGTCACTACTATACATATACTTTCGGTACTCCCAGATTACGCCCCTCCCCCCCCCCCCTACTGTCCGTTGGCAGAGTTGCAAGTTTTTCATATGATAAAAATATTAGTAAGTGTAAAGTGAATTCCTTTCAAGTCTTCTTTCACTCTCTCTCTCTCTCTCTCTCTCTCTCTCTCTCTCTCTCTCTCTTCTCTCTCTCTCTCCAGTGATGTAACACGCCTCTGAAATGACGTATATCGCGAGACTCTTGACCAAAATCTGATCGCCCTCAATGTGTTAAGATCATTGAGAGCGTGCTGTTTTCTCATTCGAGGGAATAATGTATAACGAATCGCCCCTGGTGGGTAGATGACATTTTCTCCGACGACACGGCTACCACATGCATCCATCAACATTCTCTAGGAGGCCACCTTTCATGCTCCAGATTTCAGACACTTAGATATTTCTCATCTCCTTCATTATGCTCCAGATGTTATCCTTTGATATTTTCCATCTCCTCCATATTGCAGTTCTCAACGTTACTCTCTATTTAGTAATTTATTGATTTCCACATCTTCTCTCCCATTAATTCCCTCGCCTTCTTTCCAGTTTTCAACTTCCAACTTGATCTCCAGTCTTGTCTATATTCTTCCATTTTTTGGAGCAATAAACAGTGGTGTTCATGTGTTTTTCCTGAACGGGATGTTTCACTACTTTTAAATGTTTTACGTATAGAATGTGGATGTTTAAAGAAAATGTGATTTTGAACGAAATATTTATTCCAGAATAAACACAAATCGTCATGCTTAATCATGTTACGTGAATCACTTATTTTCGTGCACGGAGAAATTTGTAAGAATCAGAAGGGGAAAAAGGTTTCTTAGTTTCTTGTTAAATCTTATCTTGAATTCAAATAATGGAATCGCATGGAAACTAACTGCTTTAAGTAATTCTGCAAAGAAGATAAGTTGTCTGGACTAGCAAAATATTTAAAAATTTATAACGAAAATTTGCTGGAAATATTCTACGCTGAAAAGCACAACTATCAATAAGAACGTGTGTTTTCTCGTGGTCCTGACGACTCTCAAATTCCATATTTTTCTTTTGCTAATAACCACTCAGCTGTTACGTATTTTCTGTCGAAATCGTTTGACCACTCTTGGCAGATATTATTTATTTATGTGTATTTTCTGTTTGATTATGTGAGAATATATTTTCCGTCATTACCGTAACTCATATATATTTCTGTTTTGTTCAAAGTATTTGAATATTTTGGTATGACAATGGGCGGAAATATGCAAGACATTCTCTTCATCAGGGGGGGGGGGACATACAACCCCCCCCCCCCTCCCCCCGCCATGAATAGAATTGCGTATCTCATCTCCGCCACTGGGTATGACAGACCATTTTTATCAATGAAAACATTTGATTAAGACATTTTGCTGGCAGAGAAGTAAAAATGCGTGAGTTTCTATAGTGTCATTATTTTAAAAATTGTGAACGAAATTAAGGGGATCGAGAAGACTGTAGGGCTACATAAAAAAAAAACATAAATATTTTTTGAAGTCTATCAGAGGGAGGAACGCCTATCGCGTACATAGCATTGTAGGAAGCATCTTTATGAAATAGGACTGGACTTCGTATCTATATTGTCTTCGGCCAGAATCAGACTTAAAATTTATTTCCTGACAATATGGATATAATTCAAACGATGAACATGTGAAGGGACTTCGTATCTTCATTGTCTTCGGCCAGAATCAGACTTGAAATTTATCTCCTGAAAATATGGATATAATTCAAACGATGAAGCTTTCATCCAATATACGAAGTATTTACATTAATAGTAAGAGTGAGAGAAAGAGAGAGGGGGGGCGGAGGGTTTGATCGTCGCAACACTGCTCTTTCTGAAAGTTATCGCCATACGAACGCCATATATTTAAAGTCATTTTTGGAAAGGGTTAAACAAAAAAATAGCCTGTTAAAGAAAATAGAGGGTGATCTTAAAAGAATTATAACAACGAAAAACAGAGGGAATATTCCAAAATCAAACATCTTTAAACTCACCGGTCTCAGTTTTCTACCGTTGTCCACCACACACCTGTCCTCCCTGTCGGTTGCTATAGCAACCATATTATCCACATCTACATCCGTGTTCTTGGTATCGTTGCTCATCACCTCGCTAAGATCGCCGCTCGAATTCAGCGAGCTGTCCTCCACCGATTTCTCTCTTGATCTCCTCGTCATCCTCACCTTTTCTTCATCCATCGTATACGATCGGAAATATTTCTCGAATTCTCACAATCGCTTTACGAAACTTTGCCAAGAATGAAAAATGCCGAACGCAGCTTATAGGCTAAGGAATGTCATGCCATGCAAGAACGGCCTATTCGAATGATTCCGCTTTACTCCAGCAGCCGCATCACTTCATTACCGGCCAAGATCTATATCGGCGCATGAAATACGATCACAGACTCCAATCTCTGCCCTCTTGCACGGTCGCACCCCCAGATCGGAGCAACGTATCACTCTATCTCGGCCAGTTGATGAACTATCCCGTTATCGAGATCGATGGGGGGAGATATTGGCGGTCCTCTCGAGATGAAGCTTTGATAACGGGGCAATCAAGTCCTGGTTCAGAAGCTAACATGATAAGGTTAGCCTGGATGGTAATGAAACGAAATCACGGTATGAAGTCGTTTCTCGGAGGTACCCCCCACTCATCTTCGGTAGATATCAACACAGGGCTTAATCATCTTCGAGGGAGGTTCCTCCTTGTAAGGACACGGGTGAAGGAGAGAAATGGAACATTAGTTATCAATCAAGACAAGAATTTGACGTAAAACTGCCAAATTCTGTGTTTACTCCTTCAGCTTGAATACAAACAATAATGAATGAGGGAGAGGAAATAAAGATTAGTAATATTAACCAAGACTAGAACCTAGACGACATAAACTGTCAATTCCGTGTTCACTCCTTCCGTTTGAATGCAAAAAAAAATAATAATAATGAATGGAGCAAATATAATTATGCCCTCGATGTCTGGTTCATGAGCAAAAATGCGCTTTGTTTATTTCTAAATCTGTTTAAGAACTTAATCATCGTTAAGAAGACTTTGTTGTGTGTCTTGCATCATGATGCCATCGTGAATTTTTAAAAAGCAACCAAACAAACAAACATAATGTATACGTCTCTTCGTAAAAAGAAATCGACCTTTTCTTCGTAATAGGGAAATCATTCATAATTATTCTCTATTTTGAAGATAATCGGTCAAATGCTAGCCTACAATGAGTTAAGTCAACCAACTACCAAATTTAAAATGGCCCAGATCAGATTCTGAATAGCATTACGCTTATTTCCTTCCCAATATTCACCTTCAATCTCATCCTTTCCTTGTATGATGCCGCTACATCATATTTTCGGGGAAAATTTCAAATATATTTATAACTAGCGAGGTCACAAGTTGTACATGTACTTCGAATGCCTTTAGATTTTAAGCCTCCAAAATGGTGAACATGGTGCACATTACATTCCACACGAATGAAAACTGAGTGATTCAACTTGACGTCAGTTCGACAGTCATCGTGGACATGGTGGAGATCTACAACTGGTTTGCAAAATGCAAAATCAAAATAAGCAAGGTACTCCAAATCAACCTGCTTCCAAATTCGAGACATGTCTCATTGCTAAGCAGGGATGAGTGGACACACGAACCAGTATAAATGTCATGGCTTCTGAAGATCAACACAATTTATATTTGTCACCCCCCCCCCCCCCTCTCTCTCTCTCTCTCTCTCTCTCTCCTTCAGGCTTTGGTGTCTCGACTATCCCCTCATCATCTCGTTCCGGCTCAGACTCTCGTTATGAGTCTGTTTCATTTAGTGTTAATGTTGGTCACCAAAACGATTCCCCACACTCTATTTCTTTAGCTCCTTCCTTATCTCTCATTCTTCCCTTCTCTACTTCTTCTTCTTCTTCTTTTCTTCTTCTTCTTCTTCTTCTTCTTCTTCTTCTTCTTCTTCTTCTTCTTCTTCTTCTTCTTCTTCTTCTTCTTCTTCTTCTTCTTCTTCTTCTTCTTCTTTCTTCTTCTTCTTCTTCTTCTTCTTCTTCTTCTTCTTCTTCTTCTTCTTCTTCTTCTTCTTCTTCTTCTTCTTCTTCTTCTTCTTCTTCTTCTTCGTCTTCTTCTTCTTCTTCCTCTTTTGTCTTTTTTTCTTATTGTCCTTTTCCTCCTCCTCATCTCTTTTATTTCTCATACTTCTTCATCAACATCTTTATCTTACTCTATTTCTCTCTGTCGCTCTCTCTTGATTGATAATCCTAGTCCTTTTAAATTTTTTTAAACGAAAATCAACACAAACAAACATTGCTGTTCTCGACCGCTCTATTCTGTTCAAGTTGTTCTCGTTTGTTTTGTTTTGTTTGTTGGTATAACTTAGATGAGGGGTCAAGAAGTGAATTTGTCCTCCTTATCGCAGGAAACGATTTTTTGGAGGGGGATTGTGGGCAAAATCGTGGCAACACATGGCGTATCCACGTGGTTTCGCCAGAAAATGATAGACAAGGGACAGACCCCCTAAAAGAAAAACGCTAGATGTACCTAGGTATAGGCTTGTGTGACGTACATCGCAAGCAGTATACAGAGGGCCTTTACAAGGGGGCTATACGCTGGATATGCCACTGCAAACTCTCTTCCCCGATTTTGCTCTTAGTCCTTATTGTGCAATTATTGGTAAGGACCGCGGTTCTCTTTACAAGGTATTCCACAAATGTTGTCAAAAATTCATGAAAGCTTTATGACGACATGCAGATATAACCCTCAGGAGGCGCAACCCCCTTAAAAGGTATTTTGTGGAGGTTGCGGCTTATTGAAATGTCTAAATACTGATTTCTCCCCGGATCATCGAGTGCTGTCGACCATGTCGACATCATACTTCGTCAATCACGACAACCTCATCGTGTGTTTATCTTCTAAAGGGGGCATGCATGAGGGACAATATTTTTTGTTTTCTCCCTCCAGATCCGCCCAATGTGAATACATCCGCACTTTCGCTAATCATCGACGTCGTTCATTATCATCACTGGCGTAGCCAGACTTTATGAACAGGGAGGGGAACACAGGCGGGGGGGGGGGGGGGGGGGACACGAAATCACAGTCACTTTGTTACACACACACACACACACACGCACCCACACACACCCACACGCACACACACACACAAACAGGCGTTAGACGCCCAAGTTCGGCGGATGGCCTGTTTTACGGGGGTCATGGCCCCCTTGTGCCCTTCCCCTGCTACGCCTATGATCATCATAATGAGTGAGTTCACGACGGGGAAGGACGCACTTTCTAACCCTCCCATGAGTCTGGACACGCGTGCTACCGAGCCGGCAAGCCGAATACATTTGTTATTTCATCTTGCTTTCCTCATGGTCATGAGGGAATCATTGACATTAAAAACGACCTTTGATGGAAGATGATGCTCAAGTCAACAAGTCACATATAATAATGTAAGTCATGTTTCATGCATGTTCGAATGGGTGTGGAAATGCAATCCGTGCATTTTTATGAAATTCATACATCACTCACAACCCCCCCCCCCCCCCCTTCCTGCTCAAAGCACATAAGATATTGCTTGATGTTCTGTTCCATTTTTGTACAAGGCATGAATGTATCTTATACTTCACAATCCTCTTTCAAATTCAGGACTTGGACTCATTTGTTAGACTGAGGTGGAAAATGGCTGTCCCTGACGTAAATAATTACAAATATATGTACTTGAGTTACCTAAATAACAGCAGGAACTGCCCCATTGCCAAATTATTAAAGTGTTGTTATTTCAGAAATTAAATACTTAAACCTAAGGACCTAAATAACAACATTACCTGTATTGCCAAATTAAAGTGTTGTTATTTCACAAATTAAATACTTAAACCTAAGGACCTAAATAACAACAGGAAATGTATTGCCAAATGAAAGTGTTGGTTGTTAGTTCAGAAATTAAATACTTAAACCTAAGGACCTAAATAGCAACAGGAACTATATTGCCAAATTAAAGTGTTGTTATTTCAGACATTTTTCTTACCGGAATTTTAAAAAATACGTTACAGCGCATGTATTTGAACCCCCCCCCCCCCCTTCCATCTATCACATTCTATTACAGAGGGAAAATAATATATATATATATATATATATAATTATATTCAATCATCATCTGTCTATTTATCTTTATCTGACTATCTATATTTATCTGTCTGTCCTTATCTATCTCAAACTCACTGTTCCATTACCCCATTCTACTCCTCTTCACGTATCATTGTTTTCTATCGTTCTCCACTGTTAATGCGCGCTCTCTCTCTCTCTCTCTCTTTCTTTCTCTCTACCACTCTTTCAGCCTGAATATTCCATTGATTTACCTCGTTTCCGCCTGTGTCCCTTCCTATTTATGTTCATTATCCCCCCCCCCTTTTTTAGTGTCCATTTTACCATGTTTGCATTCATTTCACATAAGACTACTGTCTGTGGTATATTGGTGACCATTGACGATAGATGCCCTTGACACCCCCCCCCCCTTTCTCTCCCCCCCCCCCTTCACATTTATACCCAATCCCTCTCCCTCCTCTCTATTTCTCTCTAGTTCTCTCTATTTCTCTCTATTTCTCTCTTTGTTCTCTTCTCCATCCTTCTCTTTCGCTCCTACTTTATATTTCCATCTAGTCTGCCTCTCCTTTTCTTTTCCACCAATTTCTCCCTTTTTAAGCCATAATTTCTTATCAGGCTCTCGGTAGTATTCTCTAATTCACTTGTCTCAGTCGATAACCTTTTAAGTAAGAATGTTTTTCTGGGATAATGTTTAGTTCGTCACTTGCAACCTCTACGATCTTTTCGTCTCTTCGCTTTTTTTTCTCTCTTTCATTTTTATAAAATATAAAATAGGTTCCACAACCATGACAACAGACCGTGTGCAAAACGGTTTTGCTTCAAAACATTGCATTATTCAAAAGCGGATCCCGGATTGTCAAAGCCCGGGGTTGTCTAATCTTATCTATTTATACATGTTATATTTGGAAAGTCCACAATCCCTGACTCTGTATGTTTTTTCTTCGTTTTTAAGAGGCGTGGCCCACATTATGTTATTTTGAAAGCTAATTAAAGTTAAGATACATTGAGAAAGGGGGGAGGAGGATAATCATTATTCAAGAAACACATTCACACACACTGGAAAATGTAAATATCCTTTTCTCAAAGTAGAAGGTAATTTCTTTTCGTCGAACTTCAATGAAAACAGAAATAACGGGTTGGGTTGGCGGTTGGGCAAAATCCCGTTTTCATTTTGATGTCTGTATAATAGTGTTTGTATATAATTACTATTTTTAAAATGAATTAAGATATACAGTACGAAATTTGTTTGAAGAGAAAAAAAGAGTCTCGGAATACTCCTTCCCATCTATTTCATGTCAAAATAAAACAAAAGCTTGCATTCTTACATAAGGTGCAATTAAATTTTATCAGATAAAAATAACCAATCAAAGACTTAATTGATTTGTCAGACGCAGTAGTATATGTTTATAACCATTGTTTTGGTTAAGTAAGCTTTATGAACTATACATTTCATTAAAGATCCCTAATTCAAGTAATACTCCATGAGCAATGTAAATATGATTTCAAAATTTCACCTTCAAAATATTTTGAAATGAATACAGTACTTATACATGTAACAATATTAAATATATTGGACGTATTTACAAATAATTTATATAAGCACTAAAAAAGAAATAAGAAATATCGCCTAGGTTGATAAGATTGATTAGATTTCATTATGCAAAGCATTTAGTGTCCAAGACAATCTCGGTGTTTAACGTTACCTTTTGGGTTAAGGTATCATAAATGGAATGCATATAATTATTTGTGATTTCTATATAATGAACTGCATAAGTGTGTGGGAAATAACCCCAACAAAACAACAAGAATTTTTACAATTTTGAAATAATGCATAAAATATAAATATAACGTTTCCTTCTACCCAGTGGCACTTCTGTGACTTTAGTATCATTCCGACTTTATCATATCAGGGGAGCGTTTCATCAAGCGTCTTGTCAGTGCTTTTTACTGACAAATTTGCTCTCAGCCAATCAGATGCAAGGATTTCAGTAGCTTATAATAGTTGTCGGTAAAAATCACTGACAAAACGCTTGATGAAACGCTCCCCTGTTATCAAAATCATTCAAAACGGGTCATACCCCAGTCAAGAGAAACAATGATGTTTTGTCTAAGAAGACAAACACCCTGCAGGGATACAAATCATCAATATCTTTATCAAACTTTCCCATTATCTTCAAATAAAACTTGCAAGTTGGAACTTGCTATCAAGTAACTCCATTTCATAACAAGTAAGCAAACACGATCAGTGCTTCTTGTCCCATTTCCTTATGACATGTCTTTGCATTCATTCCTAAAATATATTTATTGCTATGAATAATATTCCATATTCCTGGGCATCTCGAATTTCATACTTCAATAATAATAATAATAATCCATCAAATTACATAAGCCTCGTGATGAGCATTCCACATTTTGGATTTGAAAGAGTATGTTTGGTTTTTTTATAATCACATTTGACACACCAAAATTCGTGTCCAACAGAGTCCATATTTTAATGGAATTAAGTGTACAACCTTTTATTAAAAACACAATTATAGTTAACAGTATAGTCTTAATAATGGCATATACAAAATTGAGTTTAGCACTTAAAAATCCCCTCAGCGACACCTTTAATATAGCAGAAGGAATGGTAAAGAGATAGCATTGGACTTGGTCGCGTGATGGCGCTGTATTGCACAATACCTTTTGTCCACATTGATCTTGCAAGCATCAGGAAAAAATTGCACCAATGCGATGGAATCTTTCTGTAAGATTTTATTCATCTATGCGGAAGAGGCAGATAATATACATGTAAAGAGTTTAAGAAGATCGTATTAAGATATCAAAGATGGAAAAATACAAGACGAGAACATAAACACATTAAGAGGGGCAATATTACCAAAATAAACAAAACAATCAGCTGCAGGGGAAATATGGGGGACAAAATTACACAAAGGAGGAATGAATGAGAATAAGAAGGAATACTAGTATCAGGTGCATGCAAACTTTAAAAAGCTTGTTGCAAACATAAGGGCTGATTAAGTTTTAGATAAATCAATAAAATGTAAATGGGCAACCAGTATATTAAAGACGGGTAATGGGAACATAAAGTGTAGTTTAAGCCGTTTGCCAGGTTGTAGTATGGTGAGGTAACTAACACAGGTTTATTGAGCAGAATGATGAGGAAATTATAATGTGCTTACGACATCAACAAGTATGTCCATATCTACAAAAATTGCCACGTGAAGAACGTGAAGAGAAGGGGAGGAAAAGAGAGAGCTGGGTGGCGCGGAGGAGGGAGAACGGGATAAAGGGGAAGGAAGAGACAGCAGAGAAAGAGAGAGAAGGAGAGAGAGAGAGAGAGAACAGGTTATGAAGTCTTTTTTTTTTTTTCTATAGCAATTATCTTTTAGATTGTCATTCTGCACACTGCATACTATCAATACAAGTGCATATCGATACGGTACCGCCT